>JANKKI010000031.1:0-1200000 GCA_025175665.1 Cinchona pubescens | reverse complement strand
GGCAAACCCCTTATTTTGATTCTTATGATGGAAATTCAGATCCATTGGAGCATCTTGATACCTATCAAGCCAAGATGTGATTACAAGGTGTCTTAGATGCTATCCTGTGCTGAGAGTTCCCCGAAACCTTCAAGGGCGCAACCTCAGATTAGTTCGGAGGGTACAAGAAAGGAGACATGTGAAGTTTTGATCAACTTGTAGACCTTTTCTTGAATAAATTTGGGAACCAAAAGGGGATTCCAAAGACAAGAACTCACTTACTTACTCTCAAGCAAAGACTAGAAGAATCTCTCCTAGACTATGTAGATAGATTCAAGAAGGAGACTATTGTGGATTCAAGGAGCTACGAAAGATATGCAAATCATGGCATTCCAAAGTAGGGTTAAGCCCGGAAAGTTCTCATTTGATCTTAATTTGAGGTCACCCGCCACCCTTAATGAACTTTTCCGTAGAGTCAAAAAGTTTGCTCAAGCAGATAAAGGGAAAAAAAGAAAAAGATAGTCCGGGAGTGAAAATGGGAAGAAGAGAAAAGCAAATGGAGGAATTAGTAGAGCAGAACCTCCAAAGAAAGTTAGTGTGAGGGATAGAATATCCATAATTGTTTCTCAAAAGAGGAGTCCTGACCCTCCTAGAGTTATACCTCACTCAATATATAGCCTTCTCATATTTCGGCTATCATAGAGAAAGAACGTTATGTCAAGTGGCCCGGGCCTATGAGGAGTGACTTAGAGCGGCGCAACAAAAACAAATGGTATTTTTTTCACAAAAATCATGGACATGAGACCAATGATTGTATTTCCCTCAAAAATTTGAGTGAAGACTTTATAGGAAGGGGTTACCCTTAAGCAATTCGTCCAAGGGATGGATACAGGAAGATCACCCCAATGCCAAGTGCAAAACCCGGACAAAGGAGATCTAGGTCCGCCTCGAGATGAAAGAGTAGCGGGGGTGGAAAACTAAGAGAGAATCGTCATTCATACTATTTCTGGGAGAGTAACAAATGGTAACTCCGCGTCATTCTGCAAGGCCTATGCTCATCAGATCAATTTGGTCTAATTTAGCATAAAGAAGTCTAGGTTGTTTCAAGACATAATATTCACCACAAAGGAGGCAGCTCAAGTGATTCACCCTCATAGTAATCCCTTGGCAGTGACCTTACTTGTTGCGAATTATGATGTAAAGAGAACTTTGATTAACAATGGAAGTTCCAAGGATATTCTTTTTTATGAAGCTTTCAAACAAATGAAGTTGTAGAAGAAAGATTGGAAACTAGTGACTTCACCATTGGTTGGATTTGCTGGAGAAGTGGTTGAACCACTTCGATACATTACTCTTCCTGTCATTGTTTGGGACACCTCCTCAAAATGTTCAACTCATGATTGATTTTGTAGTCGCCAAGGCCTCTTCGCCTTATAACATCATTATTGGTCGATCTACTATTGAAGCACTTGGTGCTATCCCTTCCTCTTATCACATGAAGATGAGTGGGCAAGATAAAGGGAGATCAAGTCGCAGCAAGGCAGTGCTATATAGCTTCATTGAAATTGAAAGGGAAAGAAGTTGTTTTTAGTTGTAATGTTCAACTCTTGAAAGAAAAAAGATGAGCTCAACCCAAAGAGATAACCTGTCGAAGAACTTGAGAATGTGCTTTTAGAAAAATATGACCTTAGCAAAGTAGTGAAAATGGGAAAGTCCCTCCTAGGAGACATTAAGGAAAACCTCATATCTTTACTTAGGGAAGATATCTTTGCTTGGGATCCCTCAGACATGCCAGGGATTGACTCTGACATTTCTATGCATTCTCTCAATATAGATCTGAATTTCAAACCCATCATCCAAAAAAAAAAGAAGCTTGTTGAAATTTTGGAAGAAAAAGAAGTCAAACAGTGAAGGTGGAAGTAGACAAACTCTTGGATGCCAAGATCATATAAGAGATCCAATACCTCGAGTGGCTTAGTAATGTGGTTATGGTGCTAAAACCAGGAGCTAAGTGGAGAATGTGTGTAGACTTCACAAGCTTGAATAAGACTTGTCCCAAAGATTGCTATCCTACACATTGCGTATATACCGTGGTAGACTCCAACTCCAAGTGTGAAGTTATGTATTTTTTGAATGCGTACAAAGGATATTACCAAATCCTTTTGAATCACAAAGATCGGACAAAGACTGCCTTTATCACCGGCTCCGGAATATATTGCTTCCGGGTAATGCCCTTTGACTTGAAAAATGCCAGAGCCACTTATCAAAGGATGGTGGATAGAATATTTGCCAATAATTGGACAGAAATATGAAAGCTTACATGGATGACATGCTTGAAGGTAGAGTGTTAAGGGTTGGGTGTAGGGGTAAGAGTGGAGTATTGGTACCTTCAGTATTGGCGTAAAGGTAGAGCGTTAAAGGTTAGGTGTAGGGATAAGGGTGGAGTGTTAGGTGTTGGCATAAGGGTGGAGTGTTAAGTGTTGGGTGTTGGGTTGAGGGTGGAGTGATAGGTGTTGGGTTGAGAGTGGAGTGTTAAGGGTAGAATGTTGGGTGTTGGCGTAAGGGTGGAGTGTTGAGTTAAGGGTGGAGTATTAGGTGTTGGCATAAAAGTGGAATGTTAAGTATTTGGTGTTGGGTTGAGGGTAGAGTGTTAAGTGTTGGGTGTAGGATGGAATGTTATGAATTGAAGGAGAGGTGGAGCTTTGAGTTAAATTTGTTATTTTGAGATGTCAAGTACAATTATCACCAAAACTCAAAAATGAGCAAATGGGTACCACTACCCAATTTAAGAAGGAGGTGTGCAAGTGCAAAAGGTTTTGGGGATCAACCATTCCTCCCCAAGAATGAAATTCAAATTTTTGATATTTTTGGTTCTAGCCAAAATTTTATTGAGTTCTCCTGTCAAAACTTTATTGGTTCCAGCTAAAATTTTTTTTTGACTCCAGTCAAAATGCAAGTCATATATTATTTTACTATTCTCAACCCGTGCAAACTCAACTTGAGAGTGGGGGGCAAGTGATGATGCCGAAAAATATCATCTAATGGTTCGCAGACATGTGACCGGTCAATCAAAGCGGCCAAACATACGAGAGGACAATTTGGTAATTTTTACTTAAAATTAAGTTATGAAGATATTCAATACATTCAAGGGCCTCATATGTGCAATAATTATTCTTAATCCCATGAACTATTCAAGCCCATCAAGGAGGAGTATAATAGTAAGTTGGAAAGTAAACATAAAGATTCATTCACTCAATTACACATTTTACCAATTCAATCTCTCATTTTGCTCTCAATTTTCTTCCTATTACAAATTCTAACTTGAGCGTCGGAATATCTTCCGAGGGACATAGCCCCGCCGCTCTTATTCTTGTCGCTTATTAGATCGTGGGTATATGCGACAGTTAAGGCGCATTTACCTTAGCATTAGAGGATTTGAACTTCAAAGGACTTGGACTTTTATTTTATATTTTGGTGCTGTATTTTTCACGTATCAACATGCATGAATCAAAACTTTTGGATAAAGGAGTACGGACCAATTTATAGCCTTAGATAAGACTACATTTCTTTCTTTTTTATACGCCTATAATTTTTAAATACATTTACCAATAAATATTGCAAAACTAAAAACAAATAGGGTGCTCATATTTTTGTTTAAACAAAAAATTTTATCCAATCAAATTAGTTTGATTTTTTATTTTTAGGTAATCGGTGTCCGTAAAATCTAATTAAATTAAACCAGGAAATTGATTTTACAGTTTGGATTTAGTTGTTAAAAATAAATAACCGAAAAACCTAAGTTTTAGTTTTATTACTTCTAGTTTTTAAGACATCATTCCATACATTCATTCATTCACATTTCAAATCGTTTTTAGTTTTTAGTTGTTAGAATTTAATTTTGTTAGTTTTTGGTTATCAATTGTATTAGAGGTCTTAGTTTTATTAGTTATGTATTTAATTTTACATTCAGTTTTTTTTTTTTTTAGTGAACTACTAAATTTCAAATGCTCTAAGGATAAATCTAAAACTAAAATTAAAAATAAAAATCGGTTAACAAAACAACTAACAAAATTTGGTTTGAATATGATTTTGGTTTTCTTGCATTGAAACGAAAAAATCAAAAAAAAATTAATCAAGTAATTGATGACACCAAGATTAAAAACAAATTAAATTAACTTGACACTAAGCTAAATTTTTTTTCAAAAAAAAGAAAAAAAAAAACCCCGCCTCTCCCCTACTCTATAGTGACTCAAATAGGGGAAACATCTTACCACCTGAGTTGTAATACTTAATACTATTAATCTTTATTTCAAAACTATATTATCTTTATTCAAACAAATATTCAAATCTCCATGGGTCAATTATATATATATATATATATATATATATATATATATATATATAAGTAAATAGGGATAGGACAAAATACGTATAACAAAATTTTACTTGCCAATTTTTTTTTTTTTGACATACCTAATTTAACAAATAACAAGCTTGGATGTTTAAGAAATATTAACTAATAACAAACTTTTTATGTCTACAGAAGAAGCATATTATATTCACAATCTTATAAAGTGAGTATTGAAAAAAATATTTTTAATAGAAAAAAATATGAATTTTAAGTAGGAATATACATTTATTAAGTTAGTCAAATTTTATTATATTAGTTACAAAACATTTACACATATTGAGTGTTAAAAATCATCTTTTCAACCATAATTAGTATGCTAAGTTTTTTTCAATAAGTTGGCAAAAGACACGGGCATGTTTGAATTGCATTTTCTATGTTTTTTTTACTTAAATCTTTATTCTTTATTAAAGGGCTTTTCCAAAATTCGGAGGATATAATAATATACGATGTTGGTAGAACACAAGACTGGCTACATTTGGATAGGTAATATTATTTAGAATAATTATTTAGTCAAATAAAAAGTTGTATTTGTAGAATTATTTTGGCCAAATAAAGCAAGAAAATAAGTGTTTAGATATGAGATATTATTACGGCAAAAATCGTTTAGATACGAGATATTATTCTAGCAAAAATAGAATAATCATTTTGATACGAAATAAAATGAAAGTTTATTTTGACTAGATAGTTAGATAAATATAATTGAAAAAAGGTAAATTTCACTTACACCCCTTGTGGTTTGCCCATTTGCCACATACCTCTTCATAGTTTAAAAGGTTAAAAATACCCCCTTATACTTTTGGTTTAAGTGTCTAATGAATGAAAAATACTTCACTAATAGAACCTTTAATTTGGTCACTTATACTCTTGTGTTCTTGACTCTCTATTAAATATTATATTTTTTAAAAAAAATTAAAGTCAATTTTTTTTAAAAAAAAAGCTAAAAATTTAAAATAAAAAAGAAAAATGTATAGATGGAATAGTGAAAAAAGGAAAAACAAAAATGAAATAAGAATTAATGAAAGTAAGAAAAAATTAGAAGAAAAATATTTTATAGATGAAATAAAAAGGAAAAAATCATAATAAATGGCATGAATGATTGGATAGTGGTAAAGGGGACGGAAGTGGGTGACAGGACAGGGTGAAAGGGGGCTAGGAAAAGTGGATTTGGGCTAAGGAGAACATATTGGGATAGGGAATGAGGCTAGAACGGCGGTATGGTGGGAAGTAGATTAGGTGGACAGGGAGAAGCGGGTGCCAGGATGGTGGTGGGGATGATAGTGGGAAGTGGATTTAGGAGGGGTTCATATCTGTCTGGGTAGGGAAGGGGCTGGGGTAGCAAGATAAGTGGGTAGGAGAGTGCGTATGGGGCGGGATGGGGTAGGAGGGCGGAGGGAAAAGGGTAGTGTGACAGTGTGAGGGGTGCAGATTGACTAGCGAGGGAAGGGAGTGGTGGGGTAGAGGTGGATTGGTGGTGGTGATGGTTGATAGAAGGGAGGAAGTTCGGTTGTAAAATTTGGAATCATTTTCGGAAGTTAGGCGTCTGAACATGAAATTTCTTTTAATTTAAATTTTGCCTTCAATATGATTTTTGATGAAAGCATTTACTGCACACATCTAACTTGGCCTGTTCCATATACAAATTTTAAATCCAAACATCTTTTTACGAACGATTTAGTAAGATAAGTATTCATGTGAATTTATTTTGATTACACACTAAAATATTTCCTGTACAAAATTTTAGATCACACCTAAATTGGTAATAAATAGTTACACTCATGGATGAATAGTACAAATAATATGTAGAACAATATATGTGAATAGTTAAAATAATGAGTAGTTGGTGTGAGTAGGAAAAATAATAAATAATGTAGATAATAGATTATTGGAGATAAAATAAATTGGACAAATAATGAATAGAATAAATAATGAATTATGGTGTTATTTTTTAAAATGAATAAGACAAATAATAAATAGTGTAAATAATGATTAAATAATCAAATAGAATTTTTCTTTGACCGAATAATTATTATAAATAATGAATAAGAAAACTGACAAACTTATCCAGACGAAGCCACTATTAATTATTGTCAAAGAAAATACTTAAGCATTCTTCGTTTATAGGCTACTTGTAATAGAAAACACATTGGCATACTTTGTTTATAGGCTACTTGTAATTATTGTAACTGGAAGACGTTAAATATTATCATCACCTAATATCACAGGCCCATTTAATTCATTGAATAACTACCAGATTAAAAAAAAAAAATACAAAAATTCCTACCTAAATATTTCTTGAGAAAATAACGTTAGAGAGTAGTGACGTTTTTTTTGACAGGTAGAAAGTTGTAACGTTTGATAAGTAACATAATTAATAATCAATTTGAAAAAAATAGAGGAAGAGAAATGAAGGCATATACGTGTGCTCGCTCCTGTCGGACGATCGGATTCATGCGACAAGAATACCATATCGATTATTATTCACTGTCACTTTAATTTTTAACATTATTTTTGAAATATTTAAATTTTACCGTTAAATTTAAATTAATATTCATTCTCCGTAATTGATAAAATATCCTTATTCTCTCTTGTTTGTTTTTTGTTTTATTTTTATTTGATTCATTTTTTCTTTCTCCTATTTTATTCACATAATTCAATATTTTTTATCATTCATTACTATGTGAAATTTTATCAAACTCTATTTATTGAAAGAAAATAAAATATTTTAAATGTTATGAGGGAGGGAATAAAAATATCATTTTAGATAAAAAGAATCTAACTTTTTGATGTTAGTTCAGCGACTTCAATGGCTAAAAAATAATACAAAAACTAAAGCGATAAATAATAATTTTAAATGTTAAAGGATAAACAGAAATTAACCCAAAAATGAATACAACAAAAAATTTACCCATTTATTCTTTATCCGAAATAAAAAATAATAAAAACTCAAACCAAAGCATGATTTTGCTAGTAATTGGTCAAAATATCTAGGAAAATTCCCATCTGTGCTAACAATTAATCACTTTAGACAGAAAATGAATGAGTTGAAGGGTGCTTGAAAAGGGGTTGATGAAATCAAGAATTGGAATGACTACCATAAATATTGCATGTGTAAATGGTATTGATATAATGATTTTGGAATGAAACTTAAAGAAAAAGTTCGTGATAGAACGTAATGATATAATAAGATTCATGTAACCGACTATACTTAATGGAATTAAGGATTTGTTTGTTTATTTATAAAAAAGGGTTAAATACATTAAACTCCATTAAAGTTTGGATTGTTTTGTACTAAATTTTCTGACGTTATTTTTTTTCTCACTTTGCCTCTTCCGTTAGCAATTTGACTTTTAAAAAGTCAAAAAAGACATTTTGCCCCTAGATACTACAAAAACATATAAAATTAACCCCTTACAGTTTATTATATTTGTCATTTTTTTTATTAATTAACATACTTTAATTATTAATCAATATAAAAATATTGTTAAAATAATTAAAAATATAATAATATCTACCAACACCAGTGATTCTTTAAAAATACTTGTGAAAAAATTTAAATACAAAAAATTTTTCACTAGTTCAAAATTTTCAGTCTTTTTATTATATTTTATTTTCATGTAAAAATAAATTTTTAAATATACGAGATTTATAACCATCTATTAAAGTTATATTAGTATATTTTCTTTTTACTTTCCTTTATATTTATTTAAAATGATTTTCTTCTTACTTTTTTTCCTTTGTTAACATAATTTAACTAATACCCAAATTATACAAAAGAACTTTATCATATAAATAAAAATTAAATTAAAATAATTTAGATGAAATACCTTTAATAATTCATCAAAAATTCTAAAATTAATTATTTCGTCGTATTCTTAAATTTTAAATATTAAAGAAAGTATACTTTGAGAATTAGAATATTAGTAATTAATTTGGAGCATATTTATATTTTTAACAATATTGATAATATTATTAAATTTTATTTTTATCCCAATGTATTAAATGATACAAAACTTACCTTAAGAGTAAAGTAAAATTTCGTTTAAATTTTAAAAAAATTTACTTCAATTGATGTTTAAGGAGATAAATTTTATTTTTTTAAATTAATATATTTGACCGTCAATAAAAAAGGGTAAAATGAAAAACAAATAACGTTAATGTATTTAGCCCTAAAAAAAAAATAAAGAAAAACAAAATGTTCCCTCAATCCTCGTATATCCCATCGCCATCTTCCCCAGTCAACCTCCCCAACCAGCCTTCCCCTCCATGAAATCCACCTAACCAGCCCCTTCACCAAAATGCTCACTATTATTAAAAAAAAAATTCCCAAATAGAATGGACTTTTTGGAGAGTTTAGGATTAGGAGGGCTTTTCTAGGAAGAGAAGGAAGCGGAACAGGGACTACCCGGTGAAAATTTGTGCCGGGTGACCAATGACCGGCTTAGGTGGTTGTGGGAGGGAATTTTGGGAACTGAAATTACTGAATACTTTTTTTTTTTTTTTAGTAATGTCTGAATAGAAAAATTATAAAATACTATACTAACAATAATAATATTAAAAAAAAATATTTACCAAGTAAGTGTCATTTCAATGATTCCCCTTAATAAAACTCGTATGATTTCATTATCAATTTTAATTTTTAAATATCAATTATGAATCTTTCTTGCATTTAAATTTTTTTTTTACATGATAGGTGAATCAAAGTGATATTTAAAATTTAAATAATAAAATACATTCATAGCCAATGGAACCAAAATCAAATACTAATAGAGGGCCTTATCATTTCATCATTCGGTCGATAAATAATCAAACGTTTCTCTAATTCCCCCCTCCCTCTCTCTCTCCACCGTACACCCGCCAACTCTCACTCCAGCTGTTTTCTTCCTTCCGATACATTGAACTTCACCAGCGACGTCGTTACATTCAACTCCGCCGCCGTCTCCTCTTTTTTTCCTCTCATTTAATGTCAATCAGGTAAGCATTTTAATTTCGTTTCATGCAAGTATAGCATTTCTGATAATTTATATGCATTCCGACGTCGCTTGCCATCGTTTATTTTTGTGCTTTTGATGTAGATGATATTACGAATACTGTCGAGGATTTTGACTTAGGTGAGTAATAGTATTCATTCATTTTATTTTTTTTTTAATTTCCGGCGGGATTTGCAAATTGGTTCATCCGAAATTTATTTATTTTTTAATCTTAGTGATAATTACATTGGCATTCGAATTAAAGGTTTGAATTTTCCATTTTCTTTCTAGATTTAATATTTGAATTTTTTTTATGGTGTACAATTTGCTGAAGGTGAAATCTTTGGAATTTCAAATGCTCGTTTTTTTTTTTTTTTGTAATATATTTTTCTTTCAAATTTTTATTGTATATATTGAAACTGTTTTAATATTAGGTCGGAAATCTCTGCTGTAATTATTGGAGAATAAATATTTTTTCACTTGATATTTTGTTGTAGTTGACAATTAGTAATAAAATTTTTAATTTTTAACTTTTTTGTTCAATTTAAGTATAATTATTCATGTTATTGTGCAATTTAACCATAATCGCAATGACAGATTGCAGCCACTTTATAGTTTACTGAGGATAATATAGCTCATAGCCGGAGCAATATTTTTTTTATGATAGTTGCCTATGATGATATCCAATTGCCTAGTAGTTTTGAACTGTTCTATGAGGATGCTTTATGAAATTGAATTTCTTACGTGATTTGAAGTTCATTGCACGCACCTTCCTGATTATATGTCGTCTGGTTTTGTAAATTTTTCTCTCTTTTCTGTATAGATGCTTGAGTTATTGGTACCGACTAAGTTCGACTGGAACTTATAAAGGTGAGATTTGTTGGCAGCCTCTAATGCAATGTTGTGCTTATAGGGCATTAGTTTGGAGGGAACACAGAAGCCTATAGATTGAGATGAATTGAAGTTTTTGCATTAGTCGTTAGTCAGGATGAAAGGCGGCTTCTATGGAATGAAGGTTACACAGGTCTCTGTCGTCCTCATTGGTTTTGTGTGCCTGGCCGTTCTTATGTTGGCATGGACAAAAAATTCATTCACCTCGTGTTTGACACCAGGTTTGTGTCTTAAATGTGGTCCATCGTTCAGTTTGTTATGTTGATTTTGACTTCAGTTTTGCTATACGAGTTCATTCAATTTGTTATCTTGTCTTTTGCCCAATTTGGACAGCTTATGTAGTTTGTGAAATTTGCAGCACTATAGTACTGTAAAGTTAGCTCTATTTTTTGACAGTCATGACTCATGAGTTCTGTAACACCACTTTCACTGTAACAGGGAAAAGATGGGGGGAGGGGATGAGAGAATCATTCTTGTTGAGGAAGGAGGTAGTATATAGGGTTTTGAATGACATACTCAAAGAACGCAACATTCTCCAATTTATTTGATAATTTCCTAGTTTGAGTTCTTCTTTTAAAAGGACTTCTAATTTATTCTTCATAAATAATCAATATTTAAATGTAAATTTGAAACGACAACCTATCCCTATATGAAATTGCAATTTGATCTCGTATACTAACACACTTTGTTTGCAGACAATGTTGATGGCAGATGAAGATTCCCCAAAAAAAAAAAAAAAAAAAAAAATGGTTTAAGAAGGAAGACCTGTGATGGGATAATTAGAGATGAAACTGGACATTATAGAACAAAAACGAATTATAGGCATCAGCAAAAACAAAAAAAAACTGGAGATTAGAGATGAAATCTCTTTATCTTCTTTAAATCATCACCAGCAACTTTACCTACTGATGGTCAGTTGAAGACAAAGGAAAAAATTGGTCCGTTATCTTTAATGCTACTAGGAGAACTTACATATAACTAATTGAAAATGCCTTAACTGGAGATTAGAGATGAAATCTCTTTATCTTATTTAAATCATCACCAGCAACTTTACCTACTGATGGTCAGTTGAAGACAAAGGAAAAAATTGGTCCGTTATCTTTAATGCTACTAGGAGAACTTACATATAACTAATTGAAAATGCCTTTAATGGTGATGCAGAAAGTACATAAAGACCTTTTCTTTTTCAATTTTACTTTTATACTTAATATTTGTTTGGGATATGATTTCATGATTAGTAATTGCAGTTTTTGAACAAGAATTTGCTAGTTTGAAATAAGTGCTTGCTTTTGTTGGGAACCAGTTGTGGAAATGGCTCCTATTTACTCATATGTTCAAATGTAATCCCTCTTCTTCTTTTCTTTTTTGGTCTAGTATTATATGTCTGTTCGAATGTAGACATATCATTTGTTTTGTTCGTTAGTCAACATGGCTTGTGATTGAAAAGTTTGATTTGATTCTTGATTTAATTAGTTACAGATATTTTTCTCTCAACTAATATTTTTAAGGTAGCATTTTTGCTTTTCTTCTGTCCAGTGGATAAACATTGTATCTATTTACATAACAGGCACCATATATGTTTCGTTGGTAGTCCATTTTGTTTGTCATTATTTCATTTGAGTCGGGAGTTCAGTTCATGGATTTTTTCATGGTGGTGCAGGAATTCCTCTCAGCGTCAAAGAAGTTTCTGGTACAAAAGATGTTTCACAAAATAAGAATAGTTCAAAATTGGCTGAAGAAGATATTGTCTCATTGGTGAGTTCTGGGGACTTGGAATCTTTCTGTCTTCTACAGAACCATCTGCTAAAGGAGAACATACTGAATATTTGACGACTTCTACCGTAACACAAGGTATGTTATTCAGGATAGGATGGTAATCAGAGTCATGGTGTTGACTATGATACTGCTTGTGGTATTTCTTTGGGGTACAGAATATACGCATGTAAAAATGACTCAAGTATATGGGCTATTGTTTATGAAGGACTGAAATCCTCTTTATCTTATGTATCAAAAGAAAAGGCACTTGTAATATTCTTTATTGCTGCTTTGAATGGAAATGACTCAGGGGAGCACTATAATATCTAATGTTTCATATAAAAAGTTTATGTTTTTCACTTTCATTTTGACATGTATCTGAAAGTGTCTCATTAAACAGAAAACGACCATATTAACTTACTCTTTTCTTTATTTCCAGATTGTAACTTAGGCAAAGGTAAGTGGGTGATCGATGATACTCGACCTCTATATTCCGGATTGGGTTGTAAGCAATGGTTATCATCAATGTGGGCCTGGTATTGCCGAATGACTCAGCGCACTGACTTTGAATATGAGAAATTGCGTTGGCAGCCAAGAGATTGTGACATGGAAGAATTCACAGGTCCAAAATTTTTGAGAAGGTAAATTTCCTAGTCTTCTGTGTACATTCATCAAGAATATGTCAGAATTGCATAATGTATAGTATACTTGTTCGTGCTACCCACCAAGCCTTTTCCTGTACTATGAGTAGGGATTCTGTTGAGTTCAGAGCTGAGCTTGAGCACCTGTGTCTTTGAGCTTGACTTAACTTGAAAGAGCCATGTTCGAACCTGAGCTGGACCCTTGAGTTTGTATTTAATTTGAGTCATACACGAGCCTGAACTTTAAGTCCGAGTTTATTCTAAACACAAAACTTCTAACAGTATCAAGAGTAAAGCTTTTTATTTTATTATTATTATTATTTTTGTTTTTGAGCAGATTGATTGTAGAAAAGAAATTAATAACCACAACTACATGAAAAAAAGTGAAATTGAATATCCCTTACAAGTTTAAAATGCAAGTTGAAGATGACATCCTGTCTTTATTTTGGATCTTTTAACATTGATATCAATTCAATTACTTGTCAACCCCACTGGGCTATTGGCATATTTATTTGATAAAGTCAAGGTAAATTGCAGTAAAGATGTTCAGTTACCATGCAAATGCTTTTTTCTGTGCTTATCCTCTATCCTCCAATGTCTGAATTCTGCAATTCATTTCAGAAGCATGAGTATAGTTGTATATATTCCGTGTTGATGCCGCCTTTATGACTGTTTTTGCTTCATTCCTTGTGTGTAATAGAAAATTCTTCAATATGGTAACTACTGCATACCCCGGTTATGAATGCAAATTATGCATGGCAGTAATTTGAATCCTGGAGTATGGACTCGGCGTTCTGGAGGAGGAGAGGATGCGGAAAGATGAATTTTGTTGGAGAAAGATAGAATTGGCAATGGGTTTTAAGGTTTCTTCAAATAAATGACAAGTGGAAATTTCAGTTTGATACATCCCTATGTTTAACATTAGATTACTTCAGATTAAAAAGTATGCTTATATATACGAGGCTGGATTAGCCTTGATGAGCCTTCAGGCCCAGTTAAATTGTGCTTGAGTTTGACTTGACTGTCTATTCAAGTGGCTCTCAAGCTGAATCAAGTTTAGACTGGTTGAGCTTGATCTACTTGGCTCAGTTGAGTCCTCAGCTGTGGAGCTATTCAGTTATTCTTAATGGGCTAATGTTTTGAGCTTCAAATACTGAATGGAGAACTGGCCTGCATATAAATATCTCTAATGTGGCAATCAAGCTAGATAGGCTCACCTGATCAATGGAAAAGGAGATTAACACACCCAACCCCCAACAAATTCCCCCCCCCCCCGGGGGGCCTCCGTGCGGAATGTGAGATTCAGTTTTTAGCTTTTTGAAATGGGATCCGGACCAAGTCCTTTATGTGTAATCTGTGCCTTACGTTGCATTGTTCACTTCCAACTCGCATATTGTGTAAAATTTTATTCAAGTTGTGGTTTAAAGGTGTTCGTGTCATCTATTTTATCCATTCCATGAGTTGGATGTTGGGTGAACTTCTGCTTTATCTTGTTTCTTACTCCTGGAGTATGAATTGGCCCTCATGAATATTCTCAGGATGGTAAATAAAACTCTGGCTTTTGTTGGGGATTCATTGGGTAGACAGCAGTTCCAGTCAATTATGTGCATGATCACAGGAGGTGATGAGAGACCTGATGTTCTTGATGTGGGAAAGGAGTATGGTCTTGTGAAAGCTCATGGTGCTAAGCGGCCCGATGGTTGGGTTTATCGGTTCCCAAGTACCAACACTACCATCCTGTATTATTGGTCCGCTAGCCTTTGTGACTTGGAGCCCCTTAATGTCTCTAACCCAGAGACTGACATTGCCATGCACCTGGATCAACCACCTGCATTTTTGCAGCGTTTCCTTCATAAATTTGATGTTCTTGTGCTGAATACAGGACACCATTGGAACAGTGAGAAGCTTAAGGCCAACAGGTGGATCATGATATCCAGTGTGTATGTTGGTGGTGTGCCTAACACCAATAGGAAGATTGCTGCGATTGCAGGTGCCAAAAATTTTACATTGTATAATATTGTTGACTGGGTAAATTCTCAGCTTCCCAAATATCCTGGCTTGAAAGCTTTCTATCGGTCCATATCACCCAGGCATTTCTTTAATGGTGATTGGAATACTGGAGGAACCTGTGACAATACTTCTCCTTCGTCTGCTGGAAAGGAAGTTATAGAAGACGAGTCTACTGATACTGTTGCTGCTGGGGCAGTGAAAGGCACTGGTGTTAAGCTCTTAGACATCACAGCATTGTCTCAGCTGAGAGATGAGAGTCATATATCCCGCTACAGTATTAAAGCCACACCAGGAGTACAAGATTGCTTGCACTGGTGCTTACCGGGTGTTCCCGATACGTGGAATGAAATTCTTTTTGCACAAATCCAATTAAATAGTTTCTTCCCAACACATGGAAGGTAGTCCACATCGGCAGTTTGAAAGGCAGAACTTGACTAAATGTCAGATACCCAGAAAAGGAATATGTAATTGGATACAACATGCTGTTCGCTTGAGTGGCTTATTCGACTTGTCCTTCAGAGGAAAAATTTTGAAGTGAAGAGTTTCATAAAAGGCGTCCAGTCTTGGTAATAATCATAGCTCCCAGTTCTTATTCATTAGTATACTATGGGCCATGACTAGCAGCATATAAGTATACACATTCTGTATGATCATTCCTTGTATTACATTCTAATTTTTCCAAGTCGCTTCTCTATACATTGTAAAATGAAGAATTGCTGCTAACAGGCAGAGCCCTACAATTGTCAATTGCTGTTTGGTCATGTAAACATCTTATATTACCTGAAGAATTATCTGGCTATTGTCATTCCCTGTTTCGGAAGGCAGTCGATACTCTTGAACTTTGGGTGCTTAACAATCTTCAATTTACATTGGCGGAGCAAGTGATGCTTTCTTAACCTTGACCTCTTGATTCTTGAGATTACGAGTCTCAGGTGACAACAAAGTTCAACTTGGGTGATAAGACGCTTTTTTAATAATTTATTGGTTATGGGTTCGAGTCACTTAAAAGTATAAGAGGGTGATTTTTTTTTTTTTTTAATAAAAAAAAGGATTGAGTATCGGGTGTCCAACACAGCAGCAGAGCTATTGGATACGTAAACAAATCCCGGCTGCAATACTGGGGATGAGGCAAATGAATTGGGCAATCTATAATGAGTAAAGGGCACGATATCTATTTGTGCATTCTTACCACAAAGTTCCCATTCAATTGGAAATAATTTCGAGTCCTCACTACTTTATTTGTCGACGTTCAAAGAAGTTGTCGGTTATTTTCTCGACCATCAAGTCATCCAGTTCCTTCCTAACTCATCCAAGTTCGTATTAGAATTCGTTAGAGTTGGAACGGTATGAGTCCAAGTTCGTATTAGAATTCGTTAGAGTTGGAATGGTACGAATAGATAAAATTATTTTGGTCATTAATAAACTATTAAAAAACTCGTCATCAAGTTCGTATTAGAATTCGTTAGAGTTGGAACGGTACGAGCAGGTAAAATTATTTTGGTCATTAATAAATTATTAGACATTCTAATAATTGCTCCGTAATTTGGAATGGGTTAACTAATCTCTTTAGTTCAAAATTAGTATTACTTTAGACAATTTATTTATTTCATATCATCTGTCGTATTAGAAAATCAAGAAAGTATTAAATGACGTTTTTCTAATTTTTATCCTTAATACTATATTAATGAAGAGAGAATTATGTAATTGGGATATTAATGCAAAAAGATAATTTAGTCACTTTGAGACATCTTTTTGTAAAATTGATACAATTTAATAATTTTCTTAATTGGTATACATTAATCAAAGGTGACAGTTATTTTAAAATAGGAAAGGTAATTGAGAAAACATGACTCTATTTTGTAGAGAAATGGACTTTATTCCAAATAAAAGAGTCCTATTAATTATTAAGCAACTTTTAACATGTCTAGAGTCCATTCATCATGCTTTGTCTTTGCACGAATTTATAAATGGATAAAATTTTATAACGACAATATAGTTTTTAAGACTGAGTGAACCAAATTTTACCATCCATTTAGACAACTGTCCCGTTAAATTTTAAAAGTTTGTACAATATAATATAATGTGTTTTAAAAGTTTTACATTGCACAAATTTTTAAAATCAACAGAATAATATCTCAATAGGACTGCATTTCATATGTTTGTTTTTTGATTGCATCAAAAATTGCTGCTGCAACTAGCAATATGAAATATACACCCTGACCGATGCCTAGCAGAAGTATGCAGCAGTCACCACTCGACATCATTCTTGCGCCCATTTGTTAATACTAGTAAACAAAATGCCCTTTCAAAGCAAAGCAAAGTATTTAAAACAAAGGGCAAATACCCTCTAGAGTACACTATCAGTATACTTTAAACTGCTCAACAACTAGCAAGAAAAATCACCAGCAGACTTGATTGAAGACCCGTCCCTTAAATCCCAGTTCTGGGTTTCAGTATTCATCACACCCCTCCAGCTGCTAACCGCACTTCTCATTAGCTGACATTCCATCCACAGCTTTAACTAACTTTCCCTTCATCTTTAATTAAGATACTAGGTTCTTCTAAAATGCATGTCTTCACCTTTTCCTCATCTTTCTAATTATCTCCCATGTTGTCCCATTTTAAATATTGTTGTTCTTGTCCCACTTTAAATGGTGAAACAGGCCCTCTAAACGTAAGCAAAATCTGAAGCTACAGAACAGGACCGTGTCAAGTCCTCCTTTTAGCACCATCAATTTAATCATCTGCAAATTCTTCACTTCAATAACTCCCACTACACAGATATTAATAGCAAACTGCTATTGGATTCAGGAGTATGAGCTTCCGTACTTTTGATGAGCTCTAACAGTGCAGTCAGCAGGTCCAACTGCCACCAACCTATCGGCTGCCCATACAAAATTTAAAAAAAATAAAAATAAAAATAAAATTAAGGTACTGGGAGTAGCTAATGAAAATGCCAACATTTGCTCCAAGCATGGTTTTTAACATCAGACTGTGCATCAGTTCCAAGTTTTTTAAGATTAGACATCAGATCCCAGTACTTCTTGAGCATTTTTACATGACCATAAGACAGCACTAGAAGTTACCGGTATCATTCTTTCCTGTGAGGTTCTACTGCCTGCTTTATGATGATATAACATTGTTGCCCTTCCCGAAAAGTATTGTCACCCAGGTTGGATAAACACGTATACAAATACTGGAAAGAATGCGGAGATTATGTGTTTATGTTCTGATTTGCCTCGAGACAAAATTTTCCAAAGCTTCTTTAACACTTCTATCCAGTGGACCCAGATCTCCATTTATCTATTCAAGATCAGCTGCTTTTACTCGTCATTTTCCATCTTCAACCTCCATTGGACAGGTATCCTCTGATACTCGAAAGGTGGCAAGAAATGAGAGGATTTTACTGACAAGCAGCAATAATATCCTGTTAAAACAAGAAAAACATAATGTGTATAAGAGAGATGATAATCTCATTGAAAGCACCAATGTGGAAAAGCAAGATGCAGTCTCATAGTTCCTTTAATTTAATGCCTCAGTGACTTCATCAACAGGATTACATATCAATGTTTATCTTCTGAATATCACTTAAAGTCATGATAACTTATCTCAAGAGTAAAGCTTTATGGTTGCCTATGATAACTAAGTTCCCTCCCCTGTATATTAGAAAATGTACTAGACTACTGCTTCTAGTAGTAGGTTTTTGGAGGCATTTTGGTTATTCCTGCCAGATTGTGAAGTTTAAAGGAATTTAGAACAAGAAGTTCTAAATTCCACTTAAAACTGGAAGGATATACTGAAATATGCCATTTTATTAGCTCTATATTATGAAGTTTTGTTTTTGAATTCAGAAGGGAACAGGACAATAGAAGTAATACTACCAAAAAGATATTTACGAACTTCTATTCCAAAGAACTTATGGCATTCAACTTGAAGCAATCTAACCAAATCTAACCAAATGGGGGTTTTGTAATATCCAACCCAGTACCCCACCCACCCCAACCAAAAAAAAAAAAAAAAAAACTGAAATCTGAGATGCGACTCAGGCTGACTTCAAATCAAGAAAGTCATATCCCAACTACCAACAGAAAAATGCACTGATGACTAGGACAAATCTTTTGTTCGTGTTTTAACCTAGGTTTGCAAATCACAATAGTATTTCAAAGGTACACTATCCAGTTCAAAAAACCAAGAATAATATATGGGGATGAGGGGGTGAGAAGGAGATGAACTAGAATTAAGAAATAGTGAAGCATGTAGTTCCGAGAGCTGGGGTATGATTATGCAAAAGCAGGTATGATTAGGTATCTTTCACTAAATTAACTAGTTTACATACCTTTCATCTTAGGTAATAAATTAATCTATGGATGCCATCATTTGTACCTTAATTCATCGACCCTATGGGCCTGCATTATTTCCAAAGCAGTTAAAGTCAGTTTTCAAAAAAAAAAAAAAACCTTAAAATATTAAATACTGCACTGTTTATTACCAAATATCGCTAAGAAATGTGTTCACTATAAAAGAGGTTGATTAATTTCTAGAAAATAATTCTGATTCAGAAAAAAGACCTCAATTTTTATTATTTTTGACTTGCAAGATTAGTTAATTTTATGAAACCTGAAGTCATAAACCCAGATGAAACTCATGTTGTATACGTAATTTTTTTTTTTTCTCCAAATAGAGATTGTGTCCTATAGATTTGTCTTCCTTCCATTATGGCTTGATATTTTCACAAGGTTTCTTATTCCCACTTAAGGATAGGAAACCTTTACATTTAGAAGTATCATCAATCCATCTCATCACTTTTCTCAGACTCTCTCTCTCTCTCTACACTCACACAAACACAATACACATAAATTAGTACATACCTACATGAATTTTGACAATGAAACAACGATGACAATGGCTTTCTATCATTATAAAGTTCTTTTCTTCACAATAAGTTAAATATTTATTCCGACTTATCCAACTACAGTTTTACATCTCCCTGCCTAAGTATCAGTTAAATGAACTATCCTTGTGGATTCTTTCCATGCATGATTCAATTTACCTAAGTGTTCCAGAGACTCCGCTCCCCTCCTCTCCTCTCCTCTACACATAGATATAACGCTGGATAGTTAATCAGGCAGCCAAAAAAGGAATAACTGAATAAGAATTTTCTTCTTTTCAATATCAGTCTATTATTAACTTACTGCTGCTCCTTGTGATCAAGGCATCCAACTCTCTAGTCTCCACGCCTGTCTAGTCATCTAACTATATGCTAAATCAAACATTCTATCCAGTTAAGAAAGTATGCTGTATGGTGCATATCGTTCAACTTAAAATAGGGACAAAAAAAAAATTGGGGGGGGGGTGTGGATTTTCCTTTGTCCTTTCTGACCATTTTAGCTAGAGAAACATTATTTTTAGGCATGCATTAGTCATTACAACTCCTGAAAGAACTCAGAATCTTCAAGTTTTAGAGCAAAGCAACATTAACAGACATAAGAACTTAGCCTAAAAGGGCACAGTATAAAGTATAAACAAAACCACTAAGATCTACTTGAATGGAATTCAGCACCAAAGAGGACTTAAATGGGCATCACATATCATAAGCAGGTCAGTACAAACCAGAATATCCTAGGTACTCAAAACCAAAGGCAATAGATGAAATTACTGCAGAAGATTAAAATGACAAATACTTGTATTTCTTAATACCTGCTTAATGTTTCAACTCGTCACAAATAGACTTTTAATTTCCTAAATCAATCAAAATGGCAATTCAACAATGTAGTACAAACTGCAATTAAATCAGATGTTAGAGAAGGGGGGTGAACAGTGAGAAGCAACTTGAAACTACAGATACATATCAACTGCAAAAACTGCAATCTATGTTTGCAGTTAATTAAATCATTCACTCTCTGAGATAGTACAGCGATGAGTAAATAAATATCATGATTTTCAAGCAGAATTTTGGAAATGAAAATTATTTGTGTTTCAGTTCCTGCTAGAAGGGAAAATACGAATAGGGTACAGCAAATGAAATATTAGTTCCAAGGAAGTAAATGATTAACTCACAAGCTCTTAAGGGTGCTAATAACTTAATCAAAATTCCAGTGACCTCTTTCATGGGAAGTTTCCTAATTTGTGCTACACAAATAGTCTTGTTGGTTCAGTGTGATCGAACCCTTTGTGACCCATCTCTTCCATTATTCTTCTAGCATCTACGTGCCGGCCAAGTTTCAGAAGACCACGTACTACAATATCATAACTCCATCGATTTGGCTCATACCCCTTTTTGTATAACTGATGAAGGTATTCACAGGCAAGATTTATCTGGCTCATGCTGAGTCTTCTCAGTAACATGTTGTGCGTATACAAGTCAAGAGGGAAGCATTGCCGAATCAGTTCTTCCATCTTATTAATGTCTTCTTCCCCTCTAATAGAATCAGAAAAAGTATCAACTAGCTTGCCTAGTGTCATACTACGAGCTGTCAAATTTTGCAAATTTCTTGAGTTTATACTGTACCAAGCATTGATGAGTTCCCGAGAATTCACAGAATGTAACAAAAGTACATTTCCTATAAATGATGAAATTGGGCGACCAATTCTGGACAAATCATCAACAACTTCTAAAGCAACACGATATTCTCTACGATAGCAGAGCAACTTTACAAGTTCTTCATAGCATTCAATACTTGGTTTCAATTGTTTTTTCCTCATCTCCCAGAAGATTTCCAGTGCATACTCTGGTTTCCTTGCTTTGCAAAGACCAACAATCATGCTGTGCCATAACTTTCTCTTGAACTCCCTTTTCTTGGACAAATCACGAAAGAAATTTAAAGCATTGGAAATTTTGTCATTCTTTAGATAACTTTGCAACATTAGTATGTCAGATTTCAAACTTGGTGCAATACCACTTCTCTCCATCATTTGGTAAACTTGTCTAGCCAAATGATGTTTTCCAGCATGGCCAGCTCCATCAATGAAGAAATTGTAAAATTGGCACGTAGGTTCATAGCGGGATTCAAGTTGAATCTCCAGCAATCTGTAAAATTGCTTCTCTGGATCATCCATCTGACATAAACGGCAAATAACAGCTCTAAATAATTTCCTATTTGGCATGTGACCCTTTTCTTGCATCTCTAAAAGTAAACTAGCTGCAATATCTCCCCTACCTGCCTTGTAAAAGCCACTAATCAAGTTGCAATAAGTATTCTTGCCAGCTACTTTGTTTAGTCTGTTGAGCTGCCCGTGTAACAAGTAACCATCCTCCAATTTGTTGGACCTACACAAAGCTGATATGAATTTGTCGTAGATTGAGTCACTGAGCGTGAAATTCTTCTCAAGAGCAACAAGAACCAACTCCATCATCTTATCAAGCTTCATCTCTCTGCAGAGAGCATCAGCAATAATGGAAAATGTCTTTTTACCAGGGAAATAACCTTGTTCAATTGCATTTCTAAGTACATAATATGCCTCATCAACACTCACATCCCCAAAGAGACTATTTATAAGATAGTTGTAAGAAGGCCATGCTATTCACAGAAAGACCGAACTCAGCCCTTGAATCATACAACTGCATTGCAACATCCAACATCCCAGCTTTACAAAAGAAGCACAATGTTGTGTTCATAGTAACCCCATCAGGTAATATGTTCTGCTCTTTCATCTCTACCAATAAGTCAAACACCTCCTCTAATCTATTCTGCCTCAACAGTCTAGACACCAAAGTATTGTAACGAAATACATCCGGGACATACCCATCAACCTCCTTCTTACCCCTCAAAAACTCCAATGCTCCATCTAACTTCCCGGCTTTAAGAAGGTCCCTGATCCAAACTCCATAAGCAGGCTCCAACGGAACAGTACCCAACTTTTTCACCTCTTCAACCAACACACCAGCCCTCTGAAACTGTTTATCCTTACACAAAGCATCCACAAAAGTGGCCACAAGAACCCCATTTACAACTGGCTTCCCATTCACCTTCTCCACCATCAACCGCCTCAAATACTCCTCTGCCCTATCCAAATGTCCTTCTGCTTACAAAAACCCTTCACCAAGATCGAATGCGTGATCCCATTCTCGTGCCCACGTAGTCTGATTTGATCAGTAATTACATCCACAACATCAAAATACCCATGTTCAACTAAAGAATTCAACAAAACATGGTAAGAAAAATGATCCAAGTCAATACCTTGAAAGCGCATTTTACCTAACAGTTGGAGTGCAATCTCAGGCTTCCCGGCAACCGAATAACCAATGACTAAAGTACTATAAAACCTGACTTGGTGAACATATTTTTGCTTCTTATAGTTCTCTAGAAACTCTAGCATGAGGGACATCAGCTTCGCCTTCGAAAGAATGCTAAAAATTGCGTGAAAAGTCGCGTGGGTGTGCTGAAACCCACGCTGCCTTCCTACCCAATCAAAAAATTTGAGACAAGAAAGTAAATCCCTTTCCGATTTCCCATAATTCAACACATCGAGAACT
Organism: Cinchona pubescens; assembly: GCA_025175665.1. Lineage (NCBI taxonomy): Eukaryota > Viridiplantae > Streptophyta > Magnoliopsida > Gentianales > Rubiaceae > Cinchona > Cinchona pubescens. The sequence continues at coordinate 1,176,873 of JANKKI010000031.1, read as the reverse complement.
AAAGACTCCGATAACCGGAGGTTCAGGCGGCCGAGGGCGGCCTAGTCTCCCCGGCGGCGCCATCTTTCGTCCGCAAAATCTCGAAGATTCGATCGAAAAATGGGTTTTTCCGGGACAAAAACCATTCTTTAAACGGCAATAAGATATCACTTGCTTGAAGGGTTTCGCTGGAAAAAAAAGAAGGAAGTGATGGCGTTGACGGAGATGCTGATGATGCGGGTGGTAGAGGGGGGTGGTGGTGGTGGGTCTGTTGTTTGGCGGAGGAGGAAGAATAAGTGGAGTAGAATAAATAGAGGGGAAGAGGGTAGTAGAGAGAGGAGGTCCTGGTCTGGCGAGCGCATCGAACGGTGAGCATAATTGTTGGGAGTTGGATTTACGAGCTGGAGAACGATGATGGTGATGGTGGTGGTGGTAATGGAATCATGGTGGCGGAAGGCGGAGGGGGTATTAGTAGTACTAGTATTTTAGTAGTTTTGGGGATTTGGCGGCCACTTAGCTCAGCAGAGAGGGAAGCTCAGCTCGACGGCGACGACACTGGCGTGGCGGCCAAGCTGAGAAACTTGTAAAATTCAATTATACGAATACTACTACTTTACTACACTTAGTGCTATTTCGCTACTGTACCTTTTTTTTTTTTTTTCTTTCTTAGCACCTGAAACTATTAAAGGGCTAGTGATATTTGTGAAGCTGGACAAAGGATTTTTTTTTATTTATCATTTATGTAAAAAAATAAAAAATTACTCCAAACATAATTAATGAATACAGTATGACTCGACGATTGAACTAATAAATTTAGTGTACTAATCATAGAGTTGGCCGGTCTACTATCCGGTAACACAAGCAATGAATCAGTGATTAAACCGAAATTTTGAGAATTTAAGTGGATTTTGTTGAAAATTGTTGAATTTGAGAAACTTACTCAAAATGATTTTTTTTTTTAACGTCAAATATTGCATAAATCTTATAAAATTTACTCATATTTCATAATACTTATTGATATTTGAATTGACATTTGCTTATTTTTGATCCGTGATCAATAGGAAAACACAAAATATTAACTTTTATTTTTTGTTCGAGATAAAATTTCTATATCGTGAAATTAGTTTTACTATGCTTAATTATAGTATTTTTAAAATAAAATAAAAAAGTATTTTGGATCGTGACTCTATATCCAGATTTACAGACCTAAGTGTGGGATTATTATTTTCAAAAAACAAAAAATGAAGTTTTATTCTAATAATGAAGAGTTATAACAATTAGTATTAGAGACGTCCAATTGTAACCATGAATACAACAAAAATTTTTTACTAAAACAAAATTGTAACTAGTTAGGACTCTCAATTTCCTCCATTAAGCCATCACCTCGAAGACTTCGAACCACAATTATTAAACCTAACTCGATCATGAATTTAACGAAGAATTGTGTCAATAGGTTATCGATTTATTTATTAGATCACCAATTGAATCGGAGGGTTCTATATAAAATAAAATAATATTTTTAAAATGTAAAAAATTATTTTTAGTTCAAAGCATAATTATATTATGAAATCACAATTACATCCTATTAATAAAATAAAAAGTGTCACTTGATTCAAATTGTAAATATCATAATAACAAAATTGAGAAAAAAAAAATGAAGAAAATAAATATCCATACTACACTAAAATGGAGTGCCTCAATGGAAGAAAAACTCTAGTAAACAATGAATACAAGAGAATTATATAGATAGGTTTGGTTTACAAATTCCTCTATAAACCTGTGGTTACCGAAGAGGCTATATAGATTATATGATGTCGTCATCTATGTGGCTATGCTGATGTCATATGATATCATATAGTCTATGTAATTTTTTTTAATGACCACAAATCTACGAACCTACATATAAATTAAATCTATTGAATATTTTATATATATATAATACTAGGTTCGAAAAAAAAAATGATTGGGAAGAAACTGTGATGCCATTTCGAATTTCGGCCCATCACGTCAAATAACTGGGCCTAAAGAATAATAAGTCAGGCCCTTCTTCTTTATGCTAAATCGCTCAAAGGCTCAGTTTCTTATTTTGTCCAAACATAAAGCAAACAATCTGTGACGAATATTATGAACTAGTTATTGAGAATTTGATACACACTTTCTCTTATGTGCAATTTCAGATAAATTTATCAATACAAAGAGGTTAAATTTAAATAAAAAATAAAAACAATATGGGAAAGTTATGGAAAGGTAATGTTGCTAATTACATATTAAGCATTGGAAAATATTAAAAGTGTTAATGTATACTAATTAATCATAAAATTATGCAGTAATTGCTTATTGTTTTGCTATTTTCTTAGGAGTAACATGTGTCGTTATTTTACTCTCGAAAGAACAAATACAGTAATTAAATAATATTTTTATATATTCATGTTAGTTAATGACTTGGTTTTGCATGTAAATCTAATTAATATTCAAAAAAAATTTGTATCTTGAAGTGTATCATAATTAATCGATCATACTTCATTGCTACCAAAGTTTTGAATAGTATTATGATAGATAAAGTGCAAATATTCACCAAGAATTTGTAAAAAGTATATGTTTATGTGGAGATTAGTAAAATTTCTGAATAATATTCACGAATGTTCTACCAAACAATTTTAGAGAGATGATTTTTTTTTGGTAGAAAATTTTTTTGTGGGGTAATATTTTGTAGAAATTTTAGAGAAATGAATCAAATTATGAGTTAGTTTTCCATGAAGGATAAGAAAACCAGTTTAGGAAAAGTTCTGAGTACTACAGTCCAACGGCACATGAGCCTAACCTCAGTCCACCTTCCATGAATAGATACAATTTCGGCCCTGCAGGCTTACTGGTAGCCCATCCTAGATATGTAACTATCTTATTTGGATACCAAGAAACGATGCTCTTTCTAAAAATAGAAAAGAATTTTTAGAAAGAAAAAAAAAAAATTATGTGAACAGTTTGTAGGATTGAATAATTAAGCCTAACAATATTTACGCACCCCTTCTAATTTCTTGCATACCTGTATTATAATTTACTAGTACAAAATATCCGTTTGTAGGGTGCGGAATAGATAGTAAAAGGAGTGTACAAGAAGTTAAATAAAAAGAGTGTATAAACAAAGTGCATTAAGAACTTGAATTATGGCATATACATGTACTCCCTAAATATAGATTAATTCGAAATTCATAAAGACTAATCATAGTCATTTATAACACTCAATAAATATATTTTATGTGGTAAGACGTTTTCTCAATGATCTATTAATCATAAGTTTAAATGATTAAGGAATAGTTTTTTTTAAATTTTAAAAAACAAACATGCTACGAAAGTTGTTCATTAATATATTGCTAGTTCTTCGTTGCTCGTGTACTCGCTAGAAGGCATCTCAATTATAAATTCTAACATGGTCTTCTTTAGTCAAAATTTTGTGCAGTGATTGCCTAAATGGAGACCTACTTCCACATTCCAATGCTTCTGTTCTAGTAAATCAGGAATTAATTAAGCTTTTAATTAATTGTTGAACAACTTTGATCATTGTTACTATTAAAGTACAATCAGGAAATCAAATTTGGATTTTGGGCCAAAACACACAATATATAAGAAACTGATTTGATAGGAACATAAATACTACTAATTGTCAAAAAATGGTGTGTTTTTCATTTTTCTTTAGTTAAGCTTAGCTATGAGTTCTTTTTTGCTATTGACATAGAAGGACTGGCTTACGAGGATTTTCTAGGACCACATTAGAGAAATTTTATCTCAATCAAAATATGTTCAGTAATTACTTTTCAATTAATAAAAGTTCATCATTTACAATGAAAGCTTGTATTTATGAAAAATAAAGGAATCAACTTTTCAGAAAAAATGAGCTCTTCACTCTAAATAAAATACTTTCATTAATTGAAAAATAACTATTAATCATATCCAATAATTACTTCTGACTAAAATAAAAATTGAGATGACATTTTTGTGTGTGGATAGTTTCGCTCTAACCAATGTATGCCGCTGATTAATTGGGTGTTAAACATGTTTTTACATAGTACAATGTTAGTATATGATCAGTTCTATAGAATAAGTCTCCAATCAAGAGAATATATTTGATTTGAATAGTCTTTTTAATCACATAGTTTATTTAGTTTGGTCAAATTTATATATAATTTAAGAAAAATTGATATTTGACTCACTAGTAAGATACTTTTTTTTTTTATATATAATTATCTTTCAATTAAGATATAAAATTTGCTGGTTAATTTTGTAATTTCAAATTTTGAAATGACTTGTGAGAATAATTAATGCTAAAATATGAATTTAATTTTATATTTTTGGAATTTAAATGAAGAATAAAATAGATAAAATAACTTTTAAAAATTTACTATTTTAAAAAGTGATAAATAATTTAAAACAAATCAAAATAAAAAGAGTAACATATAAAATTAGTAGAAGGTACCATATATCATCATTTGGTCACGATAAATAGTGTGTCCGTAAGAAGGGAAAATTCTCTTACATGTACTCGATTTATGGTAGATGATATAGATGTATATTTATACACATCACTCTAATTTATTAAAAATGGGGTGATGTAGATGAATATGAATCAAGGTTTGATAGATTTCTTAATCTATAAAAATGAATAAGTAGTTATCACAAGTGTAATCATTATCTCAATGTGATAATTATTACAATATATTTATTAAGTCAAATTGATAAATATCAGAATCAAATATTGGATCATATATTTGGATAATTACAAAAATTCCAACATTTCTCCCACTTGATCCACATATTTCATTCGATATACAAACTATCAAATCTCACAAGTAAGATCCAAAATACATGAATCATGGCGACAAGTCCTCTAAGAAACAAGTATTGTCTTCCATGTATCAGATACTATGCATTATGTCTCTTCAACACTAAACTTTTATGTGATAACATACCTTAATAAATAAGCCTTATGCTTATTATAGGTCCAACTTAAGTGTGTTTTCTCAAATAACTAAATAAGTATGCGCAACTGAATATGAAAAACACAATTGAATAAGAGTTTCAATGAAAATATTAAATGTACGTACATGTAAAATGAGGTCATATCATGGAACCAAGTCCCATTCTGACTATATGATCTCTAAAAAACTTTGGTGGCATGCCTTTAGTCAAGGGATCGGCAATCATCAATTCAGTGTTAACGTGTTCAATGACCACTTTATTTTCTTTAACACGTTCTCTAATGGCTAAGTACTTGATGTCGATGTGTTTACTTCGACTACCACTCTTAGCTGGATGTCTTAGCCATAATAACAGCAATGTAATTGGAGACAAATAGTCCTCAATGGCCTAGAAATAGAATCCACAATTCTAAGCCCAGACATGAAACTCTTTAACCATACACCATGCGTGTGTCTTGGAAGTTGCCTCAAAATAGGAAACGAACTCAGCTTCCATAGTAGAGGTTGCAATCAAAGTTTGTTTAGCACTTCTCCAAGACACAGTCCACCGGCTAGCATAAAGACATAACCAGAAGTCGATTTTCTAGAATCAATGCAGCCAGCATAGTCTGATTCACACTATGCTGGCTGCATTGATTCTATTCTCTCTCTGTACATAAGCATGTAATCTTATGTTCCTTGAAGTGTACCTCATTACCTTCTTTGCAGCTCTGTAGTTGTCAAACTTTGATTACAGATATCTCCCCAACATTCCTACAACAAATGCAATGTCAGGCCTTGTGCAGACCGAGCATACATTAGGTTTCCTATAGCAGAAGTATATGGAATGTTTTTCATTTGTTCCCACTCAAAGTCATTTTTCGGACATTGGTCCAAATTGAACCTGTCACCCTTCACAATAGGTGCCACACTTGGTGAACAATCTTTCATCCGAAACCTCTCTAAAACTTTGTTAATATAGGTTTGTCATCTTGAGACAAACCCAAAATGCATCGAGTTCTATCTCTATGGATCTTTATGCCAATGACATAAGATGCCTCACCCATGTCTTTCATATCAAAGTTTCTAGAAAGAAATTGTTTCACCTCATGTAGCAATCCTTTATCGTTACTTGCAAGAAGATGTCGTCTACATAAACTCAAGGAAAGAACAAGTACATTCACTGACCAAGAAGAATACTAAAGAAACATGATATTCTCTTCAAAATCAAATGAAGAGATCACACTTATGAAATTCTAAATGTGTATAACGAGAGGTTCATGGTTCAATCCATATATAGAATTTTAAGCTTGCAAACTAAATGCTCACCATTACTAGAGGAAAATCCTTCAGGTTGTTTCATATAAACATCTTCCTCTAGATCTCCATTAAGGAACGCCGTTTTCACATCCATTTAATGCAAATCCAAATGTGTATGGGCAACCAATATCATAATAATTCTGAATTTTGAGATGTCCTCTAATATAAGACTATATGTGTATAAGAGACAGACTATAAGTTGTCTGAAAGAGAGAATTATGGAGCCGTGGTTCCTGAAACGATTTTATTTGGATTTGCCTAATGAGTCTTTCTTGGTTTTTAAAACCCATCTACATCCTATGGTTTTTGCACCAATAGGCAACTCGACAAGATCCTAGACTCCATTCGATGCCATCGATTCTATCTCCTCTTTCATGGCATTGTACTACAAGTTAGATTTATTACATTTTATGGCTTGTAAAAACGTTTCAGGATCATTTTCGGCTCCAATATTATACTCAAACTCTTGCAGATATACCATATAGTCATCAGGAATTGCTGTTTTCCTTACTCTAGTAGATCTTCTCAATGATGTTCCATGGTTATCTGATTATACACATCTAGATGTGTATAAGAGACAGGGAAAGTATATGATATAATATGAATCAAACAATATTATAAATTTATGCTAATCCGTCCATAACTAGAAGTGGAAGATTGTGGAAGAATTTTCTGTCTCAGATCTAATACCCATGATCTATCACTCCCACTAATTAGGTCATTTTCAAGAAACTTTGCATTTCTTGACTCCACAATTCTTGTACTATTAGATGGACAGTAAAATCTATATCCCTTAGACCTTTCAGCATATCCAATAAAATATCCACTCATGGTCCTTGGGTCCAACTTCCTTTCTTGTGGGTTATAAACTCTCACTTCATATGGGTATCCCCAAATGCGTACATGTCGCAAACTCGGTTTCCAACCTTTAAATAATTCAAATGGTGTCCTTGGGACAGCCTTGGTTGGAACTCGGTTTAATATGTACACAGCCGTCTTGAGAGCTTCACTCCATCTAGATTGTGGAAGTTTTGAGCATGCTTGCATGCTCCGCACCATATCCAATAATGTTCGGTTTCTTCTTTCTGCTACACCATTTTGGTTCGGAGAATCAGGTGTAGTGTATTGGGCTCTAAACAATCCCATGCTCAGCAAGAAACCTTGCAAAAGGATCAGGTGCTTGTCCATCTTCGGTGTATCTGTATAAGACTTGCCATGGGATCTAGATGTCTCACAATTTTAATTTGTTTTTCACATTATTTCTCTACTTCTGCTTTAAACACCTTAAATGCGTCTAATGCTTCATTTTTGTTATCAAGCAAGTAGAGATACATGTATCATGAGAAATCATCTATGAAAGTGATGAAATACTTTTGACAATATGTGTCCATATTCGGACAACATATGTCAGTATGTATGATTTCTAATAATTAGTAACTTCTAGATGGCTTATAATTTTGAGATCTTTGGCCTGCATTTCTGATTAAAAAAAAAGCATATGAACATGCAAATTACTTAATGTTAGCATTGTTTTGCAAATTAATTTGAAAAAGACCATCAAACATAATACCATTCCCGATAAGGTCAGATTTATAAAACAAACTAAATCCAACATTAGAACAATACCATGAATATCCCAAAGGTACAAGTTTTGACAATGAAATTAAATTTTTAGAGAAATTTGGAACATAAAATGTCCTTTCCAAATCTAAAACAAAGCCACTACTGAGAACTAAACTTTATGTCCCATGTTATTGCTTTCACGTGAGACCGCATTTGATTTCAACCTCTACTATGGTAGTACTGCTCACTTTCCATTGGCTTCCTTAGGTTTTGCAATCCCTGCAAGGAATTCGTAATATGGATTGTAGAACCAGAATCTATCCACCATGTGTTATGATTAACATCTGTAATATTAGATTCATAACATACAAATGAGATTAGGTTACCTTTCTTCTCAAGCCAGTTATGAAATTTGGGGCAATCCTTCTTCATGTGCCCCTTTTTCTTACAGAAGAAGCTAAACAAACTTTGATTGACTATGCTGGCTCTGTCTCTTATACACATCTAAGATGTGTAGAGTAAGAGACAGGAACAAGTACATTCAAGTGACTATATGGTATATTTGCAAGAGTTTGAGTATAATATTGGCGTCGAAAATACACATCTAGATGTGTATACAAGACATTGACTTATCTATATGTCTATAAGAGACAGGGATTAAGGTTGAAAGGCCCATCTTGTGGTAGAGAGTTCGAGTATATAGTGCACAAGAAAAGAATCGAGACATTGTAACCTCAAGATTTTTAGTTGAACAAAAGATTACATGCTTATGTACCTGTCTCTTATACACATCTAGATCTTGGTCAGATAAGGCTTTAGCAAGCACCCTAATAATGAAATTCTCTACCATGAAGCTCACCCTGTCTCTTATACACATCTAGATGTGAGACGATTAGATCGCTCCCATGTTTCATAACGTTTGTTTTCACCTATTTGCATTAAAATTTCAGTAATCGGAGGTGGTTCGTCTTTCCTAATAGCATAATCAATGTCCATCCACCCCAAATATCTATGTGAATATCCACAACTTAATAGTTGTCACATTTGAAATTTGTAAGTTTTTTATTTCATATCATTCAAATTCACAGGTTGTAAAATGTCTGATTTATATATATAATAGACCAGTTGAGGCATGATCAAGAGAACAACCACGAAGCCTTCATCATTCTGGCATTTTATATGAATAGAATCATAATAAAAAAGAGACAGGTTATACAGACTACTCTTTAGAGGTGTTGCTGGAAGGTTTTGAACCTGAGACCTTCAGGTTAAAGGTTAAGTAGTCTGACCAATTGAACTATTCAAATTGTTTAGTTGTAAAATGTCTTATTTATATATATTAGTGTATAATCACACAATATAATATAATAATACATTTCTGTAGGATAAAATTTAAAGAGCATGGGATAGTGCTCAATACACTATTAAATCTTATATTATAGGTGATCTCAAAATTACAGGTATTACTGTACACACACATATATATATTTTAATTAAAGATGCTGCGGCTACTCTATAATTAAAATATATATATATAGATCACAGACATTAATAATTACAGAAAAATCACAACATATATATATATATATATATATATATTCAAATAACAAACTGGAAGTATAATATATATAAATAAGACATTTTACAACTAAACAATTTGAATAGTTCAATTGGTCAGACTACTTAACCTTTAACCTGAAGGTCTCAGGTTCAAAACCTTCCAGCAACACCTCTAAAGAGTAGTTTATAACATTGTTGCATTGCAAAATAACACAACAGCAGCTGATGGCTTGATGGTCAGAGCGCGTGACTTATATCCAAATGGTCACGAGTTCGAATCCCAGCAACCACCCTTTTATTTTAATAATGAGAACTACTATATAGTATTGTTTTATTCATAATTTCCCATATACCACAGAGTGCTCCAGTGGTCACAACAGTGTTCCTGTGACCTTGGTCACAGGTTCGATTCTTCCCAAGGGAAAAATCAAATATATATATATATATATATTTTTAACAGAATAATAAAGATTATATATAAAATATCTTATTCCAACAACCAACTACTGAAGTGGTCCAGTGGTCAGAGCATGGGCTTGTGACCAAAAGGTCACAGGTTCGACTCTTGCCACTGAAAAATCAATTTTTTTTTTTTTTTACTTCTTCTTCTTCACCCGTTTGGGTCCAAACGGGTATGTGCGACCCGGTTGCGACCCGAATGCAACCCGCACATGTTCCCATCCATTTGGGCATCAAAAAATTGCGTTTTAATCACAAAAAATATAGAAATCTAATTTCCTTATGATTTCTAACTTTAGTTTTCAATAAAAACATCAAAATCATAAACCCATGTCCATGATATCAAAATTCATATATTAAAAAATATATGGCCATAACACAGTAATAAATAACACAATAGATTGTTTTTAAGCAAGGAAAAAATCATAGAATTAAATTCAAATAAATTGTAATTCTAGATTTTTTCAATAACATGTCAACAGTAAACCCAAATCAACATATACATATATGCAAATCAAGGCAGAGGCATAAATGCTCTGATACCAAATGATAGATTTCTTAATCTATAAAAATGAATTTAATCTGTGCATAAATAATATCACAGAATATCAAATGCGGAATAAAGATCGAAACGTTCCACCATTGATCTTTGTTGGGTCCATCAAAATAAAAGGAATAGAAATAAAATTATCTGGGTACTTCTAAATCTAGACAATCTGATACGATGGTGTATTTTTCTGATAGAATATCAGGCCTAGGGACCCAAAATACTCTATATACTTATAACTTTTTTTCCCATCAGAAAACGTAAACCGTAAGAATAAGTAGTTATCACAAGTGTAATCATTATCTCAATGTGATAATTATCACAAGATATTTATTAAGTCAAATTAATAAATATCAGAATCAAGATATTGGATCATATATTTGGATAATTACAAAAATTCCAACAGGTCCATCTCAACTATCGTAAATCGAATCCATATAAAAAATTTCCAATAAGAAGCATTTATATTAGAAAGATAGCCGAAATGCTTGCAAGTTGAGACTAATAAATAATACCAATAATCTAGCTCATATTACTAATCATAGATCAGCAAGCAGTGAAGAATATTTCCCAAAATACTTTTTTTTTTTTATAAAGAAAAAAATGTTGTTAACTAAAATCGAAAAGTACTGTATAGGGCATACTTATCCGGACAGTTCAATCCAGCCCTGGAGATTTTGAGTATTGATGATAGGAAAATACTATTCTAGATTTACATTTGATTTCACCTGTAAATCTTATAATTAAAATTAAAATTTATAAAATCTTGCTTACATCAACTTATGTTATAAATTTCATAATATTTAATTTATACTACATGATCTATAAGTGAAACAAAAACTACCTAAGGGAAAATTCGACCTTTGATCTTACATTTGGAGATCCTACAATTAATATTAAATTTTATGAAATCTTTCTTACGTTAACTTATATTATAAATTTCATAATATTTAATCTATATTACAGGAATTATATGTGAGACCAAAAACTAAAACTACCTAAGGAAAGATTCGACTTTTAATCGTACGTGTAGATCCTACAATTAAAATTAAATTTTATATAATTTTACTTACATCAAGTTATATTATAATTTTCATAATATTTAATTTATATTACAGAATATATGAGTTAAACCAAAAATTAGGAGTACCTAAATATTTCCCATAATGATAAACTTGGACGAAACACACGTGTATACGAAATATGGTACGATGAACATTCATCAAAATGTTGGCAATCGACACGTAGGACCCGTCGACAGCTACTAGTAATCTATGGACTTGAAATTTCAATAGTTTGATCAGTATCGTCAGTTTTGTACAAAAATGATTCCAGAAATTAGGCCGGGTTAATTGCATTTTACATCCCTCAATTTTTGGATCATATTTTTGCATTTTATACCTTAAAGTATCAATTTTAGCAATCAACCATTTCTAACTTTTAAATTTTTGCACATTGCACTAATTACTCAATGGTGAATAAAAAATAATGACCCATATATCCCTACTACCTTACCCAATTTTCCAAAATTCTTAATCTTTTCCTCAGCAACATACTAATGCACAACTATGCACCCAATACTCACCATTTTTGCTACTTTATCCTCACTACTACCACATTAAGAATTACGATCTAGTTGGCATTAAACCCATGAGTTTTATTAACCCAAATTTAAACCCAAATTTGGATTTACATTTATTTTTGAAAATCCAAGAATATTGTACTAGTTCATGATGTGTAGTTAAAGAAGGAATATTTTCAAAAGTTGGATAAATTAGTAGAGGTACATGAGTCATTTTACTAATTATCTTTGAGTAATTGGTATAATGTGCTAAAATTTAGAAGTTAGAGGTGGTTGATTATTAATATTGGTACTTTAAGGTATAAAATGCAAAAATAGAATAGTTTAAGAGTGTAAAATGTAATTAATAATAATAAAAAAAAGGTTTAGGGCCATGTGACAATAGGGACAAGTTCACGTGTTTGGGTGGTGCAATTTCTGATTTTCTGTGGGAGCCGGCTAGAATGGACAAATATTTAGGTAGATTCGATTTTTTATCCCACTTATATATTTTGTGGTGTGAATTAAACTTTAAAAAATTTATGACATCAACTAATGTAAGTAAAATTTTTTAAAATTTAATTCTGACTATAGGATCTATAAGTGGGACCAAAAATTAAATCTACCTAAATATTTTCTGTTTGAATGCAGGTAGATTGTAGGGAGGGATGGGCAGACAAAGAAATTGGGCATTGATCTTCCTATATATGGAGGAATTAAGGTGGCAGCTGGTGCGGTGAGAGATCTAAAAACATGTGGTATTGATACCATCTTAATTTGGGGGGATCTCTATAGAATTTTGTTGCCGATGAAATGTGAATTTTTGGTGGAATCTTGTGGTGCTTTTGTCCTGTGGCTTGTAATGTATGCTTGGCTACTTTTGATGCCCATTGGTACGATTTTCCTGTTGGGCTACAGTATTTGTTTGTTAAGAAGTCGTAAACCCGTACGTGCAGACTTCAGGAATGCCTTTGTTCCGAGGAATGAGTTTTGCTTGGAAAATTTTTACATGCTCATATTTATAGTATAGTATTATGAATATTTTGCTTCATATAAAGTTATATTACCCATAAAGATTTATTATGTGATACGAGGTGATGTAATCTTACATGGATTAAGAAATCTATGACATTAATCCATATGAAAATTTTCCATTTTGTTAAGCATGATAAGGACAAAGAATTTTTTATCTCGAGTAGTAACAACAGCATCATAGACAGACAATGTGATGATTTTTAAAATCACAAACACTATTTATAAATCTTAGAAGGGAGATTTAATTTTAATGAATGAATATCTAAAAATTAAGGGTAGGGCTAACCTAAATTTAAGAGCAGTGATAAATAAATTTCAAAAAGAGTCTGTAAGTTATTGGAAGCTTACGGATTGTAATCTTCCCATTTTCCTTTTATTTCACTTTCAAACAAAACATTTACTACTCTTGAGACTGTTGAATGATTAAAAAATAATAGGATTCTCTGCTGTTTTTTCGTCATTTCAACAGTTGTCATATCACTCTAATTTCACAATATTGAGTGAATAACTAAAACTTACTCCTTTTCGCACTAATCTCTTATTTATATATTTGACATGTGTATTATGGTATAATAACATTTTAATTTCATAAATTTCTCCTGAGATTTATGCTAATATCACTTAGCACTCCTGAATTTTAAAAATCTCACAAATCTTTTTAACTTTATATATCTTGTAACATATAATTTTTTTTTTCAAAAAAAAATATTAAACAATTCATCTTAAGATAGGAAAGCAAGTTTTGTTCCCATTTTATCCCTTTAATTTAGTACCAAATTTTAATTAATTAGAATGGTTGAAAAAAAATAGTATGTGATGCTAATAAAATTTATTAAAAAATATAAATTAATTATTTTGTATTAAATTTTAATTTTATGTTTTGCTATATTATACAATGCTTTCTATATTCAAAGGTATATATATTAATTCAATTATAATAGCCTGAAATTAATTAATATCCTCTCATATTTGCTATATTTTTAATTAATGAAAATATTTTAGTTTATTATTTAGTATATAAACAAATTACATAATTGTACAAAAAAAAAAAATTGGAATGCTAAATCTGTGGTCAAATCCTGCCAAAATTGAATCAGCTAAGCAGTATAAAATAACTAAATATTAAATTAAAATTTCATACAAAACCAATTAATTTGTATTTTTAATAAGTTAAAGAATAACAACATACCTTTTTTTTTTCCAACCATCGAAATTAATCAAATTTTAATACTAAATTAACTTCAACAAAGGGTTAAAATTGGAATATATTGACTTTTTTATTCTAAAATAAATTATTTAATAATTTCTTTATAAATTGAATTCGCTAACATGTTACTGGAAATAAAAAGTTAGGAGAGATTTGTGAGATTTTTTAAAGTTCAGAAATATTAGGTGATATTAGCATAAAACTCAATGGAGGTTTATGAAATTATTCCTGTTTTAAAATCAGAGCATATGTGTTAAACTGTTAATCATAGAAAAGGTGAGATAGAGAATTGGTATAGTAAATGAGACATCATATCATTAGCGGTAGAGCAAGTTGTAATTAAATAAATATGAGATTTTAAAATGGCTCTCTGTCGTACCACCAAATAAATAGTCAAGATTCTATGGAATAATTTTAGTAGAATAATCTTGACTGTTCATTTAATGATATGACAAAGAATGACACAGAATATGAGACAAAAGATTCTTAGCTTTCTAATATGTACAAGTCATCTTTGATTAATGGTTTAGTATATAATCCGTTTCATAATTCAATTTAACTTCCAAATTTTGAGGTATCCGGTTGTTAATCTATAGAAAACATCAAGTTCTTAAATTGTACTTATATAGCCACATAGAAAATGATTTATAAGATTATAAATTTACAATTATTTTTTAAAATCAATTCACACGATAAAATCATTTTCAACCATCAATTTATGATTTCAGATAATTATTCAAATTTTATTATTTTTTCTTGAATCTAATAACATATACATCAATAATTTTATCATTTTATCACTTGTATCGATGCACTAATTAACGTTTGAGCAATAGCATATAACTTGAGAAGATTTACTTTGGAGATTTCTTGGACGTATAGCTTAAAACCTTGTCCAGGAACTGTCTCCAAGAGGATGCTTTCATTGGAGGCCATTTTGACGAAAGGATTTAATTATTCGATTTCTTGCAAGTTACATGCACTTAATACTTTCTTTGGTGTTTCGTTGTATTTTTTTTTTTATTTTTATAATGGACATTTTAATATAAAAAAAATTCACCTCTCCTTTTTATTTTTTAACGACTCAAATCCATGACTAATAAATCATAAATAAAATGTCTTATCACACCTCTAAACTATATTTCGTTGTCATATAAACTTAAATTAATTTGAAGGAACGATAACTAGGCTCTTAGGGTGTCTTATATGGAAGAAATCAGGAGCTTGTTTTTCTAATGATAACTTTGAAATCATACTCTCCATGCTAGGTTAGCCTGAAAATTTAGAACTCTCGAGAGTTTAGAAAATATGTCAAATCTCTAAACAATCGCGAGGTGTGATTAGAAATTAGATAGGCGTACCTACTCCAATTTCCATCACCGAAGCAGAACTATAGGCTACAAAACAAGAGCTTAAGTATACATGGCCCTAATTGAACCACAAATTAATTGTGATCTTCCTATGGATCGGACTCTTTGAGAAGTAAGTCTTACTACTCATCTTATAATACAAAATAGATATAATAACTATTAAAATATTTTTTATAGGTTTAATTTGTGCTAAGGACATTCTGTATCATTTCCTGTACTAATCCTATCTTAATCTCATCATATCTTATCGATCACCTGAATGTACTACTCTGATTTATAAATATGTTAGAATACACAAATCGAAACATATAAAGTGTAAGATAAAAGATTAATTGATACAGAAAGAGTGAGACATAAAATTTTGTGTCACTTACACGTGTAAATCACAATCTTTAATCATTTCTATAATTCTATCATATGCATCAAAACTTATATATTATAAAATAATATAAACATTCTGTCGGCAAAAAATATTTTATACAAGCAATGCATGAAAAACTACTAAACATGACAAAATAAGGTATAATAAAGAAAGCTCCAATATGCATAGAGGTAGCCTTGTCAAGTCAAATATTTTTGGTGGAGGAGAGAATCTGAGTGAGAGCCAGTAAGGATCGGTTACAAAGAAACATCTTCAATGGGGACAACATGCATGGGCTGCATATTGCCCTACGTACCTAAACCAAATCCATTTCAAACTTTGCACAAGCCTTCCTCTATATGTATATTTTTGCTGCTAGATGTGTTTTGTTGTCTGAGCTAGCATTCTCATCTTCCATTCTTTTAGGTGCAATTACAAAAGGATGCTGCCGAGAAAATTACAACGGAATATCATATAATTATCTATAGAAAGTGATTAAGTATGCGATTTAATTGGTAAGATGTTTTTTCTGTGACTTATTGGTTATGAATTTGAATCACTAGACGATAGAAAGGAGAGGTTAGTTTTTTTTAATTTTTATTTTTTTAAGTGATCAAGTATTTGCAAAATTCTACCAAAAAAAGATAAAGTGTTTGCAAAAGAATGAACAAAATCTGACCAATTATCTAAAATTAGAGACTTGGTGACTCTTTGGCAAATGAATTGGTTTTGGCCTGTGATCCTGAATTTATGATTTTGTAAAACATTTTCTTTTTAATTACTTCTTTAGCTTTGTTATTATGACGACTGATATTAATTTTCATGGTGATTTCCTTCTTATTTTTAAGGTTAAAAACAGTAAAATTACCTTACCTCTAAGATCATATAAACTTAAATATAATTTATGTCTCCATGTTATGTTTCATAGTTTACTATGGGAAAGGTATTTTTATAAAAAGTTTTAAATGAATAGTGAGTTACTTTTGTATATTTTCATGTATAGTAAATATTTTCTATACATAAAAGTGTCAATATAGTAATTAACATTTAAACTATTCATCGATATTATATCCACGAATTTAATTTGCAAAAAAAAAAAAAAAAATGAACAAGCTGCCAAACTTTGGAAATCAATTATGCAGCCAATCTGTTAGATGTTTTTGTTGAGGTACACGTATTAAAAATATGTTAAGGCACCATTAATAATTGAGCCAATATAATTAATTAATTAATTCCTTTTTTTGTCCATGACTTGAGATATATGAGGGCCACATCACGAGCTCCGACTATTTTCTTTAAACAATGCATGATTTAAAAGATTTTATTTTAGTACATTCATGTTTAATACCGTTTTGGGTAACAAGACTGTAGATATTTCAACCTTTATACATTATATTTGTACCAACCATTATTCTTATACATAGACCCATATTATATTGGCCATGTCGGATTGAGGATTTAACACAAAGTTTGAAAGATGAATTCACTTATAATCGGTAAAATACATTGGTAGAAATCTAGTACGTTCTTCTTTTTTTCTTGTTTAATATGTTGTGTTATAGTAAATGGAAAAACCCATTGGAGTATTGAACTTTTGATATTAAAAGAAAAAAAATTTTGATTTATTGACCATCACGAACTATTTAAGTTTTTCTGATCGAGTTGGAGGTCCAAGAATTAAATTTTAACACTTGCAGTTAAAGCAGTTAGTGTCATGGACTAGGAAAGAGTCTCAAGCAGTTAGTGTCATGGACTAGAAAAGAGTCTCAAGCAGTTAGCATCATGGATCAGAAAGGAGCTTCAACGGAAAGAAAAAAACATTCAAGCCAAGCTACAACTAGAGTAGTATTGTAATTAGGTCTTGGTACTTTCTTGTATTCAATGCTACCATTGTGAGTGTATGTAATCATATCAAAAAGAAAAATAGTAAATTGGAAAATCACGTACTTGATAACCACTAAATGAAGAAGCATAACAATTTAGTGTAAAATCTAATAGTTTAGTGAAAAAATATTTGTTACAAGTGTAAATTTCATAGTAGGCAGCCTAAATTTTTGTGATATATATCTTGAAATGTAAACATGCAAATTGATCGGCCTCAAGCGTTTTGTATTCTAACCATTAAGCCCCACTCCATCAAGTAGCAATCGCTAACCATTAAATGGGTTTTCGAATCATCATATATACAAAAAAAAAAAAAAAAAAAAAAACACATCAGATGTATGACAGAAAATTCAAAATTATTTATTTTTTTTCCTTTTATTAATAAAGGGAGAAAATAATCTTTGCACCACCATAACAATTTGCTCGGCTATCCTAGCTGAAAACATAGATTATATAAAACAGTTGAAAAATGTTATATTTACAATATTATTTAGAATAATACTATAATTAATTTTTGAGATATGATATATGTAAGGTAAAAAAATAGTTAAAACCAATGTGTCTGAATAATGATTGTAAAATATTATTTAAAAAATAAAAGAAAATAAATCATCCAAACACAGGCAGCTTGGTCTTGTGCTCTACAAAATCGATCCTATGGAAGTATTAGTAAAACATAAGGCGGAAAAAATAGGAAAACAATATTAGAATTTTTTTAGATAAACTTGGTCTAATAAACCATAAAACACAAAAAAAAAAAAGTGAGTCTATATGACCAAGTCTTTGACCGTATTAGATCTTCTGTTACATTTTTTCTTGTTACAATTATGTTACACCATATGATCGGATAACACTTGTCCAAAATTTTCTTATACTAAAAAGATACATGTCACTCTATCACATAGTATAACATCGTGTAATAAAAAATCCAAAACCGCCTTTAACAATCTACAAGACCCAATTTTGTGTAAGACTATATCACTATTATTAGTTAAAAATGGCCAATCGTTACTAGCATGTATAAAAAAAAAATTATTGTTAAGTTTAGATCATGTCACATAATTATTGTGCTATTTAAATTTAAATGTTATTTTTATACCTGCGATATAGTATATATTTATATTGTAATATGTAAAAAAATTTCAACACGAACATAGTAAAAAAGATTAATTGTTATGGCACCTCCTTCTAGGAACTTGGCATCAAAATCTTACCCGCTTGGCCAATGAAATTTCCCACAATGACACTTCTATTTAAAGGACAGCGCTCTTTGCTTCCTTTAATTTGGCTTATGGGATTTGCATCCCACGTACAAGTTTCCACGAGCCCACCTTCACAATGAAGGTAAGAGATAAATATAATTACTTTTTAAATACTTATTCATAATAATTTGGATATGAAGATTATGTTTTAATGGAGTTAATCAAGATTGTTGATTAATGTGCAGATCTTTAGTTGGAGGCAAAGCAAGCTGAATGGGAACCAAAGATCCAACCAACCAAATATGTTACCAGGTAAACTTGAGTGTCCATGATTTTCCTCTGCTTCCTAGCTAGCTAGTCACAAATTTCCAGATACCGAGAATATCTGAAGTCTTAGAACTAATCATTGATTTCAGATGACTCAACAGCTTCATCACATTCTTGTAAGCACTGTTCTCAATGGATAGAGAGAAGTTGTATGTATATAGATAAGGATTTTCACAATTTAGGGATTAATAGAGGATTCTCTATTTAATTTTAAAAAAAATTAAAACAGTTCATAATTCATGTTATGTTTTATATAAATTCATTACAAAAAATAATAACGTTGTACCATTTGATTAAACAGATTTATAGTTCATCATAATTGAAAAATTTTAGCACCGTTCAAATGTAATATATAAATTCAATTGTGAATTTTTTTATGAATGAATTGATTTTTTGATATATTCAATGAGATAAAACTAATAGTATATTTAGATTATTTTCTTAAATTTTAATTATTTAGATATAAGTAAATAGACAAATTAATAGAGGAAAATAAATGAAGAAGATCCAAATTGTTAATAGACCGGGGATAAGAAAATCATCACTTGTTAATGTGTTTCTTTTGTGTATAACAGATCATCTGATGCATGAAACCTACAAAGAAGAATTCAGTGATTGGCCTAGTGGACTGCTTTTTGCTATTGGGACATTTGGAAATACTAACAATCTAAAAGACAGAGAGAACTACTACTCCAACTTTCCTGGAGAAGAATGTCAATGTCCCAGTCAAGAACATCCACAAGAAATGTCACACCAAGAAGTGACAGAACAACATTCCCCTACTGATTATGATTTGGTTGAGGAATCAAAACATGATCTTCCACAGGAGAAATTCTTCGATTTTCCGAAGAATTTGGAAGATGAAAGATCATCTAAAAGGGATCTTATTTCTGATAATTTAACAAGTGAAGGAAAAGATAATCATTTGGATAAAAAGAAAAACATCAGCAAAAAGTCATTGTCTTTTCTTCTTAGGAAGGCATTTCACTGCACAGGCAAGTCCAAGATCAGTCTCCTGTTAAAAGATCCTCTTCCAGAAGTAAAATTGGAGAAGTTTTCAGACAAGACTGGAAAAGGTTAGTATTTCATTTTGAAAACCATTTTTATTTCTCTTATATTTTTTCCCCCTATATTTATTGACCATTTTTTTGTTGATTCATTTATGCAGATTTTGAGGACTATACTAAAGAAAAAAATTTATCCCCAAAGTTCTACTCCAAAGACACCAAGAAAGAAATGCTTGGCCAGCAAACATATGTCTGAAAGTGATAGTGAAGATGAAATGATTGAGAACACCCGTGAAGGGAGTAAATGGGTCAAGACAGATTCTGATTGTGAGTTTCCAACGTTTTGATGTAGACTACAAAATTGGACATGTATGATAGTTACTCTTAAATCAAATATAAATAGGAGGTTCACTTTTCTAAAAAATAGAAGGTCATCTATTTCAGAAAAATAGGCCCTCGACTTCAGAAGGAGGCATATATTGATTCAAGAACAACTGCCGAACAAAATAAAAATTTTCCATTCAGAGAAAAAAGTTTCTGTTACTTTTGTTTTTCTATGGTATGTGGCTAGACAATTACTAAGTAAATGATTATATATCTTTTTGTGGTTGCAGATATTGTCCTAGAAATATGATTTACCTCGACCTTAGTCAATTGCAAGAATTCAAAACAGGTAATTCCATACTTGATTGAGAGACATTTTCTGAACAATTTGTCTAACATTTTGTATTTTAACTGTTTTGCAGATTCCGGCAGTGCTTGATTGTCCAGCTTTGAATGTATAAACAGGTTTTTTAGAGCTTCAGTGTTAGGTGTAGGTGAAGATGTTATTCTATCTTAAATTTTTGTTGATGGATGAAGTTTATATCTCTATTTTTGCCTTGGCTGGAACTTGTACTAGGAATGCTGTTGTTTTGGCCATGGTTTGATAGTAATCTATGTTTTTTCAACCTCTGTATTGAGGTTGGACTTAAGGGTGGTGGGAGAGGGAGTATACATGTTGATATTTGTATCTTGACAAAAACAACAAAACGTTGAGAATTGAGAGGGGTGCAAGAATGTATCATGTTTGTGTTTGAAGAATGTTTGTGAGAATTTTTACAGAATCATATGAATAAGGCTTTCCCAATCAATCCTTTAATGAACCCTAATTTTCATTTCTCAATATATTGACATGCTATTGAGTCGTAAAAACTGCAACATACATATCTGAAATTTAACAAGCCTTAAGCTACATTGAGCATCATTTTCGATTTCTGAAAGACAATATAGATTACTGCTCAAGAACAAATTGATTTTGCCTCTCCTATTTTCATGCGTGACAATTGCCTTCTTGCTCATTCATCAGCTGAAAATTCAGATAAATGATCCAAGAGAAGTCATCTTCAGTGATCAGCAAGAAGTAGATTGTCTTCTTGCATTTCTTGAACCTCTGTAGTCCTTGGTACTGCTTGGATCACTCCTAGGGTTTTTTTCAGACATGTCCATATCTCCCACATATCACTTCGCCAGAACTCAGTCCCTCACATTCAGAGGTATGACTGATGGAAAAGAGCCTGAAAACTCACTAGAGGCCTATGTAGGATTTTATTCATTTGTTTTCTACAAACGACACAAGCAAATCCGGATAATGTTTGCTCATACAGGCAATAGAAAAACTACAGATAACTTGCATTTTACAAAGAGTCGTGCAGTTACCAAATCAACCCGGTAATCATGTAATTAATCTCCTCAATATTTAATTAAACAAGGATTTCAAAAGCCAAAGTTTCAACCTTATGGTACACAAACCACTTACTCAGGGAAGGTGAGCAGAGAGATGAGGGACTCATAGGCTGGAAATTGTGAAACAAGCTCAGAACGTTTTGCCAGCTCAAAATCCTCAAACTGGAATGCTGGAGCGCAGGTACATCCCACAAGAGAAAAGTGGTTCTCAGCATCCCTATCTGGATTTTTAACTGCCTTCATATCACTTGAAATCTCTATGTCCTTTGCTGGGAATGAACCAAACCAGATATTTGGAGGAACAGTATACTGCACTTGTTGATTATCAGCCACAGGATCAGGTCCATTTAAGGCAGGTCAGTTTGATACTACCATCCTTGTCATTCAACTCTAACACCTGAAATAATGAAAATTGACATCACTAAAGTGCTGCAACACCAGAAGGCCTCTACTTATCATCGGAAAAATAGGTTACACAGATACAGACATCATGCAGTATATAAAAATAAATAAAATGATAAAAGGAAGTTTTTGGTTACACTTTGTCAAATATAAGATCCCACATTGGTTGCCCAAGAGTCCTAAACTAGTTAGTGAGACATTGGCCCTCTCCACTCACTGTCAATTGGTTTTGAAATGGAAGCCAGGTTCTTTAACATGGTATTAGAGCTAGCATTGGGCGTTTACTCATCCATACATGATTCGAACTCTTCCGGCATTGGGCATTACATGGATTTCTGCCACGCCAATGCTTTCTTTCACTTAGTTTGGGCTTGGCTCACTGGTTTTCACCTTGCCAATCCAGTTCAGCCTGATTTTGTTTCGGCTGAGTCATGTGAGAGGGGTTTTAAATAAGATCCCATATTGGCTAGCCAAAAGGTTCTAAACTAATCAACAAAGATCTTGGTCTTATCCACTCATTGCCAATTGGTTTTAAGTTCTTTAACACACTTCACTCAACAAACATTGCAGATGGACACGTTACATGCAGAAACAAAACAAATGGGATTAATTTGAAAGATTGGCAAATAACAGAAGATTTTATGAGGAGATGATTTGACAGTTAATTTGAAGACTTCACATGAGAATGGAGTCGAATAGCACATCATTTAAATGCTAAGTAGTCCAATGAAAATACATAATTGAACTCACAGTAAGCGGCTCTCCAACATAAAAATGCCATGTTTCTGCACATGGAATTCGGTGAAGGTGAGACACACTTCCTGAAGGCAGAAGGAAGTATATGCTGGTACTGATAGGCCGATCAACCTTGTCTGTGAAGAAACTAAAATAAGGATTTCGGAAGACAAAATAACTATACAAATGCATAGAAGTGAACTTTCAGCAATTTGATAGAGTTTGGTTTTGCAATGCAGCAATGCGTTTAGTAATTTCAGGAACTCTCAGCCTCCATTTTGCAAAGAAAGCATAGTACAGCACAAAAGAATCAAGCTAACATCCCTTTGAAATGATCCTCGCATTGCATTGGACACTCAAAACAATTTAATTTTACGACCTCATATATCGACATGTTCTGACCTGATTCATTAATGAACAAGCATCAAGAAAGTAATAAATTTCCTTAACAATATGTGAACTTGTCATGATTTTGGAACTTACTTTTTTTCCAAACAGGTGAGTGGTTCAATACTGTACATTCTTCAATTCAGATATATTGTAATCAAGTTTGTCAACACATGTCATGTATACTCTTTACGAAAACTAAAACTGAACTACAAAACAGAAACGCTCTAAAAACTATTCCTTTCCTGTTCTCCAATAAGCTAAAGCAATTTTAGACAATTAATCCCAATTTCATCCCTTATCATTAGTTTTCTTTGTCTGCTCATATACACAGGCCCAATTTTCTTATTAGCCTTGGAGCAAGTTTCTGTTACAGCTACATATGCACAAAGAAAACAGCATTACCTTTCATGTACTAGCACAAAAAAGTTGCACAGAGCAAATCCTCCAAGACATGAAATCTATTGCAAAAAGAACTCACGAAAATCTGATTGGTGTAAGTGTGTAGTTAGTAGAAACATACAATGTATTCTTGTTCAAAATTATCTGAAACAAGACCACATAACGCCTCAGTGGTATCAAGTTTGCAGATTTTGATTCAAAATTGTATAGGCTCTTTAAATTGAGGATGAAAATTTTCTTTATATATCGCAATATCATGTCTAAAATTATTTGGATGGGTTCTACTACAAGGTCTCAGCCACATTACTCTCATAATCCCTGCGATTATTTAACTTAGACAGTTTCAAATTCGCATTTTGACATTAAAAGACCAGAACTTTAACTTGTATTATAAAGCCCAACAGAGCATTCTTCGGCTTCACACTTCTCTTGTCTCGAATTCTTCTAAATTTTCAATTTCCAATCATACAAAGAACAGAAAATGTATGGAGCTATTCAACTCGAAAGAAAATCAATGCTACTCAAATTCTGGACCTCACAAAGAATTCAATCTCACTAACAAGATATATACCTGCTAACCTACAAACACCTACAAGCATCAAATATCAATATATCAAACACAGCATAAAAGAAACAGTAACACTTATAAACCACCAAAATCTCCAAAAATAATATGATCACTTAATGAGAAAACTATCAAGATCCAATCTTTAACACATATTACCACCTCTATACCAGATGTAAAACTACTAAATCATTGTTGCAGGTGTAAAAAAAGGATCAAAATGGCAAGATTCTGGGAAAGGATCAAGAACCCAGATGGGGAAAAGAGGAAAGACGTTGACTTACATCGAGAAGGGAGTTGAGATTTGGAGAGGATGATGGAGGTGTCCCTCATTGTTTCTGAAAAGAACCCACCTTCTGGATGGGCCTTCTAGATTCAGTTTTGCAATGATCTTTGAAGCTGTAGCCATCTATTCCGTCTTCTTGTCACTGTCACACACAGATTCTGAACACTGAATACATAGTGCATATAAACGAAGGGGACAGAGGTTGGTGGAATTGTGTGCGTTTTTCCGGACTAAGCTCCTCTACCTAATCGATGCAAATTTCTCTTCAACACAAATTATAAAAATAATATTAAAAATTAATTTATTATATATATTTGTCATATAAAAAATTTCAAAATAAAAAAATTATTATTTTTTATTTGATTAAACATTTTAATTTTTATTTTAATTTGAACTAATTTTATATTATTCAAATATTTTGTGTAAATTAAATAATAAAATATTTATAAATAAATTTAATTTTAAGATGTATTAATTTATAATCTAAAATAATTATTGATATAATTTGATAATTTTTATGAATTTTAATTATTTAAATATAATAGATCATTGGATATAATGTGAGAGAAATAAACTTTGAAGAGTCACTAACCGGTTTTTTTTGTCAACTTTTATGGCGGCTTAGATTTGAATCACTCTTTACTACTTTAGCCCCTGTAAAATCAGAAATATCTCACTTTCATCCTTCTGATTTGTATTTACTTAATTTGATGGTGAATTTCCATATCAATTTATTACAGTTCACTTCTTTTGGTTTTAGTTGCGATAACAATTACCATCAATTAGGAAGCAACGCATTTTACTCAATACTTGAAAATTTTAGGTTACACAAATAATTGAGTTCTTCATAAAAGACAAAAACTTAGATAGGTTTATTAGGAGAAATTTTATGTCTATCAGAAATAATTACTAGACATATTTAATAATTGTTTCTCAACTAATAGGAATCTTCTATTTAGAGTATAGGGCTCATATTTTTAAAAAATAAAAGAACATATTCAAAAAAATGGAACCAGTATTTCAAATAGTAAGTTCCTATTAGTTGAGGAGCAACTACTGAATATATCCAATGATAAATAAAAATTTCCGCCTAACTAGACATATAAAAATAAATCACGTATATGAGTTTTACATAAAATCTACGTCATTCAATAACACAAGTGTGAGTAAGTCCGCATTAAATTGCAAAATGATAGACCAATGAGTTTAAAAGTGAAGTTAGTTTCTCTAAACAATGAGTTTTCATCCCGAGAAATGGCAAAAGTTCCCCAAAGACAAAAAAAAAAAAAAAAAAACACTCACAAAGCAACAAATTTGGAACTAAGTAAAATGTTTTCCATCATGCTGAAAGTACATACAATACAATTGAACTGTACAAAAAAAAAAAAAAAATTAGAGTTGAAAAATGCCTATGACTGCCAATTTCTTTCCAAAATGCCCGTCACAAGAATCTCACAGAAAGCCAAAATACACAAAAATCATCACATTCTGGTTGATTTCTTTTTGAAAGCTCTCAAACATTGTTCATTACTACTTTGAAAGCTCAAACAAACAACACACTGAAACATGCATGCATAACAACTGAAAGCATTGGCAGTCTTCCTTTCCTTCTAACCAAATCTTCCTACAAATCCCCTGGACATCTATATCTACACTCCTGGAATTTATTTCATTGCATCAATCAAACTTGTATTTCTTCTATCCTTCTTATAGCTTCCCTCATATCGATACGTTTATCGGGCTCACTTTCTGTGCAAGCAGCCCCAATGTGGAGGAGCCTTTCCATTTGTACAAGGGAACTTGTTGCATTGCCTATCTCAGGATCAATCAACTCAGTTTCTCTCTTCTCAGCAATAGCTGATCTTACCCATTGTACAAGGTCTGTTCCTCCCTTTTGATTGTTGAGATACTGAGAAGGGAATTTTCCTGTTAGGATTTCAAGAATGATTATTCCAAGACAGTAGACATCACTTTTAGGTGAAAGTTGCTGGTAGAGTATGGCTTCAGGTGATTTATACGCGAAAAGTGATTGTGCAGTCTGTGTGTTGCTGATTAATGGATCCAAAGGCGTAGTCTGTGAGGAGTGGTTCGTAGTTTGAAGAAAGCAGAATGTTGCAAGATTTGAGGTTCCCGTGGGGGAGTTCATATGATGCAAACTCTGAATGGAGAAATCCCATTCCTTGCGCCACTCCCTGGATGACTTTTAACCGAATAGGCCAATTCAATTCAGCATGAGAAGTGCCACGATCACCTGAAGCAGCACAGAAACGATAATTATTATAGCTCAAAATGTTTAAGTCAAGTTATTATTAGCCCATAACCCGTGGTATCATATTCAATATAGTATCCCTCCCACTTTCTGTATAGTATGGGGCGTTACAAACCATTTCGAAAAAGTTTAGGATTCATAAACAATCAAACAAAAGACCACCATACCATGCAAGAGGTACAATAAGCTTCCTTTGGGAACATATTCAGACACCAAAAGCTTCTCTTCTTTTCTGTAATGGTAAGCCAATGGTGGCAAAATATTCTGGTGTCTCAAGCTGCTGAGTCTTCTGATCTCAGAATCAAAGGCATCTTTGCTCAACTTATTCATCTCTCTCAGACCTCTTCACCACAACAGACACTCCATTTCCCATTACTGCCTTGTAGGCTGATCCTAATCCTCCATTTCCAAGTACTTCTGCGGCTGCCTTCATCAAATCTTGTAAACCAAATACACCCTTTTCATCATTAACCACCACTAGATCACCCACAGACCTTCCATGCTGCGAGCCTTTCCTCGAGTGGAACGAATCATTTCCCCTTCTAGAGCTTGTGCTCCTCCTGTTTGAGCTAGGAATGTGCACTTGCACCTCATCATCAAGGTTTTCTTTTCCAAGAACATTAAAGTGCTCATCCTTTTGCTTGGCCTTCAAAAGAATAGTCGTCAAAAGAAGTGCAACAACGACCCCCAAAATTATCCATTTTGTGCTTGATCCTTGAGAATCATTGCCCTCCCCTGGAGGTGGGGTGCATTCCTTTTGCAAGACAGTCCCACAAACCCCTGGATTTCCCTCAAAAGACTCTGCACCGAATCTCGACATGCTTTCAGGGATTTTCCCCTCCAATTTATTATCTGCTAAGCTGATGTTCACAAGAGATTTTTGCTCGATCAATGGAACAGGACCTGAAAACTCATTGTGATCCAAACGGAGCTCAACAAGATTTTGTAACTGGCGTAATGACTCGGGTATTTTCCCCGAAAACTTGTTTTCTGAAAGCCAAAGTTTCTTTAAAGACCCCATTTGTGAGAAGAAATCTGGAGGAATTTCCCCTGAAAACAGATTGTCTTGAATGTATAAAGACTTCAAAGCACCAAGCTTGTTAAATTGCGGTATTGGACCGGAGAAATTATTATTCGAAATCGTAATGCTTCTGAGGTTATCAAGTTCAGCTAAATAATCAACATCAACCTCTCCAGAGAGACCAAGGCCCTGAAGCTTCAGAATCTGCACTGCGTTTCCATTGCACCCGACATCTATTTTCCACGGCTTATCTTTAGAACAAGGTGATGTGCCATTTGTCCAAGAAGAATCCAATTCATTAGTATTCTTTAACGTCTCCTTGAAACATCCAACAAGAAGAGCTACATCATCCGGCATGGAAATAGAAAACGGTGACAGAAACAGAATCAGGTGGAGAAAAAGAAGAAGTTGAGAAGAGAGAGTGCGAACAGCGGCCATTTTGATCATTAGGCAAAAACTGGACACCTCTCTGAAGAAATGTGCCGCTGTTCGGAGAGTTTGGAATTCTCTGAATATTTTTGTTGTTCTGGGAGGTGGTTCCTGTTTTTGTTATGATTATTTTGGACTTGGAATGGTGGGTCATTGTGTTATGTGGAGGTGCTATGAAGTTTGGAAAGATTGGTGATGGAGCCAGTAGCTCCTAATGAGAAAAATTCCAAGAATAGATTGACATTTTGGATGCAAAGAGAGGTGAATCTTGCATTGACTTTTTCAGCGTTTGGAGAGAGATTTTCGGTGTGTATAATGACAAAGTTTGTCTAGGCTCCAATATTTTGGGAATGATAAACTTTTTAGTGCAAAATATTCAGAGTGATAAAGGGACAAAACTGTAAGACCAATTATCAATACAAATGGTAGACTAATCATGCAAAGAATGATCATACTACTTGATTTTGGCAACATGGGATTCATCATCTTGTGTTTGCATAGGAGAAATTGACACAACTGGTCATTGATAAATTTCATTTGTTGTATGTTCAAATACTAAAGGTGATAGATCTGATCCGATCAATTTGTTACAGTACACCTAAAAGTGACTGAAAACAAAAGAATTTGTGTATATAGTAATGCAATTACACATAAAAGAGTCGAAGATTGTTAAATATAAAAGAATTACAAAAACCAAACTCAAAGATTTCCTTGGCTTCTTGATTTTTATGTACGTTGCACTGCTCCAACTTCTTGAATATATTCATGATTCAGCAGGTTAATATTTTGTTTTTTTGTCAATTGTACCATTTCTCAATGCCTTGAGGTATCTGTCCCAAGTCCAAAGCATCAGTGTGATGTAAAAGCCTGCAAAGGAGATCAAACGGTATATTTAGCTCATGTAATACACCTGAAAAAGGATTTTGTGAAAACAAATACAAATTTGGCCCTTTTTTCGTTGCAAAAATCCATTGAAAAACACACACTTCTAGTACTTTTCAACTAGTAAAACATGTCAAATGAGATAAGATGAAGTACCGAGAAAACATTGCAGTGGCCTGGATCTGCTAAATGAGCCATTAAGTTCTCAATAGGGCCTTCTCCAGTGTAAACAGCCTGGAAACAGAATCCAACAAAAGCCAACATTGCAAGTCTCCCATTCTTGATCTCTTTAGTCCTTAAAACCATAACAGGTTCAGGTGATCCTCTTCCCCATGTTAAGGGATCAAACCACAGGCCACCAGGATAACCAACATCAGGCTTCGGCTTCGTCTTATGGGGCAATGTGGGTTCTATATCAACACATCCTGGATTGATCATGTCAGCCCATCTTCGGCCCTCGACCCATCCCATCAGCAGAAGCTGCACCGCAAACAGGGTTATGGGATCTGCAAAGTATTCACATGATGTGCACCTAAAGGCATCATACCAAGAGAAGTTCTCTATGAAACCTAGTCTTTCAAGCCATTCTGGAATGAGTATTCCAGCTACAGCTAGCATTGCCCATCTGCTGTGCATTAGCTCAGCTTGTGCAAACCATTTTAGGAGTTCTGGATCCGATCCTAAAGAAGCAAAAGTTTTAATTTTTATTTTAGTTTGCCAAATATAATAAGTTCATTAATTTATAATCTCATCATAATGCACACATACCTAGTCCTAAAGGGTCAAAACCGAAATCTCCAGGAAGGCTGCAATTATTGTCCAAAGAAAACAATTTAGTATATGAATAGAACAACCAAGCCTTATTTCCAATTCCACTAACTAGGGTCGGCTAACTGAATCCTTCTACATGTTTTGTGATGAACTATATTCTCATGTTGCAAACTTCTTAATTTTAATTCACTTGATTAGAGGAACTTACACATTATGGAAGAGTACAAGGACTAAATAAGAGGAAAATTTTACCTGCCATCAAGCCATTTTACTCAGGAGCTGAACTGCCAGGAAACCACAAAGGCCTATCCGGAGGGAGTGGCTCACAAACACTGGACACCCCTTTTGTTGCATTTAAAAGACTTCTTCTTCCTAACAAGCATGTTGTTGTTGCTTTTCCTGAAAAAGATTTTGTAGCTACTTCCCTGAAATGACATGCAAAAACAAGACTTTTAGAACTTGAAAACAACAAATGATACATAGTTGATTTAATAAGACACAGACAAGGCTCATGTGAACCTGAAAGGAATGCTTGAAAGTGCAGTTGAAGCAAAGGCCAGTGACATTTTTTTTTTGGTAGAATTAAACAACTGATACTGTTCCTTTTGCTAAACTGGAGAAGCTAGTTAGTTCACTAGTAAGTAGAACAAATGCCACGAGAATTTTGACTTATCTATTCGGGAAAGAAGAGTGGATGATCTCCAAAAAAGATTGTAAGGTCTGGATGGACCAAATGGCAGTGGCACCTTAATGTGTCACAAACTCACAGATGTGGAAATATGAAGTTGGATCAGTATATTGGGTATTGGACATTGCTTCATGCTTATAATATTGGTCTAATTGGCCTTGGTCCATATACTACCAAATTCGCAAATGGTGGTCTCGTACGGTAAATAGGGTGATTAGGTTAAAGGTGTTTAATGAGTAATTTTCAATACTTTTGTTAAAACTTTTAAGCTTTTTTTTTTTGGTGCAAAAAAATTCAAACCAACCTTTTTTTAATTTATTTGATTAACCGAAATTCATTGGTTATCAAATTAAATCCAAAACTAATCAAATAAATAAACAAAAATCTAAAACTACTAAAACTAAGACTAGAAACTACAAAATAACAAAGAAAAATAATATTAAAATATTGAATATATGAATAGAAAATGAAATTGGGAAACTAAAAAGCTAAAAATAAAATTAATAAAACTAAAAGTTAGGTTATTCAATTATTGATTTCCATCAACCAAATTCAAACTATATAATCAATTTTTCAGTTTATCTGAAAACTAAATCAAACTACCTTATTTGGTTCAGTTGGTTAATTCGATTAAACTAAACTATGAACACCCTTAGACCAGGCCATATAAAAGCTGTTAAATTCAATTTTCACTATGTACTCTCAATCCTTTATTAGTAGGCGATACATAAGAATTACGATAAATCACTGCATATGTGTCGGTGGCAATACCCTCCTTTTGTAAATAATATGCTACTAGCCTCCAATTTCCTAGCCCACCCTTATTACACTGACTAGAAAAACTCCTGAATTCTGACTAGTAAAGTTAATTTAAGCAAATAATAGTAACTATTTCTCTTAGCAATAAATTAGGATTCAACTCTTATTAATTGCTATTACAGCGCCCATTGCCTCTTTTTCTTAAAATAGGAAAATTATCTATTCAGAATATGCTAATAAGATTCCAATCTATGTCAAGATAATGCAATAAAATCATGTAACTTGTAAGGTATGAATCTTGAAGTCATTTATACTATAATTATACTTGAAAACCACAGCTGAATAAGGTCATCCCAATTTTAGTTTCCACCTTTCTTTCATTTGGGTGCTTATTTCCACTTTATTTATTTATTTTTTCAACTAAAACATTGGTGCAGGCATCTATAGTACAGCACAATTGTTACTATCCAGTAGGGGTGTTTATCCTGACTTGCTGAACCGACCTGATTCAAAACAAAAAAAGAAGATATTCGAATCATATTTTGAAAGCAGGTCGGGTCACTCAGATTTTGAGTCGTGTAGCGGATCACATTTTTGTGACCCGCCCGAGTACCCGACCCAATCCATTTCAGGGATAATTTTGTAAATTTGATTAATAAGATTTCATTAGAAGTTAATACTTACTAGGGTTATTGGCAGCCTCTCACATCTTCTTTTTCAGTTCCTTATCTTCCCTTCCTCTTCCTCTTCAATCATTTCTTCCCTTTCTCTTCCTAACATCCTCATTTCTCACACTCACGTTTTTTGAGATATATTCTGTGATTTAATTGTTGTTGTTATTGGCCTGTTGTTACTTGTTTTACAGTTTGTTACTATTGTGATGTATTTTGTGACTTAGATTTAATTGTTGTTAATTTAATTGTGAAATTAACTTGCCAACTATTATTATTTAAATTTTTATATTTTGTTACTAGTGGGATCGGGTGTTCGGTCAACCTAATTCTCTTTTGTGGGTACCTGGTAAGTCGAGTACCCGCTTTGTATAGATTAAATAGAGGATCAAAATTTTTTTAACTCAGAAAATGAAGATTATATACTTTTTTTATCTCAAGAATCCGATATTCAGTCCATGAACAGCCTACTACCCCGATCCATAATCACATGACAAAGTCTACATCAATTGATTACAACACTCTACCCATACACTAACCTCAGTGTGGTTCAAGTTGGAAAATTAAACATCTTTCTGAAAGAGACATCGAAATTACTAACATATTATATACATGAGCAGCATATATATAGAATAGTATATTGTAGGAAGAATATGTTTTTGGATTCTCTACATTAAACATCTAACAAAGTAGTAATACTTAATGTTTCTTAAAAATCAGGTTCAACCAAGTACATCAGAACATTTGGAGAGAGTTTGCAGTCCAATTAGATGCCAAAATTGCCTGAGTTCAAAAGAATTAAAATCATTAAAAAGATTACCAAGGATTCGGGTTTGGTTAGGCTAGCAAGAAGCAAACTACTCGTTACTTTACTAAATTTAGTAATCAAATTTAAACAAAAATTGGCATTCATTAATTTCTTAAATAGTGTATCTATACAAAGTGATAAAATCGGTGATTTATCACCATATCCAATAAAAAAAGGAACAAACCAGTATTTAAAATTAAATATTGGTAATTGAATATAATTTTACCACATGAACTAATTTTGACAAATAATCTTGAATTTGTAATTTTGTAAATATTTTCCTTTCTTAAACTCAAATTTGGTTCTATAAAAGTTTGTTTGAATTTAAATAGTAGTATACAAGTTAGGAAAATTCTATAGTCTTGTTGAGGGAATCATTCCCTTGTACTTTAGAACCTTGTACAGTACAGTATAACACTATATGTTTTAAAAATTTGTACTGTACAAGTTCTTAAAACTAAGGGAATGATTCCCTTAATAGGACTGTAAAATTCCCCTAAAAGTTAAACTAGAATACCAAAAAATATTGATTTAAATTTTAAATATTTGTCACAACTAGCTCAACTAATAAAATTTATGTTGGTCATTGAACAACTATTAGCATTCTAGTAGTTGTTCAAAAACAAATAAGAAATTTTCATTTGGAGAAACATGGTTCCGTATTTTTAGTAAAGCCGTTACCCTATCCAAATTACTAGTATTCTAGTAGTTATTAGCATTCTATTAGTTGTTCAAGAAATGACATATGGTTATCATTCAGAGAAATATAGTTCCTATTTTTAGTAAAATGACTACCCTATCTAAATGAGTTGTGCTCAATAATTATTGAGCAATTATTATCGTGCCATTAATTATTCAATGATGACTATAAACTTTTTCAGACTCAATAAAATTATCACGCAGTAAATCAACAAAGCCCAAGGTGATGTCTCTTTTCCCCTTCAAGTTTCACACTAGACAAAACCAAGAAGGGCAAGCAAATAAAAGCCCAAGAAAAGGTGGGCCAAAATGGAGGAGGAGGAGGAGTTTGAGCAGAACCAAATTTCTCCTATACCAAACCAAACTGTTAGTCTGTTACTGGTACCCCCCAACCAACTTCTAATTGAGAATTAGAACCCCTTGACAAACTATTCCATTTTTCTGTGTCTCTTCCCTTCAGATGCACTCCTCCATTGCCATTCTGACTACAACTTCCCACCCTCCAATCTCCCCCCCAAAAAAAATCCCTTTTTTGGTTATCATTTCCACTATTTTTATTTTAATTAAACTAATCTATTTGCCCAATATTAGTGTGTTCAAAGATTCAAACTTTACTCCCAAGACCAGTCATCTTACACTTTTAAACCAAAAAAAATGGTAGAGACCGCGACGACGTCGTCGTGTTGGAGGGCTCCACTCAATCTCCACCATCACCGGCGGTGAACGATCCCTACATTCATCACAACCCACAAGACCCTTTTGGCTGCTCTTTGGATAGCCTTCTTCTTCACCGTGTTTTTGTGGCAGCAGAGGAGCGACGCCGCTGCGGGATTCTTGGTTTTCCGGCGAGCCTTTTCGTCTGGGGCGTTTCCGAAGCTCCGGCCGGTGGCTTTCAACTTGACGGATTTCGGCGGGGTAGGCGATGGAATTACTATGAATACTGCCGCTTTTGAGAGAGCTGTGATGGCGATTTCTAAGCTTCGGAAGAAAGGTGGTGGGCAGCTCAATGTGCCGCCCGGATATTGGCTTACTGCCCCTTTCAATCTCACAAGTCATATGACTCTTTTTCTTGCTGAAGGTGCCGAAATACTTGGAATTAATGTGAGTTTTCCTCTATTTGACTC
Source organism: Cinchona pubescens (assembly GCA_025175665.1). NCBI lineage: Eukaryota > Viridiplantae > Streptophyta > Magnoliopsida > Gentianales > Rubiaceae > Cinchona > Cinchona pubescens. Next base: position 1,141,916 of record JANKKI010000031.1, on the reverse strand, counting down.
CTCTTAGTGTGTGTGTGTTAATAGAACTTGCTTGTAAGTAGCTGAATTTGAAGACTTTAATTTAGTTTCTAAAGTGTTGATTTTACTATGATTTATAAGTGTGACTAATGGAGTAGGGATTAATTGAATGCTGTTTGAATTTATATCGATAATTTGTGTGTTTACATGGTGTGTTATTGCTGGGTGAGGCTTTATATAAAGTTGCAAGCTTTAATTCTAGATACAGGTATTCTTCATTATTTGAAGAGGGAATTGTTATGGAATTTGTTCAAGAGGTTTTTTTGTTATGAAGGTTCATTTGAGAACTGACTTTGCTGTTTGTGTTGATTATTATCAGTGTGATTAATAGAATTCAAATGGAAGAGTATTTGTATGTGTATATATGTGGAATTTGAGTTCTATGGTCCATTCTGGATTTGCATTAAGACCTGTGGCTAATTAGATATATCATAGATAAAGCTGTGGCTTCCTCTCAAGGAAAATAATGCAGGAAGATGCTGACATGCTTCTAACTCCTGAGACTTTGACTTGATATATTCTCATCTGCTTTATTGGAACCTTAGCTAAATATTAACTTATGTAAATTTCTTTGTGAAAGAGGAGTTATGCTATGATGATTTTAACTAATCTTGTTAATCTGATGACTACTGAGGACAACCTTCTCATCCATTTTTCAATAGACTGAGCAGCTTCCCTTTCTTTCTTTTCATTGATCTACTTAAGCGCATTGCACACAACCATCATACACAAACACACAACACCCCATCTATATAAGTTTACACAAAAAGCGCATTTTATGAAGTTCATGAACCATCTCCTATTGATATTCATTTGCTGTCGCTGGCCAAAGTTATTTATACTGAACTAGGTGACATAACTGCGTGTTGCGCGTTGAAAAAGTAAACAAACAAACTAAACCTTATTCCCACTAAGTAGGGTTGGCTGCATGAATCTTGCTACACCATTGTGCTTTGTCAGGGACAATATCATCCTTAATTCCTAGATGGGCTATATCTTTCTCACAAGTTACCCACCAAGTATTTTTCGGTCTTTCCCTACCCCTTTTATGTTGACTACTCTCTCTAAATTCTACTCGCCGACAGGTACTTATACACACATAAATCTGGTCGTCTTGACACATGACCTAACCACCTTAAGTCTGTTTCTCTCATCTTCTCATCAGTAGGTGCTACTCCAATCTTATCACGATTATGCTCATTGCGTATCTTGTCCTTCTTAGTGTACCCACAAATCTATCTTAACATTCACATTTCTGCTACTCTCATCTTTTGCTTATGTGTGTAATTCATTGCCCAATATTTAGACGTATAAGCCTAATTGCCGTTCTATAAAATTTACACTTAAGCCATAAAGGAATTTTGCGCTGTGAAAAAGTACATAAATAAAAATGCCCATGGTTGTTGGATTAAAAAATGAACATTGTTACAAAATTGATTTGTGTAATTATGGTAATAATCAACAATAGCAAATTGAGTTTTTAAAGATAGTAAACAATATAATACTTTGTATAATAAGGAAACTTCTAAATTTGGCAAAACACTTAAAAAATATTGCTTGCTTATATAAAATTAGTTGTACTGAGATGGCACTTGAACATATAATTAGTAAACACTAATGGACAATAGTTCTTGTGGCTATTGCATACATAAATCATCCACAGGTTCTGTTCAGTACTGTATAATGTCATAAGCTATTTGACATTTCACAAGAACTGGATAACTTGCTGATGCCTCAACTTTCAGGTTGCTTTCTTTTTCATCAAATTCAGCTATCAAACTTCTCTTTGACAATAGTTTCCAAAGGTACATCTGTAAACAAGTTTCGGCCGCATGTAGCTTGGGGTTCCAACTAACTGCATTAGGGAAATAGGGACCAGGAGGCAAAAACGATAAAACACGAGGCAAAAAAATCAAAGTTTCAATTCTCCAGGCACCCATAGAGCACAACTTAAGCATAATGAACTTTATTTTTAAAAAAAAAAAAAAAACAAAACTTAGGCATAAAGAAAGTAGCTAAGGAAAGTAGAACCTATGCATGAGATGGTCCAGATATGGTAATTAAGAATTGATGTGTATTAAAGAGAAAGTTGAAGTATGATGATTAAGTTGAAACATATAAATGAACAAAAATCATTTGAAGAAGTGAAATTTACTACTATTAAACACCGAATTCTGTTTTAACTATATACTTGCAGTGTGTCCTACTTGAACCAAACCTATTCCATAATAAATAAGGTTCACAAGTGGAAATTGGAAAAATACCTAAAAATAATTCTAGCTAGAACAACAATTTACAACAATTAATGCATGACATGTAAAGGATTCGAGAAATGTAATAGTGATTTAATTACTCTGCAAATTTCATTAAGCAAGCAAAATGAGAATTAGCTTTTACTTGGAACTATTAGCTTTCCTCTCAGCACCAACAGATTTAGCCACAGATTAAGCTGCAAAGTTTGCCAAGAAATTGGGCCTTAGAACACTTTTTGGACCAACTGCCTTTCTTATCTAAAAACAACCCATGCAGTTCCTTGGACTTGCCTTGCACATCAAGCCCTTCAATTGTAACAGCCTTGGATGCTTCTTCCCCAAATCTACAATAGGAAAAGTCAAACCTATAAATATGTTACTCTAATTAGTTAGAAAAACTCATAAAAAAATGCAAAAATACAGTTAAATCAGTAATTAATAATTGCTGGAGATCATAGATTATCCATTTTTTGGAATTAAAAATCATAATGTCAAATTATACCAATTAAAAGCATGGAAGTCAAACCAGTTCTTAGAAAGAAAATAATGTATCAAACTAAAAGTTCAATGCCAGGAAGAGTGACATGACATCAAATGGATAATGTTCATTCAGAAAGCAATTCAAGTAATAATAGTAAAAATAGTAGACAGGGAGTAAGTGTTTCCATTGCCATATACCTTAACATAGACTTTATAATTTTACCCTAATACTTTGTAAATTGCCAATTGGATGGCATTACATAAGAAAACTCAAGGAACTTAAATTTTTTAAAAGCGCACAGATATAACATCAAATTTTAGAGCATATTGTAGTAAGTTAGCATGTCAGATTTTCCATTGTTCTCTCAAATTAGGTGGGGTAGATAAGACACAAAAGTTGTGTATTTAAAAAAGAGTATTCACTGTGATAACGGAACCTAAAAGTACATGGCACCCATTTTTCCATTTAAAGAAGCAACAATAATCCATGTCCAGCATTCATCAAAGACAGTTCATCGATAGGTTAACCTTAACCTCCTTTTTGTGACAAAGTAAACACATAAGAGATAAAGCAGAACACAGACAAAATAACTTACATAAAATCTTCATTTACATACTATTTTCAATGTAATACAAAGAGAGAGATAGACAATTTCTATGTGTAAAGAAACAGGATGAAGACGTATAAGATGAAAGTCTTATTTTTTATTTACAAATAAATATAGATTTTACCTGTAACAATTGAACTGTCGACACCTTTCAATCATTAAAGCAAAGCAAAGAAATCCACAATTTTGTATAAAATAAGAAGACAATTTTCCTGGTAAATGACAAGTAAAAAAAAAAAAAAACTATTATACAGCTAGAAAAATCAAGAAATTAACTGTCGATCAAAAAACGATCAAAAAGAGATCTTGAAGGATGAACACAAAAAAATAAAGGAAATGCTCTGCTGATTTTTTCATTTGCAATTAAAAATATCAATTTATCATAATCATCTTCATTAAGTCAGTTTATCATTGTTATTCTTATTAGTGTAAGTTCTTTTATTACTAACGTTTTTTTCTTATACATTGGTGACTCGATTCAAGGCATAAAAGATCATAATGAATCTTGAAAATCTGTAGGAGTCTGATTCCAGACTGCTATGTAGTTATTTAGTAGCACTATGGGATGGAATGTTTACTATGAAATCCAAATACTGAGAAACAATATATACCATAAAAAACTGATGTGTCACAGGAAACTAATAGTTTATTTATTCTCTATATGCTAGGAAAGTCTACCAAAAGAAACAAAATAGTCTTGTTTTCTTGACATTGACATTATTTGTTCATTAGGAACAATCTTCTTGCAATTCCTTTTCTTCAATTTAAAATAAATTCTTATAAACAATATCAGGAGGGAATAAATTTGTTTCAGAGAACAACGAAAACAAAGATTTTAATGTGCAAGTAATAGAAAAGGCTGATGGTAAATAAATAAAAATCCATACATCTACAAAATACTCGATATTTTTTATACAAGAATAACCTAAAAATACCATTTAAGATCAAACTCTGCTGATGAACAGAAAATACTGCATTCTTTGTCAATCGCTGGGATTGACGACACATGTCAATATATTCTCCTGCAACATCACAAAAAATCAGTACTTACGCACAAAACAAATAAAAAAAAACCGCTAAAGTTAAAAAAATAATAATAATAAAATAAAATAAAAATTATTCTGAGGATAAGGAGATTTGATATCTAAGTTGGAAGAAGGTACCTTAACCACTTTGATGAGGCGAAATCTGCTTTTTCCGTTGAAGACGTTGAGCATTCAATTGCTTCTTTGTACCCTATTAATACACAAAAAACACACACATTAACCTAACAAACAAAGATAAGGAAGCGAGAAAAAGGAAGAGAGAGACAGATCTGGAAGGGATGATGAAGGCGGAAGGTCGCTATGGTTGCGGCTAGGGTTTAGAAAAAATGGGTGAAAGGACCTGAGACAGAGAAACAGGAGGAAGGTTAGGTGGTGGAATGGTGTGATAAATCGTCTAAATTCATGGAGATAGAGATAAGGAGTAGGTCGGCTGATTGAGAAAAGGGAGTGGGGAGCGAGAGAAACAGAGTTTTGATGAGGTTTTTACCTTTTGGTAATGAATGGAACACAAATACCCTCAAAACTTCCAATAATTACGAGCAAACCAGAAAAAAAATCACGTGAGCAACACATGATACGACTACCAAACTCAAACACTCGAACTCCCTCTTTATACTATATTGTTAATAAAGGGCGCATTCTGTTGTTCTATTGGTGATAAAGGATCCTTTAATCTGAAGGCATATCTACTCTACATTTTAAGTTTGTTGTATCTCTCTACGCTTCTGTTTTTGCTCTTCAATTTGGGAAAATTACAACAGTACTCATTCGGGGCTTCCCTCAGCAACTTGTCTTCAGAAATGTTTGGCATCTTCTTCTACTACTTGAAGTGCTTCATAGGATAGCAAGTGCCCATGTTGATTCTTGATAACTGATTTTCTGGGAACTTTTCTAGTTTGAGAGATTAATGTGAATTTTCTGATATGGGTGAACTTGAGACAATTTTATCAATGATAAGAGATTTCTAACTTCAGAATAATGACTACTATTATACTTTTTCCTCCACGGGGAGGGGGGGAAGTAGTGGAGATGAAAAGTTTAATTCTATTAAGCAACTGATACATCAGAAGTATATCTCACCGTCTCCATTTAATAGCATAAAACCACTGTGTATACCTATCAAAACTTGTTAGTCATTGAATATGGAAACCTGCCTTTCTTACTTGTAATTCTGATTTAGGAGTATTCTACTAATTAAGATGGACTGAAAATCAGAAACTTTTTGTACCTTGAGTGTACATGTATAATTATCTACTGTGACCTTTCTAAGTCTTACTGGCAGATCAATTATGATTTGAAGCCCCTGTTATTTATTTATTTAATTTTCCTGGTGCTTGGATAAAGTTCTAACCTTGTTTAAAGTTCCCCGGAATCTTGTGATGTTGTTCACCGCTGCTTGCTTCACATATACCTTTCCCAAATTATTTTAAAATATAGTACTATTTGTAACTGAAATAACTTGCTCTTTTGCTTTCCATGGTCACTTGGGTATCTTAAGATTTTTAATAGAGCCTTTTTTTTTCCTTGTCATTTAGCAGATTGTTCTGCATATTACATAAAGAGTCAACCAAAGCTCATCGAGTTGAGAGGAGGGTGAAAATTGCATGACATCCAGTCTATCTTACCTTTATAAGTTTGACAATTGACACCACTATTTAGCAATTTTCACATTGTCTAGAGCCTTTGCATAAGTATCTGGTCCAGTTACTGGCCTAAAATCCTATCTTTTCTTGATTCAACTCCTATAGAACTCAAATAATTTAACTTCTTATCTGAGGGAATGCTACGTCTTATGAATCTATACAAATGGCCGAATGCTACCACCATGTGTCAGCTTACCTCTATTTAGGCAATTCAACCTTGCAGATTTTTGTATATATGCCAAGTTGAAGCAATACTGTAAAATCTGTTCATGGGACTTTTTCCCAATTTTGTGCAGCTCATGTTAACTCTTGATAAACCAGTAATACAATAGAACTTTAGGCAGTTCTCTTCAAGGAATTGAAATTGCCAGATTTGGTGTCTAAAAAATAATGCATGCTACATGTATTGGGTTTGGCTTAAATTCAGAGTGCCCTTTCTTTGCGTTATTAATAGTGTATGCTTGCTCTTGGAAGGTTTTTGAAATTTGTGTTAGCTTGTTATTGCTCTGCAGAATGGGCCGGATATTTGGGTTTGTCTTCTTAGACACTATGAAATTCTTTCTGATATTTGAAGCTATTGTCTCACAGGATGAGAAGTACTGGCCTCTCCTGCCTCCATTGCCATCCTATGGCTATGGGAGGGAACTTCCTAGACCTAGATATGGAAGCCTAATTCATGGTCAAAATCTTAAAGATGTTGTCATTACAGGTTAGCATCTCAGCCCTGTTGAACTGGTTGGATATTTTAGGATGCCTTATATCCTCTGTTCCTTACATCAACCAGAAGAAAAAAGGAATAAAATAAATTGTGTATTTTGAAGTACTTAGATGTATAAGAACCAGAGTTGACACTTCTCAGTTAAAGTAAATTGTTTATTTTAGGAATACTAATAAAAACTTGAAACTCTTTGTATTCTAATGGTACTCTGATGCACCTATCTTGGCACTATGGATTTTCATCAGTCTTGTTAATCAGGTACTTTAGCAAGGTTACGAGTCTCTGTGCTAGGAGTATAGAAGTATGCCAAGTATTTCTGTTCCAACAGTTTTATGTGTCCGGTTACGAAAATGGGCAATTTTCTGCTACTTTGTTGTATACCCCACCGCTAGAGTAGCAGTTACTGTTGAAGGAGATAATTGATTCTTAAATGAAAGTGGAGGGACGATGAGATTGAGAAGTTGCAATTCCTCTTTCTTTGAAGTGCCATTAATCTGCTGACACTTCAACTTTTTCATGCACAAAATTATTTCAGGGTGCTTTTGTCAATCCTAAATTCAGGTGTTAAGGAATTGGTTGATTTGGAGTAATAATCTCGGTGATAGGTACATATAGATAAAAGAACTTTGAACAATTTATGTAAGACCTAAATTTCATTTCCCATACGGAGTCTGAAATCCTTTGGATGCATGGTAACCATGCATGAATTGTTCTGAAAGCAACTGATATGTTTCTTCTGATTACAGGTCATAATGGTACCATTAACGGACAAGGTCAAACATGGTGGAAGAAGTATCGGCAAAAGCTTCTTAACCACACCAGAGGGCCACTTGTGCAGATTATGTACTCTAGTGACATTTTTGTCTCTGATATAACATTACGTGATTCTCCCTTTTGGACATTCCATCCTTATGACTGCAAGAACGTGACAGTTAAAAACGTGACAATCTTGGCACTACTGCAATCTTTGAAGCTCCAAATACTGATGGAATAGATCCTGGTAAGTTTGTTTGATGTCTGACCAAATGTTCAGTAGTTTTCTTTATCCGCTAATTGTTCTTCAACAGCATTTGACCATCAATATAACAAGACAATTTAGTATTATGTTGAAATATCTGTAATGTGTTATCACTTGATCTTGGATGTTTGCACAAGTTTTGCTGGAACTTGTAAACATGTTGTAAAGCCATCAAATAGTCTGAAACTAAAATATGCAATCTTAGAGTGGCAATTAATAGATAGTGTCTGTTTTCTTCATTATATAAGATACCAAAGCGCTAGCAACACTTCTGAGGTTGCTAATGGGGAGTTTTGGGCCCTTGGATATTTTAATGCACTTAGATTCATTTTTCCGTCGTTAATAGAGCACAATCTGCTAACACATTGTTGTGCAACCAACAGATTCATGCGTGGATATGGTTATTGAGGACTGTTACATAAGTGTAGGAGATGACGCTATTGTCAATAAAGAGTGGTTGGGATCAATATGGGATTGCTTATGGACGGCCATCAAAGAATATACTCATCAGAAACCTTGTAGTCCGTTCAATGGTCAGGTGAGAGCTCCCAAAAACAACTCTCTCTTAACCTTGTAGCAACGGCTTATCATTTTCAGTATCTGCAGGATTTCATTCTGCATTTCAAGGTTAAAAAAGTGATTATTATATTTGCTGGAATATTATATATCTACATGATTCGCGAAATAATTTATTGTTTTATCTGTATGTTTAAGTTGGTGATTCTTTTTACACAATTGTAACCAAGTGCTTTTTTCCTATTACTTGTCCCTGTTCAACTCAATGAGACCTTGATTTCCATTATGATTACTTCGAAGCCTGACCTTTTAGCCGACTATAGTACTCCTCTCAATGAAATGTTTTCGACTATTTAGTAATTTGTTCGTTGTTGAACTATTACAGTGCCGGGATATCAATAGGTAGTGAGATGTCTGGTGGGGTGTCAAATGTATATATGTAACTGTGGAGAACCTCTTTGTTTGGAATTCAAGGCGTGCTGTTCGGATCAAGACAGCCCCTGGTAGAGGAGGATACGTACGTCATATTACGTATCAAAATGTGACATTTGAGAATGTCAGAGTGGGAATTGTCATCAAGACAGATTACAATGAACATCCTGATGGTGGATTTGATCCAAAGGCCGTTCCATCCTTGCATGACATAAACTACATTTCAATCCATGGTGAGGGAGTTCGCGTGCCAGTTCGTATCCATGGGAGTGAAGAAATTCCGGTGAGGGAAGTAACTTTCCGGGATATGTCAGTTGGGATAGTTAACAAGAAGAAACACGTATTCCAGTGTGCTTTTGTAGAGGGCCGTGTTATAGGGACTGTTTTCCCGGCCCCCTGCGAGAACCTTGATCTATATGATGAACAAGGACACTTGATCAGACGCTCAACCTCTCAAAACGTTTCAGATATAGACTATGATATTTGAACGACTCTGAACCCTTCCTTTTTTTGTTTTTCAAGGGCCAATATTCCATATTGTTAAATATTTTCTTTTTTGTCTCACAAGACACATTGTTAGTAGCATACAGATATTCCCTGTCGTCCCTTTTCTTTTTTTTGCACCCTTTCTTCTACCTGTAATTCTTTTCACCGTATAGTGTAAATATACTGCAAATATTCAGGCTAATGTATCCACAGTTTCAAGAGACTGTTTGGTCATGTGAAATACAAAATTCAGTGTCGTTGTTACTACAACTTCACTTGCATCGACTTGCAACAACTTCACGATCGTGTAAATTTTATACTGCACAAATAACTTCTTGTACATGAAATTTGAGAAGTTCATTATTTACTATAGTATTTTTGAATCTCATATTTACCAAATTTTAAGGCAATGTATATTATTTTATGCATATGTCCCAATATAATATGTCCGAATGTATTATTTTTGCAAAATTCAGTCTTCCAAATCACTACCAACTGGTAGATATTCTCACGAACATGTATTAGGAGTAGTAACGGATCGTATCTTATCGTTATCGAGTCGTATTATTATTTTGTTTGTATCAAAATATCTAAGCTCGAAAGCAATTCATTCATCATTCGTGTTGTGTTATGTTATAATATGTTAACAATCGAATTGACATGATTTGATTGATCTATTAATATTTTATATTAATATAACAAATTATAGTGAGTTTAACCTAGATGACACGATAACCTGTAAATAACCTACTAGCCCGATAAATCCACAACAAACCCACAACCCTATAACCGAAAACAAGGCCACTAACCTATTTTAAAACCTCCAATCTAATAAATTTATGGAATTTATATGAATATTTTTATATTTAATCTCTAAAATGTATACAAAGTTGTAACTAAGCTATTAGTCAAGAATAATTAAATAATTAACGGGTCAAATGATTAAATAGGTTGTGTTATCTATATCGGGTTACCTGATAATTTTAATGGGTTAATGTGTCAACTCACGATACGACTCATTAAATTTCACATTGTCATTAATGAATTGATACGATAACGACTCGATTAATTTCGAGTCATGTTTATACTATACCATTTTGGGGGTGGCACCATAACCACGAGAAGGGAGGAGGATAAGATCCTTAACTCTTAGACCGACTCGAGAAAAGGACAAGAAAACATGCATCATAACAAACCAATCAAACCAACCTGTATGCATTACAATTTATAGTATCTAGAGGTATAACAACATCTAGTATAGAGGTTTTTTAGACTCATCGCACGGACATTTCCCCTTTAGCCTTTTGTCAAGAAATTCTATACTAGTTTTATTGTATCCCAAATTTTAACTATAGAATGAAAATTCATCCAGAGAGTGCCAACATACCTCATGGTGTCTAGAATCCTGTTCTTGTCTCAGTTGATCCTTTGAAGTCTACTTGTTGAAATTTTATGGATTTGAAACCTTTCGGCCTCTCCCCCTAGCCTTCTCTTAAGAAATTAAAGAATTAAAATTTAAAGAGTACTGAAAGAAGTTGAGGAGAAAATATGGACTTGAATATTATTGAAAAAATTTACAAAGAGATTTTTGGTTGACAATTTTTGATGTTTTTTCTGAAGTTCGCTCTATGATGCTTTCCTATGATATCTAAACAAATGAAGAATAGGTCTATATATACAAGGAGTTCCGGACTTCAATTCTAGGCTTCAACTATCCTAATATTAAAGTACAATAATTACATAACTTTTTACTTTTGTGTGTAGTATAATAATTGTTAACAGTTGTCTAAAGTTTTGTACATAGTGCAATAATTGTTTAAATCTGTCTAAAGTGTGGTCTCCACATTTTGGAATCCAATGCTGTCTACACCATCAGTGGATGACACTTGGTCTTCCAGATCACATGGCTCCTGTTGATTATCTTTAGCGGAGTCCGTTCTTGAGTTGGTCTTTGAGTCTTCATTTGTCTGTTTTGGCTGTGTCTGTTCCTCTGTCTGAGTCATGATTCCACTAAGTGGAATTTTGGGCAGATTCTTGAATTCACAAAGAATCTGAGGGTTGGTCTAGAATGGTCTTTGTAATGTCTTCGATGTTCTTTTTCTTTTTATTTTTCCTTAATTAAATCCCTCTTTTTTCTGAGGAAGAGGACTCCTCTTTTTCAGAAGTTTTTGGCAAATTTCCAGCCATCAACGGATTATTGACTTTGTCTTTACCCTTATCCGTTTGTAAGGGACTAGATACAGGTTGACACCATGTATTGGTCTTTGTGATTTTTGGTAAATCACCAACCTTCAACGGTCTTGATGAGTTTTTACCGACTGCCGTTTGAGTCGGATTAGACGTTCCTTTACCGAAAACGCTGGCCTTCGTTAAGTTAATTGTATTAAAGTATCTGTTCTTCCAGTCTTCTCTTTCTAAAGTTAAGATTTGGATCTTTTGTTCTTATTCAAGAATTTGGGTCTGATTATTATTTAGTTCTGTTTCTATTTTCCGGTATCTCTCATTAATGGTTTTGAAACTTCTTACCATTGCCTCACAATGATCACAAAATATAATTTGGTTAGAACAGTCCTTCATCTGTCTGAATAATGGGTTTAACATTAATTTGGTTTGAAATATAAAAATGGTTTCCTAAATAAAATTTACAGGTTTCAACCCCTTCTGTAACTGTCTGAAAACCTTTATATTTTGGATTTTTGACTCCCCTTATTGCTGTAAGGACTTCAACCCATGTCTTGTATAAACCTGCCTTCTCTGGAATGCCATGAAAAATTGCATTACACTCAAACTTAGAGAGGTCATTTAATTCATGAAAGTAAGCAGATAAGGCATTTAAAGAATTAGTAAAATGTCCACTATTTTTTCTCTGATAGGAAATCCATAAATTATCTAAAATTACCTTTTGTTGTTCATTTATATTTTTATAGAGGTCTAATATTCTAAAACAATTATGAGGTGGCATGGCACATAAACTATGCCCATTAAAATCAAATATTTTTTCAGTGCCACCGGGGGTCTGTTTTAAAATGCTTGGAAAATGAAAAGGATTATCTAAACTTATGAAGGTCTGATTTGTTTGTTGGCTAGATTCAGCAACAGCTTGTCTTGTAGTAGGATAAGAAACAAAACTTGGTCTAGGAGCCCTGAGCTGGGCTCTTGGGTCTGATCCAGGCCTGTAAAAATTAAAAATCATTAGACCTGTAAAAATTATTAATTATTAGAACTATAAATTTTTCTAGATAATTCATCAGCTAATTTATTGTCTTTTCCTTTTATATGTTCAAAATTAGTGTTGTATTCTACTACAGAAAGCAGAAATTTTTGCCATCTACAATGCCTACTTTTTTCTTTCATATTTTGGGCATACTTTACTATTGCTTCACAATCAATTCTAATTGTGAATTCTTTCTTTGAAATAATAAACAATCTAAAAGAATCTAAAGCATATATTATTGCTAAAATTTCACAATCTAAACTTGTCTTATATCCTTTTTCTTTATATGTACCACTAGAATATCTACATAATTTTTCTTGTTCTTTGGGGGAATATTTATGAAGTTTAGATTTAAGAATTCCTCCCCATCCTAATTCACAGCCATCTGTTTCTATTATTAAATATTCTGATTCTAGGGGTAATTGTAGTGTAGGTATATTTTGTATCATATCTTTTATTTTCTTAACTAAATTTATATCTTCTTTATTAAAAAACCTTTGCCCATTTTTCCCCGTTTTAGAATAGAAAGGTCCTGCTATTTTTCCTATATCTTTTAAAAATGGTCTAACATAATTTATAAGACCTAAAAAATTTTGTAATTCTTTTAAATTTTCTAATTTATCAGGCATTTCTAATACCTTTTTCGCTATATGGTCTTGTAGTTTCATTTGTCCATTGCCTATTTCTACTCCTAAAAATTTTATATGTGTTTTAAATAATTCAATTTTCTTTTTACTTATTATTATTCCATTTTGATGAAAAATTCTAAAAACTGTGTTTACGTGGCCTATATGTTCTTGTTCATTTTTTGAAAAAACTAATATGTCATCTATATATACTAATACAAATTGGGAGTGTTCTAAAAAGATCTGGTCCATTTTTCTTTCGAATAGGATACTAGGTGCATTTTTTAATCCGAATGGCATGACTAACCATTCAAATAGTCCTAATGGACAAGTAAAAGCTGTCCATTTTATATTGTCTGGATGTATTTTTATCTGCCAAAATCCTGATTTACAATCAAACTTACTGAAAATCTTTTTTCTTTGTATTCTATTTATCAAAAACGTCTTATCAGGAATATCATAACTATCATTTATAGTGTTATCATTTAATCTTTTATAATTTATTACCATCCTACTTTTCCCCCTAATTATTTCACTATATTTTCTAACTATAAATACTGCGGAACTGTGAGGGGATTCTGATGGTCTTATTACTTTTAAACTTAATAATTCTTTTATATGCATTTTAAATTCTTCTATGTCCTGTGGATTGGCTTCTATTTTTGCTGTCTTTACTATATAGTTTGGGTTTTTTACTTTTATTTCACAATAGATTTTATTTTTGTCCCACAGCCTTTTAGGGTCTTCTCCTATGAATGGCAAGGTATCTATTTGTGCAATTCTATCTCTGTTTTTGTTTTTAAATGTAATAAATTTTTAAGGTTTATCCTATCTATCAAATATTCATTTATTTCATAAGCATCTAAATAATCTTGTTCTAATATTATTATATTATTACAACAATATTCTTTCCCTTTTTCACATTCTATAGATTTTTCTTTTGTTTTATTACTAGATTCTTTACTTTCTATTTGTCTTATTAAGTCTGGATGGATAGGTGGGAGTGAAGTTGGGTTACATGGACTAGTAGTTACAGTCTTAAAAATTTATACATATTCTTTTGTTAAGATGATTCCTCTATCTAAGTCTAATAAGAATTTTAATCCTATAATTATACCTACTCCATGTTTTTCTAATATTTCTTTAACTAATACATATGGTATAAAGTAATATTGACTATATTTATTACAATTATTCAGAAAAGCTATATTACATGTTTTTGCATAATAATTGTAGTCATTTATACTTCCGTCCATCTGTGTGGCTTTTATAGATTCTTTGCAATTTTAAAATCTTAGTTTTATCTATTAATTTTGGGTCTACTATTATTGTTGTACATCCTGTATCTATAATTGCATTTGTTCCTATTATTTTATTATAATGTTTAAATGTAACTTCTAATTTTATAGAATTTATTTTTTTATCTTGATTACAAAATTTTTGTTGTTGTTCTAAATTAGCTAAATTTATGTTTTCTTCATTAGTTTTTTCCCCTATATTTTCTTCTATTTTTTCTTTTCCTTTGTTTTTATAAAAAATTTCTTTTTCTAAGTGAGCAACTCTTTGTTCTAGTTGAGCTATTCTATTAAAAGTATCTTCATCTATCTGGGGATTACCTATATTTTGCATTTCTTGGAATCTAAAATCTGTATATTTTTCTATACAGCTTATGCAGGCTTCATTAAAATATAAATTACATTTACTTCTTTTATTACGTGCGAAGTACCAATCACAAAATAAACATGGTTTAGAATCTAGTCCTTTATTTTTTTGCCAATTATGATTACAATATCTATATCTGATATTTTTATTTTTGCTTTAAACATAAAATTTATCCCTTGTAATTCTTGTATAAATTCTTCTAAGTCTGGTTCATCTGAGTTCTATGAATTGATCCATTATTTCATCTCTTTCTTCTATTTCCTGATCTTCTAATAATTTTTCAAAGCTTACAATAGAATAGATAGTTTCTGTATCACTAAAAGTCTCATCTACATCTAGGTAATCTTGTTCTGTATTATTTACTAGCACGGCTTTACGATTTGTCATATTTATTCTCTTTGGGCAAGCTGAACTTAAATGATCTGGGCTACTGCAAGTATAGCAGTAAAGTTTCTTTCTATAAGTTCTGTCAGGGTCATATTTTCTAACATGTCTTTCTCTATTTAAATACGGTTTTTTAGCCTGTGACCTTTTTGTATAATAATTTTTTCTTTTTGGTGTTTGTTTTAAATATTTTTTATTTTTATATGTAGGTCTTTCCTGCTTATCATAATGTTGTGGAGTATATATCTGACTAGTAAGCAAAAACTTGTCTCATTCTTTAATTGTCTGCTTATCTGTATATTTGTACATTTTTTCACTAGTATTTTTATTATAAACATTACTCTTTGTCCTAAATATATTCCTATATCTATGTCTGCTATCATTCTTTTATCTATTACTTCTTCTTTAAATCTTTTATTTATTTCTAGTCCTAATGCTCCAGGTAATTTATTAAAAAATTTATTTCCTATATCATTATTCCATGTATTTCCACTAAGTGATGCATAATATACAAATTCTGCTAAAAAGGGTTTTATATAATATCAATTTTTTAAATTTAATTGTTCTAATTTTATTAGAGCACTTTTCTGTTGTTCTGTATTTTCTAAATTTGGATCTTCTCCAGTTATTATTTGGTGTATAGTATTTCCAAAATTAAATGGGTTGGGTCCTAAAGAAATTAATTCTGCTAATTCCATAGGATTTCTTTCTTTCCATTCCTGCCACATTGCTTTGGCAGATTCTCCTAAGTATTGTTCTAAGTATCTCTTAACATTTCTTCTGCGTCTCTAGGGTCAAAATATTTTATGTCATCACTAGCTATTGCATTTTTCCAAGAGTCTAGATAATTATTCCATATTTGTGGATCTACATTAGTTATACTTAAAATAAATGGTTGTCCCCCATATTGGTGTATGTAGGTCCTCTGGGTTTATAAGGGACTATTTGTACAGGTGGTGAGTAAATATTTCCTCCTGCTGATGGATCTATTCGTTTTCTTGGAACATTTCCTGTAGTGTGTGTGGGTCTGTTTCTAGAATCAAAAAAGAAAGAGAATGATTGGGTTCTTAACCTACTTCCTCCTGAATCTGGTAATAGGTTGTCGTTGATTATTACTACTACTTCCTTCTATAAGTTCTTGAAATGCCATCAATTCTTGAACTTCTTTTGTTTTTTCTATTATACTAGGTTCATATTCTGTGCTGTTTGTTTCTTCTTCTAAGATTAAGTTGTTTATTTCTTCATTTTTAAATTCATAGGCTTCTAAGTTCATACTATCATCTTCCATTTCTAAAAATTATTCTTCTAAATTTTGTCTTATGGTTAAGTTATCTTTTCTGTCATGACAACTAATTACATGTTTAAATATTTTACTAATTTCATTAAATTCTTTTTTACATCCTACACAATTTATTTTTCTTATTTTCAGTTCTTATGTTTAAAATATTTTCTAATTTTTTCCATAATTCGTCTTTTTGTGTTTCTAAATAATTTTTTTTAATCTTTTTCTAAGATTTTTAAAATTTCTAATATTCCTTTACTCATCTTCTTCATTATTGTTACCTTGGCTGGCTTCTATATAATCAGTGAATCTTATAGATTTTCTTCCTATGCTGTCTTCATAATAAATGGTTTCTTGTGAAATTATAATTTTTTCTGGTGTATTTACAAGTTTTTCTAAATTCCATGGTAATCCTGATTGGTCTATATTATCTACTGTTAATGGTGGTAAAAGTTTTATTCCTCTGTTTCCTAACATTTCTACAGTATTTTTTATATTTACTTTGTACCTAGGAATATTACTTTGAGTTAATTTTCCTAAAAATACTGTACATAATAACAAATTTTTTCCTTCAAAATCTTGATATTCTCTGATCATTATTTTTATTTGTATATGTTTTGCAAATTCTCTAGTATCTAACATATAATTGGGACAACAGTAAAAAATTCCTCCTCCTGTCTGCATAACTATTTCTATTCCTCCTATTATTGCTTTATGTGCATCATTTATTGCGAGTATCCATTATTAATAATAAAACTTTTCCTCCTAAATTTGTTCTATGTAAGGCTTTTATTCCTATTACAATTAATCCTAAATGAGTTAATCTAAAATTTCCTTCTAAGAATCTTTGTCTATGTGATGAAGTTACTAAATGTAAGTGAACTATGTCTCCTTCTAAACACCTAACTTGGACTTCTCTATAATGTCTATAAAGTCTAGTTTGGTCTGATGCTTCATATAAAGCATTGGAATTAATTATATTTATCCTATTATTTCTGAAGTGTTTCTATATCTCTATCTATATCAATTATTTCTCCTAAATTTATTAATTCTTCCGTTTGATTTCTATTTGGCCTTATAAATTTTTGAATCCTATTTACTATTGTGCTTACTGTATTATTTTCTTCTCTACTCCTTCTGGTTTCTGCACCTATTGTCTCAGTTCTTTCTCTATCTTCAGAATTGCCTGTTCCTAATCTGGGCATTATTGTTTAGATTGCAAAAATGTCCAAATAGGTTGTTGTCTAATCTTTTTCTTTCCTTTTGATCCTAAATCTATTTTATTTATTGCTTCTGCTAGTTCATCTACTTCTTTATGTGAAGCTAAATCTTTTAAATATTCTTCTATTTTTATCATTTTTTGATCTGACTTGTCTATTTTAATCATTGCTATTAATAATGCTATTATAGTAAGACCCTGCCTTATTAATTGTTTGTCTGCTGGTGTTCCTGGTTCAAATGCTGAAAATCCTACAGGGTCTTGTAAATATTTCTTTGTTTCATCTGATTGTTACTTTGTAATCTATATTATGTTCCATTTACTCTATTTTTTGGACTTTTATTATTTTGTCTACTTGTTTTCCTATCTTTTCTATATTATTTTTTATTTTTTGTAAATTAGGAATTTATTTTCTTTTTTCTTTTCTATATTTTCTAAGAACCTTATTTAAATAGTCTAGATTTTTTCTTATATTTTTTAATTCTTTATTCTGATTTTTTAGAGTCTCATATATAACTGTTATCATGCTTTCTATATTTCTAACTATTGCTTAGGAAGTTCTTTTTTATGTTGTCTAATATAATCTAACATACTAATTATCAATCCTTCCTTAAATTTTATTTCAGGTTGAGTCTGTGGAATCCTGCCTCTGAAGTTATTCTTAGATATCTATGTATATCTGTTAGGCAGGATTCTAAATGTGTAATAGTCTGTTCTAAAGATTTTTGTGTACTCATATCAGAATCTACTAAACAATATTTCCAACTTATTGGTAAAAGAGACATTTAATCTGTATCTATGGATATTCATTAGAATCAAAATAGTCTAAAGAATTATAACTAGTGTAATTACTATTATCCTCTGGTACTTATGTAAATATTATAAAATCTTTTGTTGTTGTAAGAAATTCTATATTATAATTTTTGTCTATTTCTTCTGATGTAACTGATAATAAAAATTCTCTAAGTGGTTTACTCCATTCTTCTATTTTTTCTAAAATTATCATCTTAGCTTCCTGGTCTAAGGAGTTAATAATTCTAAGTATTTCTTTCTTATGTTGTATACTTAATTCTATACATTGTCTGATTTTACTTGCTAAAATTCTATTATAATTTGTCTGATTTGTGTAACATAATAAATAATTCTGGTAAGTCAGTTAAGTGAATTTCATAAATATATCCATATTTCTGATTTTTAATTATATAAAAAGTATCATACAAAGAACAACTAATTAAATTTTCATCATTTTTATCATAATATAAAATTCTATTTCTGTATCAAAAACATCTATTGCATAAGCTAATCTAAAGTCCGGAAATCTATCTTTTAAATATTGTATTTCTCTTATACAGTAAGTTAAATAAAATGTCTGGTCTTTTATATTTACAATATTATTTCTTAATATTAAATTCTTTATGCGTTCTTTTCTACTGTTATTCTTATTTAACCAAATATTTTGTCTAGAAAATTCTTGTTCAGAAATCATGGCGGTTGTATTGGGGAACCTACTAAGTCTCTACTACCATAAAATATCATTAAGAAAACTTCAAAGTCATGGCTCTGATACCATTTTGGGGGTGGCACCATAACCACGAGAAGGGAGGAGGATAAGATCCTCAACTCTTAGACCGACTCGGGAAAAGGACAAGAAAACAACCATCATAACAAACCAATCAAACCAACCCGTATGCATTACAATCTATAGTATCTGGAGGTATAACAACCCTAGTATAGAGGTTTTCTATTCATCGTACGGGCATTTTCCCTTTAGCAGCTTCAACATTTGCCTTGGCGGGTACTATCGAGACCCTTATTAATTTTTCAAATTATATTTGTATCGTATCGTTGTGTCTTGTAGAAAATTGCCACCCTACATGCATAATCTCTTTTTTTTTCCTGATGCCAACCCTACATATATAGTAACGCGTAGCTATAGGTTAAGTTGAATGTGTGATATGTGAATTAATTTGCTAGGCCCTAAAGTAACAAATGTCATGCATAATTGAGGGCTAACTACTCTTCCTTCTTCTTTTTTTTTTACGTTAATTCACCTTCTTTATCCATCATTATTGGCAAATTCTTACACAAACCGATTCATGCTATAATGTTATATACCTTATCCATAACATAATACTATGGATTCCGTGATCTACAAACCTTCACATTACTTCACACACTCTAACAACATAGTGATGTATTTGTGGACCAAGGGATTGATGGCAATATGCCATAGACTCCGTCCACACAAGAATTTTCCATCATTATAGAGTTGAACACTGCTAATCTGTCCATTCTTGTTACCCTTTTTCTCACAAAACAAAGTTTCTTGGAAAGTGGAGACGTCTGTATCATTTGTACGAAAAGTGTTTGTTACTCACCGCGAAATGGTAAATGAGTATCATAAATCGTTAGATGATTATAAATAATGAATTCTTTCCTTTTAATCATCTTAATTCGAATTTTTAGATTTTGGGTCAAAATTAAAACTTAACCCAATCTAATTAATATAGCAATCTAAGAAAACTCAATCCAAATATTAATTGGGCGGGTTACTCAAAATTTTAAATTATTTGGGTTAAAAATCTAAATTAATAAAAAAATTAAAAATCTATAATTGTAAGATTATTCATAAAATATTATATGTTTAGTTAAAAATAAAACGATTAGGTCAAGAATTAAAAGAAAAAAAAATATAATATGATAAATTAATTGTTATTTAAATAATGAAAAGGAAAAAATATATAAATTGGATGAAATAATTAGGATAAAATTAAAATTTAAAAAATATATATAATTAAACTTTTTTAGGATATTAGGTTATTGGGTTGAATTTTAAAAATAAAACCTAACTAAATCCATTTGAATTCGAATAATCCAATCTAAATAACTCGAAACACGCATTTAACATCAAATTCCTTAAAATTGAGTCAAATTTTTGAATTAAATTAAATTTAAACACACCTAATCTTACTAAAACTCACTCTACATTACTGCATGAATAAAACAAACAGACTCACTCCATTTTGTTAATTGCGGTTAGTTATCTAGACGGTGACTGGAACCGAACCACCCCTTCTCTTGTCGTCTTCGATACGGTAGGGTAAATTAGTGGGAAACTTCTCGGCTATTTCTTCGATTTACAACTAGGAATTCCAAGCTTTCACGCCAAGAAATTATTATTATTATTATTTTTTTTAAAAAGAATGTTCGTTTTCATGCATTATCACGTTGAACCATAAATATTCTATTTTGAGAACTCCTGAACAAAAAATGAACACGTATAACATAGGCGTGTAAAATAGATTAATTAGCAAGTTCATTGAAAAAGAAAAGAAAGAAATTCTTCCACAGTTCACATCATGTATGTACCATTTTGGCCCATCAAACATTTCTAGGAAATTTCCTTCACATCACACGACCAACTGGTCATTCTTATATTTCTCTGTAAAGCTTGGAATATGTAGCATCGAAAATTCCAAAAGCCCATTTTACTTGTTAGTGATTCTTGATATTAAATTTGAGTTGATTTTCGAATTTTTTTCAATTAATCCAAAATTGTGTCTATCATGCATACACGAGTATGAAAGATTAATCAACATTCACTATTGTTCTTTTCCTAAGGAGGAGAATAATTAATATGAAAAAAATTAAGCAGGCGATTTCACAACGTTTCTTTGCATATTATTCGTGATTATTGTATAATATGGATAGCTTGACACAAGAGGGAGTTAGAAGTTAAGGACATGTTCATGAAATTTGCATCATGAATGAAAAATGGAATGTTGTCAAGGAATTGACACGAGGACTAACTAGGATTCCAATTTCATAGAAAGAAAACTTACTGTTCAAGTTTATCTTTCTTAAGTACCAATTCAAAGAATTGGGACCTAATTAAAGATTCATAAAAGAAATTAGTCAAATGTGTGGTGCAACATATGTAGCACGAGTTCAAGACTTAATTAAGGTAACTAACCTAATTAATTGCAAGCTAATCGTCAATCATGCACTGCTAAACACGATGATCAAAAAGCACAAGCACATGATCAAGAAAGCACAAAGGAATCCCAGCATGTTCTACTCAATTGAGGAAATAGGTAATGTTTCGCCATTTGAGAATTATTAAAATTGTTTTATTATTAATATTGTCATTTGAACTCTAGAAAGGGACGAAGAGTTAATTAACTTAATTATATATGGACAAGTGTTATATGTACAACTAGCATCAATTTTCAAAATTTCACGACCAAATCCTTATAGACTAAAATATATATCAGGTATTTAAAATTAGAAATTGGCAATTTACTTGAATGTTATCTCGTGGAGTGATTTAGACTAATGATTCTATATTTGTAATTTTGTAAATTATTTTTCAATGTATATAATAGTAAAATTTGAATTTTTCTGGAGATTATCAGCCAAATTTCATGTGATAATTCTGTATATATTCCAGTTTAACTTATATTTTATAATATCCATGAATTATCAAGCCCTTTTTATTGGTTTTTTTGTCTTTTTCTATTTTTCCTATTGATGTTACATAGCTCAGAAGGCCGAAATATATACATTTCCTTGTTTCTATCGAAAAAAAGGAGGGAGTTATGTGAAAATATTTTTGCTTCAATTTCGTGATTCATCACGTGATCTAGAAAAGAAATCTTTAAAACGTTGGTAAAATCTTTCAAATCAAGTTGAACTACTGTATAATTTTGAAAAAGACGTTACATGAGATATTTGTGAGACTGTGACCATGTACTACTTTTTTTTTTGAATTTTGAATTTTTCAATGGCTCATCAATTGTTGTTCTTCAGATAGACCACGATTTACTTGTTTTGTACTCAACTTCTCTGGTATACTTTTGTCAGCATAGGACTTCTCGGATATGATGAATTGACTTATTAATTATCATGTTATGATAAAAGGTAAATTATTGTGTGCGTTAAAATATACGGTAGAAGTATGTTAAAAAAAATAAATTATATTGATTTTGTATGAGATTTATTATAAATTATATAATGAGATTATATAATTTATTTTTTGATACACAACATATGTTAATGTACACACAAATTTAACTGTGACAAGGGTTAAATTTGTTTAACCTATTGATGATTATGTGAAGGGAACTTGTTTTCCCAATTGGATTACACGAGTCATAAAATTGATCGAAATTTTACCGCTCGGGACTATACTCCCTATTAGGAAGACTTGTAGTATTTAAGTTCATTTATTATAATTGACAAATACAAAGTAATAAATAAAAGTTATTTATGTGTTATTAAATTGAGAAAAAAAATAAAAAAATTTGATCAAAAATCTAAAATCAAGGAGTCGTGATTTAATAAGATTTTACTACAGTATATATTAATTTTGATAAATAATTATGAATATTTGACTTTATAAATAATTTTCTTTTGTAAAATTCTAAATTAAAGTATAAATTTTCAAAACATTTACTAATACAATGGGGGAATTCTACAATTCCGTTGAAATAATCATTTCCTTAACTTTAAAGACTAGTACAATATAAATTTTTCAATCACATAATATTGTACTATACAAGTCCTTAAAGTATAAGAGAATGATTCCTTGATAGGGACTGTAAAATTTTCCAATAAAGGAAGTTACGATTTTTCAATAAGAGTGTAGAATTTTCTAAAATGAATGACATTAACTAACCAAGAATTCTACAATTACTTTTAGGGAACTATACTCTTAGTTTTAAAAATTTATACAGTAGAAATATTTAAAGCATATGATATTCTACTATATAAATATTTACAGCACAAAGAAAATGATTTCGTAAAAAAGATCGTAGAATTTTCGTTAACTATTATCCGAACTAAAAAAATGAAAGGCTTGGAACTACGGCTGGTGATATTGTGAAAAGGAAAATGTCGGCAAGCACGCAAATTGTTTTATTGATTAATGATGAGCTGCATAATATAAGAGCCGTGATGAAGGTGGCGAATGCGGACGCGGTTCTTCCTCTAAATTAACCCTCCATGGTTGGCTAAAATTGGTCCACATGACCGCGACTACCAATGGTTAGCAACGTCTCTCATGTATTAAACCTGCATGAAAATTGAAACCCATGAGACTAGTACGACTTTTTCATCTTAAATTAGCGATTCATTAAAAATTCAAAATATTTATTAAAAAATTTTTAGTCATTCATTAACTATTAGAATAGAAGATCCCTAGCGTCCTGTTAAAAAATAATTACAGAAATTAAAAAAATAAGAGATGAATTATTATTTTTAAAAAATTATTGCCGCCATATTAAATTGTTACTGGAATCCAATAACAGTATTCTTTTAAAATTTTTATAAAGCTTCAAACAACAAAATATGATTTTTTTTTTCTCAAGAATATGTTAGAAATATATTTTTTAACACCTTCTTCTATTCAAAAAATAAATTCGTTTTTTTTGAAAATATTTTTTGAGGAATACAATTGGCCGAGTTTGCTTAAATTTTTTCTTTCAAAATACGATCAATCTTAGATAAATAAGAGATTGAAGACATTTTGACTTTGCCCAAGTTGATACTCCATCGTGATCATCATCATCACCGGTTGTTTGCCGGTTGGTAAAAGTGTAAACATGAAGATCACGTGGTGGATTACTAAAGCCTCATAAATCGCCTCACTTCTAACCCGTGACTTAACCATCACACGTCATAAACCTCCCCAACCGCAACACACCCACACCCACACCCACCCCCACGCCCACACCCCTTCCTCCCACATAATATTATTATGTAAAAGAAAATTTTATAATCTCTTAATAAATAAAAATATAATAGAATAGTACTTTAATGAAATTATTAATTTTTTTAAAAAAATAAAAGTCAAAATTTAATTAAAAATATAAAATTCAAACTCACACAACGTGGAGACCTATCACGCTTCTTAAAAAAAATCAATAATGAAACAATGATAACTTTTAAATTGTCCAAAATTTATGCTACTAATCAATTGAGAAATTCTAAAATATATCAGGTTCATGATATTATGAATGGAACCGTGGCTATGAATTATCGCCATTAGTTAGGAGTAATGTTCCTATTTATTTATAGACTTTGTTGTAAGGGTTAAATCATATGAAATAACTAACATTAATATATGTAAACAAAATTACATGAAATTGAATAATGATCACAAAATTTACAAGTAAAAATTAAAATCGAATCCGTCAAAATATCACGAAAAATAGCTATTCAAACGAAATCATTTAATTATTAAAAAACTTACAATTTAAATTTACATAATTAGTATTTAAATTTCATAATCTTTTATTTTGCAGCATAACACGAGTTTTTAACCTAATAAACAATTAAACATTAGTGAGTTATATTGGGTTAGATGGGCTCCAGAGTTTAATTTAACTATTTTTTAAGTAATCTCTAAAGTCTAAACCATACAGCTACAAGTGTATTTGTTTTTTCTTTACGAATTCAGTTTTGGTCTTCTACGAAGTTGTCCAAGTGGGAGGAATCAAATCAACAACTTTCTTTTAATTGTAGATTAATCCATGTGATTAAATTGGTAATCCACTCCATTATTTTAATGAAGGGAATCAAAGTTGGTAATTAGTGGGCTCAAATGAATTAATTAGTATTTAATGCATCTTAGTTTCTGCAAGGAGAAATTTCTAGTAATTAATTATGTAATGTTTGTTTATATGAAAAATGATTTCGCACATGTATGGAAAACAAGAATAATTTTCAATTATTTAGAACCTTGTAAGATACAACTTGTCTTTGGCGTACATAATTCAACACACTATGTTGAACTACTCTACTAATACTTTATTAATTTTAGTTATCTTCTTTTTGGTTCTTAAAAACGTTGTTTAATTAGGGTTTAAAAAAATTAATATAGCTTTCTACGTTTGACTGATATTGGGCAATATTGAAATCCGACAAAAAGGGAATAAATCATATAAAGAAAATAATATTTAAGTAAACACTTATCATCTCATGCAAATTTCTTACTCAAAGAATTGATTCTTAGGTAGTGGTTGGAACGAAGAATTTGGTGAATAATTTGAAATTCATTAATTTTATTAAAGTATTTTTCAGGATTAAAATCAATTAATTTTAACTTTATAAAAATTAAGAAGTGTTAAAATGAAAAATTTTAAATAATTTTAAATTTGAGTGAATTCTAAATCCATTTATTTAATCTATGCCGACCCTAAATTCATCAATCGAAAGGAAATTGAGTGGAAAAAATAAAATAAAATTGGACCTAGTTAGAAATTCATAACCCACTCCATTAGCTTACCATCTGTAATTATTTCTACTACATCTTTACCCAAACTTAATGAAAAAATTGTGCTGATATAATGATTTTCGTTTTCTTTTTGTTATATAGATACCCAATTATATTAATATTCTATTTTGTAGCAGGAGTCAGACAATTGAACATCAAGGAAAGAAAGCTCCTAGCCCCCTACCCACTCTACATTACCACCAAATCCACTCATCTAATTTGAATAGTCATCATTTAAAATAAAAATTGTAGCAGATTTTTTAAACGTAATGTAGTACATAAGATTAAAAAATATGAAAAAAAAAATTAGATTAAAAATTGGTTGAAAATATTTGAAGAAGAATTTAGAGCATAATGTCCAAATGTAACCAATCATTTTAACTTTCATGAAATGAATCACTTTAAACTCCATGGTCATATAACAATTATTAGACAATATGTAAAGATTTGTTAGAATATTAAACTTTTACAACCGGGTTCGAATCACTTAAAAAAATAATGGGACAGGTGACTTTAAAAAGAATAATAATATAAAAAAAATAAATTATAAAATATCTCTATACAACATATTTTTTGGGTCAAATTTTTGTAGTTTATATGGTTCATTTGATATTATTTTAAATTTGAGTTTTTAGCCATAGCAGTGCCAGCATACTTATTTTCTACTAAAAAATCATCTTTAACAATATTCTTTGACAATCGATTTTTTTTTTATAAAAGCTTTGTGATGTTTAGATATATAGTATTTTACACCTTTTAAACTCTATGTTAATTAAATTTGTGCAAATTACAATATCGAAGATAATTTGGTTTAATGTTTTCACACATTTTCATTTCTTAGAGACAAAGATATAAATTATTGATTATAGTTTTATTTTTCTAAATCTTTCATAATTATCAAATATCAATTAAAAAATACATTAAAAATAAAAAATAAATAGTGCTAGTCATTTATTTAATTTTTATTAATAAGATTAAAATTATTAACGAATAAATAACGTGAACGGGCGGTAAAGTTGATTATTCTTTTTAGTTTAGATAATTCAAAGGGCAATGTGTTATTAACACAAGAAATTAATACTAGTATTGTTTAAGGGAATTTAAAATCACTGCAAGCTACACATCTAGATCCCCCAAAGTACAGATAATGTAAAATTCACAGAAAGGACAACTAAACACGCAACCAACCCCGCTTTAGCAGATGTAAAAAACACGTGTTTGAAGAAATGGTTGGATATGAACCCAACAAACGTCTGGGTCCCACGTAATTGCAATTGAACAGAAGAGAATACAACTATACAAGTTGAAGTCCTGGAAAAATTATTAAAAAAAAAAAAAAACCCCATGTATTCCACGTGTTCTATTTCCTATTCCCACCTTACTCCACCCCAAATAAAAACCTCAAACCCCCCATTTCACTTCTCCCAAGTCCCAAGTTCTTTCATACATTAAGAAAGGCAAACTTTGAGATTGATTTATTGTTTTTCTTTCACCTTATTCTCAGCATTTCTCAGTTGTTGTATTATTATTATTATTCTTGATTGCCGGCGATGATTATGGGGTCGTCGGAAGTTGTGGACTCCGGGAGAATTCCGGCTGCTTCCCACAAGTCAAACTTTGCTCAGACTTGTAGCCTATTCTCAGTCAATACTTGAAAGAGAAGGGTAGCTTTGGAGATCTCAGCCTTGGACTCGTGACTTCTAATTTTGAGCCTAATGGTATTTTAAGATCTAAATTTGATTTGGGTTTTTAATATTTATTTTATTTAGAGAGATTTTGGAATTTAATTTAATCATTCCCGTAATCAAAACTAAGAAGAATTTATGCCATCTATTATTGTTGTTTCCTTTTTTTTGTTTTGGGTAATAATTTTTTTGTTTATTTTTTCTATGTATAGGGGCACCGGCAAAGACAATGAATTTGCTGCCGATGATTGAAAAAACCGGCAAGAACTCAGATTCTCCGGCGTCGGCCTCGGCGTCGGCGCCGGCGGCAGCTAGGAGGACTCCGAACATGTCGGTGAATATGTTCCCCGACTACCAATCTGGTTTTGTAGGCCCCACCTTCCCTAAAGAAGAAGCCCAGAAGAAAACCGATATCAGGTTGGTTGCTGATTAAATTGTTACATACAAAACTGAATATGGATACGTTGCTGATTAAATTATCAAAAATATTTTATTATTTAAATTATATTTCGTTTTTTTATTGTTAGACATTAATTACTAACTTTGTTGTGAAATATCTGACAGTGTGGTAAAGTCGGAACCACCAGAAACGGCCCAAATGACCATTTTCTATAATGGGCAAGTCATGGTGTTCAATGACTTCCCAGCTGACAAGGCCAAGCAAATCATGCTTTTAGCCAGCGAAGGAATTAGTACTTCACCACCAAATACTCTCATGAACAATTTCTCTACTGCTAACAACAACAATATGGTCTCAAAATCAGCTGAATCTGCTAACAATTTGGTCCAAGAAACTGCTCATCAAAGACCTCTTCAACAACCAAATGTTAATGGTAAATTCAATTTTCTTGATCTTGGTTTTTTTTTTTTTATTATTATTATTATGTCCTCTCTTTTTTCTTTTGTGGGCTGAATTTAAATTTTGATGGGATGTTTGTTTTTTTGGATGCAGATTTACCAATGAAATGCTAGGAAAGCATCACTTACAAGGTTCTTGGAGAAGCGAAAAGATAGGTAGGCATTTGGAATTTTGAAAACTTAGTCGAGATTTATCGAGTTTGTGAAACTTCGAGATAATGTAAAAAAAAGGAATGAGAGGAGTGGAGCTTGATACAACAATAAATGTTTTTGTAAAGAAAATTTAATGTAATACTATACGGAGAATGAAACCTATTTTTGATGATTCAACTAAATATTCATATTCTTTTGTTTTTTTAGTTGAACTTGAGATTGATATTGTTCGTTATTTTATTATTGGCATTATAGGATTACAGCAAGAGCACCATACCCAGTGGGGGCTTCTGCTTCTAAGCCATCAGCTGACGATGAAGACAAGAAGACATGGCTGCAGGGCTTCGCTCCTCGGTTCCCACTGCAAATGGATCGCTATTTCTAGTTTAATATTGATGTCGATTCAACTTCCATTCATCAACTAGTTGTAGTTTTAGTAGCAAAAACACGAATTTAGAATATCTGACTATATATATATATTATTATTATTATTATTTAATAGTTCTTGATCTTGTAATTAGAACCTACAGAAATTATCCTTTGCCCTACAGAAATTATCCTTTGCCTTAGGCGGTATACATATAGATTGTTCATGCTACTATTATCAAACTCTTGAGATTCATCAATCTCAAACCTGATTTTCTTTTCAATGCTTCCATAAATATCATTAATCAAAGTTAATGATAGTCAAATATATTCTTTGGTTGAGTATTATGTGAATCATTCTATGAGAATGAAAGTGTTAGAAAATATTTACTTTTATTCTCTACACGTGACATGAGTTTTAAATTGAATAACTCATTAATATAATGAAAATCATTCTTATTTCAAACCAAATCAGTAAAGAAAAATAATATAAACTCATATAAATAAAAAAATTTATAATTTCGATTTTGATTTTGATTTTTTATTACGAACCAAACACCTCCTTTCAAAGGAAGTGTTAGCTAGCAACGTTTGAAGGAACGAAAGTTCTAGCTCTTCTTATATTTTTTTGGTAAATAGTGGTTTAGTACGAGGTTATACCTCATCAAAAATTAGGCCACCTTACCAGCGTATTTTCAGCAGCTTGCAGTGATTTTAACATCGCTTAATCAAGCGTTGGATTGTTAATCGTGAATTACTTGACTAGTATTTGGATCAAAGAATTTGAAAAAAATAAATAATATTCATCTATTTATTAAAAAAATTTGTAAGACAGAACTTTCAAATGCTTCCAAATTAAAAATTATTTAAAATTATACATTTTACACTTCAGTTTAATTAATTTTAAAATTTATTTATTTCAACTTAATAAATTCATCGATCTAAATAGAAAGTAAAAAGATTTTAACAATAACTTTTTCCAAGTGTTTGACCCAACCTACCCATTAACTAGCAAGTCTCAATGCACATGTATTTCTCTAGACTCTTCAGGCGTCGGTTTGTGAGAAACACCAGCAAATGTTTTCTGTGGAATGAAAAAACCATTCCCACGGAGCAAAGGAATTTGCTAATGAAAGTAAAACATTAATGGGCCTTTTATTTCAATAGATTACAACTTAGTAAGAAAAGAGGGCGTCGAGTTTGGGTGGGGGTGGTTGTGATTGGTTGGAGCAGGAGTCAGTATTGTTGTTGCTATCATCGTTATCATGATTGTCATGTTGCTTCAATGGTTTGCATGACTGTCTATTTTTGGTTCCAATCCATCTATCATATCACCGACCGCACATCACTTTAGAAAAATTTTCACGTTTCTTGATTGTCAAATGTTTTTCTCGCCAAAAAAAAAAAAAATTCTTATATTATGACCACACTACCACTATCCCCTTACCTTCCCCACCCTTCACAATGCCCTTTTTTTTTTTTTCTTTTTTTTTCACTTTTTATTGACTTGAATTTATAATTAATAAATTATAAAAAAAATATTTTATTATTTAAATGATACTTTGTTGTCTCCCTTCACAATACTTAGGGGAAGTTTGATCATTTTAAAATAAGACTTTTAGAACCGTAGCAATGAAAATCCTACGATGGGGCAATAACAATTTGCTTGTATTAATCCCTTTACGTAAGTGGATAACAATTTATACGTGAACAGTTGTACGCATTCGTTGTTGAAATAGTTAGGAAAGCAAGGCTAACAACCATATAGAAAATACAAGCATAAGGAACCAATCTATCCTTTGTTCCTTATATAATACAATCTTATGTATGTCCGGGAAATTCTATCATCTCTTTTAAAAAATTATTCTCTTAATTCTAAAAATTTGTATTATATAAATATTCAAAATATAAAGAAATAATTTCTTAAATAAGAGATTATAGGAAAATGCTACCGTCTATCATTCCCTTAATTAAAAGTTGTAGTGTATAAATTTTTAAAATATATAATAAAATACTATACCATCTTTTAAAGCGAAATAAATAATTTTTAAAAAAAAATTGTAGAATTTTTTACTGTAGAAGGATAAGATTTTAAAGTTAGTGAAATGATTTCTAAAAAAATTGCCAAAAACAATAAGAAATATAAATAGAATTAAGCTTTTTTAAAAACAAAAAAAAATTATAATAAATCTCTACCTATACTTCGTGACTCGAATTTATGATTTAAGTCATAGAAAAAATATAATCTTATTATTTATATTACACTTTGTTATGAACTAAATTTGAAGCCCCGGAGGAGGATGAGAAAAAGAAGAAGAAGGTGTTCTGTTAAAAAGAAAATATCTCTCACATGCAGTATTCCAACTGTGACGGGGATGATATTTCAAAGGACGCACGCGGTTTTGAAAAATTGGCACGCGGAATTGGATGCTGTATGTAACAAACTAAAGCAAATTGGGAAGAAAAATACTCTCTATTAGCGCACAAAGGTTCACGGGATAGACCCACCCAGCCCCACATTATCAATTACACATGTTGTAAATAATACTAAGTCTATATCAATACTAGACTCAGTCGTCGGCAGCACCGTACTACGCCTTGGTCAAGTGAATAGACCGTCGGAGAGGAAATATTATCAAACCATCCAAAACTCGCATTCTCACCAAAACTGATAAATATTTTATAAAATTTAATATTAATAAATTAAAAAATGAGATAAAAAATCGATCCAAATATCTTTTCAATTTATAATACTTGGTTTCATTTAAAAAGTAAGGCAAATATTTATGAAAATATGATCTTTTTGCTTCATATCTAAACCATAAGACGTGGATATAACGAAAATTTTTAAAATTTAATTCATACTATAAAATTGATAATAAAATAAAAGATCGAATCTATTTAAAATAGAACGAAAGAAATCAAATATATCTAAGTAAGGTAACTTAATTCATGCATTCTCCTCTGCAAATATATTTGATCAACAAGTAATTCTTTTGGCGGTCTCAATGATGTTCATGAAATATGTAACGTGTGTATGGGGGAGGGTAGTTGGTGAATGGTGGAAATGGGATCAGGTTCCGGATGGGGTGTGTGTAAATGTGGACGGATGTTTACATTCTAAGTGTCTATGCATTATCTCACTCTGTCTATTTGGTATTGTGATCACATGCTATGTCTTGTCTGTTTTGATTTGAAGTTTTTAGAGGTCAGCTTCAGTTGATAGCTTAATCCTTCCAAATCCGAAAGAGGAAATAAATAAAAATGAAAAATACTACTATAAATCTAGTCATTGATCCTACCTGTAGATCTTGTGATCAAAATTATATTTTATACAATCTTGCTTAGATCACCTTATATCATAAATTTCATAACATTTAATTCACATTATAATATTTATAAATAAAACTAAAAGATCAAAATAAATCTTGCCATTAATAATTACTTCATGCAATGCCATGTGCATTAAGCCCACCCTCAATCATTCTGCTACATGTTTCCTTCTTGTTTTACGCACCAACCTTATTCCCGGACTCACTATACTATACATGTTTTCAAATTTTAATAATAGCCATGACTCGGTAGACCCGATTTTCATAAATCCAAGGAGACAATTGAAACCTCGAGTCTCGCATATAGGGTTCACTTTTTGTCTCATGATTAATCTATCTATTTTTTTCCCCTTTAACTTTTACAAGGAGATAAATATTTATACAGATTTTGTCTACAATCTCACTTATAATATGGACAATGTATTAAGTTTTAGACAAGAGTTTATAACACAAATTCATTTAAAAAAATTTCGTATTTTGCTAAGATGAAAATTTTAAGAAAAAATATAATTATATACCTATTAAGTTTTACCCTCTCAAAATGTGATCCCTGCAACTGTCCTTGCTTGCCATAGTCTTAGCAATGAGTTTATACACAATATTACAAAGACTACTTGAACGATACTCTATGATTCTTGCACGGTTTTCGCTTTTGGCACCCCAACGATGCGAGTTTGGTTCACTTCTCTTAAGCTGGCCTTACCATTCAGGAAGGAGTAAGTTTGTGAAACTTATTCCGCAATGTATAATGAGTTTTAATTACCGTTGAAATGAATAAAAAGTTAAAATTTTTTATTACTTTTTAATTATTCAACCCGATATACGATATTCATTATGGAGTGAGAAGTAAAATCTTTTTCCTTCCTGAAGTACCAGTTTAAGAGCACAAATCCATTATGCACAGCATCCATCAGCCATTTGAGCCATTATGTTTCATTCCTCGGCCAGCATTTGAGCCCATTAAGTACCTCATTTTCATAAAGATCATACCATTTCTGAATTGGTCAAAACCTTTTACTTTTGCCCAATTCAATCGTAATAGTCGGATTGGACGTGCAACAAGTACAGCAACCCAAACATTGCACGGAACAATTTGGATTGGCCCGAGTCCGTTAATTGATAGGGCCTCAAGGGATATCCGTTTGGGCTAAGTACTCAAAACTTCCTGTAAAAAAACACATAGAACATTCCATATATGAAGGGTTAATTGTATTTTGCATCCTTAAACTATCTTGTTTTTTTTTTGCATTTTATATCCTAAAGTATCAATTTTGGCAATCAACTTATCTCCAACTTATAAATTTTTATATATTATATCATCATTACTCAAAGATAAACCATAAAATGACCCATATACCCCTACTATCCTACTTTTGAAAATACCTCTTTCTCAACCATACAACATGCACCAGTATAACACTTTTGGATTTTTTTTTTTTTCAAAAACGAATCTAGATCTAAATTTGGGTTCAAATTTGTGTTAATGAAACTCATAGGTATAGGGACAACTAGACTATAGTTCTTTCTCCATATGTTCAGATTTTGTAATCAATCATTTTAACTTGCTGCTCAACTTGAAAAATTTGATAGTAAAACGTTGAGTTGTAAATTGTTTATCTACATCACTACCTGATTTCGACGGAGTGGAGACGATAACAATAAATCATTATCCGATAATCGAAATCAATGTTGTGGATTTCAATTTCTAATTCCTAAATTTCCTTCACTTTCTTTAAGATTATAACATTATTTTTTATCCACATTGAATAATTAATATAATGTTAAAAAATTTAAAAGTTAAAGGCGATTGATTGCTAAAATTAGTAATTGGAATTGATATAGATATAGTGTAAAGTACAAAAGCATAATAGTTTAAGAGTAAAAAATACAATTAACCCTATAACGAATCAACGTTAAATAAAACGTCAAATTACATTAAACCCGTAAATTGCTTAATGTCCAAATTTACACTCTATAATGGTATAAACAAAAAATTAGCAAAATTTCCCATGGAAGATAGCATATAATGATGAATCAACAATAAGAAAAAATGCCAAATTACAAAAAACCCATTTCCATATAATAATGAATCAACAATACGAAAAAATGTCAAATTACAAAAAACCCATTTCCCTCTATGTTTTGCAAATATAACATTAACAACTTATATATATATTTTTTAAATAGATAAAGAATTAAAATTCAACAAATTTGTGTAAAATATTAAAATTATCTTAAAAATATTAAGATGATGATGATGGAATATTGGATGTATCAAAACGAGATGCTCGTAACCTTGATTGGAAAAAATCCTTAATGGGGATAATTCAATCCAGTTTGACTAATGGTCCATTCGACTTTATTTTAATGTTTATCCTAATTTACAATTATCTTTATCTGATGTTAATATACTTGATGCTTTAACATTAAATGTTAAAATTCATGGTTACAATTATGTACCAGGATCTGAACTTATATGTTTATTATATAGAGTTTGTTTTAAACTACTTTCGACTTTGAATCCAAAGTGTAAATTGATTAATATTTCTAATGATGAAACAATTTTAATTGAGACTAATTTTAATAAATCTCAGATTATAACTAGACAACCAATTAAATGGAATGAAATTCAATTTCCTGATCATTGGATAATAAATAAAGATATTAATTAACCTTTAACTTTAAAAGGTTTACCTGAATCTTTTATAGCTGCTTTACGAGATGCTCGTAACCTTGATTGGAAAAAATCCTTAATGGGGATAATTCAATCCAGTTTGACTAATGGTCCAGTTTATTTTAATGTTTATCCTAATTTACAATTATCTTTATCTGATGTTAATATAGCACGTTCAAAACCTGCATCATTGTCGACATACAATAGATAGTCATTTTACATATAAATAATAATATAGTTAAACCAATTCATGATAATGAATTAGATAAGGAAATTCCTACTGAATCCGAATTAGATTTTAATTTATGACTACTGTTATAGATTTTAGTCCAGGTTCATATGCTAGAAAAATAATAAAACAAGAATTTTTATCTCCAAATTGGAATAATTTTAGACAATGGTTATTTGAAGTATATTCTTCTGAAGACCTTGATAATATTTCAAAAGAATTTTATGAATTTACTGCTTTACATAATAAAATAATTCCTTTTGTTCCGTGGTTCATAACTACTTATTTAAATAATTATATTAATATTCTTGAACGAACATATCCATTTTCTGATCATATTCAAAAGAATTATTGTAATTCTTGTAATACTATATATAATGATAAAAATAAAGAATATTATAACATTCTTTCTCAATTTCAAGATTTTCAAATAAATATGATTTCAAGTGATAATATTATTGATTTACTAATAAACAAATTGAAGACAATGATATTAGATCCAAAATTTTAAATTGGGCATCTACATCCTCTACATCATCATCATCTACTTCATCATCTTCAATTCCTAAATTTTTCTTGGCTGAAATTAATGAAATTAATAATGAGCCATATACAATGTTAGAAGTTAAAAATAGAATTAGTAAATTAAACAAATTAAACGAAAATGGAATTACTTTAGCAAATTTGCATGAAGAAATTAAAAATTTGAAAAATGAAATTTGTTTAATAAAACAAAATCATGTTTTTATAGATAATCGACTTTCTTTAGTTGAAAAATCGGTTCATAAAGGCAAAGAAATTATTCAGCCTATTCAAATTTCTTCTAATGATATTTATTCTGATGAAACAAATAAATTTGATAATTTTTTAAATATTATGCAAATTATTACATCTCAACGATGGTATATAAACATTAAATTTTTAATTGATCATGATTTTTTAGCTGAATCAGTTGCCATGATTGATAGTGGTGCTGAAGATCTTTGTTGTAATTCAAGAAGGTTTAATACCTTCTAGATGTGTATACAGAGACAGGTTGCATACTTTACGTTCGCTTCAGTGGATTCATTATCATCAATTTGATTAAGATCAATCTCGCTTATATTTGTCAAGATAATATTTGCATTCCTCAGACATTTTTACTTGTTAAAAATTTGATGAATCCTCCTATTATATTAGGAACTCCTTTTATTAATACTTTATATCCTATTAAAAATTTGGATAAAAATAGTTTTACTGGAACTTATAAAAACCAAGAAATTAACTTTCAGTTTATAACTGATCCTATTACTCGAGATATTAATTCTCTTATTGAATTAAAATATTCACATTTATCTTCATTAAATTCAGAAATTTATAGTATTTCTAACAGCCAAAAATTCAAGAAAAGATTAAATCTATTTCTGAACAATTTTCACAATCTATTTGTGCTGATCATCCTAGTGCTTTTTGGGATAGAAAAAAGCATGTCGTTTTTCTTCATTATGAAGACATAATTTTCATGAACAGGATATTCCTACAAAAGCTAGACCATGTCAAATGAATTCTGAATTTTTAGAATTTTGTAAAAACGAAATTGAAGTTTTACTTCAAAAAAGATTAATAAAACCTTCTAAATCTCCTTGGTCTTGTCGCTTTTTATGTTAATAACAAAGTGAACAAGAAATATCCTATCTCAAAATCAATTTCTTTTTGTCTCTTATACACATCTAAATTAAGAGACAGATATTTGACATGGTCTAGCTTTTGTAGGAATACACATGTAGATGTGTATAAGATTATGCTGATACCATTTTCACTATAAGAACCTAGCCTTAAACGAAGCCCAAGACATTGCTTCTTTTGCTTGAGAACATACTTATCGTACTGCATTCAATGTTCCCTTTGGACAATTCGAATGGAATGTTATGCCTTTTGGATTAAAAAATTTTTCTTAAAGGTTTAAAAAATTTTAACATTATTTTAATTCACTTCAATGGATCTGTATTATATGTTTATATAGATGACATCCTTGAGACAGATTAATAAATTCAAAAACATTAAAATCACATTTTAAACATCTTGAATTATTTAAAAAAATTGTTATACAAAATGGATTAGTAATATCTAAACCAAAACTTTCTTTATTTCAAACAAAAATTCGATTTTTAGGACATTTTATTGAAAAAGGAACGCTTACACCTATTAATAGAGCCATCGAATTTGCATCCAAATTCCCTGATGAAATTATAGATAAAAAACAACTTCAACGTTTTTTAAATAGTTTAAGTTATATTTCTCCTTATTATAAAAATCTTTCTAAAGATTTAGCTCCATTATAACAATAGACTTAATAAAAATGGAATTCCTTGTCTAATAGTACAGAACTAATTTAGTTATAAATATTAAATCAAAGGTAAAACATTTTACCATGTTTAACATTAGCTATTCCTAAATGGACAAAAGTTAATTTGAGCTTGCCATCTAGCTAATATAGGTTTTGGTGGCATTTTTAAACAAATTAATCCAGATAATAAACAAATTTACTTGATTAAATTTCATTCTGGTAAATGGACTAATAGTCAGAAAAAATATGCTACTATTGCTCATGAAATGTTAGCAATAGTTAAATGTGTTCTAAAATTTCAAAATGATTTATATAATCAAAAGTTTATAATAATTACTGATTCTCATTCACTAAAATTTATGTTTAATAAAGATTTTAAAAATGATATTTCTAAACAAATGTTTGCTAGATGGCAAGCTCAATTAACTCCTTTTGATTTTGAAATATTTTATAAAAAGTGTTCATACAGCCTCATACGGCTTCTTCTATTTCTACTACTATTTATAATCTTTTCAAAAAGAATTATTAATGAAGGTCTTTTCTTCTGAAGAATGGGGACTTTCAACCCTTACAGAAAAACAATGTTTTGTTGAAAATCAACCACTTTCTTATACTTATTGGGATTATATACAAAGTTTTCATAAAACTTTTTATTATGAGAATTATAAACACAAGCACACTTGGTTTATTAAATTGTGTTCGAATATCCTATCTCAAAATATTCCCAATTGGTTCATTATCAGTGGTGGACTAGATCATAGACCCTCAGTAAAAATTTTACCTTAATCTTTTCTTCAATTATATCATTCGTGGATAAAAATTTCACCCACTCTCAAAAAATTATATTCCCGAATCATATTCCACTACCCACGTAAATATCTACCATTTATTTCTTTCTCGAATTTTCTATTCCTTGGATTTATAAATGGGAACTGAATTTAGTTATACTCTGATCATTTCCCTTGTTTATATCGAACCTTTTATACCAAATTCAGGATAAACTCATCAAAAATGATCCGAAACAAATCAATTATATGGTCAAGAATTACTCGACCAAATAAAAGAAAAAGTTCAAAGTTATACGACGCTATTATTACCAAAGCAATGGAGCCAGTCCTTTCGGGCATATTGCCAGAAATTACAAGTGCAATCGGGCATTATGACAAAAGATGAAATTATAATGCTTATATGGAGCAAGTCAAAGACCAAATTAAAGAACAGAATATCAAGATCTTATCTTATATATCTGTCTCTTATACACATCTAGATGTGTATAAGAGACAGAAAAATTTCATAAAAAATACAGAAATTTTACTGTTCAAATAGTAATTTTACTATTCAAATAGTAATTTTACTAATCATAATTACTGGCTAAACAGTAAAATCACTGTAGAAACAGTATATTTACTGTGCGGATTTCAAAAATCCTACTGTACAAATTTAAAATTTTATAAAGACGTACAGTCTATAAATATCCTCAATTGTATAGCCGAGGATAAGGCTTTTAGATTTTAGTTTTTCTTTCTTTACTTCTCTACTCTCTCATTGTACATGAGATTCTACTACTCTTTTGTAATTACTTTTGTTCAATCAAAGAAGAAGACCACCGAGGTATTTCCTCTCCAACCTCTTTTGAGGTACCTTCTTCCCTTTCCCTTTTAATTTGTTATTTCTTATTTATTGTTATGAATGTGTGTTAATACGACAGCCAATACGGGATTCCAATACGGTGATAAGCCAATACGGGATTCCAATACGGTTTGGGCTTTGTATTAAGGCTAGGTTCCGGCATTTAGTGAAAATGTGCAGGAATATAGTCATCAAATAATGAAATTTGAGATTTTGAAGAAAACGTCCTATAAAGATGTCTGGATGATGATGGTCTAGAACCAATACTATGTCTAGATGGAATATTGGATGTATCAAAACGAAGAATATTAATATAATTATTTAAATAAGTAGTTATGAACAACGGAACAAAAGGAATTATTTTATTATGTAAAGCAGTAAATTCATAAAATTCTTTTGAAATATTATCAAGGTCTTCAGAAGAATATACTTCAAATAACCATTGTCTAAAATTATTCCAATTTGGAGATAAAAATTCTTGTTTTATTATTTTTCTAGCATATGAACCTGGACTAAAATCTATAACAGTAGTCATAAATTATAATTTAAAATCTAATTCGGATTCAGTAGGAATTTCCTTATCTAATTCATTATCATGAATTGGTTTAACTATATTATTATTTATATGTAAATGATCTACGTGTGATGTAGATGGAGTATGACTATCTATTGTATGTAATGATGCAGGTTTTGAACGTGCAGGAATATAGCCTGACAAATCTTAAGTCTCTGAGCTCTGATACCATTTTCACTAAATGCCGAAACCTAGCCTTAATACAAAGCCCAAACCGTATTGGAATCCCGTATTGGTTTATCACCGTATTGGAATCCCGTATTGGCTTGCAAATCGTATTAAAACTAAGTCCAGAATTTAGATCAAAGGCGGTTAGCCCAAGACCGGCCGCCACACTTAACCTCAAACATTTAAACTAGAGTCAAATTCTTTCTTTAGAAAATTATTTGTAATAATCATAAAGAATTGGTTTTTGGATATTTTACCTTTAAAATTTTCTGTCTATAATAAACTATTTAATTTATTTTGCTATGTTGCCTGATTCTTCCCCTAAACGCCTTTCTCAACGGCTAAGCGGGTACTTTTCAAGGCCAACAAAATAAATTAAATAACATTATGACTGAAAATTTTTAAGAACCGAACCAAGATAAATGGTTATTAAAAAGTTTTGAAAGAAAGAAATTCAAAATAGTTTAAACATAGTTCAGATTATATCTAATACTTTAAATATTACACAGCATGATCCTTAAATTATATCAACTCCGAATGGACAAATTGTTCTTCGTTTTGATACATCCAATATTCCATCTAGACATAGTATTGGTTCTAGACCATCATCATCCAGACATCCTTATAGGACGTTTTCTTCAAAATCTCAAATTTCATTATTTGATGACTATATTCCTGCACGTTCAAAACCTGCATCATTACATACAATAGATAGTCATACTCCATCTACATCACACGTAGATCATTTACATATAAATAATAATATAGTTAAACCAATTCATGATAATG
This sequence comes from Cinchona pubescens, assembly GCA_025175665.1. Taxonomy (NCBI): domain Eukaryota; kingdom Viridiplantae; phylum Streptophyta; class Magnoliopsida; order Gentianales; family Rubiaceae; genus Cinchona; species Cinchona pubescens. The sequence goes on along the minus strand of JANKKI010000031.1, from coordinate 1,101,254 downwards.
AATTAGATAAGGAAATTCCTACTGAAATTAAATTTTGAATTTCAAAAATTAATTTATAACCATTTTAGATTGGTTCGGTTCTTAAAAATTTTCATAATATAACAAGAAATTTTAATTTATTTCTTTTGGAATAATTTAATAGACAATTCTCTTATTTTCTCTAAATTTTTCAAGACCTGGATTTAATATATTTTGAATTTTATGAAAAGTTTTGCTTAACATTAATAAAATAATTCCTTTTGTTCCGTGGTTCATAACTACTTATTTAAATAATTATATTAATATTCTTGAACGAACATATCAATTTTCTGATGGTAAACAAACTAATGAGTTATATCCTCCACAAAATTTATTTACTTTACCAAATAATACTTCGTTCTCATTTAATGTTTTTCAAAAATTAGTAGACAATAATACTCTACCTATTACTTTGCAACATATTAATAATATGTATCAGCAAAATAATTATACTAATATTTTTATAAAAGCTTTAAGTGAACAAATTAGTTCTCTTCATAATAAAATGGATAAATTATTTTTCTATAATACAAAAAATATCAAATCCTATTTCGTCTAACAACCATAATCATGATTTTCATGATATTGCAAAAGCTTCTTTGCAACCTCCACCTATTATTAATGATTTTAATTTTAAACCTATTTCTGATCTTGAAAAACTTCTTGATAAAAAATTGTCTTCTTATACACATCTAGATGTGTATTGATTCAAAATAATTCACAAATAAATTCAACTAAAGGAAAAATAATTTTGATGAAATTAATAAACTTCGTAATTCTTATAAGTTTGGTGATAAACCAACCATGTATCATTATTATTATCCTAGACCTACTCCTCAAGATATTTTATATGAAGAACAATAGCATATTATTAATAATAGTTATTCTGGAAAAGAAATTTTTGAATGGAATTTAGATGGTTATACTGAAAGACAAATTAGTAATATGTTCATCGCATGCTTATGTATTCTACAGTAGCATAAGAGCCAGCAATAATTCTCATAATAAAAAGTTTTATGAAAACTTCAGTAAATCCGTGAATGCACAGTGATTTTACTATTTAAACAGTAACTATGAATGGTATAAAGATACTTTTTATCTAGAGTATTTGATCTTCCGAAAGTAATAGTAACTCGGAAAGCCAAATTTATTGATGGCTTACCCGCATTATTTTTGAAAGAATTAAAAAGCTCTCCTAAAGATAATATTTCTATTATTAAGCTATGATTATTATACGTATGGCAAATTTGTCAATACTTGTGTTCAAGAAGGTATAGCTTTATGTAATGAAATTAAATTAAATCAACAATTAAAAAGACAACAATTAACTGAAAAAAGACAATTAGGTCAATTTTGTAGATGTGGTCAATTTGGTTTAGAAGATATATCTTCTACACAGAAAAAATCATATCAACGACCATCATGGCATAAAAATAAAAGGTCAAAACCAGTAATTTTAACAGACAAACAAAATTTGAAGAGATATTCTTCTGAAGAAACTTGATAGAGATTTTAATTTATGACTACTATGTTATAGCTGTCTCTTATACACATCTGATGTGTATAAGAGACAGTTATAATATTCTTTATTTTTATCATCATATATAGTATTACAAGAATTACAAGATGACGAGATTAAAAATAAAATTTATAAAATAATAGATATAAATACAGATAATAATAGTTCTAGTAATGATAATACTAATATTGATTCTGATGATTATGATTCTGATCAAATTAATATGTATGATTCTACAGATTCTGATATTATTCAAAAGAATTGTTGTAATTCTTGTAATACTATATATGATGATAAAAATAAAGAATATTATAACATTCTTTCTCAATTTCAAGATTTTCAAATAAATATAATTTCAGGCCCAAGACCGGCCGCCACACTTAAATCTAAAATATTTCCAAACTATTCTTATAACAATTATACAAATATAGAATATCCTATAAGAAATTATTATAATCAAAATTATGAAAATTATAAAAAAGATTTAATAAGAAGTAAATTTTATTTTCGATCTAGAATTATTACTAGCACAAAATAGACTAACACAAATAAAAAGAAGAATAATAGCTTTTAATTATACAAATCATCAAGATCCTTCATGGACAAATGCTATATTACAGCAAGAATTTAGAATAGAAAAAGAAGAAATAAAATTCTGTACAAATATATATCATTCAAAAATAAGAAAATTATATGAATTATCAATTTGATAAACTTTTTAAATCTTTTACAGGTTTTATGAGACGTGGAAGTTCTCAGTCTCCTTATAGGGGACGAGGTGGAAGAACCCCAGTCATATCTAGGGGTGGAAAAATATTATATAATTCAGATATATCTGGATTATCAGGATATGGATCTTCATCCTCATCCCATATTGATCTGGGTAATATCCCAAAAGATCATCCATTGTATGAACAATTGCAAAAATATTTGCAACAACAGCATAAAGGTAATACCTATGCTTCGGTTACTGAAGAAGAATCTGAATCAGATTCTAAGTCTTATTATATGAGACCAGAAAAAGAAATTATTTTCTCCTGATAAATCTTCTTGATGAAAAAGATTGCCAATGGCAGGATCAACCTTGGAAAATTCTTCAAAGGTATTTGACTGATAAAGTCATGTTTCCAGGCGAATCATATAAGACTCGCACATATTATGAAAAAATTCTTACTAATAGTGAAACAGCTGATATTCAGCATTATCAGCCTCATACGGCTTCTTCTATTTCTACTACTATTTATAATTTTTCAAAAATTATTATTAAAAAGGTAATTTCTTCTGAAGAATGGGGACTTTCAACCCTTACAGAAAAACAATGTTTTGTTGAAAATCAACCACTTTCTTATACTTATTGGGATTATATACAAAGTTTTCATAAAACTTTTTATTATGAGAATTATAAACACAAGCACACTTGGTTTATTAAATTGTGTATGAATATTTGTATCTCAAAATATTGTCAATTGGTTCATCCAGGTGGTGGACTACCCATGGACCCTCAAGAAAATTTTACCCGAGTCTTTTCTTCAATTATATCATTCGTGGATAAAAATTTCACCCACTCTCAAAAAATTATATTCCCGAATCATATTCCACTACCCACGTAAATATCTACCATTTATTTCTTTCTCGAATTTTCTATTCCTTGGATTTATAAATGGGAACCGAATTTAGTTATACTCCGATCATTTCCTTGTTTATATCGAACCTTTTATACCAAATTCTGGATAAACTCATCAAAAATGATCCAAACAAATCAATTATATGGTCAAGATCTACTCGAGAAATAAAAGATCTAAAATATTAAATGTCTGTCTCTTATACTACATCTAGATGTGCATAAGAGACCAGTCCTTTCAGGTTATTGCCGAAATTACAAGTGCAATCAGCATTATGACAAAAGATGAAATTATAGTGCTTATATGGAGCAAGTCAAAGACCAAATTAAAGAACATATTAAACAAGATCTTCTATTGATCTAGATCAAGATGATAATAAATCTAGTTCTTCAAAAGATGATCATTCTATGGACTCTAATAATTCCTTGGCTGGTGAATACACAACCCATTGAAAAACCCGAAGATATTCTTCAAAGTATATATATATTTTTTAAATAGATAAAGAATTAAAATTCAACAAATTTGTGTAAAATATTAAAATTATCTTAAAAATATTAATCTTCTACCATTTAAAATACCCTCCATTATAAGATAGGGATGCATATTATATCAAAATATTAAAAATTTAAAAATTAAAATAATTTAATAGAATATTTAACGATTTCATTTTAACTTACAATAAATCTACAAATATTATATAAATCAAATTGAAAATTAGTTAAATGATATGGATCCTTGTAATTTACCCGGCTCACGAAATTATAACCCGAATCAGACCATCTGCTTTTCTAGCTCTTCTATAAAGATCCGAACCAAAGAATATGCTTCAGTGTACATCATCAACTCTTTCTCACCCTTCTTCTCTCTTCCTGTCCGAGGGTTTCTTTTTTCTTTTTTTCCCTTTTTTTTTTTCCCTTTTTTTTTTTTCTTTTTCTTTTTCCCCTTGTCCAACAGCCCTAATTTCACCCCTCTCCCTTAACAAATAAACCTAATTAATTAAAAATATATTTTATATGATATATTTTTTTACAATATTTTGAAGAATAAGGAGGAGGAGATGCAGCAGCAGAGGCTGAAGCAGCAACAGCTGCAGCAACAACAAGCATTGATGCAGCAATCACTTTACCATCCAGGACTTTTAGCTCTTCCTCAGGTCTTCCTTTTAATTTTATTTTTATTTTTTTAATATTTTTTCCCAATTTTTGTTATGTAATTTTTTTTTTTCAGTTTTATCTGCCTATCTATCTAGGCTTAAATACAAAGTAAAGTGAGCCTATTTAAATACATAATTTTTTCCTGCCTCTATTCCGTCAAAATAGAGTTTGATTTTTTAGAATTAATTTATCTTTATATTTTAGGGAATATGTGGGAGGGTTATTATTATTATTATTATTATTTTATAATTTTGTGTAGTTTTGTCAAGTTATTACTTAAAAATGGATGGTTCATTTTTATTTTTATTTCTTTCATTCAATTTCAGGAAATATTATTAGTATATTAGAAATTATATAAACGATTGATATATAAATAATCATGTAATTAAGGTTTTTTTGGGGTTAATGTACATTGCTCATTTTAGAGATGGGAAGTTACCTCCTTTATTTCTTTCTTCATATAAATTTGTATCAGTTTGTTTGGTGCTGGTGTCTGTGTGTGCTTTGGATATATTTATGGAGAATGCCTATTTATGATCAAAAGGCACGACAAGTTCTTTCCTTTCTTTAACTGTTTGGGTTGATCATGTGGGACCCACAGGTTCTGGGAAATTCAGAATATCGGAATTAGGAAATTTATAAGGTGTTAATGTCCATGTAGTAACTGGAAATGTATTAGAGGGAGCTGTTTTCTATTCGCAATGGGTGCCTCTGTCTGTATTTTCTTGCAAGTTCTTCTTTATGTCACACGTACTCATGCCTGTTTGTTTATTTTTTATTTTTTTCCCCCTTCAAAATATAATTCGGTACGACTGGGTGTCCACTGTCAAAGGAGTGGGCTGCAGGCTTGCTTAGCATGAGTAGAGGTTTAATGATTTAATTTGTTCGGGAAAAATTCTTATAAATTCAAAGTAGATTGCACTTGTTTTTTTATACTCACCACTGAATAATATAGAGAGATTTAGGTGCACAGTTATGATGTTGGGCTGGAAATACTATGAGTTTAGAGTTGAGATCTTTGATCCTAGTGAGGGGTCTCCCTGTTATGATTTGTCCTTCATCTTTCTCAACTTTAACAATGGGTATCTTTTATTTTGGGCTTCATTTTTTTTTTTTTTTCGTTCTTTGGATCTTTACATTTTATTACTAATCTGCAGATAGAGCCTATATTGAGTGGAAATCTGCCTCCTGGATTTGATTCAAGTACATGCCGCAGTGTGTGAGTGCCTTGCGAAGATTTTTTTTTTTTAACTTTTTATTTTGACCTTTTTCTTTGCTTTTCTGGGGAGTTTTATCTAGGAGGATAACTGCATAATATTACTTAAAAAAAAGTTTTGTGGTACTAATGCATTGGATTCCATGTAACACTAGATGATACAACACCAAGCTAGAGAGGAATAGGATTTTCCTTGTCATTATTGATTAGGGTTTGTTCCCATACTTCTGATGAACTAAGTTCCATAATTTCTGTGGGATGCACAAATTGTGTGCATTTGTATGTTTTGTGGTGTCCCATGTTAGTAGTACGACAATAATCCTCTCATACTCCTCTTAATCATTGGATTTTATTATGAGATAATGCAGGTATGTTGGGAATATCCACCCACAAGTGACAGAACCACTTCTACAAGAGGTTTTCTCTAGTACTGGTCCTCTTGAAGGTTGCAAGCTCATCCGCAAGGAGAAGGTGTGTTATATTTGCTCTTACTTTTTCTCCCTGTCAGATCTTCTAAGACGCTCTGTGAAAAGATTTTGCCTCGTTTCTTTGATGTGGGGCCTTTAGAACTCCTATCTTTAGCATCATTTATCCTCTTCCTCTACAAGCAAATTACTAATTATACTACAATCCGACCTATTAATTTAGTGCTCTCACCTTCGAGTTGACTGTAATAGTTTGGTTCAAAACTTTCAAAATTGCAAACTGCTTTTTTAGCTTGTATAGGAATCTTTTGAATTGTATAAAACAAGGAAATGAATTGTAAGACAGTCTCCCAATGCTAACTCTTACTGGGTTTTGAAGCAATTCTTCTTGATCTGCAGGCTTGATTGTTTTTTGTCTTAACCAAAATACATCCGGCCCTAATTTTGATCGTTTTTGAACTTATTTGTTAAAGCTAGAGTACCAAAATGTTCTAGTTGTTGATTAATATTGTGAAGGATCTCCAATAGATCAGTTTAAAGGGATTCAACCAATTTGTTTTGTTTTGACGACCAAGGAGGCAAAAGACTCTTAAATGGGAAGGAGGATTTCTCTAGGAATTTGGAACTGGCATCTTCTCGTGCTACTTAGATGTTGTTGACTTGTTCTGCTTTTCTTTATGCAGTCTGGCATCCTATGGTTTTGTGGATTACTTTGACCGAGGATCAGCTGCACTTTCTATTGTGACTCTTAATGGGAGGCATTTGTAAGTGTTTTACTGAGCTTATGGTGTTAAAAATTTTTACTCCCATGTCTGACTTGTGGATTACAGGTTTGGACAGCCTATAAAGGTTAACTGGGCATATGCCAATGCTCAGAGGGAGGACACATCAAGTATTGACATAAACTCTTTAAATTAACTTGTGTTTAAGTTTGTTAATTATTCTTTGCTTAATTTCTTGATACTCCATTCGTCTTGGCTTTTAGATCACTTCAATATTTTTGTTGGCGATCTTAGCCCAGAGGTTACAGATGCTACATTGTTTGCTTGCTTCTCTGTCTATTCTAGCTGCTCGTAAGTTTCTTTCTTCTTCTTATCTTTCCTACTTGACTCAATTCTACAATTTGGTATGAAGGAATAATAAAGGTAGGCTCAATGTTGTTCCTTCCACTTTTTCATAGAGATGCTATGGGTTATGTGGGATCAGAAGACTGGTCGTTCAAGGGGGTTTGGATTTGTTTCTTTCCGTAATCAGCAGGTTCTCAGATGGTTTATTGAATCCATTTTTTGACATCTTATGTACACTTATGGTCAATTTGTCCTGATATTATGATTTTGATTTTTACAGGAAGCCCAAAGTGCAATAAATGATTTGAATGGTGAATTTTTTTTTCCCTATATTTTGAGAATTGCTCTTTTCTCGTTATATTTGTCCTCTGGATTGACTATTATTTAAAACTTTCTACGCGTTACTTGTTTCTTAGTTGTTTCCTTAACAAATTAAGAATTTTCTTTTTTTTTTCTTTTTTGAAAAAGGAAAAAGGGGTGGGGGGGCTAAATTATGAAATGAAAATATATGCTGCTATATCATGGATGAATAGAAATGTTAAGTCTGGATTTGTGAGCAAATTGGCTGGCGGACTGCGTCTTGGTCTGGTTGGTCAAGCTTCCTGTCTGGTTATTGCCGGTTTTTCCCAATACATGTGATTTATGCATTTAATGGATCCTACCTTGCACTCATTCCTGGTCATACTGGTTGATGTAGCACAAGATTGGGAATATTGTCTACAAGTGCGAGTGGAAGAATAATGGTTTTTTGGGGCTGTTTCGGGCTTTGAAGGGAAATCAGAGGAAAACAAAGGAGAAGAACAAAATAAACAAATGAATAACTAAATTCTTTAATCCATCAATCTCTGTCTAAAATAACATAGTAACACAGCTTGAGAAAACTCATAAAACCCCCTTAATCTTAAACTTGTTTGTTGGCTGCATCTTTCTCCCCCGGTTTGAAAAAACTCGACCTTGAGTTTTAAAGAACGGTAGAATAAAGAACTCGAAGTTCGTATATTCTGCCATGAGATAAACACATAAGCACTTCCGGAACAGAGTTTCTCTTCCTGCACATGAGGTAGTAACAAACTAATTTGGGACTTCATAGCATGAGCATTTGTGACTTTCCTAGTACAAAGTCAATTGCATCTTGATCATGGATCTGCTCATGCTTTGATGATAGCATGAGCTATCTCCTTGATTTGCTTGGCCGAAACAATAATGGCTTCCACAGGCTTAATTTATGGAATTTCTTCCACTGGACAAGTCTCTTCTCCATCAACCTTAGGTTCATCAACAAACTTATCAAGTTCAACAACCAAGTCTGAATTTTCAAGTACTGTTGAACTATTGTTTATCCAGAATCAGCAGTAAAGTTCTTAGAAATCTCAACTTCTTTAAGAGAATCATGAACTAGATTTTTGCTTTCTATCCTCTCCGGCACCATGATCTGGTTTGATTCAAACAAAACCTGCCATTGACATGTTTTCTGCCCAACGACGGTAAAACTCTTGCTTTTGATGACAATAGAAAGGCAAATACTCTTCTAAGAGTAGCTCTCTTATCTCAGCCCATTGTAACTGAACAGATTAAGCAGATAACTATGGAAGAGGCTGTGGTAGAATCATATGATGGGCAAGTTCAGGAACATAGGCACGAGGTCGAATTTGCTGTAATGTTCCCTCCAACAACTGATTTTGTGGTTGAAGAGTTTCACAACATTCAGCCCATGAAATCCAAGATTGTTCTGTTTCTACCTCAATTACATGGCAAGAGAAGTTTTTGGAATTGCAGCTATCTTTCTAACTTATGGACAGAATATCAGATTTTTGAGTTCTTCATTCTTCAATTCTTTAAAACTCGAGGTTGAGTTTTTTCGAACCAAGGGATAATGATGTAGCCAATGAGTTCAAAAAAAGCTAAAGTTAATGATTTTCAGGATTTTGTTCCATCTTCCATTGGTGGTAAATGTGTTTCCACGAGTATATTACAATGTCAGATTTTTAGGCCTTAAAGGGTATTTTTGTCTTTTCTAATTTGCAGGAATTTTAGTTATAATAGAGTCTTATTTAGTTATCCTATTATATTAGAACTTAAGAGTAGTTTTTGTTATAGGAATGGTTTAGGAGTATTTTACTTATCTGATTAGTATAGAAATAGTAATTCTCTATATTCAAGGTAGGATTAGAATTCTATGTTTTAGTTAGTTTATTGTCTATAAATACTCATTTATACCCATGTTACCAGGATTTATTTGATGGAGAATGATGAATTAATGAGTTGATTTTTTTTTTTTTTTAGTTATATTGTTTTCTTTTTTAAGATTTTCTGAGATTCCCTCTTCTCCTCCCTTCTGATTATCCAGATTGCTATTCACGGGTACTGTTCACAGCCCCTAAACAGCCCATATTCCCCTTTATTCTTCCGCACGCACTTGTAGACAAGATGCCGCAATCTTGTGCTACATCACTGGTTTATTCTATTGCTAATTGTTCGAGACAGATGTGCCCGAACATGTTCAAAATTCTGCAATCTTATTTTGGTTGTTTTGGATTGAATTTCTTATGGACAAAGATTGCCTATTGTTTGAGTGGAAAACCTTACATATTGTGGAACTGGGGTGTTTGTTGCTTGATTGAGTATACTGCAAGAGCTATATGCATGACACGAATTATTGTTTCCATGTGCATGGAAAGATTATTAATATTAGCTACTAATCTGCGGAACAAATATTTTTAGTAGTCTGTTAGAAGAAAAGACACTTGAAGACTCAAGACTATGGCCCCGTTTGGATTGTTTTTTTTGCTCATTTTTTACCACTTTTTACTTTACTATTTATACTTTTATGAAATACTTGTTTGGTCAACAAAAAATTTTTTGGTCAACTTTTTTTATTTTTTTCAAAAATACTATTCATTATTTACACAGTTCAAATTTTTCTTTGACTATTCATTACTTACACAATTCAAATTTCTTTAACTGTTCATTACTATTCAATCAATTATTTTACTATTCGTCTATACGAGTATTATACTATTCTCATATATTAGCATTAATTTTTTTTATACTATTCATTACCATTCATAGGTCTGAATTTTTTTTGGGCAAAGAAAAAATGGAAATGTAAGTTCGGACTTCCGAACCTAGGTTCGAAAATCCGAAGTATAGACGGGAAAATAGAGTTTAAAAACAGTATATAATTTTCGGACTTCTAATCTTAGGTTCTGGAGTACGAAATATAGGTGGGAAAATAGAGTTTAAAATGGTATTTAAGGTTCGGACTTTCGAACCTATGTTGGAGAATCCGAATTATGGGCAGAAAATTGTAAATTTTAAATTTTATTTTTATTTTGTAATACATGTTTAGCATACGCATATGGACATATTTCGTTTTTTTAAAATTCGGATTTCAAACGACAAGCAGGTAACTACCTTTGTATTTAGTTTTTAATACTTGATTTGATGGTGTAAAAAAAAGTGATCGGGATTATGTATTTTGATATTAATAATTTTATTCAAATTTTGTCTACGTATTTTGTCTTTTAGTACACAAGATACTAAGTAATTTTTAAATTGTATTTTTTATTTTATATTAAATAAATACATGTTAGCATACATGTATGAGTATATTTTGTTTTTTAAGATTCGGATTTCAAACGATGAGAAGGCAACTACGTTTGTGTGTGGTTTTTATTACATCTTGATTTGATGGTGTGAAAAGGAAAGTGAACGGAATTATATATTTTGATATTAGTAATTTCGTTCGACTTTCGCCTACGTTTTGTCTTTTAGTGCAAAAAACACTATCCAAACACTTATTTACAAAAACTTATTTGTACTATTCACGATCCAAACACTTACTCAAATTATTTACATTTTTTTATTATTTGCCATATCACTCAAATAATTCCTTGAATAATGCACCAAAATAATACTCCAAATAATGCAATTCATACGGGGCCTATATTACTATTTTAAGTGGTCGTTGGAAGGAGTCATTCACTGTGCTAGATATTGATGAACATTTTATGGTTGAATAGTTTCCAAAATATCCGAACTCCTCCTTTGGAACCTTAGATTTGTTATTGCTGTTGCATAATTTGTGCTCGACTGCTAAGGATCTCATTGTAACTGATGTGATGATCTTATAAGGTGATCATGAACTTAGTGTGAGGATTTTTTAGCATGGGAAACATCAACTGACAGGATGTTGAGAACTTAAGACTTCATTCCTGACTCTCCCCTTGTCTTGTCATTTTACTGTTTTTATCTTTTCTTTTTGTAATTTTCTGTTCAACTTAATCTTGTTCTACTTTTGTTGGACTTGAGTGTGACGTATTCTACAAAACTACAGGGAAGTGGCTTGGGAGCAGACAAATACGCTGCAACTGGGCAGCCAAAGGTGCTGCTGGTCTTGGTGATGACAAACAGAGCTCAGATGCGAAAAGTGTAGTGGAACTTACAAATGGAACATCAGGTGGTTCTTGATAAAATTTCAAATGTCATGATGGTTAGGCATTTTTCTTGTATTGGAATTAGGTTTCTTTTTCTATATAAAAATATCTGTCTGTTTAAATTCTGGTGATTCATAAGCTGTCTTCAATTGCTTGTTGCAATTTATTCGGTCTATATCTTCGCCATACTTAAGGGACATGGTTCCATATGCATCTTAACCACCGTATGCTTGAATAGATTGTTGTATCTAGATGTACTTGTTTATGCCATTGATTTATGCTTTCTAACTGATTCATCTGAATACATTGATGATTTGCATAATTTGTTGGACACTTCCATGATTATGCCTGTATATCTTACAAGTTCAAATATTTCATCCTGCAGAAGATGGTCAAGAGAAGACTGGTGAAGATGCTCCAGAAAATAATCCTCAATATACAACAGTTTATGTCGGCAATCTTGCTCCGGAAGTGAGTTTTACTGAATTAATTTGAAATGACTTGTATTACTCTTTCTCGAATTTGTTGTTCGCTATGTGGAGGCCCTCTTTCAAAATCTTTATTGTGTAGGGCCTGTAGGCCACCAATTTGATGCCTCGGTTATGTAAACTATGTTTCTTTGGATAACTGAGACATTTTCATATAGCTTAACCAAACTGGAGACGCAAGCTACAAATCCCATTAAAAAAAAGGGGGAGTACGGTACAGATAACTTACCATTCTCATTGCACGAAACCAAAAAACTAACAGTTTTACGGCCTATCCAATATAGATTGTATGTCTGTTCTCTTCATAGTTGAAAGATTGCTATTCATGCAATGTATTGATATTTCATCTGCTAATTTTGATAGAAATGTGACCTTAAGTGCCCTCGTTTCTTTGTTGTTTGTCACTTTTTGTGTGAATTACTTTTTCCATCCATTCCATTTAAGTTGAGGGGGATTAGCTCTTACTGCATTTTGTGTTTTTTAGATTCCAGGAATATGCTTTTACGCTTCTCCTTTTCAAATTTCACATTGCAAAAAACATTGCAGATCACATCAGTGGAACTCCATCGTCATTTCCACTCTCTTGGAGCTGGAGTGATTGAAGATGTCCGTGTTCAACGAGACAAGGGCTTTGGTTTTGTAAGATTCAGCAACCATGCTGAAGCAGCTCATGCAATTCAGTTTGGAAATGCACGAATTCTGTTTGGCAAGCCAATTAAGGTATTCATCTTACAGTCATCGTCTCCAAATATCTGAATAAAACATAAGATTCTATCATTTTGTGGATGTAAATTTTTGTCGGTTCAATCATAAAATTTTTCTCATGTGCTGCTGCAAATTGTGTGCCATCGGTATTGTGTTGTGGTGTTGTCTTGCAGTGCTCCTGGGGTAGCAAGCCTACTCCTCCAGGAACTAGTTCCACCCCTCTTCCCCTGCCTGCTGCAGCATATATGCCAGGTTTTTCAGCTGCTGATCTTGCAGCATATGAGCGACAGCTTGCTTTGAGTAAAATGGTTGGTGCACAAACTCTGATGCATCCTCAGGGTCAGCGAATTGGTGCTGCTAGCCAGGCAATCTATGATGGTGGTTATCCCAGTATTGCTACAACTCAGCCACCTATGTACTACCAGTAATAAACCAAATCAAGTTCCTGCAATTGCTGTCTCTGCAGGAATCAGGTGTCATGATTATAGGTTGCTTTTTATTGCCTTAGTCTTTACTTTTAGTTTGTCGAGTCCCATATTTTTCTGCAATATGTATGAATATATGTAGCCTGTACTTTTATTTTGGGGATTATGGTCAACTTAGGCTTGTCCAGTGGCGTTCCGTTGTTGAGTCGATGAGCAACTCTAGTTTTCAAGGAGGAAGTGTTCCCCACAAACGAATGTGCCCAGAGGATTTTATGATCTTCAAAGTATGATGTATTCAATTTACCGGAGGATTTTTATTTACGCTTTTTCTCATGCAGCAATATTTGATGGTGGCACAGAAATTTTGGGTCAACTATTTGAACTCGAAGAGTGCAATATTTTTATTTCTTCTATTTTATTTATAAGTAGTAATTCATGTAAAAGTCCACTAAAGCTTTGGACGATCACTTTGTTTTGATTTCTAATATTTTTATTAGTTTTGTTGGAACTAACGATAAACGGGTTTAAATTCTCAAATATTTTACCTTTGCTGGAAAAAAAAGAATTACAAATCACAGTTACTATGTTACTATTGCTGTGAACGGGGGCTACGCCAATTCTGGGATGTCTAAGTGCATTTCTTGGTGGAAAGCATGGATTAACATTTCATGAACTTACCTTTCCCCATGGGATTCGGGTACTAAAAGTTAGCATAAGGGCTCCTCGTTTGTGGTTTCTTGTGCCCTTTTCAGCCATGAAATCTTTTCGAGATCTAAAGAACATTTCTTAGGTGGCATCAATCATATGTAGTTTAGTTGCATATAATGTCTAAATTTTAATGCATGGTCTCTCAGAGTTTCTTTTTTGCACGTGATGATGAGATTTTACAAAGGGTAAAGCTTATGATGAGATTTGCTCAAGTCTTTGCAGCTACTTAATTCCAACAAAGAAAGAAAGGAAACATGCAAAATAAGAAAGAAGAGTATTTGATAACTCTTTCTTTTATTTCTTATTAAGCTGTATAACCTTTTCTTTCAATGGTCCAAAGAATGCCTCCAAAGGGCTTGTTCTTTCCCTTGAGAAAACCAAAACAAAGCTCAAAACATTTTGTGAATCTCCAAAACCTCATAAATTGGAGCTTGAACCTTGCTATTACTTGAAATGCCAAAATTTTGGAAAAGATTTCCAAAAGTTTCTCTAATTTGTTGCTTCTCGTATGTATATAAATATTCCCGTATATACGTGTACTAAGCTTTTATGGCATGACTCGATCTCCATGCTTTAATTGATAGTATCATTTAAGTTGGTTTAAATTGCAAAAATTCCTGGTGAATATATTTGGCCACGCTCATTCTTATAAGGTGAACTTGATACTTCTACTGATCTTGAAGCTTCAGAGCTGCACTTTTCTTTGTGTTCATCCATCATTATCTGACTGTATCTGCACTCTGTGCTACAAAATGCTTTCTCCCCCCTGCAGATCATGTAAACAACACATCAATAATCGGGCCGATAACGTAATACTAGTAGCTTAATCTATTATCAGTAATTAACTATTGAGATAGATCAAGAAAATTCTACTAAATAATAAAGGGTCATTATTCATTATTCCTATTAATAATGTACTTGCAAAATGAATCTGTTTATCATAAAAAGATTCGACGTTCTCTAACCTTGTTTCACCTTAATCGTTATTTAAACAAGTAAAAATTTTGTCTTACGACGGCCAACTAAAAAAGGAAAAAAAAAATGTGTGAATTGAAATTATACCTGTACATGAATATGTCTTTGCCTTGAAGCTTCATGTGACATAAATTGCAAGAATCGAGAAAATCAGAAGCTGGGATTGCTGGAAAATCTCCACTTCTTGGAGGAGATAAAGTGAAAATACTTGGACGATTAATTGTTGAATTTTTCCTACCAAAATCAGTAATATTTCTTTCCTTTGGTCTCATGATGCCATTTTCTTGAAGCCCTCCATCATAATACACTCTAGTAAATGACTTGTTACCTGGTCCATGACATGTTACAAATGTGTAATCTTCCAAACTATCCCTCTCCAATTCTTCACAACCTCCTTTAATTATAGTAGGACTATTCTTTCTTGCTGAATTAACCGGAATTGGATTGGATCGATTCGAATTCCTATTGTACAAAGTCTTGGTGGCAAGATAGTTGTAACTTCATTTCCATAATAATCATCAGCTGATTTTTCAAGGGCAGCTACAATTCCTAATCCAACCCCTCCAAGGTCATAGTTCTTTAGACCCCTTGGG
This sequence comes from Cinchona pubescens, assembly GCA_025175665.1. Lineage (NCBI taxonomy): Eukaryota > Viridiplantae > Streptophyta > Magnoliopsida > Gentianales > Rubiaceae > Cinchona > Cinchona pubescens. Next base: position 1,085,903 of record JANKKI010000031.1, on the reverse strand, counting down.
GATTGAATCTTGAACTCCAATGGACTCCTTGGGCTCGTGGCAAAATCCATTAGGCCTCCTGCCCGGTTGCCAAAAATGAAAGAATTGGTCAGTTTTCCAACCAAGGGGTTTGGTCTTTTTCCTAGCATGACTTTTTTTTTTTTGGTTACTATAGTTTGAAGAAACTTGAGAATTGGAGCTTTGGCTTCAACTCTTTATTCAAGAAATGTTCTTGCAAAGCTCTTTTTTATGGGGTCGGGGGAGAGAGAGTGGTGTTGGGGGATACACATCTAGTGGGGGTATAAGAGACAGGAGGAATGCAATTTGTGATGTTTGATGGCGTTGTTAGATTAAGCCCATTGGTTTGGTTTGAAATTATAGAATTGTGATTGCATCAAAGACCAAAACAAAAAAATAATTGAGTCACTTTATGTAACTCCCATTATTAATAAGTGATTGCTCAAGAAATTGCGTTAATTGGAACATGCATCATTGAACTATCACTAATTTTACTTTGCTCCCTAAACTAATGAATTAATTTTTATTTTTTTAGAAAATAATTTATAAAGTCAAAAATTCAGGACCACTTGCCAAAGTTACTTTACTCTACATGACAAAATTATAACGAATCATCAACCTCTAATTTTATATATTAAGTCAGATTTCGTTCTTTGTTTTTCAGATTTAGTTATGACTTTTTATCACCTTGTATATATGCACTAATTTTTTTTTCTATTTTTAAATGAAAAGACTTTAATACATGTTTGTTTATTGAAATACTTTTATTTATCTATTAATATTAGAAAAGCCACTAATTCTTAACCAATTTAAGCAATGTGCTACAATAACAGTATTAGGGACTTAAATGCTATAATTTATACTTTAAGGTGCAAACCATAAATTAATGGTAGATCAAGGGTACAAATACAAATAGAAATAGAAATTTAACAACACTAAGCAATTTTATTAATTGTCACTTGTCAGTGGCCAATATTTTAGGATACGTCCATCTCCTATGATTGGGACCCAATCCCAAAGTGGACCCACATGACCGCTACCTTGCGCACAAAAGATTCCAGGGAATTTGCTTTGCCCGAGATTTCGCCACGTGTCAATAATCAAAAGAAATTTGAAGGCCTCAACAATAATTTCCGAAACCCACTAAGGAATTAGGAGCCCACAGATTTATTTCATTCAGTGACTGCGGGCCCCAAGTTTTGAACCGAAAGAGACTGGGTGCCGCGGAATTCTCACTTGGCACCCCGTACAATTACAGAAATACCCCTCGATCCACGATTTTTTTTTCTTCTTTGGTCACCATTAAAGGAAAAAATATTGATTACTCGGAATATTTTTGAGATATTTGTGATTATTTTATTGTACCCACAGACAAGAATGATAAAATTATCTCTTTTATTTTTTTGGTCGACATTTCTCTGCCAAAGTCTATGAATTTGATGTGTTTTCTAATTTGTATAAAATGTTATTCTAAGGATTTGTTAGATAATTTAGCAATAAATTCAATATTGTGCAACAAATACGAAAATTTATACAACAAGGTTGGTAACTTGCAAGGCGTTCCATTAAACCTACAAAAAGAAAGTGAATTTTCGATTATGTGCAACTTTTTGTCTTCATATTTTTTAATTAATTTTTCACAAACAACTTGCCTCCAAAAAAAAAAAAAAAAATTTTCTACTATAAAATGATCAAAGAGAAATAAAAGAAACAGAATATTTACAAATTCAAAATTGGATTAATTGCACTTTGCACTCTTAAACTATCCTATTTTTGCACTCTACACTCTAAAATATTAATTTTAACAATTAACCACTTCTAACTTTTGAATTTTTACACATTGCACCAATTACTGAAGGATAGACTATAAATGACTTATGTACCCCCTATTAATTTACCCAATTTTTGAAAATATCCCTTTTTCATTCACACACCATGTGTCATCAATATAACATTCTTGGATTTTTGGAAACAAATCCAAGTCCAAATTTAGGTTTAAATTCGATTAACAAAACTCATGAGTTTAGAGATAATTAGACCATAATTCTTATCCTGTAACTAAAATGACTTGCAAAAATCGCTAAGTTGCAGCTTATTCATCTATATCTCTGGCTAGTTTTGCTGGAGAAGTACCACATTGTCTAACAGAGACAATATGAAGAAATCATTATCTAATAAATAATCGCCGAAATCAATGTAATTGAATTTCAACTTTTGATTCTTAGATTTTCTTCACCTTTTTCAGATTATAAGAAAGAATTACAGTTAAGTAAGGTTGTAGGGATATATGGATCATTTTCTATTCAACATTGAGTAATTGGTGTAATATATAAAAATTTATAAATTGGAGATAGTTAATTATTAAAATTGATACTTTAAAGTATAAAGTACAAAAACTAAATAGTTTAAGGGTGCAAAGTGAGACTAACTCATAAAAATTTGAGTTGTGCCGGATATACATAATTTGCTAGAAAAAAAGATATTACTATAACTATAGCTTTGCACTTCGTAGTTACCGAAAGGAGATTTGTGATGTAGGGACATTGATATGATATAATGATATTTGTAAAGGACATTCTAGTAAAATAAACTAAAACACCCTTTTTGTCCTCTTATTCCTGTCTAATCAATTATTGCATTCAATACCAGCTATTTTTGTTTTCCAATCTCCAGTATAGCAAGGTTTTGTTTGTTTTTCTGCTTTCTTTTTTTCGAGTAAAATTATTGGTAAAGTGGGTAAAATGTTGTATACCTCTTAAAATTTTAACAAGGAATTGCCCTTTACGTGAAACCACTTGATTTCTAGCACCTCCATATAGGCATGTAAAATGGTGGGTCTAGATTTATATTCAATCCGTTTCTGATCCGTTTATTTGAGTTTAAATCTATGCATAATTCTAATTATTCAAATTAGATTTAAATATATTTAATTATTATAATAAATAGATTGAGATTATGAATAGGGTTATTACGATCCGATTAAAACATGGATTCGATTAAAATATTTATAAAAAAAGACTAATTTGATCATTTATCTTTATGCTATTGACTATTTTGGTGTCTTTTCTATTAAAAGATCAATTTGATCACTCAACCTTAAAAAAGTTAACTAATTTAAGGTTTGTAATAGAAATTGTAAACAAACTGATGAAATCGTTGACAACACATCTATAGCAGTTTAACGACCACATGATTACTATGTGGTTTGATCCATTAATTTGTTCATGATTTATATCGTAAGTCTTAGATTGGTTACTTTTTTAAAGTTATGGACCAAATTAGTATGCTATGATAGATAAAGATTTAATTTGGTCAATACCCTAAAAATAAGAAAATAAATTGATTAGTTTTATAAATATTTAATACAATATATATATATATATATATATATTAGTTATTTATATATGTAATAAATTACCAATATAATTTATACTCTAATATAAAATATATACATAAATTTTGTAATTATTTGTCTAAAACGATCACTGGTGAACGGTCACAGTTCCTCGTCACGATTGATCATATGTTAATTATTTACTATATTTACTTTTCTTTATATTTTAATTATTTGTTGTCCAATAGATGTAATTATTTGTTTATACGTTTTACTTATTATGTTGACTTATTTTGATATCATGTCCTGATTATATTATTTAGTAAAAAATGGATGTAAATAATTGTAAGAGTAAATATATGTTATTTATGGCGTCCTAAACAAACAAACAAAAAAAAAAGAAAGAAAAAAAAACAAAATTGTCACATTTGGGATGACAAACTTTTTTTCATAATTTATAACACATCACATGAGTGTCGCGCTCTAATTGGAGGATCGCTCCTTGAGCCACGTGAACTTCTACCATTTAAATGCGTACTCCACACGTCCACGACGATGACACATTGACAAAGCCTTTAATTAATTATTTGTTGAAACAAGAAATGGGGGGGCAATTGGACGTTGATAGCTCTACGATAATTAGTAGATTAATTTCTATACTAGTGGCTCATTTTTTATCGTTTATATTTAAAATATTATTTTAAAAATATACTGTATCAATTCTTTGAAATGTGGTATATCTAAGAAAAAAAGTGATTAAAAATATATTCTAAGGGTGGCTAGGGTTCGGTTTAGAAATTGGACCGTCGAAAATCGGCAGTTTCGAAATCGAAATCGAAACGGGTAAAAAAGAAAAAGAATATATATATATATATATATATGTACAGTATGATACGTCAGTGCAATTAATGCATTTAATTTTTTTATATATTATCTTTTAGTATGAATTCTCCAAAATGTATCTTTACTTTAATTTTTAATAATTTAATAAATAATGTAATAGTGTATTTTTTTTTCTAAAAACAAAGTATACAATTGAAATATAAATAAATGCAATTTTTTGTTTTTCATCTTAGTTTGTATTAATTTTTTTTTTTAGTATTATCCAAAATGTATATTTACTTTAAAAAAATTTGAAATCGTAACCGTAACTAGAACCGAGATCGGAACCGAGCGGAACATGGGAACCAGTTGGAACTCGAATTCTAGAACCGAAAGCAGAACTAGTTTCAAGATTTCGATTCTAGCTCCAACTCTCCCTAAAACCATAACCAGTAATTCCAAAATCGTAATCATGACTAATATATTAAAATAATAGTTATAAAATATTATTTAAAAAATAACGAAACCAATATAATTTGAATATTCTCAATGAATAAATGAGTTATTTCTTGATATTTCAAGGGAAAATTTTTACGTGGCATGATGTTGACACACCTTAATTTTTCTTCTACGCTTGAAAATGAAATACTTGCAACTACTTTGTGTCGTATAAATCAGGGAGTTACATCGACTCTCAAAATCCCTATTGACTTGGCTATTTTTCTTAATTTATTTTTCCAAGAGAAAGATAAAGAAATGATGATGGAGAAGTTTTTGTTGTTTTCAGTCGTATGTAATCAAGTTAAATATCTATCTAAAATGTCATATAGCTATAGTAAACTAGTAGTTGCTTGCTAGGACGACAATAACCACCAAATGATTGTTTAAATTGTGTATATGTTAAATAAATAAAAAAAAAACTATTGTAGTCTGTTGTTTTATGTATAATTATTGTACCTTTCAGCAATGCTATATTATTTGAGGAATTGCGTTATGCCTATTAGTATTTGGTTTGGAAACTAACTCAATTTCAATTACTTCTGCTGCTGTCATGAAGTTAATTTCGATCAAATAGCTCTAATGTTGCAAGATAATAACGTAATTTCGAATAATTATCCTATTTCATGATGCAAAATTTTGCAAGGTTGAGAGGTTCCAAGGGTTTTAATAAAGTAAAAGTAACTCACATCTAACTTTTTTATCTAAGGAAATACATAAGTAGATCTGATTTTTTGCTTTACTTGTAAATCTGATGAAATTTATGACATCAACTGATGTAAGAAATATTTTATAAGGTTTAATTCTGACCATAAACCTTACAGGTAAGACAAAAAATCGAGATGGTCTATTTCCATCCAAATATATCAAATCCTATATTTTTTGACCAATAAGTATGATGAATGGTAAATTGCCTATGAAGCAAGATTTGGGAGGTTTAAATGTTTAGTTGGGCTAATGAGAGAAAATTAGCTATATTGCCCAAGAATGTGAGGTTTGGTTACCTTCAGGCCTGAATAGACATACAGCACAAGTATCTTTTTACTTTTAGGACCATTGCTCCAGTTCAGGATTTCTATTTAGTGTCCAGTAGTTGGCCCATTGCAAACATTGTGAAATCAATGTGGCCCAACACATTTTCCGTTACCTATCAATATAATGTGTCTCAAAAATTATATAATACATCATGAATCATATATTATGCTTTTAAAATATTGTGCAGTATAATATTTTGTCCTTTAAATCTTTTATTATACAAGTTTTAAAGTATAATGAGATGATTCTTTAGTGAGACGGAAAAACTTCCCAATCTTCTAATTTACCTTAATAGTGGTAAATTTTTGCTTTATTACCCGTTCAATTTCTATTGACAGGCAGCCATAGTTAGTAAAAATTCCTTCTTAATTAATTCTTCACTTTTTTTTTTTTTTTTGTAGTTTATTTTCTGTTTGCTTTTGTTCTTTTGATTTCTGCTCATTTCCTAAAATTTCAATTTTATTTTGGATATTTTATCTTCATGTACTATCCATCTTAAGCCAATGGTTACACTTACATACGTGCCCTAAATTCATATTATAAACCGTTTTCCCTCCAAAGTATAGCAAGTAGATATGGATGTACCATACGTACTTTGTTTGCTTTAGGCTAGGCCTAATAGGTCTAGATCTGAATTCCATCAAGATTTCGTTTATTCGAATACGAATTCACGAGAAATTTTAATTATTCAGATTCGATCAAACCTGTTTAGTTATTATAATAAATAGATTGGATATGAATCTTATTGTTCTGATCTGATTAGAACTCGGATTCGATTAAAATATTTAATATATATATATATATATATATGTTGTGTAAATTTGTATTTCCCCGTCAATATAAATTATATTTTATTGTATAACCCATGCATAAATATAAATTTGAAATAAATATTTTGCATAATTACAAAAAATAAAAAAAAAATTCTATATAAAAATTTTAAAAGTTTAAAAAATATTATAAAACCCGAATTCAGATCGAATCCAACGAATTTGAGTGTAGATTTATTTTGTAAACCCAATAGATATCCGAATGTAGATCTGAATTCATATATATTAATTGAATACGAATTTAGATTTACTATTTCCGACGTGAATCTAACGCATGCCTACTTTAGGCTAAACGGACTAAACTATGCTATAGTACATTAATTGGACAAATAGTATTATCCTAAACCTAAAGTTAAGTACGAGAGTCCAGATATTTTGGATGAATCTTAACAAACAAATAAATTTTCAATAATTATGGGATACGTCAAATAAATTTTCAGGGATTTAGAAAACAATATAAACTAGTGGATAATGACAAAGAGATATAATGAAACTAGACTAATCTAATTAAATGTGTATCTGAAGCCAATACAACAAACACTCAACAGCTTATGAGATATTTTCAGATTTTACTAAAATACGTTGTATGAAATTTGTAGGAGCAAACGGTTACTTCATTTTCACTATAAATATGAGTGAAAATTAACAATTGAAATGCATTGCACCAATCCATATTCAAAACCCTTCATCAATATGGCATCATCACCCAAAAATATTTGTTGGTTTTATGCTTTTTTACCCTTCATTTTTCTCTTAAGTAATGGATTTTCTTTTGCTTATGAAGTTTCACATGATGGAAGGGCAATCACAATTAATGGTGAAAGAAAAATTCTTTTATCTGGCTCCATTCATTATCCAAGAAGCACTGCCGAGGTAAAAATCTGTTGATTTCGTGATTTTCATAACATAAAAATGAAGTACAAATGGATTATTTTTCTGCCGAAAATTTTTATTTTGGTCAGAGCAACTACTAATAGCCTGCCATTTAGAATGCAGTGCCCATTTTTTTTTTGAATAGGGTGGTCTGTAGTTGGCTCCTTGCTCTTTGTTTTTCAAAAATATGGACCCTCCACTCCAAATGAAAGGCTCTCATTGGATGAGGAGCAACTATTAAACATGCCCAATAGTTGTTCCTGACCGACATAAAATTTTTCGTTAAATATTAATATATATCTTATAAAAAGTATAATTCTTGTGATTTATGTATTTTTTTTGTTTAGGTAAAAATATGGGTTATTTAATGATTTTCATAGTATACAATCATATGATTATTGTGATTCATATATGATTTTGTTTAACTTAATCAAAGGGCTGATTTTTTATTTATATATAGATGTGGCCTGATTTGATAAAGAAAGCCAAGGAAGGAGGGTTGGATGCAATAGAGACCTATGTATTTTGGAATGCTCACGAACCAATCCGTCGTCAATATGATTTTAGTGGCAATTTAGACCTCGTAAGGTTTCTCAAAACTGTCCAAAATGAGGGACTTTATGCTGTCCTTCGTATTGGACCTTATGTCTGTGCTGAATGGAATTACGGGTAAATCAATTTGTTTATAATTTATCTCAATTTTGGGTAATTTTACAAATTTTTTATTATTATTATTTTCTAATTTTACTTTTTTTACACATCATCTAGTGGGTTTCCAGTGTGGTTACATAACATGCCTGGCATTAAGCTCCGCACTGCAGATGATGTCTTCATGGTAAATGCATATGTTTAAATATTTGCTGTCTCTATCATTTCTATTTTTCAAATTATTTAAAATTTTATTAAAAAATATTTGAATATTTTTAATTTTTTAATTTGTGTTACCCAGGATGAGATGCAGAATTTTACATCTGTAATCGTGGACATGGTCAAACAAGAGAAACTCTTTGCTTCACAAGGAGGTCCTATCATACTTGCACAGGTATGAATTAATAAATTAATAATGTTGTCTCTTTGATTATTTTCGTCACGCATAAATTAGAGACAGAATCCAATAATAGACGTTCATTTGGATAGATATGTCGTTAATATTTAACTCCAAATAAAAAAGTTTTTTCACGATCCCATTTAACTAAAATAAAGGTTCGAGAAACTACTGTGTACAATTTATACAATTTCAAATTGAATAATCATAATGAAATATTCCTTTGCTTATTAATTAGGAAATATTACTTGGTCTATTCTAACTTGGAAAAAAACTTGACAGATTGAGAATGAATATGGAAATGTAATGTCATCTTATGGAGCAGCCGGCAAAGCATATATCGATTGGTGCGCTAATATGGCTCAATCACTAGACATTGGAGTTCCGTGGATTATGTGTCAACAATCTGATGCTCCACAACCAATTGTATTTTTATTGCACAATAATTTTATTTTATTTTTTCAAATTTTCCTTCTTTTAATTTTTTTTTTTAAAAAATTAAAATATTTATTACAATAATCTCAATATTCTTATTCCGAGTCTTTAACAGATAAAGATGTGCAACGGATGGTACTGTCACGATTTCCAACCAAACGATGAGAACAGCCCTAAGATGTGGACTGAAAACTGGACTGGATTAATAAGAAGGTAAGTTCATTTTTCAAAAAAAAAAAGAAAAAGAAAAATTTGTGTGTGTGTGTGTTTTTTTTAATTATTTCATGTAACAATTTAACTGTAATTCATTTATATTCCAAATATTTATTATTCTTATTTTTTTGCCCTTTTGACTGTATAAGGTTCAAGAGTTGGGGTGGCCCAGATCCATATAGAACCGCAGAGGATGTTGCTTACGCAGTTGCAAGATTCTTCCAAACCGGAGGCTCTTTCCAAAATTACTACATGGTTAGCTGTTTTCATTTTTTTTAATGAAATTTTTTTTGTGTTATATACATATATACACACATACAATTTACAAATAAAATTAATTACTTCAATCAGCTTGACCCTTTTGATATTTTAATTTCAGTATCACGGTGGAACTAACTTTGATAGAGAAGCTGGCGGTCCATATATCAGTACAACATATGACTATGATGCACCACTCGATGAATACGGTAACAATACATATTCAATTTTACATGTATGTATTCTTATCTAGAAAATTCTCGATCCCTTTCGAAAATCATTTAGTTAGACAAATAGAATAATAATAATTAAAAAAAACAAAAACAAATAGAATTTTCCAATATTATTCAACTTTTCCAATAATTTTGTTCTTGTTTTAAATGTTATCCAGGCAATCTAAACCAACCCAAGTATGGACATTTGAAGCAACTCCATGATGCATTACATTCAATAGAGAAGGCTCTCACTCATGGCAATGTTAGCAATACTAATTTGGGAGATTCTATTTCGGTATGATTTATTTTGTCCCGATACGAACGAACCACCCATTGAATTTGAATAGTTATACAGTATATATTGTTAAAACACGTGATATCGTAATGGCAAAATTAATATAATTTATGTTTGATGTGTTTCAGGCTACAATTTACGCACTAGATGATGGTACATCGAGCTGCTTTCTTGTCAATGAAGGTACAACAAATGATGCCAACATAATATTCCAAGGAGCCAACTACAGTGTTCCAGCTTGTAGTCTGTTAGTATCCTTCCCGACTGTAAAAAGGAGGTATACAATACAGCCACGGTAAACACTCAGACTTGGGTGATGGCTAAGAAATCAAATGAGGCAGAAAACCAACCAACATCTCTAAAATGGACTTGGACACCCGAGGTTGTCGATGACACCGTTGTTCATGGCAAAGGTCAAAGATCTGCAAGTCAACTCATTGATCAGAAATCTATTAATGATATGTCCGATTATCTTTGGTACATGACTAGGTATATTACTATATACAATTCGTTAGTATGTAAATTGGTACATGATTTAAGATAGAGAATTCGTAAAATTTAGTTAATTTTTTTGTGGTATTTTATTGGATAGTGTGAATCTCGACCAGAACGATCCAATATGGAGCAAAAATATGAGCATTCGAGTGAATGCCACTGGCCACGTATTGCATGCCTTTGTCAATGGAGAATTCATTGGTATGTTGTTTCTTTTCAAATTATTTTATTTATAAAACAAAATGTGGAAATCTCACCATATTATATAGCTCTATTATTGCTGATTACTTTTTTATGTTAAACAAATTAAACAGGCTCTCAATGGGCTACATATGGTATATTCAACTATGTTTTCGAGAAGAGCGTCAAATTAAACCCTGGATCTAACCAAATTACATTGCTTAGCGCTACCATTGGACTTCAGAATTATGGTGCATATTTTGATGTGGTCGGAACTGGAATTCTTGGGCCAGTCCAGATAATTGGAAGAAATGGTGATGAGAGCATCACAAAGGACTTGTCAGCCCACAAATGGTCTTACAAGGTTGGGCTAAACGGCCTCCAAAAGAAAATTTTCAGATCATCAGATTCATCATCTGAATGGCAATCCCAAAATCTTCCCTTCAATAGAATGTTGACTTGGTACAAGACAACTTTCAAGGCTCCATTAGGAACCGACCCAGTTGTGGTGAATTTGGAAGGATTAAACAAGGGCTTAGCCTGGGTTAACGGTAACAGTCTGGGCCGTTATTGGCCTAGTTAAATAACTTGGCCCAAGAAGATGGATGCTCCAAAGACGCCTGTGATTATCGCGGCTATTATAACAATAACAAATGTGTGACGGGCTGTGGTGAACCTACCCAAATTTGGTTAGAATACGCTCTTGTTTTTTTGAAGATATTATTTCTTTTTACTAAAACGTTTTTTTTTTTTTAACGTGATCTTTTGTCCTATTTATTGGACTAATCTATTGTCTCGTTCTTTGGATATTTGTCACGTTAACAATGAACAGAGTGAGTATACATGACATGCATCTAAACGACTAGACAGAAAATTCGATAACTAATTTTTTACACAAAGTTGTTACATGTTTCAGGTATCACGTTCCACGATCCTTCCTGAATGATGAAGATAACGAGTTGGTGCTTTTCGAGGAATTCGGAGGCAACCCTTTAAAAGTGAATTTCCAAACAGTTACTGTCGGAACAACATGCGGCAATGCATACGAGAACAACGTTGTGGAAATTTCATGCCAAGGTCGACCCATTTCTGCCCCAAACATTAAATTTGTTGGTTTTGGTGATCCACAAGGAGTTTGTGGTTCCTTCCAAAAGGGTAGCTGCGATGCCAACAATGACCCACTTTCCATTGTCCACACAGCCTGCGTTGGGAAAGAATCTTGTTCATTATCTGCCAGTGAAAACGTTTTTGGGGCAACAAACTGCACTGCAGACGTCTCAAAGAGACTAGTTGTAGAGGCTGTTTGCTAAATATTTGTGACTTAATATTACAGTGGGAGAAATTGACATTCCATAGTTTTTTTCTAGTTGGTATCAATGTTTGTGCCGGTAGATATGAACTTTGGAAAAATTATTGAATAATATTAGTGCTCCTGATTTCTAAACCTTTTTTTTTTTTTTTTGTGCATTTCCTTGTCATTCTGTTTTTTTCTTTGTGATGTTAAAGTTCTAGTCTGTCTTTTTAACATATATTGATAAAGGCAAAAAGTTGTATAGCCTACTAAACTTTCAATGGTTACTAAAATTGGCCATTCAACTTTTGACACAAACATTTTGTGGTCAATATGGTTCCTCAAATATTAATTTAGTCATCTAGTGCCCCTTCCGTCTGTTTGGATCGTTAAGTGGACGTCAGTTAAAAAAGCATGCCTTTCGCGTGATGTATGAAGGGGGCAAATTTGTCTAACAACTATTTCCTTTATTACGTTCTACTAATCAATGCTTCACTTAATTAATGTTGCAATTCACCAAATCATCATAAAGGGGTTTCAGGAAAACTCGAGAAATTATTTTTTTCCTTTTCGATTTGTCTTTAATTTGTTGTAAATATTTGATCGAAATCATTCCTAAGTGATGACCCTGCCAGATTTGATGGAAATAAACTGGATAATACAAAGACAAGAGTAGCATTGGGATCCCTATATGATAAATGGTAAGAATGCTTAATTCTCTGTATTTGTGGCCAAAAGAATGATTGTTTTGACTCTGTGTGACTGTAACTTTTGATGTTTATTTGTAGTGATTTGCATTTTTAGATTTAAAGTTTTTTTTTTTTTTTTTTTTTTTGTAATAATTATTGTAGGGCCTAAGACGAACAAGGTGGTCCTCCATCATATCACTTAAGTGGTTTACATATGTATAAATTTTTGGTCTTATGGTTTTGTTGGTGGTCATTGGTCTTATATTTATTTATTTTAGGGTTTCATTCACAAACCATATTTAATTTGTTTCCTTGTTTGCTTTAACATATTTAAATATTACTTAGGGCTAACTGATAATGTTTGTTAGAAATTCATGTTTTTAACACATTGTTTTCAAAATTGAGCCCTTGGAAGTAGGTTGTTTACAATCAAACTTTACCATGGGGGCAGAATAATAGGGGACAAATATAAGAGTTACTGCGATGAGTTAGTTGACCACATAGATATTTGTGATTGGGTGAAGTTTTCAGTACATGACATTAACTTGATGTTAAAGAAACTAGGGTATAAGGCACCAATCTTGTACTATTACATAGACTCAACTAGTGAACTTAGTCATGGATTGAAACAGTTACAAACATATGTAAGAATATGAATGAATTTCTTAGTTGGGTAACTGATTACAAAGTAATGGAGGTATATTGTGACCACTTGATAGAAGAAGAAGTAAAAAAGTTGAAAGTTGATCAGCCTTTGGTGTTCAAATATGAGAAAAAAAGTAGCCTAATCCTAGAAAAAATTGTTGAGGAGGGTGGTACAAAGTGACCTCAGATTGTTAGGGCAAGAGCTTAATCAAATGTTCTGTTGGAAGTCTATAATGTATGCTTTGGAGGCACCTAAATTTGATAATGCAGAACTAAATGGTAGTACCTAAGGCACAAATTTTTTTAGAATAAATAGGATCATGAATAAATCAACTGCTTGATGACATTATTGGCGATGCAATAGTAGTACCAAAGAGCGATTCAATCTTTGACCTTTAGTTTCCAAAGTTTTTGAACACTTGCAGTGATGTAGAACCTTGCCGTCAACACTGACCACAATCGAGTCATCATGCTTCTACTACTTTATTTTTTCCTAGCACTGGCAACGGGGCAATGATGTTGATTTCTTTTGGAGGAAGGACAATGGTCAACAATATGATGGAATCTACGAACAATAAATGCCGGTAGAAAAATATCCAAGTGTGATCTAAATTTTTCTTTTCTTTTTTTTGCACCTTTTCAGCAAAAAGTCATAAAATAACCATCGATTGCTGCTTATTAACATATTTGAATGCAAAAATAAACGCTAGACAGAGTTATCTACTAGAGAATTAAAGATCAAGGATAAAATTTTGGACCTGATAATCGAGTTGTCAGGAAGAAGAATGAGAGTGATCAAGATAAGATGGGCGATTAGGTGTTTCGGTAGAGAAGGAATCTAAGGCGGCCGCATTGGAGACTTGTTCGGAAGGTGTGCTGTCCATTGAAAGTGACAGTGAGAATAAGGGTTCCACCATTTTCTGCGATCGGTAATTGACGGTGAGAGTGAGGGTTCCACCATCTTCCAGTGCGTTGTAGGTACACCGAAGCCGATAATGTTCCTCCAACACTTGACCGTTGTCATTTTTCTTCATTGATGACAATGATGATGACGTCAACTTAGTAGTGTTGAAACTGAAGTCGAATTTCTTATGTGAATTAGTTGGCGATTTCATTGGGTTTACAGGAGTCGTTCTCGCTCTCTTCTGCGACTCAATCGGCAATTTCATAGGGCTTCCCTTTGTCGATTAAAGAAATTCTCTGAAATTGAAAACTTGGAGGGAGCGAGCTAGAAAGTAGAAGAATAACATAGAGAAAGAGATGAAGAATTTGGTGGGAGAAATTGGAGAAAATAAAGGAGGGAATGAAAAGACGAAAAATTTTTGGGAGCGGAAGATGTCAACTGAAATTTTTTAGATGTTTCAAAAATTTATTGCAAAACTACATCGTTTTCATACCCCCACTAGTGACATAGTCACTTATGCCGCACTTAATGCAATAAAAGCCATCCATGCTGATAAGTGTGGTAAATTTTGTAACATAATTTAGTTGTGTCGTTTATTTGCGGTACTTTTATTTTCCCTGTATCGTATTAAAAACGTAGCGAAAACGCTGTTTGTTGCAGTGTGGGTGCAATCTAAGGTTTATGAGACTTTATTGTGCGTTGGGTCCATTGAAGCAGGAATTTAAGGCTGGATGCAAGCCTATCATAGGCCTTGATGAATGTCACACTAAGGGACCATATCTAGGTCAGCTTTTAACAGCGATGGGGATGGATCCCAATAATGGCTGGTGGCCTAGTGGTTAGGCTGTTGTTGAAAAGGAAGCAAGGGAATAGTGGTACTGGTTCTTGGAATTGTTAATAAGAGACCTTGAAATTGAAAATTCAACTCATTACACATTTATGTCTGACAAGCAAAAGATAGTTTAAATTTGTTTAATTGATATTGGAAGAACTTTACAAATGTTCTCATTTTTTTTTCGTATGTACAGGATCTAGCTAGTGTTATAGTTGAGCTACTGCCCAACTCAAGTCACAGGTTTTGTGTGCAACACCCGTTCAAGGTTTCAAGAAAAGGCACCCTAGTTGATTAAAAACTCTACAGAATATGCTATGGAGTATTACTAGTTCCAGTAACGTGGAGATATATGAGTTGAAAATGAGGAAATTGAAAGACTATGATGCAAAAGCATTTGCTTGGGCGAGTTCCAGAAAACCTCTATACTAGGGTTATTATATCTCCAGATACTATAGATTGTAATGCATATGGGTTGGTATGAATGGTGGATTTTATGATGCCTGTTTTCTTGTCCTTTCCCGAGTCGGTCTAAGAGTCGAGGATCTCATCCTCCTCCCTTCTCGTGGTTATTTGGTGCCCCTCAAAATGTGCCCCTCAAAATGGTATCAGAGCCATGACTTTGAATTTTTCTTATTGATATTTTATGGTAGTAGAGATTAAGTAGGCTCCCCAATACAACCACCATGGATTCCGAACAAGATTTTGACAGACAACGTAATTGGTTAGACAGAAATCATAGTAGAAAACTAAAGATAAAGAATTTAATATTAAGAAATATAATATTAAGTGTTAAAGACCAGACTTCCTTTATTTAACTTATTGCATAAGAGAAATACAGTATTTGAAAGACAGATTTCCAGTTAGATTAGCTTATGCTTTAGATGTTTTTGATTTAGAAATAAAATATTATAGACAAGCATTAAAGAAAGTATTAAGAACAAAAACTATATAAATGACAGACATAGATAGAAGAGTAATTCCAAAAGCTATTCTAGGAGGAGGAACTAATATACCTATGACACAGACTGATTCTACAGTTTTTATTCTAGACTTTATTTATAAGATCTCTTATATACATTATAGATATGTTTTCTATATATTAAAAACCAGAAATATGGATATATTTATGAGATTCATCTAACAGACTTTTCAGAATTATTTATAATGTTACCAAGTCAGACAAATTACAATAGAATTTTAGAAAGAGAAATAAAACAATGTATAGACTTAAGTATCCAACATAAGAAAGAAATACTTAGAATTATTAATCCCTTAGACCAAGAAGCTTATTATCAAGATGATAATTTTAGAAAAAATAGAAAAATGGAGTAAACCACTTAGAGAATTTTTATTATCAGTCACATCAGAAGTAGTAGACAAAAATTATAATATAGAATTTTTTACAACAACAAAAGACTTTATAATATTTACATCAATGCCAGAAGATAATAGTAATTACACTGGTTATAACGCTCTAGATTATTTTGATTCAGATGAATATCGAGATACAGATTAAATGAATTCAATAGAATTAAATAGTTGGAAGTTTTGTTTAATAGATTCTGATATGAGTACACAAAGATCAATAGAACAGACTATTACACATTTAGAAACTTGCCTAGGAGGCATACAAATATATTTAAGAAGAGCTTCAGAAACTGGCATCCCAGAAATAAACCCTGAAATAATATTTAAAGAATGATTGATAATTAGTATGTTAGACTATATAAGACAATATAAAAAAGCGCTTCCTAAACAATAGACAAAAATATAGATGTGTATGATAACTATTATTTTTGAAACATATAAAAAATCAGAATTCCAGAAATAAAAGGTATAAAACAAAATTTAGATTATTTAAAAATAGTAATAGAAAAACTAGAAAAGAAAAAAGAAAATAAAACTCCTAATTTAGAAAAAATAGAAAATAATTTAGAAAAAATAGGAAAACAAATAGACAAAATAATAAAAGTTCAGCAGATAGAATAATGGAAAACAACTTAGATTACAAACTAGCAATAGAAGAAACTAAAAAATATTTACAAGACCCAATAGGATTTTCAACATTTGAACCAGGCATACCAGCAGATAAACAAATAGTAAGACAAAATAATACTATAATAGCATTATTAATAGCAATACAGATTAAAGTAGATAAAATAGAACAAAAAATAGTAAAAATAGAAGAATATTTAAAAGAATTAGCCTCACATAAAGAAGTAGATGAATTAGCATTATCAATTTCGGTGTACCTACACACCTAGATCTCTATACACATCTAGATGTATTTAATTCATTGGCTTCTAAATAATCTTGTTCTAAAATAGTTATGTTATTACAACATCCTTCTTTTCCTTTTTGGCATTCTATAGAAAGAATGAGACAATAGCCGCGAAACTAGAAGAAATAGAGAAGAAAATAATACACACACTATTTTAAATAGAATTCAAAGATTCATAAGGCCAAATAGAAATCAAATGAAGAATTAATAAATTTAGGAGAAATTATCGATATAGATAGAGATATAGAAACTTTTAGAAATAATAGGAATAAAAGATTTACATAGAACAAATTTAGGAGGAAAAGTTTTATTATTAATAATGGATACTAAAATAAATGATGCACATAAAGCTATTATAGGAGGAACTGAAATAGATATGCAGACAGGAGGAGGAATATTTTATTGTTGTCCTAATTATATGCTAGATACTAGAGAATTTGCAGAACATATACAAATAAAAATAATGACTAGAGGATATCAAGACTTTGAGGGAAAAAATTTATTATTATGCACAGCATTCTTAGGAAAATTAACTCAAAGCTAATGTATATATAATAATACACCTAGATATAAAGTAAATATAAAAAATACTGTAGAAATGTTAGGAAATAGAGGAATAAAACTTTTACCACCATTAACAGTAGACAATATAGACCAATCAGGATTACCATGGGAATTAGATAGACTAGTAAATAAACCAGAAAAAATAATAGTACCACAAGAAATTATATATTATGAGGATAGTATAGGAAGAAAATTATATAAGATTTTTTTGACTATATAGAAGTATTTTAATTTAACTAATATCTATTAATTTTTATAAATTATACAAATTTTAGATGTGTTACATAAGAGACAGCTAGTCAAGGGCTTGTATATACATTTATACTTCCATCCATTTGTGTGGCTTCTATATCTTGCGGACTAGCTTCTATTTTTGAATAGAAGAAGATATGAATTTAGAAGCATATGAATTAAAAGATGAAGAAATAATTAGTTTAATTTCAGAATAAGAAATAAACAGATCAGAATATGAACCTAGTATAATAGAAACAAGAGAAGAAATTTTAGAATTTCCTATTTAGTAGAAGTAATCCTCAGCCAATACCTTCAAATTTTTTTGGAAATAAGCCTATATATACTACTGGAAATATAATCACTCCATGTCTCTTATACACATCTAGAAATAGGAAATATTTATACACCACCTTTACAGGTAATTCTTATATAAACCTATAGGACGAAGAGATCCTATGGAGGCTCCTTATACTCATCAGTATGGAGGACAACCATTTATATTAAACATAACAAATATAGATCCTCAGAGATGGAATAATTATTTAGATATTTGGAAAAATGCTATGGCTAGTGATTATATAAAACATTTTGATAGTAAAGATGCAGAAGAAATGTTAAGATACTTAGAACAATATTTAGGAGAATCAGCAAGCAACAAGGCTATGTGGCAAGAATGGAAGGATAAAAATCCTAATGAATTAGCTGAATTAATTTCTTTAGGAACAAATCCGTTTAATTTTGGAAATACAATACACCAAATCATAACAGGAGAAAATCTAAATTTTGGAAATATAGAACAACAAAAGAATGCATCTAATACTAGTTAAGAACAGGGGTTTTATGTAATACCAATTTTTTAAAACCCTTTTAGCGTAATATATCTACTATGCCTCACTTAGTGGAAATACTTGGAACATAGACATTGGTAATAAACTTTTTAATAAATTACCAGGAGCTTTAGGATTAGAAATAAGTAAAAGGTTTAAAGAAGAAATAATAGATAAAAGAATGGATACAGGAATAGGAATATCTTTAGGTCAAAGAGTAATATTCATAATAAAAATATTAGTAGAAAAATGTACTAATATACAAATAGGTAGACAATTAAAAAATGAAACAAGTTTTTGTAGTCAAATTTATACTCCTCAATATTATGATAAATACAAGAAAAACCTAGATATAAAAATAAGAAATATCAAAGACAAACACAAAAAAGAAAAAATTATTACACAAAAAGATCACAAGCTAGAAAACCTTATTTAAATAAGGACAGACATGTTAGAAAATATGACCCTAATAGGACATATAAGAAAAAGCTTTATTGTTATACATGTAGTAGTCCAGATCATTTAAGTTCAGCCTGTCCTAAAAGAATTAATATGGCAAATAAAAAGGCTATATTAGTAAATAATACAGATCAAGATTATCTAGATGTAGATGAAACTCTTAGCGACACAGAAACTATTTATTCTATTGTAAGTTTTGAAGAATTATTAGAAGAACAAAATTTAGAAGAGAAAAATGAAGTAATAGACCAATTTTTAGAACCAAAAGAACCAGATTTAGAAGAATTTATACATGAATTGAAAGGAATGAATTTTATGTTCAAAGCAAAAACTAAAATACCAGAAATAGATTGTGACCATAATTGGCAAAAGAATAAAGGTATTAGATTCAAAACCTTGTTTATTTTGTGATTGGTACCCAGCTAGAAATAAAAGAAGTAAATGTAATTTATGTTTTAATGAAGCATGTATAAGTTGTGTAGAAAAATATACAGATTTTAAATTTCAGGAAGTACAAAATATAAAAAATTTTCAGATAAATGAAAATGCTTTTGATAGAATAACTAGACTAGAACAAAGAGTCGCTAACATAGAAAAAGAAATTTATATGTTTAAAATTAACTTCTCCATCTAGATCTAATAAGAATTTTAATCCTATAATTACACCTACCATTATTATGCAAAAAATTGTAATATATCTTTTTTGAATAATTGCAATAATTATAGTCAATATTATTTCATGCCATATGTATTAGTTAAAGAAATCTTAGAAAAACATGGGGTAGGTGTAATTATAGGATTAAAATTCTTATTAGATCTAGATGGAGGAATAATTTTAACAAAAGAATATGTACAGATTTTTAAAAATGTAACTACATGCCCTTGTAATACAACATCACTCCCACCTATTCATCCAGATTTGATAAAACAAATAGAAAATAAAAAATCTAGTAACAAAATAGACGAAAAATGTATAGAATGCCAAAAAGGAAAAGAAGGATGTTGTAATAACATAACTATTTTAGAACAAGATTATTTAGAAGCCAATGAATTAAATGAATATTTAATAGATAGAATTAATCTAAAAAATTTATTACATTTAAAAACAAAAACAGAAATAGAATCACGTATAGACACTTTACCATTTATAGGAGAAGACCCTATAAAATTATGGATAAAAATAAAATTTATTGTGAAATAAGAGTTAAAAATCCAGATTATATAATAAAGACTGCAAAAATAGAAGCTAGTCCGCAAGATATAGAAGAATTTAAGATGCACATTAAAGAATTATTACATTTAAATGTGTATAAGACCATCAGAATCTCCACACAGGTCAAAAGCATTATATAGTCTAGAAAAATACAGTGAAATAATTAGGGGAAAAAGTAGGATGGTAATAAATTATAAAAGATTAAATGACAATACTATAGATGATAGTTATGATATTCCAGACAAAACATTTTTGATAAATAGAATACAAGGTAAAAAGATTTTTAGTAAATTTGATTGTAAGTCGATTTTGGCAAATCAAAATACACCAGAAGATAAAATGTCTCTCCATTACATGTCCATTAGGATTATTTGAATGGTTAGTAATGCCATTTGGATTAAAGAATGCACCTAGTATTTTCCAAAGAAAAATGGATAATATTTTCTTAGAATATTCCCAATTTATACTAGATTATACATAGATGACATATTAGTTTTTTCAAAAAATGAACAAGAACATGTAGGACACCTTAACACAGTTTTTAGAATTTTTTATCAACATGGCATAATAATAAGCAAAAAGAAAGTAGAATTATTTAATCCAAATGGCATTCTTAGGAGTAGAAATAGGAAATGGTCAGATAAAATTACAAGATCATATAGCAAAGAAGGTATTAGAAATGCCTGATAAATTAGAAAATTTAAAAGAATTACAAAAATTCTTAGGACTTATAAATTATGCTAGACCATTTCTTAAAGATATTGGAAAAATTGCAGGGCCATTATATTCCAAAACGGGAAAAAATGGACAAAGATTTTTTAATACAGAAGATATAAATTTAGTAAAGAAAATAACTGAAACTTTCGAAAATATACCCTCATTACAATTACCCTAGAAAAGAATATTTAGTAATAGAGACAGATGGTTGTGATTTAGGATGGGAGGAATCCTCAAATCAAAACCACATAAATACTCTCCAAAAAACCAAGAAAAATTATGTAGATATGCTAGTGGCACTTATAGAGAAAAAGGATATAAAACTAGTTTAGATTGTGAAATATTAGCCATAATATATGTATTAGCTACTTTTAAATTATTTATAATTTCAAAGAAAGAATTTACAATTAGAAGTGACTGTGAAGCAATAGTCAAATACTCCCTGTCAATGAAAGAAAAAAGTAGGCATAAGAGATGGCAAAAATTTTCATTAGTAGTAGCTGAATATAATATTAATTTTGAACATATAAAAGGAAAAGACAATAAATTAGCAGATGAATTATCTAGAAAAATTTATAATAATTAATAATGTTTGTTAATTTTTACAGGCCTGGATCAGACCCAAGAGCCCAGCTTAGGGCCCCCAGACCAAGTTTTATTTCATCTTCATTTTCAAGACCTGCTGAATCCAGTCAGCAAACCCATCAGACATTTATAAGTTTAGATAATCCATTTCATTTTCCCAGCATATTAAAACAGACTCCTATTAGTGGCACAGAAAAAAGATATGATTTTAATGGACATAGTTTATGTGCCATGCTACCTCATAATTGTTTTCGAATATTAGACACTTATAGGAATTTAAATGAGCAACAAAAAGTAATTTTAGATAATTTATGGATTTCATATCAGAGAAAAAATTTGGACATTTTACTAATTCTTTAAATGCTTTATCTGCTTATTTTAATGGACTAAATGATCTTTCTAAGTTTGAGTGTTATGCAGTTTTCCATGGCACTCCAGGCAATGCAGATTATACACATCTAGATGTGTATAAGAGACACTGCAATAAGAGGAGTAATTTGTAGCTTTAATTATATTTACAAAGGAATATAAGACCTTAGAACAAGAATTTTCTGATAACAAGAAAAAATTATTTGAATTAGATCCTAATGGACATGTTAAGGCAGAAAATTTTATACTGTCTGGGTGTATTTTAATTTGCCAAAATCCTGACTTAGGCCAGTGTTTCCGGTAAAGGAACACATAGTCCGGTTATAAACGGCTAGTAAAGTCAAGACAAGTCCGTTAATAGTTGGTGATTTACTAAAAATCACACAGACCAAAACAGGGTGTCAGCCTGTATCTAGTCCCTTACAAACGGATAAGGGTAAAGACAAAATCAATAATCCGTTAATGGCTGGAAGTTTGCCAAAAACTTCTGAAAAAGAGGAGTCCTCTTCCTCAGAAACAAAAAGAGGAATAAAATTAAGAAAAAATAAAAAGAAAAAGAAAGAAGACATTACGAAGACAATTCTAGAGCAACCATTCTTGGAGAATTCAAGAATCTACCTAAAATTCCACTTAGTGGAATAATGACTCAAACAAAAGAACAAGAACTAGAAGACTATAAAAGACAAAGACTTGAAGACTGAGACAAACTCCACTCAAGACTCTACTCAAGAAAAACAAAATCCATGTGATCTGGAAGTCTACATCATCCACTGATGGAGTAGACAGCATCGGATACCAAAATTTGGAGACCACACTTTAGAAAAATTTGAAAATTATGTAGACAATTGACAACAATTATTGTGTATTCTAGACAGCTTTTAGAAAAGAAAAAATAATGTAAGGAATCTTTTACTTTATCTTATTAGATTAATTAACATCCGGTTTTGAAATCCGGGATTCATTCTATAAATAGGCTCATTTCCTCACTTGTATAGATATCGAAGAAATTATCAAGGCTCTCAACTAGCTCCTCTTGTAAACAATTTCTCAATATCAATCAATTTTTCCATTTTCTAAAAATCTTCCAGACTTCCTGTTCAAAGCTTTCTTACTCACTCTTTCTTTGCTAGTTTTCTTTTTAATTTAAGAAGAAAAAGACCAGGGGGAGAGGCCAAAAGGTCTCTTGAACCCATAAAAATTCTACAAGTAAAATTCAAAGGACATACTCAGACAAGAACAGGACTCCAGGCACCATGAGGTATGTTGGCAATTTTTGGATGAATTTTTCTTTCTATGGTTAAAATCTGGGATGAAAATAAACCTTGTATAGAATTTCTGAACAAAAGACTAGGGCCTCGAAAGTACCCGTCAAGGCAATTACTGAAGCCGTTAAAGGGGAAATGCCCGTATGATGAGTTCTAGAAAACCTCTATACTAGGGTTATTATATCTCCAGATACTATAGATTGTAATGAACTATGGGTTGGTATGAATGGTGGATTTTATGATGCCTGTTTTCTTGTCCTTTCCCGAGTCGGTCTAAGAGTCGAGGATCTCATCCTCCTCCCTTCTCGTGGTTATTTGGTGCCCCTCAAAATGTGCCCCTCAAAATGGTAAAGGCACCATCTCCTGAGAATTAGTGCCTGGCTTTCTTCTCATATCACACTAAATGTGACATGATAATGAATAACATATGCGATGCGAAGATTTGTCTTTTAATTTCCATATTTTAGAGGTTAGGGACAACCCACTATCAGCATGCTTGAAATATCAGGAAAAAATGGATGACTAGAATGGAAGCAGGAGTACATGGATGAGAAAATGTCATGGGCCTATGGGTCCATGAATTAGACAAATTATTGAGGACACAGTGAAGATTTCAAGGCAATGGAAGTCTTTGTCAAATGGAAAGGGTGGTTGTGAGGTGAAATGGCCCAGGGGGAGCAATATGTTGTTAATCTTGGCAATAGAACTTGTGACTGTAAATTGTGGCCGATATCTAGTCTGCCTTGCTGTCATGCAATTGCGTGCACACATAAGAACAATGGAGACCCACACTATTATGCAGATCCTTGTTATAGCAGAGATCTGTTCTAGCATATTTATGATAATGTTTTATAGCCTACTAATGGGAAAGATTTGTGGCCATTGTCTGATGAAGTGGATTTAGATCCACCAGTTCTATGTGTGCAAGCTGGTAGACCCAAGAAGGCAAGAAGAAAGAATCTAACAAAGGACACGAGAATCAACAAAAAAATTGGAGTTCAAAACTTAAGGAAACATGTGGTCATCCATTGTAGTAAATGTAAACAAGGAGGCCCCAATTCTAATACATGCAAGTTTGTGATTGAAGAAACTGTAGTACCAGAAGTACAGGATGGCACAACTCAAGACATAAATATAGCTGAACAAGGTGCACATGAAAAGAAAAGGAAGGACACATCCAGAACAACTAAAGGACTAGTAAGTTTAGTATAATTGAAATATGTTCCACAAGTCAACTGCTAGTTTTGGTGTCCCATAATTAAGTATAAACTAACAATCAATTTATTGTACGTAAAAAAAGGAAGGACTGTTGCAGGTGGTGGAGGTCCTGAAGAAGTAGCTGCACGTGGTGGAGGTGTTGAGGAAGCTATTGCTGGTGGTAGAGGTGTTGAGGAAGCTGCTGCATGTGGTGTAGGAACTGGGGAACCTATTGTAGGTGCTGGAGAGATAGGTAGTGGAGTGAAACTAATGCTGATACTACTGGTGCTGGTGCTAGTTCTGTTGTTGGTACTGAAGAGCCTGCTATAGTTTCTAATGCAAATGCTGATGGGAATTATGCAAATAGTGAGAGGAATAATGGCAATGTTCTTGTAAGGTGCAAAAAAGAAAAAGGCAAGTCAACCAAGAAGAAGGCAGATACCTATTCGTGCACCTCAACCACTTGTTAACACAGAACCAAGAACCAGCATACACATCCCATCTACAACTGTCCATAAAAGGGCTGCTCAAAACAAAAAGTGACTAACTAAAGCTGACAAGGCAATGATTAATTCAAATTATGCCTACCTTGGCAAGGAGCCTCCATTTAAGGTTGGAAGATTGAGAGGTAGATCAAGAGGAAGTAGAGCTGCAAAATGAACACATTATGATATTATTGACAAGCTACTAAATCCTATTTTTTTGCTTGTGTTTTTTATGTTCAAATGGTAGTACTTATGTTTTGGAAGTGAATATGGTTATAGTTATAGAAAGAATATGATACACTTTTGTTTATCTTTTGGATGTGGAAAATAGATGAATAGAGATATATGTATTTGTGCAATTGTAACTCTACAAAATTTATGCTAGGATTTAATATCTTTTGTTGGCAAATATGTGTACTTATTGACCATTTAATCAATATATGAATTGTATCTTCTCTACTTACAGATTATGTTAATTGTTATTTATTTCCATTCATCAACTCCAAAAGTCATCTATAGTTTGAGCATAACAATTCAAACAACACAAGAAGTTCTTAACATCAACACAAAATATGACATTTTATAGTAGATCCTATACACAAAAGCTTGTATTACAATGTCATATTCTACCTACCACCATCAATTCAATAGACATTTAGGGACCACAAACAAACACCTACTATGCATTAAACTACAACACAACTACTGATTACCAATTTGTAGCATTACAACAAGCATTTGCTATGCATTAAAATACAACACATCTAGTGACCACCAATTTGCAGCATCTCATACATTAGAATTAACCTTGCCTTTAATCAAAAACCAAAAAAATCATCAACATACAAGTGGCCACAATTATCTTTGACTCTAGTTTCCAATTTTCTAACTTCATCATGCAAATGCTTGTTTACATGTTCTTCTCCATCAATTCAGCGAAGAAGTCCTGGTATCAATTCAATAGAATTTGTGCACATTCTTGGATCATACCAATCCCAAGAGTCACAATATCCCCCCTATAAAAACCAGCAAATAATATAACTCATAGCCTTATTATATAAAAATCATAGTTATACAATAATTTAGAAAGCAAACCCATATCCAAACTAGCATAAATTGCATATCTACGTCCTGGATTAAGGTTAGTCCATGAAGTTTTCACAACAGTCAGTTCTTCTGTCACATTTATAAGTTGGAAGCGGAGGGATAAATCTTCTTGTTGTTGCTTGCGACATTGTAGATCTATAGGTTGGTGATGCAATTTTATCTTCTTCTAATTGAAGAAATATGCCAAATTAAGTTTGTACAACAAAGAGGAAATGATATTTCCAATTTAGAGAGTAAAAGGTAATAAAGGAAATAGTAGTTGGACAAATTTGCCCCCTCAATGCATCACGCGGAAGGCACGCTCTTTTGACTGACACCCACTTAATGATCCAAATAAAAGGAAGGAGTAATGGACTATTACATTAATAATTGAGTGACCATATTAATCACAAAAAAGTTAAATGAGCAATTTCAGTAACCATTGAAAATTTAATAAGTTATATAGCCTTTTGCCCGATTGATAACTCTAACAAGACGTTATATTACGGCATACCTTAAGCACAAATTTTTACAAGACGTTATATTACGGCATACCTTAAGCACAAATTTTTTACATAAATCAATCAGGATTCACAAACACTAACACTGGTATAGGATATGAGGAGTTAACTGAAACAGTGACGAGCTATTCCGACTCGTCCCAAAATGGGCTTTACGCCCAATAAAAAAAAAAGAAAAAAAAGAGGGGTCATATCTATTTATCTTCTCAGATAAAGATCACTTATTTGTTCATTTAATCATAGAGAATCAGGCTCGACAAAATTAGAATTTTTATTGAAAAGTATGACACCATTATTATTAAATAAATGAATTAACACTTGACTTATAAATTGTATTATGTCGTAAATCTTACAAATTGTGTTTATTGTATGTGTTGTTTCGTAAATTTTTGTATATGACTCAAAATTCACATACACGAAATTTATAAATTATATTGTGGATCTTATATAAAAGACAAGATAAATCCCACATAAAACTTATATGTAAAGGATTTAGTAAGTTGGATAGCTTTTGCTATCTTCTTTTTTTTTTTTTTTCTATTTAAATTTTTTATGCAATTAATGTTTTAAGGCATTCCAACATTATATACCTACAAATCCGATCTCCCTTGTACGGATGAATAAAGTCTACTATACTAATAAAAAAAAAGAGTGTAATAAACTATATTATAAGCTTCGTCTGATTTTGAGGCCTAACGTTATCGTTGTTTCCCTGTCCTTTCAGTCGAGGTCAATTTAACAAATGACCCTCGTGGAATTTACATACTCAAAGTGTTCGATTGTAAATTGCAAAACCAAGATTTAAGTTACAAATTGTGAAAAGACAAGTAGGAAAATGCAAAAGCTAAGTAGAACTAACTAGTGTTTGCAAGTTGTAACAACTGCTTATTATACAAGTTGTCAACCCCCTACCCAAAAAAAAAAAAAAAAAAAAACCCTCTCTCTCTCATTAAAAAAAAAAAGAAAAAGGTACGTCTACACGGCATAGCATGCTACAAATCAGAAACTCCACAAACGAGCAGTCTCAAAAAAAGTTGCAGTAGTGATTCCTGCTCCTCCACCACTCTCCTCACCTCCCCTTTCATCATTAACCAAATAACAATCCTTACTCTCAAATTCCCCAAAATCACAACACCCCTCCAAGAATCCACCCTCAACCGCCGCATTCGATTCCGTCTCCACACTGGCGGGTTTCCTAGCGTGCCTCGACGCCGCAACTTGAATTTGCGACGCGGACAATTCGCTAGCAGAAGGGATCTCCGGAGGGTCATTCGGAAAATTCAACAACGTAGACGGACCACGTAAACAAAAAGCGGCGGCATCGTAAGCTCTAGCGGCCTCCTCGGCAGTCTCGTACGACCCTAGCCATATTCTGTCACGACTATTCGGTTGTCTCACTTCTGCCACCCATTTTCCCCATTTTCTCATTCTAACACCCTTGTAACGCCTCTTATTACTATTGCTATTTTCTCCATTTCCAATTTCTCTTCTTGATTTTGGTCTCACCATTTTTTTTTTTCTTCTTTCAAGAACCCACTTTTGGTGACATTTGAATGTGGTTTTCTACGGGTGGACTAAGGAATATTTATAGGAAATTTGGGGAATACGTGGGATTCTTGGGAGAATGCCACGTGGGTATCGTTTGACTAAATTAGAAAGCGGTTCTGGAAAGCAAAGATGTGGAGGAGTACATATTTAGGTGTGGGGAGGACAGGTGGAAGAGTTGGACGCCCTTGATTATGAATGATGCTGAATTTGGTGAAGTACATGTGTCCAGTTTTGGGGATTGATCAAGATGAAGTGTCCCTTTTGTTTGCGGCTACAATGTTTGACTACTTCTCCGGAAGGTCTCCCGACTCAAGATTTTTTCCACCTCTTCTATTTTTTTTTTGGCTGTGATGTCAGTCGTGAGCTGAAGGAGTTAGACTGCCACCTTTTTATGATTTTTTTTTTTTTTTAAGAAATCTTTTTATGTTGTATCATTTTTTTTTTTTATCTTGTTAAAATATTAAAAAAATTTACGATACCTTTTATGAATTATTTTCTAGTATTTTAAATAGTTTTACGGTATAACATTATATATTTTAAAAACTTATATTATACAATCTTTTAAAACCAAAGGAATGTAAAATTTCCCAAAAATATTTACTAATTATATATCATATAGGAAAATTTTACAATTCCTTTTAGAGAATCATTCTCTTGTACTTTAAATACTTGTATAATACAATATCACCTAAGTATGTTTTAAAAACTTATATTGCATAAACTCTTAAAACCAAGGAAATGATTACCTAAAAGTGATGTGGAATTCTCTTATAATATATAGTAGTATCACAAAAAATATAATTTTAAAAGTGGTTTTTTTTTTTTTTTAAAGAATATCTCCACCTACCTTTTTAGTGGCTCAAATTCATATCCACCATCTACTCTTTTGGTGACTTAAATCTATAACCATTAAATTGAACCCGGCATTGAACTGGTAGTCTATTCGGTTCGATCGGTTAAACTGGCTAGTTCACTAATTTAAGTTTTTTTTTTTTTACTAAAGTGTGGTATAAGTTAAAATGACCAAAAATATATTTATATAAAATCTAAAATAGAAGAGAAACACTATTTTTAGAGAATTATTATTCTAATACTCAAAAATACTCATCAAATTTCTAATAAGAAAAATAAAATTTTTACAAAAAAAAGTATAAAAAAGATTAAAAAAATAATAATTTAATAGTTTAAACTTTGGTGTGTTCAGGATCTTTTGCCATATTAGAGTTTATTTAACTAGTTTTTAATTTTTCTCTTTATTTAAATTATTTTTTATTCTGAAATTTAAAAAACTATCAAAATTGATTGCACCAATTTTTTACTGCTTCTGTCCGATTTTTTATACAGACTGGACATATAAATGAACCGAACCGGTGACTCTTCCGGTTCGCGATCTGATCGGTCGGTCCGATCCGAATTTTCAAAACATTGCATACAATTAAGCACGTAAATTGTAGATCTCATGTAGGGTTTATAATAAGGCCCGTATTTTATGTCTTACTATATGCAAATCTTGATCTATATAAGAATTTGCCTCTTGCAGGAAAAATTTGAATGATGAAAGTTAAGTTATTGAATAAATGTCAAAAATCATCAATGATATTAGTATTTGTGATATCACAAACTGTAATCCTATTTTCCTTTCTTTTTTGTGCAGCTAGGTATTATATATTTTTATTAGTAGTTATTATGACCCTTATCTGTAACCCTAGCGGCCAACCACCCCAACCCAAAAAAAAAAAAAAAAAAATCAAATCGACGACCTTGTTTGTGTCTATCTATCAGACTCTCACTAGTAATCTTCCAGTTTCCTAACACCGTCAAAGAAGAGCACCAAAAATCTTGCCCACTGTTATTTGGCAAGGCAGTAAGCCAGTAAAGTAGAAAATTAATTTTGTTTCTTTTATTGGTAATAAGGTATGTAGAGAAGATTTAAAAGCCAAAACACATCACAAGATAAACAGTAGCAAGCAGGAAAACTGGAGGAATTCATATACTTGAGAAGCTATACTTCTTGCAATTAAAATGATACAACAAGGACTCACTTATGATGTACAAGTGAAACTTAAGATCGGAGTATCTGAATGAACAGATTTTTCATTTATTCTTGTTCCATTTATTAAATTGCGAAAGTATGCAGATTATTGTTTATTGATCAACACTCTGAACATTATAAAAGTGTTCTTGCCTGTCCAATTAGCAACTGATCTTTTGAGCTCATGCTCTTATTTCATCCACGCTTTTCCGCATTAGGGATATAACTTGTGCTGGCTCAGGAGCTCCAAACACAGAACTTCCAGCAACAATGCAATTTGCTCCTGCTGAAGCTGCTATATCAATGGTTGAAGGTCCTAAGCCCCCATCAACCTGCATAACAAATTAAAGCAGTTCACAGTTAAAAACTTCGAATTTCCTTTCAGACATTTTTAGAATAGGATATTGAGTGCATGACATAGAACTGGCACGGTGGCAAAACATAATTCACACAATTGTGGTGGGAAGAATAAAAGAAAAAAGAATTCTGTCCGTTTTCCCTCGGATGAGATGATGGAAGAGGCTGGGATTTCTAGTGTGTGCGACAAAATTGTCAACAAATTAGCCTAGTAGAAATTGTAGAACTAATTGAAGCATCGGAAATCCAGGAAGAAACTCAAACTCACCTCTATATCAAGCGATGGATACTTCTTTCGGAGTGCACGCACCTGAAATTCAAATTGATAGGAATGGAATCTATAGATCAATAACATAAACAGAGCTTAAGCAATGCATAGCCACCAAGTTGTAATAGTCAGAAAATAGAACCTTTTCCATTGTTTCTGGCATAAACTTTTGACCGCCAAATCCAGGTTCCACAGTCATTACAAGTACCATTTCCACAGGATTTTCATCTTCAACCTATAATAAACAAAAAGGCACTTATCACTAACAAGCAGTATAATATTTGTAGCAAATATCATGATTTCCAATGCACACACGATCAATAGGTCATAGGGGAAATGAAGAGAGGATGCCTTAATAGATTAAGAACATAAAAAAGAGTAGTACGGTAGAAAGAAACATCTAACATGAGATAAACAAAATGAATACCAGTGGATACACTTCTTCAACTGGTGTTTTAGGCTTCAAAGCAACCCCAGGTTTCATGCCCTTTGACTTTATTCTTTGTATCAGTTCTTGCCAGTTATCTGGACGATAGGAGAGTTTTGCATTAGTTTCAAACAGAGGGCAAAGGAGACTAGCCAAGCCCATTTGAAAACAAAAACATCAAATTTTTACCTTTGGATACCTCAACATGAAAAGTAAAACCTGAAGCACCAGCTTCCCCTAAAGGTTCCACAATAATCAAGAGGATTCGTAACCATAAGGTGGCAATCCAAATATGCACTGCAAGGGAAGATTTCTTTCAGTCTTTCATTATAATTACCAACAAGAAGCACTATGTCCTAATAAATATGAAATTAATCAATAAAAAAATAAAATGAGGAATAATACCTTGTGTGCTTTCTCAGACTCTCGATGACTGGAGCACCAATTGTAAGATTGGGAACAAAATGTCTGCAAACACACAACAGCTTACCTCAAAGGGACCCTTTAATTAAAGTCATCTTAAAAAAAAATACAAATCATAACCTAAGATAGCTTCTTTATTTTTTTTTTTGGTGTCTCATATGAGGGTTGGAACACATATGATAGAGAGTGATTATTGAGGTAATTTGATGGAAACATACCATGATGTCCATGTGCAGCCAATCGGCGCCGCACTGGAGCATGCGCTCAGCCTCAGATGCCAAATTGGCAAAGTCAGATGATAACATCGACGGTGAAATTTTTGGCTTCACCATGGCTGATGTGGGTTTCCGATTATGCTTAAGTCTGGACGGAAAATCGAGTTAGAAAACTGTACCAACAATACTCCATTTGACTGTCGGGATGTTCTCACCTACTATGACAACTCAATTTACCTAAATGCGCTGCCGCCCACTGTAGACCACTTCCTAGTTCCTACCGATCAGCTCGTTTCCACTGTATGACTTTAGGTCAAAGGCGTGGGTGGATTCAAGTTCACGTGCTGAGAAGAAAACGCCATTATTGGGTGAGTATGTGCCCACTATTAAATAATGTAATTTAAATGTTATAATAAGAATTTATTTTAACCTAATTATGAAATGATTGGACAAGTCAACAATCAATCTAATTCCACATGCCAACCAAACCCAATACACTTTATGGTAATTAAAGACAAATCAAACAGAGAAACCACAACAAATAAGTAGTTTTTTATTTCTTGCAAGCAATGGAGAGTACTAAAGTTTGTACGTTATAAGCTATTTAAAACTATATTTTTGGAAAATCATCAAAAGCATGATTTACATGTCATCCATGGTAACTATGTTATTATAAGAAAAGCACATACGAAAGCAACGAAACACCCAACATAAATTAACTATTTAAATGCATATTGACGCTGAAAATTTGCTAAAAAAAAATGCTTTGTAATCAATACATTTTTACTACATAGCTATTTAAATGCATGCCATAACATTGTACCATCTCTAACCTGCACATTATTGGGAAATGTTTCTCTAATCACTTGTTAAGCAAGTTCTTTGTCTGTTCAAATTAATGTGCTTCAATTACCTCATTCCCACTGATTCAATGCTCTTAGAACGCTATACAAGGGAATTCTACCATAATTGTAACTATTTATTCTTTTCTCTAAAGCATTGCACAAATTCATTCCTAATCATCTATTTAACTGATATTTCCTAACACCTCCATATGTGTTAATTTCGGGAATTTTAAGCCAAAGAGCGATAAACAAACAAACAAACCAAGTCTTAATCATACTAAGTAGGGTCGGCTGCATGAATCCTGCTCCTTCTCAATTCCTAAATGGGCTATATATTTCTTACAAATTACTCACCAAGTCTTTTTCGGTCTTCCCCTACCCCTTCTATATTGATTACTCTCTAAAATCTACTCGCTTGACAGGCGCTTCTACTGGTTGTCTTAACACATGACCTAACCACCTTAAGCGTGTTTCTCTCATCTTCTCATCAATAGATGCTACTCCAATCTTCTCACGAATATGCTCATTGCGTATCTTGTCCATCCTAGTGTACCCATACATCCATCAAGTCAAAGAGCAATAAGAGATCTAATTTACCATGCTGTCTGCATATCAAGTTTTCAAGATCTTATGCAAGATGTCGACCACAACACTTAACGACCATACACTTAATGGCCATACGCTTCCAATGACCTTCTCCAAAGCTAATGCACTATGTGATTTATTTATTTTACATAAAAGCCACAGATTACTTTAGACACAAAGTTTATTAGTCAAGGCTGTCAAGCAGAATTTCAGGTTCAAGAACTCATAAGTTATAAACATGAAACAAGAATCTATCACGGCACAATACAAAGTAGTTGCTAAAGGGCCACTACAGGGTTAAGGAATTCAAGCATACTAATGATTTGCATGGAGCATTATGACTCTCACTAAAAAAGAATGATTGGAATAAAGAAAAGATGAAATAAGCATTGCTTTAGAGATTCCGTCACTCTTTCAGATTTGAATATATCCATGGGATTGAGCTCATACTCTAGAACTGCCAGAGGATGGTTAGCAACAGTCGTTGGTGTCTTTCACTCTTTCTGGTTTTCTATGAATATGTAACTTACTGTCACTGTTACGGGCTAATATTCAGAAAATTTAGAGGGTGCAATAGAATACTTAAGATGGCTATCTACTGAGTTAGAGTTAAGTATGTTGACTTGCTAACATATGATGAACTGAAATTGACCATCTCTTAAAGACTCAGGACTGGAATTTCGACTTCTCTGAACTAATAGTAGTCTACAGTTGGATACTCAAGTCTATTGGTCATATTGCCTCATAAATTAACTGATCAAATATATCTGAGCTTTATGCTGATTTATTTTTTCTTCCCATTTTTTTTTTTAAAAAAAAAGAGCAAAATGCACAAATAGTCACCAAAATATTAGGTTGTCGCATATAAGTTCACTGAATTATTTGTTTTGCTAATTTGGTAGCTGAATTACGTGTTTGAAGTCACTGAACTACTTATTTTGCAAATTTGGCCACTGAACTGCCTTATGGTAACTGCATACACAGACTTAAGATAATTCAGTGATCAAATTTGCAACAGAGTGACTCCAAATATGTGACACATTTAAGGTAATTCAGTGACCAAATTTGTAAAATAAATAGTTCAATAACCTTGTATGCAACAGCTTAATAGTAGTTTGGTGAACATTCTTCCATTTTGCCCAAAAAAGAAAACAAAGAAAACTACAGGCTATTGATATTAAAAGGAAAATAACAGTAAATCAAGGATTAAAGAAACTAAGCACCAAAGAGAATCTAAATACACACAAATGCAACACAAATATATTTCAAAATTAGACATAAATAATCAAACATTAACTAAAAATCAAAAGTCTTTTCATTTTAAGCAGCAAACATAATAATAATAATAATAATAATAATAATAATAATAATAATAATAATAATAATATATACAGAAGAAAAAGATGTTCTATAATAACACCAAATCAGCTTTGATATCTAATTTATATCAAACACTTTTGATCTCATCAGTTCAAAAATATAAAAAAATTCACACACAAACCCCAACCATGGAATATAAAATTAACACACACCCAAAAAGGGCAAAAAAAAAAAAAGTGAAAACATGAAAATACTGAAATTTTCTTCATGGGTTTGGTGGAGAATGAACATGGAACAAGATTAAATAACAAAAAAATTATTCAAAAAAGAACCCATCAAGGAAAAAATTAAAAATAAAAAATAAACCACAAAAATTGAACCTTACAGAGAGAGAGGAGACACTTCTTCCAGTTCAAGTAGAAAGGAGAACTGGTTTGGAGTTTGGACAGTAACTTGTCATCTTTGATGGGCTGAATTTGGGCTAAAGAAACTTGTCAAACAATGCCCAATCTACAAATCTAATGGGACAAATCTAGATAAAACAATCGAGATAATGGTTCGCTGGCCCATTACTTTATTATCTAGGCCTACATTGTTGCATAGGGAAACAATCCACACAAGAAAGTTAAATTTCTAAACTCTTTTGTTGCTTTATGTAATTTTCCAAACTTTAGATCCCTGTCTTCAATTTTGGCAAAGCTGTATAGTTAATTGTCAATATTTGGTTTTCAAATTTTTGTATGCCAAAGCAATTCGCCAGAAAAGTTTTTACTAAGTCTTATTTTGTTTGGACAGCTCTAGTGTACTATGAAATTATATAAACAATAGCTGGGTTTACAAAGATTTAGATGGTATAGAAAATTTTTTAAACTACCGGATATGGATGCATGTTTCGAGTATATTATTTAAATTTCAAATTTATGTCATTGTGAACATTTAACATACATTCACACCTAATAGTGTAGAAAATTTTCTATACCGACGATATATGAAAGATTAATTTAGGAAGTTACACTTTGGAGATTAATTTTTTCTACACTGAGGGTGTAAAAATATTTTTACACTCTCGGGTATTGATATATTCCACGTAAATATTTTTTGAATTTCAATGATATTTTTACAAAGGTAACATGCATCCATATTCGATAATATAAAAAAAATTTCTACACCGACGTGTATAAAAAAATAACTCATTATTCCTTAAGTCAAATAAATTTAGGCCTCTTATCAGATTGCATTATTTGGATTCACTTATATAAACAAATTTTTTTTTTTTAAATAATTAGTAGGCCGTAATGGAGTGTCAAGCTTATCCAAGATTTCTACCCTATTTGTATTACTCTATTTTTTCATAATTTTTTAAATAATATTTTGTAATTATTTCATAAACGCTTTGGAACTATCTTTTTAATTCACATACATCCTTTCAAAAAAATTATTACAGTAATTATTCAAATGATAGTCCAACAATGATAGCTCTCCAAATGGGTTATTTGTCCATAAATGACAAAGTGCGGTTGGACAAAGGTCTTCCTTTCAAGTTTAAAGGGTTAATTATAGAGAAAAAACTTAGGTAAACCTGATTTTTTACTCTATTTGTAGATCTTGTCGTATGAATTAAATGTTATAAAATTTTTGATATCAGCTGATATAAACAAAATTTTATAAGATTTAATCGTAACTGCAAGGTTTATAAGTGGGACTTAAAACCAAATCTATATTAACATTTTCCAAATTAAAGTTGTAACCATCGTTAATGTTTTCCAATTTTTTTCACTTTATCCCTTCAAGTTTATTTTGTTAGACAAAAGTACTCACTATTTTTAGGATTAATTACACTTTACCTCCTTGAATCCACACTCCGGTTGTATTTTACTCTCTGAATTTAAACAGTATACACTTTGCATATACTTGAAAATTTCATAACATAAATTATTATAGAATAATAATTTAGATATTTGTGTTTATAAAAATGTTTTTCAAAAATTTGTGAATAAAGTTACTTTCAGTTTGATGATTTCATATAATATTTTTATTTTTGTATTTCATGACAATATGAGAATTTCATTAATTGTTATATTTTCCACAATCATCTTATACAATATTTTCTTTATTTTTAAAACTAAGTGCAAGAACTGAGAACTTTATAAAAGTACGTTTGTTCATGTTCATTGTATAATAATTAAATTATTACAAATGAAATGCGCAAGCAAAATATATTTCGTTTGAATGTTTGTTGACTTATTGCCTATAAAAATTTTTATACTTAATAATTTTATATTTAATATGATTAGTTTCTTGAAAAGTAAAATAAACACATAGTAGTTGTAGAAAAAAAATCTCTTTTTGTTTGTACTTCGTTTATTAAATGAAGAAAGTAGTGTTTAAGTTGATTAAGAAAAATATAATAATTCATGAAATTCTCTTAGATTATGTTTAGATTGATAGATTTGGATAAGGATTTAAAATCCATTCATTTGTTAAGAAAAATTTATAAAGTTAAAATAAACGAATTTCATGCCCAAATTAACTAAATTATTTGAAATTCTTCATTTTACATTTTTTTAGTTTAGGTAGATTTGAAATTCATTCATTTCATCCTTACAAAACTATCCAATAAATGCGTGGGTTTCAAATTTTTCATCAAACCCATCGATCCAAATATAATGTTATGGTCATGAAATTGAAAAAAATTGTAGAATCATCAAAAATGAAATAATCTTAGAGTAACTTTATTCATAAAATTTTGGAGGACATTTTTTATCAAAACAAATATCTAAATCATCCTTTTATAATTTTTAGTATTATAAAATATTTCAAATGGGATAAAATATATGTTGTTTGGGATCAAGAGATAAAGTGTAACTTGGGTATAGGTTTAAGGGGATAAAATATAATTAACCCTTATTTTTATGGTTTTTATGTTCCTTTTAACTATTCATTTCCTTTTTCTTTTCTCTTTTTTTTTTTCTGTAACGCTTCTTTTTATTTTTTTAGCATTTGCTTGTAGAACTCTAAATACAACGCTCCTTTTGTGAGGATAATTTTTTTTCTAGTGCTTATTTTCTATTTTATAACTAAAAGAGAGGAGTGGGTGACGATGGTATTCGACTTGTCACCAGGTTTGTTTTTAAATTTGGACCGAACTTGCCGGTCCGGCTAGTTAAATCATGAACCGACAACAGTACCAGTTTAGACAGATGATAAAGTTAGAAAAATGAATAAAATCAGTGAAACTCTGCAAAAACGGGTGAACCAATTAAAAACCAAAATGCGTTGAATCGTCAATACTTGGTTTTGACATAATGGCCCCAAATTAGCCCTAATCTGTCAGCCTCTAATAACACCAAATTAATAACAATCCCAACAAATCACCAACCAATATCAACAAATCAACCACCAATTTCATCAATCAGATCCAATTTTTAAAAAAGATAAATCATTTTGTTGAATAATTTGGAATATAAATCAATGAAGAAGAAATTTGATCAATCTTTATTTGCTAAGAAATTTGAGATGATATACAATAAAGGTATAGAAGGTAAGGGGGATATGATGGAAATGGCTGTGGGGGTGACTTGGAAGAGGCCGAGAGGAAAGGATGGGAAAGTTAGGCAGAGGAGGGAAAAAGGGAGGAGGAAGAGAGAAAGGAAGCGATTGCAGGTGATGGAGAGGAAAGAGGAGATAGAGAAAACGAGGGAGGAAAAAGGGAAGAGGAAGAGAGAAATTAGAGGAAGGGGAGAAGGAAGTGGAGTAGAAAGGTAGGAGAAGAGGTAGAGAAAAAGGGAAGAGAAAAGTGCAGGTGATGGGTGAGACGGGAAAGTTCATGTTTTGTGAAAAAAGAAAAATTTCTAAGAAGGTTCGAACTTCCAACCCTTTAAAAGAAGGACCATACTCAAAGCCAATTGAGTTTAACTTATACAAATGAGGTATTTGAATAACTTGTATATATAAATCTTGAGATCTAGATGGTTGAATCGATGGGATCGGTTGAACCATGAACTAGGAGGCATTCTAGTTTGCTGACCGGTCCGAATTTAAAAGCATTGGTCACCAGTTATAGAGTGATTGCATTTAACTATGCATGTTTACTTGTCAAAGACTGTTATTAGATAACTATTATTCGACATATTATTTGGAATAAATTCTGTACGATGTATCTGTGATAAAATGATAATTGCAAAACATGCCAAAAAATAATAAATATTATTTGAATAATAGTGCATAATAGGTTTTTATTCAAACAAAACCAAAATGGTCACCACAGCCCATCAAAATGCATTTGAACAAGTAAGGTTTTCTTTTTAAGTTTTAACTAGTGTATTTTTTCATAGACCAAGATATTTGACACTAATATATAAAAAATGTGGGTCTCATATTAGCAAGAAAAAACCTTAATCCATGTAAGAAAAAATCATTTTAACATCATATGATTCGCATATTCATTGGCACAATCGGGATTCGAACGATGCAACAGTGAAAAAAAAAATTATTACTCACTTTGCAATGTGAGGTGAGTATTCCAAATTATTGTATGATTGAAAAGTAATAAGACGCTCATACTTTTCAGTCACCTCAATAACTGTTAATATTCATTTCACATTGAAGACTGAGTAGGTAAGACTTACTCGTGAAAAAAGCAAATTAGATATTTTGTATTAACTAGCTTGGAAAAATATTTAGGTAGGCTTAATTTTTTATTCTACTTGTAAACTTTGTAGTATGAATTAAATCTTATGTAATAATATAAATAAAATTCTTTAAAATTTAATTCTAACTACAAGATTTATAGATGAAATCAGAAAATCATATCCAATTAATATTTTCTATTAACTTGTACCAAATAAGTGTCACAAATGGTAAATCGCTGTGAATGTAAATTAGTACATTACAATATTTTCTGTATCCTTTTCCGCTTATATTCCAACAATTACGTGTCAAGCTACACATGTGCTAATTTTATTATTGATTAAAGCTAATTAGCAATCAAATTGTTTAGCATGAAAGATCCGCCGAAGAGTGCACCACAAATTGTATGGGCCTATCCCCTATAGTAGCTCGGATGATAAAAAAAAAAAAAAGTTTTATTTAACGATTAGAAAAATATTTAAATAAATATAATATTTAATCTTATTTATAAATTCAATAGTTCAATTGTATGTAATATAATAAATTTTAATGTTATTAAAAAAATTTATAATTCTTTAAAGAATAATTTTTTTATATTTTAAATAATTATACAATACAATATTATATGTTTTAAAAGTTTAAACTACATAAATTTTTATAATTAAAAAAATATTTTCTTAGAAAAAAAAATTATAAAATTCTCAAATTAATTTTAAGTTATAGAGTGGAGTTGATATACGTAGCAATCATCATTGAATGCACGTGGAGTATTGGTAACAGTTCTCAACAATTTTACACGTTTCTTCTATTTCTTACAATAATAATGCATATGGTGGAGCCCTCAATCTCTATCCATGATCCTAAGAGGAAAACACTGCATTTCCTTACTTGGAAAGCCTAGATGTCTTTTGATTCATTTTGGAAGTTGTATTTCCCATAATAACCCTCGAACCATGAAAATATACTAGTGAAACTTTTCCCTTCCGTATTCCTTTGCTTTATTCTAAAATTTAAGATAATAAATAGAGAAAAACAAAATCTTATTTTATCAGTAAACAGATGATTACGAAACAACTTATGTTGATAGAGCATAATATTCAAGAATAATTTTTCTATTCATGTAACAAATAAAATAATAATCCTACAACATCATTGACAACCTGATTTATAGGTTGTAATTCACCTTAAAATTTAGGAAACCTTCGGAGGAAAAAATCAAAGAATTAGGGAATGAAGAAAAAAAAAAAAAAAAAAGGAGTTGCTGACCATTATAAAATGGGTCCAACCACAACCCAAAAATGGAAAAAAGAAATGGTGGAAAAGCTATAAAATAAAAAAAAAAATTTAGAAATTCTAGAAGGAAAAAATATTTCCAGAATTCCGAGAAAAGTTTTCCATTTGGAATTTTTTAAAAATTCCAAAGTGAATCTTGTGGAGTAAAGCCATCCCAATTTTCTTCCCCATATAAGTTATCATGTGTAGGTAAAGGTGGCATAAAAAAATCATCAAATCCAGGGAATATTCCAAAATCAGAAAAATTGTCCAAGAATGCAGATTCCAGGGGCATTTCAGGAATTTCACTATTCTCCAATTGGACCACCCCATCCGAAACCGACGGGCAGGGAGATTCCGGTTCCGCTTGCATCTCAAGCGAAGAAGAAACCGAAGAGCAAGAATTATCCGAAACCAAATTATTCCACCCGACCTGTACCCGAACCCGAACAAGTTCCGCTCTCCGATCCCTCGTTGGCAAATCGGGCAGCAGCCACCTGGATTTCCGTCGATGTCATAGACCTCCCGTTGACAATATCCGGCGGGTTATCGGGGAAATTAAACTTGGCCGATTTACCACGCAAGCAAAAAGCGGCGGCGTCGAAAGCACGAGCGGCCTTTTGCGGCGTATCGTAAGAGCCCAACCAAATCCTCTCGCGGCTGTTCGGCAGTCTGATTTCGGAAACATATTTCCCCCACTTCCTCTTTCGGACACCCTTGTACTTATTATTATTATCACTATTATAATTATTTGACGAGGAGTTGTCAACCTTAAACCTCTCCGTCGTCGCTGATGATTCTTTCTGGGCACCAGGTTTCACCATTTTGTATGATCTCAATTTTTATTTTTTTTCTGGAAGTGGTGAGTTTGGATGGTGGGGGAATTGGCGGCTTTGGTGTGTATATATATATGGGGGGATCAAAGGTAGTTCCCGAAGAAGTAAGAGAGGGATAGTGAGGGGATTGGGACCAGTCAACAGGCCGTGTTGATTGGACCCGTTGAGAAGAAAAAAGTGATGACGGAGTGCCACGTGGAAGAAATACTAGAATTGATTATTTGGGTTAACGCGGTAGTGTTGGGTAAACAATTGTAGAGTTTGTTGCACGTTGATTTTTTGGATAATTTGGGTGACGTCGCGGAAACCGGAAAACTCAAATTCATTTAATTATTCTTTTCCTTACATGTCAGCATGCTTTTGTCATCGTCACCGTGCTTTTATCATCGTGGCAAATTGTTGCAGCCTGGGTGTTCTTGGACCTATAGTTATGAAATTCGGTATCAATTTGGTGTATTAATCACTACATGGGGTTGGATTTGGTTGGATAAGAAATTCACTGAATGCGCCGGTTGAATCAGTAAGATCCGGGATTCGATAGATTTTTAAGAAAATCGGGGTTCCAAAATTGAAAGAAAAACTTCTTTGTTAAAACTCGAACTCTAAACCTCTAGGTGAATAAATACGAAATTTCAACCTTTACAGCATTTGCTACTTGTTTGATTGCTACCTTAACTTTGTTTCTTCTATCCTTCGCAAATTTCATGTTTCACTATTTAAAAAAAAAAAAAAAATCTAGCTTCAATCTTAATTTTTATATATTTGTTATATATTATTATATTACATAAAATTAAACATAACAATTTTAATATGTTTTGTTTTGTTTTAAAATATAGCTATTCTAAACTCATCAAGAATAGATTAAAATTTAATAAATATGTTTTATAAATGTTTTCAATAGATATTTTATATCTAATAATTTAAAATTATTATTCATAAAATTTCACGTTTTTTGTCATGTTTCGGGAATTTAACTTCTTAACAATAGTAATTTAATTATGATATTAGTGCTTTACTTTTCAATTTTACCCCTCAAATTTCATTTTGAATTTGTATATAATATTATTAAAAAATAAAGGAAGGAGAATATTAAAAAAAGAGATAAAAGATTCTTTTGGTTTTGTCAGGATGTCAAATATTTTGAAACATTTTAAGATAGAAAGCAGGAAATTTTTATTTTGGGTTGAACAATTACTCGACATAAGTAGAAAAATAATATTCCTGTGAATCTCCCACTCCACATAAAAAACTCTTATCAATTCTGAAGCAACTATTAAGCATGTTAAATAAAAATTTTCAAATGTGTCACTTTTAATGGAACCAAAAAAAGTGCTGTTAAGTTTCTTGTTGTTCACAGAGGCCCCAGCTGCTCCCCATAATTACTTACAAGTCCAAAAACATATTAATATTTATATATCCGTCAGCGTAGTTTCAACTTTGACTTTTTAACGCGTCCGTTCTGCAGCTGCTTTTTAAAGGGCAAAAGGCCAAAGAGTTGATCAATGTCTGCGGCTGAGGCAGGGGAAGGTTTGGCTCACTTTTCTTTTCTCACTGCCTCTTGCGTCATGCATGAGCTTCTCAACTGCTCCTGATAATTGCGTCAACTCGATGGTTACTATTAAAGTCTACTAAAATGTGTTCCATTTCATATAATCCTTGTGTGTTTATTAATTTTATATAAACTGTGTCGTACTCATTTTGTCACAGTTTAATCTTAATAGACAAAATAGATTAATTTTATAACAAAGATTTCATATATTTTTATTTATTTTTTTAATAAAAGTAAAATTTATATTAAATATTAACACGTGTGAATTAAAAATTTAAAAAAATTTATTCAAGATTAAATTTCAAATATTTGATATACATTAATAAATAAAGAAAAAATCAAACGATGACAGCATAAATAGGACGGTGACTAACATAAGTAAATTTCCGTGTATTAACATTGTCTTCTTTATTCCAAAGATTAATGAATTAGAAAATAGTATGTTGGTGGGTTAGGCATGGGGTAGCCATTCGTGCAACTTTGAATTATCTCTTCGTTCACAAACTTTGAAGCTACTTTGATTTATATAAGTCGTTTCCTAATTGGTCAAATTAATCCTGGGTTCTCTCGTTGTAATACTTATAATAGTAGTATTAATTCTGGTCTTAATTGTACGTACAGCATGTTGAATTTATAAATTTAATTACGGTTTTTCTTTTGTTAGTTATCAAACCATCTCGGATACTTGCGAATATAGGGAAAAAAGAGGGGGAGGAGGGGGAGTTAATGGATTTTAACATAAGTGCCGAGTAGAATTGCATGTGCCCTTTAATAAAAATGTAATAGGAATTCTTTGAAACTAA
Source organism: Cinchona pubescens (assembly GCA_025175665.1). Lineage (NCBI taxonomy): Eukaryota > Viridiplantae > Streptophyta > Magnoliopsida > Gentianales > Rubiaceae > Cinchona > Cinchona pubescens. The sequence continues at coordinate 1,042,102 of JANKKI010000031.1, read as the reverse complement.
ACTTTCCATTGTTACACTCTTTTAGCTTTAGGGGGAAAAATATTTAGTCGAACCAAATTTACTATTTTAGGAAAACAAGAATAACAACAATGAAAGTTGGATCCACGCATATCACTTTTCGTGGTTACATTAGTAAAGCGTTGGCCAAATTGACGGTAGTTAATGAATCTTGAGACGATCCATCAAATCAAGTTTGATCCACCATCAAATGATTGTTTATTTGATTGATATTCGACTTTTTGGATTTATTCAATTTTTATTTTAAAATTTTTAAAATCAAAATATAGGTACGATCTAAACATTTAATTTTCTTCGATTTCATATTCTAATTTTAAAATTTAGTACATCGTCCTACAAATTTCATATTATTATATAAAAGTCTACTAAATTTATAAGTATACAACATATTAGTGTAACACCTTTATTTTAATTATTCTAATTTTCATATTATACACTTTATATAATGTGTATATAAAAATATAATTCATAATATTATTATGTAGATATTTTAATAAATACTTAAGTATATATAATTATATAACTCTAGTATCTATATGTATTAAAAGGAAATTAATAATTCATTTAATTAGTTATTGAAACAAAAGTGTTACATTAATAAGTTGCATACTTATATTAATATATAAGTACATAAATTGTACATAACACCAACAATTATACAAAAAAAAAAAAGATATTTAAGTATTAAGAAAAAATAATATTATCGGTTATTAACATATTTAATTATTAGCAAGAATTAAGAAAATTATGATTAAAATATTATATACACAAATATAAATTAATATATTATTATAATTGTATATCTTCACATATATATATACACACACTAGCGTAGAAACCCGTGCTATGCACGAGAATAAAAGTAATATGAAATATGAAGATCAAATAATATATATTGACCATATAAATATTTTAATAATTAAAACAATTATCATAAACAAAAGAAAGTAACAATAATAATTTTGTCTTGTGCATAACATAGGGATTTAGGCTAGTAAAACATAAAATTAAGAAAACAAAATTCAAAAGTAAGAGTTATAAAATAAAGTATATAAATAAGTACAACAAACCTTTTATACATATCATATACACATAATATGCTTTTAGGTTTGCGTGTCATTTGAAAAAGATTGTATTTAATTTTAAAATATAATTTTCCTCTTTTAGAGTAGTACAACTAATATAAAAATAAAAGGATTTGTAAGTTGTTATTGTCATAGAAAAAATTATTTATAATTAAATTTATAAAAATAATAGTGAATTAATATTTTACAACATAGACCATATAACAATATACGTAGGGTGGCACTGATTATAAGATGTCTGTTGTAAATTAGTAGCTCTATTTTCTTGAATGGATGCATTATTGACTTGTAATTGCTGGTGAATTTGGTGATAGTTTGTCCTACCACATAAATTCTCATGACATGTATTTATTTGAACGACATAGTTTTGCTCAAAGAAGATAAACAGAAAAAACATATCAAATATATGTAATTTGATGTTGTAAATTTGAAACTTTAAAAATAGTTTTTGGACTATCTAATTTGGAATTATCCTTTATCAATTTTTTGATAAAAGTATTACGATGATCTAATTAGGTTTCAAGGATAATATTACTCATAGATAGCTAGGTTACACATATTTCAATTTATTAGGAATGACCCTTTAAGTTGTCTACCTAATTTGTTTAAATAAATAAATACTTATTTTCCTAACTTATTCTAACCAATATAATTTTATATTTAACATGTACATTTAATAATCAATACTTATGTAATAATCCAATAACATACTATTTGTTTTGTAACTCTTTTACAAAAAAAAAAAAAAAAATCAATTATATTCATTTGGTCTTCTTGTAAACTACTATTATAAAAGCACAATAATTTTTATTTTGTATTTTTTTTTCTTCCAGTCTAGTAGTGATATCTCTAAATCAACAAACAAAAAGTAATACAATCAATTAATGGTGATGCCAATAAAAAGACATATTATTAAAATTATTTTTTAACGTGTTGTGATTACATAATTACTTACGAATAATGTCTATTGACATTGAATAGTTAATTACCAATAAATATATAGTTGCAAGAAAATGTATTGAAGATATTGATCTTACACGATAACAGTCACACTAATTTTTACTTTTTTTATTTCCAGTATATTAGTTATATCTTTAATTCAACAAATAAAAAGTAAAACAACTGATAGTGATACGAATAATAAGACATACTATTAAAACTATTTTTATAATGTATTATGATTATATAATCACTTATGAATAATGTCTATTGATTTATTGAATAATTAATTACCAATAAATAAAAAGTTACAAAAAGGTGAAAAGAAGAATTTGATCTTACCACATTTTTATTTTTTTGTGATATAAAAAATTATTGTTCTTATTGATAAAAATGAATTAAATATAATCAGATTGTAATAATGATATCATTCAGACATAGTTATACTAAATATCTTCCTACTTTATGAAAATTATTATTTAAGTATATATCCATATCTAAAATTAATCTATTAACAATTATATATAGGTAAAAGTTTGACATGATTAATAAATATTTATTTTCTTAACTTATAGCTAGTTAATAATTCATACTTATATGATGATTTATAATACATATTTAATTTTATAATATTTTTGGAAAAAAGATTGATCTCACACGGTAAAAGTCACACTATTTTTACTATTTTTCCTTCAAGTATGTTATTTATATCTTTAAGTCAATAAACAAAAAGCAATACTATCCATGGTGATATCAATAACAAGACAAAATATTAAAACTAATTATTTTTAATGTATTGCGATTATATAATCACTTAAGAATAATCTCCATTAATATTGAATAATTAATTACCATTAAATATAAAGTGGCAAGAAGATACCAAAAAAATTGATCTTACAACCTTTTTTATCTTTTTGTGATATAATAAATTATTGTTCTTCTTTATAAATATTAGTTGAATGTAATTAGGTTGTAAAAATGATATCATTTAGATATAGTTAGGCTAAATATATTCCTACTTTTATGAAAGTTATTATATATATATATATATATATGTATGTATGTATGTATATATAACAATAGTGGTGTTTATCTTGACCCGTCGATTCAAAAAACTTGATGAAGCGGTCCATTTTGAACCGTAAAAATAGGGTATGCAAACCTGTTAATAAAATCGGATCGGGTATTACTTTTAATGGGTTAGGTAGCAGGTAAAAAAATTTGCTACCTAGCAGGTACCTGACCTGGTCTATATACAGAGTCAATTCTGTAAATTTGCATATTATGGCCTAATCTCTAATTAATAGATTTCTTATTTTTTCCTTCTATAATGGTATATGTGTAATTAATAGTCATTTTATATTTATTTTAAAATTTTGATATTAAAAAAAAAAAATGTTAAACCAGATCGAGTACCCGGTCATCTAGTCTTTTTTTACCAAGTACCATATGCATGTGAACTGAATATCGAGTCACTTTTTTCGATCCGATATAATCGAGTTAGGTCGGATAATTAACATTGAATAATTAACTACTAATAAATATAAAATTTCAAGAAGATGCAACAACGAAATTGATCTAAACACTTTTTTTTAATCTTTTTGTGATATAATAAATTATTGTTCTTTTTGAAAAATATTAATTAAATATAATCATGTTATGTAAATTAATTTACTAATAGTGATATATTGATTCAAATTTTGTATAATTAATAAATATTTATTTTCTTAACTTATAATTAATAATTGATACTTATATTATGATTTATAATGCACATTTAATTTTATTACATTTTTGGAAAAAAATTAAGAAATTATAAGAGGTGTGCATAAATTGATATTTAAAAAAAAATAAGTGTAGTTAAATATAAGATTAGGTAACTATTTAAGTAGTTTATCTTTTACCTCTATTATTTACCAAATAATTTTTTTTTTGTCTAATGTGCCACATGTCAGCTTGTTATGACTCCTCACTAAAAGAGGCTTTGCTATAATATATATAGGTTTGTTTAACTTATTTGACTAGTATTTGACCGGTAAAGAAGAACAAATTGTTCGATCAATAAATCAGTCAAATTAGTTAATTTGTAAATGGTATTCGACAGATAGTTTGACTTGAAAATTGAAATTAAAGCCAAATTGAAAAGTTGTTTAGTTAATTTGATTTTAAGTGAAAATAGAATTGAAAGTCGAATAAGTAAAGTCAAAATTTTTATCGACTTAACTTAACTCGACAGTTCGACTTGCTTTTGAACACCCAATCATTACTACTTCATATAATACTTCATCATTTTTGGTATAATTTTTTATTTTTGGTGTAATTTGATCCATTCATCCATTCTTATTTTTAGATTTGTAACTTTCCATTTCTCTGATCAAATAACTTCCACTAACCCACCACAAAATTACACACAAATCCCTAATCTAATTGGATTTTTGTGTTTGTCCATTTTCATAAAATTTTGGTACAATTCTACACACACATCGAGTATAAGAATAGGACTAATTATATATAAAACAAGAATCTCACTTTTGGTATGATACTACTTAATGTTCTTCTTAATATACCCTTATGAAGTTGTTTTAAAACTTCTTTTTTTTTTCCTCTTCAATATATATATATATAAAGCACACACATAGAGTGTGCACTAATTATATATATGTATAAAAGACACACACATAGAGTGTGCACTAATTACTAGTTATCATTAGGGGTGTTCATCCTAACCCATTGATACAAAAAATTTACTGAATCAATCCGATCCAAACTGGAAGAAGAGGGTATCCGAATTACATTCTAAAAGCGGGTTGAGTAAAGAGTTGGGTAGAGGGTATATGCAGATCACTCAAGTTGAGGGTCGGGTAGCGGGTCACATATTTGTGACCTGTCGGGTACCCGACCCGATCCATTTCAGGGGTAATTTTATAAATTTGATTAATAGGGTTTCATTATAAATTAATACTTACTAGGATCATTGGCAGTCTCTCACCTTTTTTTTTTAGTTCCTTGTCTTCCTTTCCTTTTCCTCCTCAGTCATCTCTTCCCTTCCTCTTCTTCGCATCCTCATTTCTCACACTCATGTCTGTTGAGATGTATTTTGTGATTTAATTGTTGTTACTATTGGCCTATTGCTACTTGTTAGTTTGTTACTATTGGAATGTAATAGGGACACATTTAGTGACTAAGAGACACACTTATACATGTGTCTAGATGTGTATTCAGATCATATATGCGTAGAAAAGAAAATAAATAATTAAAGATGGTATAAATGTATATGAGAGAGAATGTGTGTGATAGGGTATGTATGTGTGTGTGAGAGAGAATTTGTGTGTGATAGAGTGTGTGTATGTGAGTGAGAGAGAATATGCATGTGTGTGAGTCTGTGTGCATACAAGTACGAAAAAATACAAGAGAGAATGTTTGTGAGAAACTAAGTGTATATGTGTGTGTGTGAGAGACAATATATATATGTGAGGAAGTGTATATTTTTGTGTGTGAGAGAGTATATGTTTGTGTGAGAGTGTGTGTGCAAGTGAGAGAAAGTGTGTGTGAATATGTGAGAGAGAGTATGTGTGTGTTAGACTATGTGTTTGTACATTTATTTAAAATTCAGCAGATTAAGTGAAAATGTTTTCACTTAAAATTTTGAATACAAATTAAGCAGTGCTTAATGTATTAAGTGATGAGAGAATTCTGTTATCAAACATGTTGAATTCAAAAATCTCTTAATCAATTAATTTTCAGCATTAAATTGAGTTATCAAAGAGGTCTTAGACTTAATTGTGAAATACCTTGCCTAACTACCATTATTTAAATTTTTATGTTTTGTTACTAGTGAGGGTTGGGTACCCAATCAATCCGCTCCTCTTTTGCGGGTACCCGCTTTGTAGGGATCTTATAGAATGTCAAATTTTTCTTGACCCGATCAATAAAATTGGATATTTTTTTAACTCATAAACCGAATACCTAATTCATGAATACCCCTAATTTTCATCAGCACGCGGTCGTCTGAATGAGCTTTCCTACGTTATTGCGACCGTTTATTTTTGACAAGAATGTCAACGCCACATACACAAGCATATACGTTATCACTCAACATCTTTGATTGCTGTCTCCGGTACTTACACCACACATGTTTTACGCCATAGTCAATTCCAAAGCTCTCCACTTCTCTAATTTTTATATTAAGTTAGAAAAATAGGAGGAGGTTTTTATAGTTAATTATTCTTTAAAAGATATTTTAGAATTATTTTATAATATATTTTTTAACTATATTTTATTTTTTATTTAATAACTAAAGTTGTTATAATAATTATTTTAAATAATATTCAAAATAATAGATGTTCAAATAGAGTTAAAGGCTAAGTTACTTTTTTGCCTTTATGTTTTCTTTTGAGTTTCTTTTGTTTTTCTTATTAGTGCAATCATATCTATAAGGCCAAATATTGGAGAGTATTTCCTCATTAAATATTTGCCTTAAGGTTTTTCACTTCTTGTCCCCATTAATATAATCTAAGTAAGGAAAAGTTGAATTAAAAGCTAGATTTGACACTTAGAAAGTAATAATACTATATTTGCATGTGGTGCATGTGTTAGTATAAGAGAATAGGAAAATTTAATAAGAATATTTAGAACTTAAACATGTTTGTTCTCCGATGTTTCGTACAAATTTATTAACCGCATGCTTTTCATAACATGATAAGGTGGAGCCACGTAATACATCAACTAATCTACGACAAAATTAACAATGGGCAAATATTCCTTAATACATACTGTACTAAAAATTGAAACACAATTCCACATAACTTTTCTTTGCTAGACCGAAAATCAATTGACCACTTAAGCAAAAGAACGAAAATGTCAAGAGAATAGTGGAAAAGAAAAGAGGGTGGGGTGGAGAGACATAAATATGTACTGACAAATATGAGGATTTAATTGTGTTACCGCTATTATTTAGGACAAATTCCACATAATTAGATTGAGCCACCTTACCATATACATATATATATATATATATATGTGAGTCGTATTATACGGGGACAAAGAGTGGGATGTGGCTAAGTAACCTCAGGGTAGACGCAGAAGTTATAATTTGAGAAAATAAGATATTATAGATATATATTTGTAAGGAATTTTTTTAAATTTTAAAAAAATGAAATATAAATTTTATAAAAATATACATAAAATTTTTAAAATATATAATTTCTAAAATCTTGAGAGCCTTCCTTACCTACCTCCGGTATTGAGTAGATCTCCCGACTCTCCTTTTTTAAAAATTCTAAAATGTACCAGAATTATCACATCACTTGATACGAGTGACGTGGAGCTTTGTTAATCCTAATTATACGTACAACAATGGAGTTCCATATGAAAATCCTAATTACTACTGTATGACCAAACCATCCAAGGCTATAGGCTATTGAATAATAATTTCCGAAGTTGAAGGCGGCAATTGCCGCCTACCGTCAACCGAGTACAATTATCGAGAAGCTATGACCATGTTGGACTATAATTTTTCCATCATTTTCAGGTGCTGGTTTTCATGAGCTTTCCTAGGTTATTGCTACCCGGCCCTGTTTTTCAAACGATGTCAACGTCATAAACATAAACATATACGTTATCAGTGTGTCCTATTTATAATTTTCTATTCCAAATTAAATACACCAAGTTTTATCATTGAAGGCTCCCTTTGATAACAAGATTGGTCCTTATTTTTTAAATAATATTGTATAATTATTTTTTAACATATTTTTTAACACTACACTAATTATTATTATTTTTTATTTCACACATATTACATCCAGAAAATATTAAAGTAATTATTCAAACTATTATTTTGATTAATAACACTCCAAACATATATAATTAATGACGCATGCATGCAATTGACTGCTACCATAAACATTGTTCGGATCTTCTCTTGTAGCTGTCCAAAGTCCAAACTTTTGGTCAATATCTCACTGTCTGTTTATTCAATGAATCAAGTCAAATTTTACTTCCATCAACGTTGGTTTCTCCCGAGTTTCGACTTTCCATCAATGTTTTACGCGACTCACAACAATAGTGAAAATATTTCCAATTTTAGGGTCTGTTTGGTGCAATGTAAATTATTTTCCTTGGGAAAATATTTTTCAAGAAAATACATCATTTTCCCCAAATTTTCAAGTGCTTGGTTGATTAGTGGTTTAAAGTCTTTTTCTGAATCCTGATAACTGGTGGCAAAGAGTATCGCAATTAAAAATGGTTGGAATTGGTGAATAAAAAAACTGGTGAATTGTTCTCAATGATTTTTGAATAGTCATTTGTTTACCAATTTAGTTCCTGTCTGATCAACTACTTTCCGGTTCATGAATAAAACATTAATTGAAAGTGATAAACATGAATGCCACTAATTTGTTCAATTAATTATTTTGCATTTATTAACTATGTATAATATTAATTGAATGATTATCGATCCGTGTGTGATTAAACTTGTTTACATTCATGAATTGTGAATTTATTAATGATGTATTTATTAATATATTTAGGGGTGACCACGGATCTGGTTCTGGAACCGAAATCGCTGGAATTGGATTGCCGAAAACCAGAATCAAAACTGTCAAATCCAGTTCTAGGAATTGAAATTGAAATCGAGTACAAGGTTTCAGTTTCGATTATCCATTTTTTAGAATTAGAACTGGAACCAAGTAATTTTTTTATTTTTTTTAAAAAAAGGTTTAAAATGACCATGGTGTGGCTATTGGCCTACCAACCACCAGCAACACACCAACCGTCACAAGACTGGCGTTGTTTCTCCATCAACCATTTTCTTTTTTTTAAAAAAAAAAATTTCATAAAATTTACCTAAGAGAATACCTCCTCCCCCTACCATTTTTGTTTTACCCTCTCCTCCTACCATTTTGCAATACAAAATTTTCTCAACTCATTCCCTCTAATTCTCTCAAATACTCTCAAATTTTTTATAATCTCTAATATTATTTATCAATTTCTATTTATTGTCTATGTATTTATAATATCAATTTTTTAATTATTATACTATTTTCAAGTGCTATTTATTTTCTCTAATTCTCATAAATTCTATTAGTTATTTTTTATAATATATTTTTTTTAAAAGTTCAAATTAATATTTTCAAATGGATAGCCAAAATTCTAATGAAATTTTTATTAATCTTGGAGATGATGTTAAAATTCAGCGAGTAAATCAACAAAACCTCCTATTTCTAAGGTTCCAAAGGCCGAAATGTTTATGAAATATTTTGCAAAAAAAATTAGATTTGCAAGACTAACTATAGACGCTTGGAAAAAAAAGAGCGGATATAGAACACTGACGAAGCACTTGATGAGGGAACATCCGACGGAACTCAGCATTGAGAAGACCTAAACTCAAATACACGCATCTTCATCTTCTAATCCTATATTTAAAATTTTTAATTAACAACATAAAAGTGGATTAATTAATTTTATTTGTAGAGAACATTTACCATTTAGTTTTGGTAAAAAAAAAAAAAGAAAAAAAAATATGTACATTTTCAACAAATATATGTGAATTCACAAGTTAAACGTATGCCTAAAATAACTTTTATATGTGAAATTTCAAGATATTATAAAGACAAAAAAGATTTTGGTAGATATTTTTTGAAATTAGAAAGTCGTATTTCGACATATAGTGATATTTGGAGTGATCATTGGAATAAAATTTTTTACATGAGTGTAACTGCTCATTGGATTGATGATAATTGGATTATGCCAAAAAGAATAATTGCTGTTCATATATTTAATGAAAGTCACACAACCATAAATATAAGTAAAAATCTCTATGATTAAAGAGATTTTAGACAAATATTGCTTGGTAGATAAAATTTTTTCAATTGGTTTTGATAATGCCACTAAAATACTACATCGATTGGATATTTAAAAAATTATTGTGAAGCACAACTAGATGGTAAATTTTTTTCACATTAGGTGCACATGTCACATTTTAAATTTAAGTGTTTTAGATGGTTTTAAAACACTTAATGCTTCGGTTCAACCTATTACAGATGCAATTAGTTACCTAATTGGCCAACCAAAAATAATGAAAGAATGGGCTAAATTTTGTATTGAAAAAGAAAAAACCTAAAAAATTTGTTCATGATATTCCTAATCGTTGGAATTCAACTTATGATTTACTTAATAATTCTTTAAAGTATAATGATTTATTATGCAAATTTTTTAGAAACAGATATCCTAGTAGTTTTGACTTACATTCTAGTCTATGGGAAACTTGTGAAAAAATGGTAGAAATTTTACATGTTTTTAAAATTGCTACTTGCACTTTATATCGTAGTGTTTTTTTTTTTCTTCCTACATCTCATTTGTTTATATCTCAAGCATATGATATAGTTAGTATTTTAGAAGATAGTGTAAATGACATTATTTTGCAAAGTACTGTTATTGATATGTTACAAAAATGGATTAATTATTATTACTATATTCCACCTATTTATTTAGTTACTTCTATCATGCCCTATACCCGCGTATATCGGCACGTGATAGTCCCCGTACCCTCAAGTTATCTCTCAAAGGTACAAGATTCGATTCAAACATAATCGTTAATTAAATAATAACGATGTTTGTAACATAAATAATAATTATTGTTGTCTCACTAATGCGGTGAAACTAATATAAACTAAATCAATCCATAAATCTTAAAGCAACATAATTTTGAATTAAACAAACTAAACTAAGCAATAATTTATTTAGTCGCAAGCTACTCCTAACTAGTATACTTCAAGACTTTGGCGCAGCTAAACTTTTGGATCTTCAAAACTCTCTAGCTCTGCAAAACAATGGGTGGTATGTTAAGAAATAGGATGAGTGACAAGTCGCTTACCAAGTAGCTAGTACCACCTTTGCTGGACCAGACAAGTTACACATATATATTTCGTCAAAATTCAATATAGCTTCATATCACAGTCATAAGTTTCTTTTAGAAAATCGTTCTTGAAAAAAAATATACTTGTATACTATTCAAAGAAAGTGGCTATAATACCCGATATTTCTGATCATTTCACACATTTTTGTACTTGATCTTATCCTTTTAAATACTCATTAATAACCCTTTCAAATATTAATTAATCGTTTTATCTTTTTTAAACATTTTCTAATTTTTTTGGATAAAAGTATAATTTTACAAAACTTGAGGGACTAAAGTAAAATTTTGAAAAATTTACCAAGACTTCTTAATGAAGTCATTAACTCAACAACCTTAATTCTCATCTCCAGCTTCAAACAGGTCTCTGGAACTTCCCTGAACCTCTTTTCGAACTTTTCATCTTAAATGTCAAGCCTTATATTTAGTTTAGGAAGGATTTTTACTCCCAAATAAAAATGGTGATCCAGGAATATTCGTAGACCTTTAATACAACTTCACAAGTAAGTTTTACTTCAAGACTTGCATGATTTTTATGTTAAATTTCAAGTTCCTCCAAAAATTAATTTGTTTAATTTTTGTTGTTTGTGAATTGATTTTGTTACCAAATATGTTTATGAGCTACTGGGACTTGATTTATGGTTTGAAATGATTTTTTAACCATTATGTTTGTGAGATTTGAATAAGGGTTTCGACAATCCTTAACCTGGAGATATATTTGAAATTATGAACCCTAACTTGTACATTTTTGTCTTATTTTCACGAATTTAAGTCAACCCTTACTTGTTTGTATTGGATTATTGCCTAATTTGAGAATTTGGGTAATGCTCACAAGTGAACCCCTACCTCGATTTTTATTCTAATGGTATAACACTTTCCTGGTTTAGGTGATTTGGGGTTAGAGTTTTAGACCTTCGAAATTAGGATATGTCTACGAAATTGAATAAGTTTTCGAGGTAAGTAACGTTTACGCCTTTTTATCGATACCCTGTATATGATTGGTTTTGTAACCCTAGAATAATTGATATTAAGGTAAGTATATTTATTTTTGAGTAATGTTTATAAGGTAAGTATATTTATAATTTAAAAGTTTGTTATGCAATGTGTTATTTGTTCATTATTACCCTATGTATTAATGAATGATTATTGTAAAGAGCTCAAGGGGTTACTTGAGTGGATTTGGCTATGAGTGAGTGAATGAAATGATATACTGAGTACTCTACTTCGTAAACGTTATACCCAATCTATCGGAAAGACAAGTGATAGACACTCCGTTATGCCTTGTCTACTCGGGCAGATGATAGGTAGACTTGGATCCAGTGTCGGGAAGACTTTTGTGAACCATGAGCTCCTTGATTGACATATGTATTTAATTATTGAAAATATCTCGTATATTATTTTCTGCACTGGTTGTATACGTGTTATCTATAATTGAGTTTAAATATTATTTACCTAAGAACTATGTGCTTACTCTGTTATTATTTTTTTCCTTTGTTTGCAGTCGAGAACCAACATGAGACGTTAGTAGGTCTTGAGTCGAGTGCTGACCTGGGAGGGGGTTACAGTGCGGACCCCAATTACTAAAATTAGAGTTTTCCTGTTTACCATCTTAGTGTGAGATTTATTCTTGAATTTAGGCCTGTGTGCCAAGGATTTATTAGAATTGTCTTGTATATCAAATCTCTAATTGTCATTTTGGTTGTGGTTTAGTGTTTCTATATAAGTGTGATTTGGTCATCATGGATTGTTATAAACATGATTGTTGAATATACTTTTGTGATTTTGTTTTGGTTGATCTTGAGATCTAATGACGGTATTATGTTTGTTTATTACTCTTGTACCGTGCCTTGTATGTTTGGGGTGATCCTGAGGTGCGGCGTGTCATTGTCCCCGTTTTGGGGGCATGACAGTGGCATTAAATCAAAGGTTTTACGAAAATATTTCACATAAATCATAGGTAAAGTTCATAACTAGTATCGGAAATCATAAGCATATTTCATAATCAGAGTTCAAAAATTTAAAATCACAAGTCAGAGTCAAGCTCATTATCGAAATTTCAAAGTTCACATCATGGTCTATTATAAAGCTCATAAAACAAACACGTTATTATCGGCTTACTGAACTTATCCTAGTGCTAAGAGACCCCACTTGAAAAGGTTGTCAAAAGGTTCGGTCAAAATTTACTTTGACTCAGAAATGCAATATTGGGTCTTAGATCACCCAAACAAAATATCAGATCTTAAGTCACCTGAACAGAAAATCAGACGTATAGTCCTTACTGACTATTCATGATTATTTTAGGACTCTTGGTCCATTATTAATTACCGAATAAATAATTCAAACATTCAAAAATCATAAAAAGAATCGACTGATTTCCTAAACAAAATTATCAAATATTACTAGAGTCCAATTTCAAAATAAACCTATTTGTATATAGACTATCATGACGTTGGTAGTATTATCTAGGTTCTAAATTTACTTAATCATGTTGAAACTAAATATATATTCTTCTTAATTATATAAAAACATAACAGTTAAAATATCTACTAATACTGCAAAAGTATTCAATAAGTTATTATAAAAATAGTTCTTTAGTTCCTTTTAATTACTTATACAATAAGTATTCAAATTTTTAGATGAAAAACTAAATCTCATAAACATAAGGGACTATCCTAAACTGCTACATGTCAAGAGCCTAATCGACAGGAAACTTTATTATGGAAAAATCCTACCAAATGACACGCCAAGTGGTATCCCTAAACCAATGAGATTCTGCTATTTAAAGTGGTGGACCTAAAAATAAAATGAATTAGTAGGCCATTATTTAAAATGCTAGAATCTCATTAATTTGGGAACAACACTTAGCATGCCACTTAGTAGGATGTTCCTATAATAAAGTTTTTGCTAAGGGACCTATAATGTAATTAACCAAACCTTTTAAAAACTTTCTGCACCTAATTTCTCATCAGGGAAAGATTACCTCATGAGTCCTCCAAATATTCATTAAATCAAAATAGTCTCCTAACTTTAATTTTAGCCGAATTAGTCCCTAAACTAAAATTTGTATCCAATTTGATCCCTAAATGGCGGCTCCGCCCAAACTATAATTTTTTTGAATTTTGACTGTTGTTGACTAGGGGCATCACCGTCAAATCATCTAGTCTTATGATTTTTGCTTTTTAAAAATCATCTCGTTAGTCCTCCAACTTTTTTATTAAAACTAAAGTGTCCTCCAACTTTAAGTTTAGCTGGATTAGTCCCTGAAGTAAATATTTGTATCCATTTTGATCCTTAAATGGCGGTTCTACCCAAAGCATAAAATTTTTGACTTTTGACCAGTGTTGAATAGGGGTATAATCGTCAAATTGTTTGGTCCTATAATTTTTGTTTTTAAAAATAATTTTATAATTTATAATAAAAAAGCAAACATATTATATGGATTAATGATGATCTCGAAGTTAAGTGCTTGACATTTTGTTACAAATTTTCATTGTTGTTACTGTTCTCCACTAACCACAAGGATATAGAGACTCTGTATTTCATCTCGGCATGCTATATTTATTTTTTCCCAATAATTAATTTCTTTTAATGCAAAACCCTAAAATCGTTCTTATCTTTCTTCCTACACTGATGTACCGCCTACACTATTCGTCTATCTTCTACCTGTGAAGCCTTCCCACACTCCTCTATTTGCCACCTCCGTCTCCGTCTTTCCCATCCCTATCTCTCATTTCTCGCTGCCCTCATCCCTCTACAATAACCATCACCAATCCTATCTTTCTTGATGCCATCCCTTCCACCATTGCCACTACCATCTCCTTCTTCCTCATCACATTTTCTCCTTCCCGCTGCCTCTACCCCTCTGTCACAATTATCATCACTTTATCTCCTTTCCACTTCCCATATCTTCCATCTCCAGTAGTCAGACTTCTCTCTACAACCTCTATTTATTCTTTTCAAAACACGTCTATATTAATGACTTCTTTGAAATCCAATATACATCTGTAACCAACAACTTACTTGTAAAACGTTACTCGATTCCCTTCTCATCTTCCTTCTAGTTCTAGCAATGTGAGTTCAACAGAAAAGATGTTATAATATTCCCAAGAAAATTCCATAGATCAATTTTGGAATTGGATGTGATAAAATCCAAATTATCCATGATTTGTAAAAGCTATCATATTAGTATCATCGAACTTATCGGTGTTTCTATTTCTAACGATCATAACTAGATGATCTTTCGATTATATTCCTATCAAAATTAATTAAAATTAAAAAAAAAACTTTATGTTTTGGGTGGAAATGTCATTTAGGGATCAAATTGGATACAAATATTTAGTTCATGGACTAATTCGGCTAAAATTAAAGTTGGGGGACCATTTTGGTTTTAATGAAGTAGTTGGAGGACTAAAGAGGTAATTTTTAAAAAATCATAGGACCAAATGATTTGATATTTATACCCCTAGTCAACATTGGTCAAAATTCAAAAAAATTATATTTTAGGTGGACAGCTGACACATTTAGGGATCAAATTGGATATAAATAAATAGTTTAGGGACTAATTTAGCTAAAACTAAAGTTGGGGGAT
This sequence comes from Cinchona pubescens, assembly GCA_025175665.1. Taxonomy (NCBI): domain Eukaryota; kingdom Viridiplantae; phylum Streptophyta; class Magnoliopsida; order Gentianales; family Rubiaceae; genus Cinchona; species Cinchona pubescens. The sequence goes on along the minus strand of JANKKI010000031.1, from coordinate 1,026,561 downwards.
CATTTTGGTTTTAATGAAAAAGTTAGAGGACTAATGATGTGATTTTTCCTTTCTCGTCAACTCCCTCCTCTCTCTCTATTTTTATTTATTTTTTTCTCTCTCCTAGTCAACTTGTCTTCTCTTTCCTACACCTTTGTTTTTTTTTTTTTTTTTCTCTCTTTCCTTTATTCTTTCTCTTTCTTCTTCCTTATTTTTCCAACAACAACATGCCACCACCCCCACTGCTAATACTAGGAGCGCCAAGGAACAGCAGCGGAGCAACCACTCTCTATTTTTTTTTTTTTTTAAAAAAAAAAAATTCTGATTTTAACTTTTCTGAATAAATACATAATTTTTAAAACAAATACATGAATAAACTATTATACTTTGAATTAAATCTCAACTATAAATAAATAAATAAATTTAACCAACTCAAACCGTTGAACAATATAACTAACGAAAAAATCACAACCCCAGGCATGATATGTATTCTATATACGAAAAATATAAATGAAAAAAAAAATAGAATTATCGAAAAACATAGGTTGTAAAATTATACCGTTTACGATAAATAATGAGCTCCTAATGCGCACAAAAACCCTTTCTCTAAAGTTCCAAAATCTCAGTCAGCAAAATAATCACATAACCCTATGAAGTCCCCTATTGGTACATATTTAACTCTAAAAAATTCCCAACTTGTAACTCCTATAAGTTAGCTAAAATTCTCACAATTCCTATTAGGATTTGGTAACCAAAAATTGGCTGAAAATTAGCATAAATTTTAATTACGAAAATTACCAATTAATTGGTAAAAGACTTGATTTCCAAAAGAAAAACGTATTTAGGCAACAAGTTAGTTCAAGGCAATTACCATAGAACAAATAAAATTCTTAACTATGAAAGAATTTAGCTTCTACAAGGAAGTACCAATACAAATAACTCAATTTCACATACAATTGTTTAATTAAATTATCATTATTATCTATATTAATAATATATATATATATATATATATTAAAAAAAGGGGCTTGACAACTTAAGTTTTAGATCCTCATATTAAAATTGATGGTTTGATGCAATATTTGGAAGTAATTATAGTATAATAAATAATATGTTAGAGTATATGGTTCTTAAAGACAACATAGTAGATTCAATTGAAGTTGCTGAAATGACTAAAAAGTGTATTCGTACATTGTATAGTGATTATCAACTTCAAATTCTGCATTCTAGTGCCGGAAGCAGTAGTGGTGGTGTTAGAAGTAGTCCACGAAATACTACTAGAATTACTAGTACTATAAATATCCCCCTGCCTAAAAAAAAAAATTGTATACCTTGAAAAATGCAAGTGGCGGCGCTAGTAGTACAAAATTTGATATTTATCTAACCAATTCTTTTGAATTTCAAGATGATGACAACCAAGACATATGAGGAGGCAAAGAATTCTCGGTATGGAATGGTGGGGTAATAAGTCAAAGGTTTTTACTTAGACTTTGACCTCATCCTTTCTTTTATTACAAAGCAGATTTTAGCAATATCGGCATCAACAATCGTGGTCGAATAAGCTTTCAGTGCGAGGATGAGCATTTTGGACGAGAGAGTCTCAATTGAGTCTCGACCATTTGGAGATTCAAACATTATTAGCAGATTGGTACGACACTAGTATAAGGGACCAGGAGATTGAGATTAAGACTGAAGTAGATATGAACGAGAGTGATAAGAGCACTATAGTTGCTTCTTCAAGTAATACAAACTCAGACGTTGTAGAAATTCTTAATGACTTTAGCCTATTATAGTCTTATAGGCCAATGTAATTAATGCATTTAATTTTTCTTTATATTATTTTTTAGTATGGATTATCCAAAATATATATTTACTTTAACTTTTAATAGTTCAATGAAAATGCAATAGTGTACCTTTTTTTTTTCAAAAACAAGTCTACAATAGAAATATAAATAAAATATAATTTTTTATTTCTCATCTTAACTTGTATTATTTTTTTATATATATTCAAATTTATATTTTTATTTTTTTATTTTTAAAAAATTTAAATCGGAACTAAGACTGGAATCAGACGAAATTGGGGTATTGGCTGGAATCGCTAGTTCTAGAACCGAAATCAACTCCTAAGATTTTGGTTTTGGTTTCGGTTTCCTCGAACTTGGAACCGACGGTTCCAGAACCGTGGCCATGACTAAATACATTCATGAATGTAAATTTATATCCATAGATAATTAATGATGTGTTCATTAATTATAAAGATTCATCATGTGTTATTAATATTATGTTCGTGTATTATGAATGTTCATTCATGTATTAATGTTGTGTTTATTTATTAGCTCTAAAAATCCTATAACTAGGAGTGATGTAAAAGAGTTAGGAATATACCTTCAAGTTCAACAGTCTTCATTCCATTCTTCATTATTTCTTCTACTCCTACTCTCTAGAGCTTTAAGATTCGGTGTCTCGTAGAGAGAAAGTTAAGAAATATTCTACAAGTTCATATATCTATCGTTACGTAGTGCAACTTACAAGGGTGGAGTTGTAGAAATCTTTGGAGACAATTGCATAGAATCCGTTTACATCAAGTAACGGACAATTACATCTTAAAAACAAATAGTTAAATCCTTGACAACAGCTATTTTATTAGTTCGTGTTGATTGAATTCATCTTCATCAAGCAAGTATATATATGTTTAATGATTTATCCTATAACATATAATTATATTTAAATAAAGATTACAAATAATATTATTATTTTTCCAACAAAAATATCCTTGAAATGACTAATTAATGGCTTCTTTCTACCACAACCTCATTCTTCTTCAGCCCTACCATTGCACCATCACTATCACCATCACCACCATCGTTTCAAACCTGTTCCCTCAATTCCTTGTGCATCTCCACAAGAATCTCCAAAAGTAATTTTTAGAATTGTTGCCAAAATCAATAAAATTGATGGTGTCAAAGGAGAAGAGCTTCAAGTGAAGTTCAGGACCACCGGCGATTATTTTGAGGGGCTTTGCAAGTTCTTCATGAAGGTTTCATCGCGTTGTTACTCTAGTGGTAGTAGTAGCTTTAAGTTTGATAATGTGATTAAAATCTCAACAAACTTCTAAGATAATTGTCGGAATTGTCAGTGGAATCAATGGAATCGATGGTGCTGAGGGCACTGAAATCGATGGTGCCAAGAGACGAGTTTGGTTGAGCGTAGGATCACCGACAATGTTTTGAACTAAGGTTTCACTGCGATGTTGTCATAGTCGTAGTAGTAGCTTTGAGTTTGAGTTTGATAGTGTGATTCTAAGCTCCACGGAGGCACGCTTCATTAATAGAAAAATGACTTCAGCAACTTATTATCGGAAGTTGATTGATGCCATTTGGGGTATGTTTGGTTGAATGTAAAATATTTTCTTGGGAAAAATATATTCTTTAGAAAATATTTAAATGAAAAAATCTATTTTTCATACTCCTTCCATCCCATTTTATTTGGCATAGTCAATCCGGTACACAGTTTAAGAGGTATCAAATTGATATTTCATCAACTAATAATACACTTTTTTCATTATTGTCCCTATATTCAAATTCAAAATTTGTTAGTTGGTGTTGGAGTTTCAAATTTTGAAATGATTTGTGAAAGTAGTTTAATGTCATTTTTAGGGATTTGTATGAAGGGTAAAATAGGTAAATTAGTCTTTGTTTAATTGCCTTTTAAGGAGTGACAAATAATTTGGGACAAACAAAAATAGAAAGAGTGACTAATAAAATGGAACAGACGGAGTATAATTTTTCGGTGTTTAGTTGATAAAATAAAAATATTTTGAAATAAAATTTTTTAACGATTTTCATCTTTAATATTATGAATATGAGTTTAAAAGACTTATAAAAATTATAATAAATGTCTTACAAGTAATTTTAATTAATAAAAGATTGACTTTGTTCATAATTACATGATAATATAATATAACAGAAAAATATGCATAATGATTGTTATATTAAACTCATGATTAAGTGAAAAATGAATAGACTGGAATGATTGAAAAAGAAAAATAAATTTAATAAATAAAATTATAAAAGTAAGTATTTGAGATTTAATATTTCTCTTGAACTATCCGAAAAATGAATTGCGCTCAAAAATTCTGTAAGTTATTTTTAATCAGAATGAGGAAATTAGAAAATATTTAACATCAGAAAATATTTTCTAACGTTTGGCACCAAGAAAATTTCTAGAAAATATCGCTAAAATAGTCCCTCAACTTTTTTACTTTAGTCGAAATAGTCGCTCAACTTTTCTTTTAGCTAGGATAGTCCTTCAATTTTTATTTTTTAACCAAGATAGTCTCTTTGTGATGAAGCCATCACGAAAACATTTTTTTGGGTAAATTTCACATTCACCCTTTGTGGTTTAGTTGTTTGTCACATTGGGCTAATTTAAACTTTTATAAAATTTTAGGGCCAACTTTCAAAAAAGAATTAGTGGTTGACTAAGAAGATCTAACAGTGGAATCGGTGGGTGGCGGTTGGTGTTTAGTAGGTGAAACCTAGGAGGTGTTTGGGCAACTGTTGGTGGCAGTGGGTAACTATAGAGGTGGTTTTGGAGTTGGGTGAGTGACAACTTCGATTAGGGAAAGAAGAAGAAGAAAGGGGTAGAATTTTCATATTTATTTTGTAAAAATATATGTTTCGGTTTTTTTTTCCTTTTAAAATTGTTATGCAATTTTTTTTCTTTTTTATTTTTCACATTTTCAACCCGTATTAATTACATTTACCTCTGCTGAGTTTTGACCGTATTACGAGTCATACCCTCAGGTTTGACCAAACTACCAAATGATCCTGAAAATCAACATTTCATAACATTCACACCCTCGATGTCAGCCAACTAACAGATTGATTGAGAAGGTTAACTCATGTCAGAACAAATTTCAAATAAAAATCCTAAAATACCCAAGGAAAACCTAACATTCCTCTCTTCTCCCTAGCAAAATCCCAACTATTGGAGGCATCGTGGATTCAATTTTAGCCAGCAATTTCGATCAAGTTTTTCATCGAATCCTGGCTCTAAAAATTCTCTAATTATTGCCCCCACCCCTTGACGAAGCTAGAATTTAGCTTCTATGTAGAGAGAGAGAGTAAAAGAGCTGAGGAGAATTTGTAGCTGGAATTAGTATAGAAAGATTAGTACAGAGAGTGCAACGACCATTTCCTTGGTACCCAAACCCCTTATTTATAGATGTACATGAGGGGGTGTGAGGTTACCATTCTACTAGCTCATCTAGGGCTAAATTACATAACTACCCTTAATGAGACTGCCACGTAAGCACTTCTAGAACAATCTAGGGGGAGTGCCAAGTGTCACTAATCAGCATCATCAATAGTCCCCTCGGCTCGGTGCCAGCTTCAGGCAGGGGCCGAGCCGAAAACGACTGCCTGCAGCCCGTAGTCCCCAAATACCTATGACCGACCCTCTTACACTGAGCCGAGGTGCATAAGCCTTGGAGCATCCTTATGCTTGCCACACCGATCCGAGGCAGAGGTGCTACGTGGGCCCCTTGACAAGACATGGCAGCAATATTAACTAAAATCGTGGGTGACGTTTTTGCTGAGTCTCCATGCACTGAATTTTCATTTATTGCGCTACATTACTCATTCCAATTTTGCTGTAAAATGCCTCATTTTTCACGCCGTAACGCCTGCAAAATGCCTCACGCCATAACGCCTCGCTTTTCATGCAATAATGGCTCGCTTTTCTCGCCTAAACGCCTTGTTTCATTTCAAAACCGTCTGTTTTCCCCCCGGATTCAAAGAATACTCTGGAAGGTTGATCTCCAATTTATACCCCCATCTCCCCAAGTCTTTTTTTTTCTTTCCCTTACTCATTTTACTTCATTCCTTCAACTTATTTCTACTCTCTTCCTTCAACTCCTCCCTCACTCATCACTCCCTTCGCTCCTTTACTCCCCCAGAATTTCACATACTCTCCCTTCCTCACCATCATCCTCCTGTTCCCCTTGCCTCCAATTTCATCCGTCGCCGACTGCCGACCGTTGACTCAACGTCGCCGCCGGATACCACAAGAAGTCCCCCAAAAACCTCAGGATGTCTCGCCTTCTAAACAGAAGATTATGACCGGTACGTTCACTCCCACCTCTCTCATTAGCACGTCGGTTCCCCCTTCCCCTGTAGACGCCACTGATAGGCTACTAAACCCTTCTGACGAGGCTCTCTTGGCAGCAGTGCCACTAAACTTTTCCCCTGAACCTACCTTTGCCGAACCTCTACAGAACGACCACCCTAACCTCCAAACACTAGACATATCAAACTCTCTTGACCCTGAGGACAACAAAATACTTAGGGATAGATACCGTTTTCCTAAGAACGTGCACATCAAACTCCCTGCCCCCAAGGACCGAGGTCACCTGCCTCTTCCTGGTTACTTAACAGTTTACCAGGAACAGTTTGAAGCGGGGCTGAGGTTACCAATAGCACCCCTCCTCATCCATTTATCCAACCACTGGGATATTAGTATATCCCAGCTGACCCCAAATGCACTTCGGCTTATTGCCGGCTTCTCCTTCCTACGTAGATTACACAACATCCCCTATTTTCTTAGACACCTTTAGGAGATGATGTTAAAGCTATCCCCTACAAAGGGATTCTTTTACATTTCTCCCCGAACCGCGGGCAAACAGCTCACTTCGGGTAACCCTTCATCCATTCATGACTGGAAAAAGTTATTTTTCATTATCCGATACCTCACCCTCTAATGCCTCGAGACCCGTGGAACCTTGCCAAAGAAAATCTCAAAACCAAAAATGCCTCTCCTCCCGACTCCATACGCGCCAGGAGGCTCATAAAATCCAACCTTAGAATAAAGTTTAACAACCAACCTGCCATCTTATCCAACAACATCCTTGTCTGGGCAGGACTGTTCCCTACCCATGACATCTTTCCGAACTACGACCCTCATAAAGGTCATTTCATTCATTCATTTTTATTTATTTTTTAATCGTCACTTCATCGTAATACTGACCTCTTATCTTTTGCAGAGTTTGGAGCATTTCTCAATGGGCTAGTGTCTACCACACCAGCTACTGGTGCAGGCACTTCCAACCAGCCTTCTTCATCATCAGCAAGCGGATCGTTGGAGCATCCGTCACCACTAGCGCATCTTCGGGGAGTGCTGGGGCTACCCCAATAACTTCAATCCCTCGAACCAACCTTAGACCGGAAGAGCCCCAGATGGTTCAGATGGGGAGGTCACTCTGGCCCTTCAACTCACCAAACCCGAACCGGTTTGGGTCACTAGAAAGAGGTCAAGGGAGGCTGCTAGCCTCAGGGAGGGTCCCTCCTCGGTAATTACCCTCTCTTCTACGACATCGTCCCCGAGGCCCTCCGGTCCAGTGTCGCGGTTGAGGACCTCAGGGACCACTTCTGGAAATGTCCTGCTGTCAAAAGCTCATCACCTCGTATGGTAAGGACTACCGTACCTCCTTTTTTCTCGCTTTTTTGTTCTTCCTTCCCAGTTGAGGCCTGACCCCCTCCTCTTTTCAGGCGATAAAAAATACACTCTCGAGGAAGAGATGAAGTTTACAGGGTCACAAGATTTGCCCTGGGGTAGACTATCCGTCGACCCTCTTCCGGTTTCCCACACCTCGGGGAGTACTGATCTTACCGTGCTGACTCACCTCGTCGATCGACATAAACGACCGGGCGCAATTCTCGAGGGTGGCTCGCGAGCAGGCAAAGATGGTTGCCCTACCTCGGGACGTAGCCTACGTGAAGAGGCTTACTTCCCAACAAAGACTGGACGAGCTTCACGTCAGCCTAATGAACGTAAGTCTAACTAACCTTTCTTGAAATTTCAACTTTTTGCACTTTGTACTTTAATACACACCTTTGCCCCTTTGTAGACTATTACTATCTTGCCTTCTATTACCGAGTGCTAGTCCTCCTTCAACTCTACCGTTAACTCCATGAAGCAGGAGTTGGCTCACGCCAAGTCCGGTGTGGATCAGGTAGTGAAGGAGGCTGTTAAAGCCAATGAGCTGAAATACAATATTGAGGCAGGCAAGAAGTATGACGAGTGGAAAGCCGAGCTAACCGAAGTAAGGGACAAGTTTCGCCAAGCCGAGCTGGAAAAGAAGACCTTCCAGGTTGACATCAGCGATCGGGACAAGAGGATCGCTGATCTAGGATTAGCAGAGGGTCCTTCAAGTTCAAAAAGATGCTCAGTTGGCCGAGGCAAAGTTTGCTTCTCGGGAGGGGGGAGCTGCTGATTGAAGGAAGAAACTAGTTCGTGGCTTCAACCGAAGCAGATGAGATGCTGAAGGAGTTCACCAAGAAGGTCTTCTCCATAGGGTTCACACTGGCCTGTGACCACTTGGTGAAGAATCCTGACTTGTATGAGGGGTTACCATATGATGCATCTATTACCGAGGAGGTCATCAACGGCTTACAAGCTCAATTTAAGGCCCCAGTACTAATCCCTGGAACTTCTGAAGCGACTCTCCTGATTCAGGGTGCAGGACCCGAAGCCGAGTCCGAACCAGTGAATCAAGCCTCCCCTTCTTCAGCCGAGCCTTCCACTTCTGCTCCGCAGGCTGACGTAATACTTTTGTAATAGCTAGGAGCTTTTATGCAATAGTTAGGACCATTCAATGAAATTTTCAAGTTTTGACAACTTCGTCTTCTCTATAAGAGCCTCGACTTTTCTTTACTTTTTGTTCTTTTACCTGCTTTTTATTTTCTTGGTTTCTTGCATGCAAGGCAAAAGTCTTATGATAGAATGAGATAACAAGATTATAATACTTAAGAATGATAGCATGAAAAATTGCCTAACTCTCCCTTTCGTTTTGAACTTAGGCCTTGTTTTGACCCTTCTGGTTTGAGGCAAAAGAACTAAGCTTAGTTCCTTATGTTTGCCTTAGCCATATAACTTGAATCAGACCTTCCAGGGTCAAAAAAATACTATTTTGTTTGAGGAGTGCTATCGAGCCTCTCTGAGGATCGGATTCTCTTAAATTCATTTAAGGGGGGGCTCCTAAGCCTCAACCCTCAAACTTTGTTTTTGTCCTGAACTGGATCCGATCCTCTGGGGGTTGGAGCAGCCCGATTTTGTTTTTTGTTGAGCTAGGATCAGACCTCTGAGGGTCGGAACTGCTCGCATGTATTTGGGGGCTACTAAACTTCTGCCCTTGAAGGGGGACTACTAAGCCTCGGCCCTCAACATTTGCGTTTATGTCACTGGGCTTGAACCGAACCTCTGAGGGTTGAAGCAGTTCAAATTTGTTGTTCTGTGCTTGAATTGAACCTCTGAGGGTTGGTGCAGCTTGATTTTGTTTGGGGGCTACTAAGCCTCTGCCCTTGAGGAGGGACTACTAAGTCTCAGTCCTCAACATTTGTATTTGTGTTAAACTGGGTTCGAACCTCTGAGGGTTGGTGCGGCTCGAATTTGCTTGGGGAGGCTAAGCCTCTGCCTTTGAGGGAGGACTACGAAGCCTCAGCCCTCAATCTTTGCATTGATGTTGAATTGAGTCCGAACATCTGAGGGTTGAAGCAGCTCAATTTTGTCTTTTGTTGAGCTTGAACCGAACCTCTGAGGGTTGGTGCAGCTCGAGTTTGCTTGGGGGGCTGCTAAGCCTCTGCCCTTGAGGGGGGACTACTAAGCCTCAACCCTCAATCTTTGCATTGATGTTGAACTGGGTCCGAACCTCTGAGGGTTGGAGCAGCTCGATTTCGCTTGAAGAAGTAATTTCTTTCTTTTGAGAAGGGACTTTCATTACATTCCTTGGTAATATTTCTTCAAATTTACAATATTCCACATTCTGAGAACAGGATCCCCTTTCATGTCAACCAACTTATAGTAACCCGAAGTGTAAGCTTCTATTACACGATAAGGGGCCTCCCAATTTAGATCTAACTTTCTAGTCCCTTCTACACGGCTTGCTTTATTTTTTTGAAGCACTAAGTCTCTGGGTCTCAGGTACCGATGCTTGACCTTGGCGTTATAGTATTTTTCCATGACCTGCTTGTACTTGGCCTCTCGGATGGATGCATCCAATCTCTCTTCTTCGAGTAGGTCTAGGTTAGCTCGTAAGGGATCTCGAATGTACATTTTTTGGGGTTCAACCTCATTCGGATCGACCTTAATGTCTCAAATATTTCTCTGAGATCTTCCAGGGTTTCCTCGTAGGTTTGGCTCTTGACAACCATGTCATCAATATATACCTCCATGTTTCATCCTATTTGGGACTTGAAAGTTTTTGTATTGACGAGGCGTTATATGTGGCTCCGGCATTTTTGAGTCCAAAGGGCATCGTGGTGTAACAATATGTACCTCGGTCGGTGATGAAAAAGGTTTTCTCTTGGTAGCCCTTGAATGCATCTAAGAAGTAGAAAATATAAAATTCAACAAATGAATCTACTACCGTATCGATCCGGGGGTACGGGTAACTGTCCTTTGGACAGGCTTTATTAAGATCTGTAAAATCTTGGCACATTTTCCAGGATAAATCTTGCTTTGTTACAAGGACTGGATTACAAAGCCAAGTTGGATACAACACTTCTCTAATTAGTTTTGCCAATAAGAGTTTATCCACCTCGGCTTCATTATTAAACTGTGCTCTGGACCGAAGAGGCGCTTCTTCTACTTCACTGGTCTGTATGCCGGGTCCACTCCGAGTTTGTGCTCGATTATTTCCCGAGGGACGCACAGCATGTCTTCGACGGCCCAGGCGAACACGTCCTTGTACTTAGCCAGAAGCCTAAAGATAAGGGTTTTGAATTCTGCATTCGCCTGGGCCTTGGGAGTGTAGCACAGATCTTAATTTTTTGATCGAGGAGGCTTGGATCTAGTGGTACCTTCTCAATAGGGACCTCGTCTTGGGGCTCAATTTTTGCTTTGCCCTTCCCCTTTGGTACAGGAGGCTCGGGAATCTCAGTGGCGCTTCTCCGAGGCCTCACATTTTCTTTCCCCTCCCTTTGACTTGTCAAAGGCTCTTCCAGGCCACCCAAGGTGGATGAGGTATCAAAATTTTGCAAGTAGGCATTGTCAGCGATGGACATGGTTTGCGACTGGGACTGCAAGGACATCATATAGCTGGCTCGGGCCTCCTGCTGGCTTCCAATGACTGTTCCTTCAGATCCGTCCCTCAACATGAATTTTATTCCAATATGGAACAAGGAGTGAACGATTCTGTAGGTTTATTGTGTGGTTCGGCCTTGGATCATGTTGTAGGACCTGTCCCTTTTGACGATGACGAAATTGGTCATCTTAATTCTGTACTTCGGGGAGGCTCTGAGGTACAACGGGAGCATTATACTGTCCCTCAGGCACGACCGAGTCACCAGTGAAGCCAACCAGTGGAGTTCTGAAAAGCTTTATCAATGAGGCATCCATGTGCATTTTGACCCAAGCGTCCCAAAAAATAATGTCCACCAAGCTTCCGGAGTCGACGAACACACGGTACATTTCATAGCCGGCCACATTTACATGAATTACCTCGGGGTCATTGTGTGGCATTCATCTAGGAACGGGGTCCTCAAAAGTGTATCCGAGGCTCATGAATGACTTCAATCGCTTTTCCTGATCCTCGCCCAAAGAAATAATCTGGGCATATTTTTTCCTGGCATTATTAGAGTCCTTGGTCGCCGGTCCTCCGGCTATTGTGTTTATCACCCCGGTTACTCGGATCTGCTCGTCTTGGTTTGCTGGGAGATTATTTCTATTTTGGCCGCCTCAATTTTGTGACGAGGCGGGCGAGGCTGCGTCGGGTTTTCTCTGTTGGCAGCGTTTCTTTGGAACTCTGCAGCGGTTCAACTAATGAATTGCTGCAGGTGTTGAGGGTCCTTCCTGAATGGCCCTCTCAATTTCGACCTTCAGGTGGTTGCAAGCCTCGATATCATGGCCGTGTTGACCATGAAATGCACAGTACTTTGCCCTGTCTCTTTTGTTCGGGGTCGACACCATTCGAGGGGGTGGCTCTAAGAACCCCAAATATTGTACTTGGTACAGAATTTTCCTCCTTGATGTATTGAGTGGTGTAAAGTCAGCATCCTGATGGCTCCTTGTTCGGGGGGGTCGGTTCCCGATGTTGTTATCCGGGTAGACCATCCGGCTCACCAACGGTCCGGCTCTGGGATAGCTCAACATATATGTGACCCTCAGCTTTTTAGAGGATGAGGGGTTCGGAAACTTCAGGACCTTCTCTTTTTGTGTATCGTAAAGTTCTCTTTTCGTCCTGTTTGACTTCTCGCCCCCGTATGAACTCCGACGCTCTCTCCAGGAGCTCGACATCCTTTTGGCCAGATCGGCGTTGAAAGTGTCAGGTCGGATGCCGCTGCAGAAAGTTGCCACCGAAATTCTTTCTTCTGTTCACATTTTTTATTTGAACCACTTCATCATTGAAGCAGTCCACAAATTTGTTAAACGATTCGTCGGCCCTCTGTTGAATGTTCACGACGTGCAACGTGTCCTTCTGCAATATTGATTTGCTTCGGAAGTGGCAGAGGAAGGACTTTGCCAGGTCATTGAAAGTGGCGATTGAGTTCGTCGGCAGCTCCTGGAACCACTTCTGAGCCAGACATCGAAAGGTGGTGGCAAATAAGTTGCAGCGGGTTGCGTCACTATAGCCATAAAGGCTTGTGATCGCTACCACGTGTTGAAAATGATCGGACGGATCAGAATCTCCCTTGTAGCGGACGAGGTCCGGTAGCTTGAACTGCATTGGAAGAGGTTCAATCTTGATAGAGATTGTGAATGGATCTCTATCAATCTCTGCCGGAGCAGGAGTATTCAGAACTAAATTATTTTTTCTCAAAATCTCTTGAATTTTATTTTCGAGACTCTGCTCCTTGAGCTGTTTTAGAACAGCCGGGGAGGGTCCTCTAAGAGTCAGAGTTTTTTGAGGAATGCGCGCCGAGTCTTCGCGCAGTGGTAATTTCTTTGATCCGCTCGTCGACTGTGATTCGTCAGATCGTTCGTCCGACCGTGACTTTGTTATTTTGTGGCGCAGGTCTGTTGGACTCACGGCGTCAATAGGCTATTTCCCAGGCCTTCGGCCGGGAGTGTGTTGTTGTTCAGCTTGTGGAGTAGCTGCTCGGTTTGAGTGGTCGGATGGAGCCTTGTTCTTTCGCTGCTCCACGAATGCTCGGAAAGATTCAAAATGATCGAAGATGTATTTTAGAACGTCATTCTGCTTCTGTTGGGCCTCGGCTGGTGTACCGACGTTTTCCTCGTCATCGGTATGCTCCACGAGGTGTTGGTTGCTCGCCTCAGCTTCCTTGCTAGCGGTTCGACGCGTTCCACGGTTCTTCATCCTTCTCAAAGCAAAAATAGAGAATTCAGATGACTGAGAATTGATTGAAGGAGATGGAAATCTGTCAATTCTCACAGACGGTGCCAAAAAGCTGACGAAGCTAGAATTTAGCTTCTATGTAGAGAGAGAAAGTAGAAGAGCTGAGGAGAATTTGTAGCTGGAATTAGTATAGAAAGATTAGTACAGAGAGTGCAACGACCCTTTCCTTGGTACCCAAACCCCTTATTTATAGATGTACATGAAGGGGTGTGAGGTTACCATTCTACTAGCTCATCTAGGGCTAAATTACATAACTAACCTTAATGAGACTGCCACGTAAGCACTTTTAGAACAATCTAGGGGGAGTGCCAAGTGTCACTAATCAGCATCATCACCCCTCGTATCCAACCAAACCATTCGAGAAATATCAATTTAACCACTATTAATTAATAAAATCAAGCTAGATCGGGTTCTTTTACAAATCAAGATTCAAATCCACAATTGTCAATAATGTCTAGTTGTCATGGTCAAATCACAAAGCCAAAATAAGTTTCATACATCCATAGATTTGCGGAGTTAAGAAGATGGTAGTCTCAGGGAAGGAAATGGCCAGAGAAGAGGATCTCCAAGTTGGATCTTGGTGAAGGCTCGCAATACAGCAATAGGTGTAATGTGATTTGCTGGTGATGGCGGCGGCCACTGAGAAACCAACTATATTAAAAATTTAAAGATTGAAGACTTCAAAACAGGGGTGGCAATGGCAAATGATGATATAAACCTCCGTTTCAAGAAGGGCTTAAAAATGCTCTTTTATTTTTCAATCTTTGTTTTGAAATGTTTGGATCTAGGGCATTTTTTGTCATTTCCCTACCTCCATTAACGGAGTTCAGAAACTGTCACTAATAGGGGGAAAATGTAATTTTGTCAAACCATTGGGTCTATTTTGTAATATGGACAAGCGTCAAGGTAGGTAATATAATTAAGGATAAAAAACAAAATGCCCCCCTCAACTTTTATTCAAGTTGCAAAATACCTCTCCAACAAATTTAATAGGCATTTTGCATCATCTAACTAATTTCTACCCAAAAAGTAACAATTTTTTCTAATATTTAAATTATTTGGACAAAAATGCCATTATTTTGATGTGCTAAAAGGAAAATGCCCCCTTAACTTTCACAAAAATTGCAAAATACCCCCTATTAATTTTAATAGGCAATACATCAAATTTAAATAATAATAATAATAATAATAATAATAATAATAATAATAATAATAATAACAATAATAATAATAATAATAATAATAATAATAATAATAATAATAATAATAATAATAATAATAATAATAATAATGGCTAAGAAGGGTTCATATAATCCCCATACTACTAAATAATTTTACTACTTTAATTTTAGTTATACATGAATTACAAGTTCTATTTTATATGTCTAGATATTTTAATTTATAAAATAAATATACGTTATATTACAAGTAACATATTTTTAATTCAATGTACAATTTGTTTATTTATTGATGATATACTTTTATAAACAAACCAACTAAAAAAAATAAAGTACCGAGTACAAAAAAATTAAAAAAAATTACTCTTAACATACACATAAATTATAGAATGAGAATTCATGCAAAAAATTTTTATTTTTGGCGTAACGATAATAAAGCATAATAAAATATTATAACTGGTTCACATAAGGTAAAATAAATTTGGCCAAAATATGTCAACTGAAAGACTATACATGCACAATTTTTATTTGTATACTTAAAATAAACTTTTTAAGTTTTTTATGCTCTCTTTTTTGTACATATTTTATTCATTAAATTAGTATTAATAATTCATTGCAAATTTTGTATTACAATTATGTCTACTTATTTACGAATTTTGCTGAAGATAGTTGCATGGTTAGGCATAACTCTTTACGCGGAGAGAAATGGGCTTTTTGTTGCCCATCCTACAATTTTTCTATTCGCGGCCTCTTAATTTAAGGCATTCCAAATGGGCTCTCTATTTATACGAGTCCCGTCCCGTGCATTTCTGCGAGAACTGTTGCTACCTCGCTACATACGCCGTGAACTGAAAAAGTAAGTCAAGTCTACGTTGGCTATATGTACAAAAATAAGCGTATAAAATTAAAACATTGATCAAGTAAATTTGATTTTATTACGTATAAATTGATTTTAATAAATAATTTTAAATTTAAAAATTTGTAAATCATTTTATTTGACAGTAACGAATTAATTTACATCCTTAAAAACTTGAAAGAAAAGGAGCTTCTTATCTAACCATTCAAGTGACTTGTAAAGACATTATTTATTAATTTGTTTCAAAAAAATACATTAAAGCTCTAAAGAAGTGGTTACTCGTTCGGGAGGATTAATGTTTTTCAATACATTGAGTGATAAATTTATTGATGTATTATTATATAAAAAATTGGTTAAATATTTAAAATTAAAATTTTGAAATTTACAACAAAAAAATACCTACCTCGAGTATTTTTTTTATTTTATACAACCATAATAAAATTACAACTACATGAAAAATTCTCTTTTAAATCCAAGCCTCAAAAGGGTTTTCAAATATGAAAACTAAATGTCACATGTATGTATACAAATCTGAATTTTATCAAGTCACACTTAATTTTCACTTATCTCACGACCGGAAAATACTACTATATACTCGACATTTGATTTCACCTGTAAATTTTGCGATTAAAATTGAATCTTATAAAATTTTGTTTAAATCAGTTTTTATCATAAATTCTATAACATTTAATTTACACCACAGGATTTATAAATAAGACTAAAAATCAATTCTACCTAAATATTTCCCATCCACGACCACCCATCAACCTCTCTGTTTGACTAATCTTACTATGGTCACCCCAAATTTTTGATTCACCCCAAAACAAAAAAACAAAACAAAACAAAAAAAATCTCAAACTTATGATTGGAATTTTCCTGAAACATTCTTTCTTATAATCCCCAACATGATTTCCTCTCACAATTAGCATCAAAATCCATTATCAATTAACCACAAAAGCAATCTCAACAAATAGAATAAAAATAAAGAAAAATACACCTCTTTTAAAATCTATCAAATTGGGTGTTTTTTCTAATCATTAAGTCATTAACCAATATAAACAATAGAAAAATTCTGTATATAGTACTATACTATTATATTTTAATTATTTAAACAATAAAATATAAAATAATAATATTTTTAAAATCCATACTATACGAATTTTAAAATATAATATATGTAAGGGAGGAAATAATTCGTTTAAACAATAACTAATATAAAGACCAAATTAAAATAATAATAAAAAAAAAATTCTAGAAGCCTCTTATCTTTTGTACAAAACCCCCCCAAACTGTAAACTCCAAGAACCTTCTAGGGTTTTGTTATCCACTCCTCACTTCTTCTTACTCTTTTAACCCTGCCATTTCTACCCACCAATTCTCCACTCTCCTCTTCTCTTTACCGTCGAAATCTCCGCTAACTTGTATGTATCATGCTTCAAATTTTAATATAAAGTTTCAATTTTTACTTCAAAAAATTGATGGTTTTTTTTCTTTTTTTTTTAATTGCAGAAATGGCAACAGCCCAGTTGACAGCATCAACAATTTCAGCAAAAGGGTTTGTATCATTTGATGGATTGAGGAGGGCTAATAGTCATCTAATACCACTGTAAAAACCTTGTCTTTTTCACCTTTGGGTCAAAATGGGCTGTCAAAAAGGAGGTCTTTCAGTGGCCTTGTTGTCAAGGCTGCTACTGTTGTTGCCCCTAAGGTAATTATCTTTAGTTGGATAATTATTGAAATTTCTTTTGAGAATTTAATCAGCTGAATTTCTTGTTATTGTCATTTTATTTCTTTTTTTAGAAAAAATCTGGGTAAGGTTAGTAAAGTAGCTTCTTGGTTGCTTTTAGCTTTAAAGGGATTGGATTATGTGAGTCCTTTTTGTTGTTTTCAGCCTGTATTTGCCTTGCTAATATAGAAGAAGTAAAGAAGAAATCTTTGAATAGATATAATTAAAAAGTTCAACTTCAACCTAGCTGACACATAAGGTTTGTGTTTGGAGAATTGGAGTGGTGCGATAATCATAGACGGACGCATCGAGGGGTGAACTTTGTATATATATAAACTTGGGTGTTTATAAGATTTTCTAAAGCTTTTAACTCAGTGGGGGCAAATGTTTTTATTCAAAGGACATTTTTTTGAAAACGTTCAACTTTTCGAGGGAAAAAAGCCTAAATTTCTAGGACTCAGGGGAGGTGGCCCCATTCACCCCTTGTTCCGTACATGGCTATAATATCTCTGGTCTTTTTGATGGTTCATAGTTGTTGAAGGTGACGAGAGGAAGTTAATGTTGACCAATCACTCTTTATATGGTTTCAATATCTAGAGGATTGCCTGGAGTTGGAATTTTTCGTATTGGTACTGAGTTTATTCCCACATTTTATTTGTTGGTTCGTAGATGGGGGAAGGACTGTATTCGCTTGATTTGGAGTTTGATGGTTCTTTCTTTATGCCGTATTTGTCATGATTTGTTATTGTGGTTAACAACGTGGAAATGGTGATCCGTATATGGTTTTATCGAGGAAGTAATCTGTAATCGGAGGAAGAAGCCTGCTCATGCCTTTGAGTTTTAAATGTTATGTCTGTTTATTCGTGAATTCATCTCCTGCTCGAAATGTAACAAATTGAAGAATTTGTTATAGTAAATGCAGCACGCTGTATTGCTAGTAAAGAAATTTGCTATATATTGCAAGATCTAAAATGTTAACTACAGATGATAGAAAGCTAGATAATTCTGGTGGCTTTGCTTTAATGCATATGTTTTGATATACTTATGGATCTTTTCTCTGTTTGCAGTACACATCATTGAAGCCCGTGGGTGACAGAGCCTTGGTGAAGATTAAGGTCCCAGAAGAGAAGACTGCAGGTGGTATCTTTTTGCCAACAGCTGCACAAACCAAACCCCAAGGAGGTGAGGTTGTTGCCATTGGAGAGGGTCGTACAATTGGCAAGAACAAAGTGGACATCAGTGTAAAGGTAATTTGTGTATTCAAACACTTATAACTTGGCATGCATATGTATTTGCTTGATTTAAGAAGCTAATTCTCCTTTTGAATTGCAGACTGGAAGCCAAATTGTCTATTCAAAATATGCTGGAACAGAGGTCGAATCTTTAATGGATCAAACCATCTTATATTGAGGGAGGATGACATTGTTGGCATTCTTGACACAGATGACGTCAAGGACTTGAAGCCCCTGAATGACAGGGTCTTAATAAAGGTTTATACTTAATATCATTCGGTTGTTTGTTTATCTCATTGAGTATCTTTTGCTGGAGAAATAAATGAGAAAAATATGCAATTGTAAGAGCTGGGACTTCTATTGCCATCAAGGCAATCAATGGTGGATAACTTGAGAGTTGTACCTAATAGCTATGTTACCTGAGACACGAGATAAGATGGGCAAGGCCAACAAATCTTTCTTGGGATTCAGTGTCAAAATGAGCATATATGTCTTTCTTTCATCCTTTTTTTTTTTAAGTTTGTTATTTTGGGGTTTTAGAATGTGTAACTATCAGTACCTGTGATATTCTGCTAATTTTTTACATTGGATTGGACATTGGGTCTGCTTCAATCTTTAAAGAGGCGGTAGATTCCAGGATATAATATGCTTTGATTTCTCCTCTGTTTCATTGCAAATCAGGTAGCTGAGGCTGAAGAGAAAACAGCTGGAGGCCTGTTGCTGACAGAGGCAACCAAGGAGAAGCCTTCCATTGGCACGGTAAGAATTATCTTTCGTGCTATCAGTAATTAATTCAAGTGAACTTTGTTCCCTCATTTATCCTGGGAAAAGTTGTCTCCTTTGTTCTTGACCCTTCACCCTCCCTGTTCTTGAGAAAACCATTCCACATTCATCATCTTCCTTGTTTTTCTGCTTCTTTTTCCCATGTTTTCTCGTCCCTTCATCTTGAATTCGAGTCTTCGGTGGAATGGTTGATCATTGGTGTCTTTCCTCGTTAATTGCACTTCTTTATTGTGACAGGTGATAGCTGTTGGGCCTGGTCTTCTTGATGAAGAAGGGAACAGGAAGCCACTGTCGGTATCCCCTGGAAATACAGTACTGTATTCCAAATATGCTGGCATTGACTTCAAAGGCAGTGATGGTTCAGAATATATTGCGACTGAGGGCTGCCGAAGTAATGGCTGTATTGTCCTAGTTCGTCTTGTTAACACGTATGCTTTTTTGGTTTTGGTTTTGATACGGAAAATTGAACCAATTTTAATGTGATGACTTCTGATGGAATCGCATGAAATATAAATTTTTCAAGCCGGTGATTGTTGTCTGATTAGAAGTGTTTGTGTCCCCGTCTTGCTGATTGCTTAATTGCTCTTTTTCCTGCCGCCTACCATTTTGCGTAATACGGCCAACAAATATTTACCGATCATTTTGGAATTGCTGATGAGTCGAGAAGTTCGAACCTGTATTACCATATTTGTTGGAGGCCATTGATCTAATCAAATGGTCCCATGAATCATTGTTTCAGGTTTAATTAATATGTACATTTGGCCATGCGACATAGGAAAATTTTATTATACGACTTTGGGAAAACTTTATGGTTTTGTTAGGATATTAGTATAGAATAATACATTATGTATTTTAAATACTTATACAATATAAGTAAGTCTAAATCTTAAAGTATTATTTAGTAACCTAACGGGATCATAAACGTACTTTCGTGAATTATTTATTTATACTATATTAAAAGAGTCAATGTGATTTAGTGATTTAGATTTTTTTTTCGAAGTTACTTTTACTATGAAATTTAATTACTTTGTTGTGTCGCCTAATTTGAATGTCTTTTTTATAGTTATTTAGGTCATTTATGTAAATATTTCTCAAAGAGTAAAAGAGCAAATAGACTTCATATTAGGAAATAAATTTGATTAAAGTAAATTTCTTTATGTAATAAAATAATAGCAATGAGTATTAGAAATTAAAGAAAAGTAGAAAATAATTTTTGTTTGTGATGGATTTTAGAAATCAATGAATAATAAAAAATAAATTTTTTTGCATATTTTATATATATTTTTTGACCCTTAATGAAAAAAAATCTTTAAAAGTACACAGAAAATAAAACTAAATTTTTTAAACTTTTATTTAGAATTAATTTTGATTAAAGCAAATTTCCTTGCAGAATGACAGAGAATTTAAGATAGATTTAGAAATAAAAGAAGAATATTAAATAAAGTCATTTACAAAATTAATTGAATATATACTATAATAAATGAAAAAAGTTTGATTTAGTTTTAGATTTTCTTTCTCAAGGGACCTCACTATAAAATTAAATAACTTTGTTATGTTCTCAATTTAAATGTCTTTTTTTTTAATAATTTTTTATGCTATTTATGTAAATACTCCTCAAAAAATAAAAGAATAAATAAAATTTACTTTTAAAACTTCATACTAGGAAACTAATTTGATTGAAATAATTTTCCTTATGTAATAAAATATTTGGAATGAATTTTAGAAATTAAAGAAGAGTAGGAAATATTTCTTTGAGATGGGTTTTAGAAATCAAGTAATAATAAAATATAAAATTTACTTGGAAAATAAATTTACATGTTTCACCTATATTCTTGGACGCTTAAAACAGAAAAAATCCTAAAAAGTTACACATGAAATAATACTAACTTTCTTATCAAATAGTAAATTATGCATATATATAGGTTGTGGATGCATTAATAAACTAGGAAACATTTATATGCAATTAAAGAAACTAGTTTTTTATTAACAAATATTAAAAAAAAAAAAGAAAAATTTGTTTGACAAATAAAAGAAAACAATGTTATTTTAATTCCAAAGAGTTAAATACTATTTTGGTCATTCAAACTAAGAAAAATCTTAATATGGAATTTTAAATTAATTAAAGTTATCTCGATTTGAACCTCTAAATTGAGAAAAATATTCCAATATAGTCCTCCAAATTCAAAGAGTCTCAATTTGGATTTCAAAATTAAAAGAAATGTCCCAATATGGCCCTCAAAACTGAAAAATTATCAATTCGACCCTCTAAAATGAAAATTTATTTAATTTTCCATCCAAAATATATTTCGCTACAAAAAATACGATTAACCTTTTAAAAGCACACAATTTTAAAATATATTTTCAATCGTAGTGATTACTGTAATATTAGAATAAGATTTTTGTACAAAAGGTGTAGAGAGTTATATTTTATATCAATTTTTTTAAGGATGAATTTTAGAAATTATACAAGTATGCAAGTAAAACTTTTTTAGGATTAGAAATTAAGCTAAATAATTGTAGTAGGAATTATCTTTAAACAAAAAATAGTACTTATCACGTATAAAACTTTTAGAATCTTTTGAGAAAATAATTTTGAAATACTTTTCTATTTTTAATACAAAAAGGAAAAAAAAAATAAACAAATGAGACATAAAATTAATTAAAAGTCTCAAGGCCATCTAAAGTTGAATCAATAAAGACGTTATCCTTCATAGATATTCAATATGTTCACCTTCCTTCTGCTAATGTCATTTATTTTGTCTCTTATATTATTGTCTAAACTTTGTAATAATGAAAGAGATTCGTTGTCCAAAATATGAAAATAATTTGATTTCTAAATAACAAATATAATATAGAACCTATCTTTTCGATTATTGTTAAATTAATTGGATGAGTAAGAAAGTGGGCGAAAAATGTGATCCCCTACACTTATTTTATTTTTCTTAAAAGACTATAATCCTTATATTGCAATTCTTACTTTGTTCTTAGTTCCATTTTCATGCATTGAATAATTAACACATATTTAATCTAAGTTATGCTTTTCCTATAATCAAAAATTAGTTCCTAAATTATATTAGTTAAAATTCTTCATAGATAATTATTGTCCTCCTACAAAAAATTATTATTATTATTTTTGGACCTATAAATATCTAATGCTAAATATTAGTAATGACATAATAAAAAATAGGATATCAAATTAGTTACTAACTAGATTTTAATTAAAGTGCACTTTTTCTAATAAAATATAAATACTAAATGTTTATTGTTACTTTTGAATTATTACTATACAAGTTGATATCTATTGTTTCTATATGTTGTTGATCTCATTCTATCAAATAAAAGTTATAATATTAAATATTTATCTTTTAATTTACAAATATACAGATTAATAGTTTTAACATAATGAATTAGTCATTTAATTTCACACCGCCGTAAATTGCTAAATAATAGTAGAATATTTTTCACTTTTTCTTTGTATTTTTATGATATAATTTCTATAATTGTGCAAATTATATATTTAAGACAGATATTATTTCCTAAATAAGAAATTGTAATTTAGTATTTGCACACGAATGTTTCTTTCATCAAGTTGATTTCAAGAGAGGTATAGGGATTCAAAATAATTAAATATTCTAATGCGCTTGATAAATCCAAAGTTGTTAGGATAAAAGTTGAACAATGGAAGATAATAAACGGTTCCAATAAAGTTTATAAAATGTCAATGTTTTTCAAAACTACACCATCTTTTTTTATTACTAAACTTACATAATGGATATAATAAAAAAAACATTAATATATTTCCTATCATACATTATGCTCCAATTTGATGATATTTTAAACTTTCATATTTTTTGAAATTAAATAGAGTAAACCAATAAATTCATTGTAGCATGCTTCAATAATTCTCAATCGAGAAAATGGATTTGACTTGATCTAAACATTGAAACAAAAATAATATACGCAAAAAACTAAGTGAACTAAGAAAATCAAACTGATAGATTTCTAAACATGCTTTACTTTTTAATTCATAACAATAAAAATCAAATAATTAGTATTTTCAAACGTGCAAACCACGGGCTCCCATACTAGTTGACATAAACATACCTATTAGCATAAATATAGCTTTCCCCTATCAACATAAACAGACGTTAGTCAACTATGTTGCTTTCTCAAACCATTCAACAAATTACCAATTACAGGGAGAATAAAACTGCCCTCGTGTTTTTAAGAATCTGTCAGCAAAAATAGAACTACAAACTATTAATTCTCTCTCGACACTTCCTGCAAATTGGCAAAACAGCTCATTCATAAAACAATTGTGTTGGGGACATATGATTCTTAATAGTATTTCTTTTCCCAGCGAAACTAGTAATAATTGTGAGGTAAAGGGTGCAGTTACAGAATTCATAGTTCAACCGGACAAATGTAGGGTGGGAACAAACAGCGTCTTATCCATATTGATTGGAAGAACTTCATGGGATTTCATAATCTTTAGTTGGGACAGTTACAATCTAAACAGATGAAAAATCACAAGCATATACCATGTCTGAATGTGAGACCAGTTCAAGAAAGAAGCGAAAAATTCTCAAGGAAAGCATTTGTCATTATGTTAGAAAGTATCACGTTAGTCTATACATGCTATCTTGAAAAGTCCATGCAAAATCAAGAACATATTCGCCCCTATCTGGCTATATCAAGCTAAATACTATCAGAGACTCAGATATCTATGTCACCTAAACAATTGATTGGGAAAAGGAGATATACAGCATCTGCTTTTCTGGTGTAAGCCTTTTACTTTTGACTGTATAAAATGCAGAAACAAATGTCGAGGTGAAAAGAGTTGAACCAATTGTCATGCATGTGTAGGCAGCAAAAGCACTAACAGATGAGTTTACCATCAGCCCCATCCAAGGGGATTCAAGTGAAGAAGATGAAGTCACACGATCACATCGCAGATGCAGTTGTCACGGTTTTTCATTTTAAGCATTCTTTCACTCCCAGATTAGTGGCTAAAATTAGTTACACTTGACCAAAGTTGCTTTGAGTCCTTGCAGCTAATAGGGCTAACCAAGTCAAATTGTGGATGCAGAAAGCTCTCATCGATTGAATGAGGCGGCTGAGTTGTCATCGTAGTGTCCTCTCCATGCATTGCCACTATCCGTCCCACTGCAAGCTTGGTTTGGGACAGGTAGATTGCCTAGATCTCCATCCAAACTCATTTGCTGTACTTCGGCAGAGGAAAGTATCTTTATGCTCTGGACACAGCTCACAAATTCCCTGCAAGAGAGTTATAGGTCTGTTTAGGAGCATGTTAAATGAGAACTACGGGGACCTTAAAAAGTAAAACGGCTAAAACTTACTCCCAGGGGTCATCCCCAACGAGTAGTATATCATTTTCATGATCAACATAAACAAGCTTCCAGTCAGTTCTTTGTGGATCTTACTGTCCAGTGGTCCCTCAATTCCAAACATACGTGCTAGATCATGCCTAAGCTCATCATACCCTCTGTAACGCGTGACATCGATGGTTCTTCCCACAGAGCCACGTTTTTGAACCTTTGCAATTTTTAATCAACATTAGGTGATGAGTTAGTGTTTCTGAAATATTAACTTGACGATAAGGAAAAGAGATGCATGTTTCAAACAGAACTACTTTCTTGTAATTTCTTGTGTAAGAAGTCTAAGAGAAGAACCAGAACTAATCAACAAGAGAGTGAAGTGATGCAACATAAGAGCATGTTCATGCCAAATGTTGGAGTCCAAATGGTCGCTATGCTGCAACAACTAAGTTACCTTTGTGTAAGTTCGCATGCGCTGAGTTTGGTTAGGCCATAGACTACCGTTCAAAACACCTGCTTCAGTAATGGGTACATCATTTGAACAGCCTGGTTTAAAAGAAATGTTTGGAACTCCAAATCCAGCAGCAGCCGATAACTCTGCGTCAATACAGATCCCTTGAAGGGCCACCATAATTAGAAAGCATATTCTGGATTTCCTTTCCAGAATCATAATCCCTTGATAACAAAGCATCAGGTGCCAACGAGTCAACAGTGGAAGTAAAAGGAAGAATACCCCTAGAATGTGATTGGACATCACTGTCCAAACATAAGCCAGGTAGTGGAAAATTCTGTTGCAGGCCAACTGTATCCAAACAATATGATGTAGCAGAGGAAGATGCGTCCAAGTGATCAGTATTACTTCTGAATTTAGGTTGCTCTGCTCCCTTTGAGCTGGACAGTTCATGCTTTACTCGGACATCAGACCTGCTGTGAAGCTCATGAACTAGGATTGGGGAAGGATCAAGGACCGACTCCCCTGCCCGAGTTACTGGTCCTTGTTGGTTCCTATTTAGGAACTTTGTTGAGGAAACCTGGCAATTATTTGTCGAAGGTGATGTTGAGCATGATGGAGCATCTCCATCTGTTGGTCCAGAATGAGCTTTGATCACAACACCCAGGGGATTTGATCTGGCCTTGGAGTTGATTGATGGGATATTGTGGTGACTGCAGAAGTGTGGATGTTGAAAAGCTATTGCCACTTGGCTGCTGTTGCGCAACCGGCGCTTGTTGGAACTGCCGGTTTTGTTGAAGAGACTGCTGATGTAGGGGCAGGTGAGGCTCCAAATGATTGCTTAAGGGGGACAACATCTGTTGCTGTTGTTGCTGCAGTTTCTGGAGAATCTGTAGCTGCAGGTGCTGTTCTGAAAAGCTTTGTTGTGATGTCTGTTGTACTTGAGGTCTCTGCGTTAGACTTTGCTGCAGCAACTGTGCCGGGGCTTGTTGCAATTGGGCTTGCTGTTGCTGACTCTTCAATAGGCTAGTCTGGTGTTCTAGCTGCTGAAACTGTAAATCTTGAGGTAAGGATGTAAGAGGGAATGAACTTTCATTAGCTGAAGCAGATTGTGTATTCCCTGTCAACAATTGTTGTTGTTGGAGCTGAGGATATAATGCTGGCTGCAAAGTGTAAATGCTGATTTGGAATCTGGCCAGTTGTTACAGAATGACCATTATTAACAGAAGCTAACTGCACAATATGTTGTTGTTGTGGAGGACACTGTTGCTGATGCAGCGGTTGCTGAGGTTGCTGCCGAAGGAGTGTATTCTGTTGCTGCTGCTGCTGCTGTTGTGGATGTTGTTGCTGCTGGCAATTCACAGAAGAATGCAACAATTGCTGCAGTTGCTGCGGTTGGGGGGCCGCCAAGGAAGTCTGCTGGAGTTGGTTAGCTTGCTGATTTAATTGATTTACTTTCCCAAATTGGAGATTTGTTGCAGAAAATCCCGGGGATTGAAAGTTCAATAGCTTGGAGTGGTCCTCGATGTTCAGATTACCATGCAAGGCACTAGGAAAAATTCTTGATTGAGCAGCAGGTAATTGGTTATTCTGCTGCATGTTCATCCACTGAACCAAACTCAAGCCAGGCAATACAGAGCTCGTGGAATCTTTTAGACTAAGATCATGTCCAACGCGCCAAGGCATTCCTCTCGTAAAGACACTGTCCATGTCAGATTCATCATCTGCTAAAGCAACGTATCATGAAAATAGTGATGAGTTCTAGAAGCTAACAAATACAACTTTGGTGCTCTTCATTGACATTTGGTTCATGTTTCAATGGGCCTCAACACGAGAGAAGCATCTACTGGTTTAAAGATGACAAAAGCTTTTCTTTGAGATTTAGACCGCACAAATAGGTGCTAAGCTTGTAGCAGGGAGCATTACTAACCAAGGTAAGGTATTCTAATATAGTAACAGAATGTTGGAACTATATTTTCAATTCGTCTTCTAATATGGTAACTTTGAGAGGAAAAATATGTATCCTTTTCAAAGTTCATGAATGTATCAGTTTACCGATGGACAGCTTTGTAAAGACGGTATATGCCCTCTACATCTCAAAATTCAATCGACTAGAGGAAATGTGTTGCATGATGAACTTCTCTTACCTGGAAAGCCTGGATGTTTAGGAAACCTGAGGTCTGAAAAATGGGGGTGGGCACATATAAAAAGGAGTGACAACAGGATCAATTTCCCAAACCGAAACTCGACCAGGACGTTCCCCAGCTGTAGACTCATCCCATCCAACCTAACATATAATTGTTTGTCAGTCTCAGTGCTAAAACAGTATATCAAGGCCCCATATTTTAACATCCTAACCATCTCACAAGGTACTGATGTTGCACATGAAAGGATTTGAATCTAACTTCATATTTTCAGACAAACAGGGTTGACCAACTTTATAAAGTTCAATGTTTTGAAACTTGCATTTTGGAGTCATCTAGACATTAATGTTGAGGTTGATGAATTTATCAGGTCAAGAGACAGCAGCAAGAGACACAAGAGCAGCAAATCATGATCTCTGTCATCGCCAGCTCTGTAAAATGACTGTTAAGTTATCACATTAATTTTGCATGCAACATCATGCATCAAAAGGCTGCAAGAGTGAACATGCAAAGATCATTTTTGCTTTCTTAAAAAATTTCAATTGTTTCAACAATTACACCAAGAATTCGAAGAAAGTAAAGCACCATCAGTATGGCTTGCATGAATAACCACTTCTTGCAAGAAAGTTCTATATGCATGCACCTAAATGGTTTAAGTGCAAATTCAGTAATGTTGATGAACTTACTTTAATACTTCGGAGCAGTGACACTTCATCAAGTACAGTACGCATCACGACTCATCTAATGTATATTGCATTGACTCAACAACTAATACCTACATACCTGAAGATTTCTCCACTGTGAACTTTTCCAACGAACTGGATCCAAATCAGCAATACCAGTAATTGTACCCATGTACCTGCGCACACTAGATTCTTCGGTCTCGAACATCATCCTAAACCTCATTCCCAGCGAAACTTGTGTATACATGGCTTTATTATATTTGGCAAAAGGTATTACAAATTCAGAAGGACTAGCCCTGTTCCAATCAGATAAATCATGTAAGAACCAATGTCCTTAAGTTTGAATGAGCAGAATCAGTGGCATATTAAAATCTGAGCAGACAAGATATCATTCTACTACCTTGGATTGTAAAAGATAGTAAATGGGCTGTTATTGGCAGCAGCATGAGCTGCAGCAGCTAAAATCCCAATGTGCATGCTGTCACTAGATATAACTGATGAAGAGAGTGCAGGCTGCTGTCTATTAGCATGTTTTATGCCCAACAGAAGCTGCGACTTTTCATCTCTACATGAAATTCTCTCACCTCAGTAACAAAAAGGATACTGTAGATACCAGAAAGTTTTAGCAATAAAGCCATACCTTATGAATAGGACAGAATCACCAGCCACGAGTCTCTTAGAGCTGACAAAGACACTCCAGCCTGTTGTCAGTAGGTGTCTTTTTGGCTGACCTACAATTACGGACTAGCTGTCTTAGTAACGGTTTTTTTATTTTTTATTTTTTATTTTTTATCACTTTCACCAATATTGGTTAACTCAAAAAAAAAAAAAATCAAAAAAATCACTAAAGCACAAATATATTTTTATCTAGATGTGCTAGTTCTTAAATACCAAAATCTAGAAAAGTCTCAGATATTTCCTGGACGTGGAGGTTCATTTTGCAACTTATGAAATCACAAGCAATAAGCATGAAAGACACTTCATTTCAGGAATTAGAATGTTTAAACAATATTTTCATAAGCATTTTCAGTTATCAATAAGACATACTTATTCATTTAAGGAAGATCATGCTTCATAGGCATTTATGAAGAATGAGAACTCTAGCAAAGTGAAATTTAGATGATAACAAATAATGGAAAAAGAACTACCCCGATAGACATGTCTGAATGTCCACGCTTGGTCATGCACATCTCTAGCCCCTAGCTCCTGAGCAGGAGGTTGCATTGAAAAATCCTACAAAGAACCTTCATGATTAGCATAATAACAGGACCACAAGCATTACAAATATTCATCTTAACATCACAAAGGGAATTTCCAATTAGGGCACATACTAAAGGCGGGAAAATCTTTTCAGCAGCTCGACGTGGAACAGAGAAACCAACCCATGAGTGCTTGTATCACTGGCTGTAAGAGTTTTGCAGAAAAAATCAGCAGGTTGTCTGCTTTGCTTGAGGCCCAACTCTGATAGAAGCAAAGCTTCCTGGTCATACTGTCAGCCAAACAGAAATGTTTTCAATGCTTCTACAGATAATTCTGTTGAAATTTTATACTTCAAAGATAGAAACCCAGATTCCGGACTACAATGTCTTATTGACTATGAAATTACATAGCTGACCTACTTTATTTACAGGTTGAAGAGTCATCTGTGCGTAGACCTCATCAGTTTCAGGATCAGCCTACAATCAAAAAGAAGAAGTAGGTTACGGTATAGGTCAATCATAAACAATGTGGACTTCAATGACAACCTAATATAACGGATATGCACTTTTATACAAGTCCTAAAAGTTGACAGTGTGGCTAAGAGTCACCAAATTGGTGGCAGTGCCCCGAATATGTCAATAGAAAAGAAAAATATTCTAAATCAAACACAATGCTTCAATATCTTCTTAGAATGGCATCTCCTATTCACAAAAAGGGCTAGGAGCTGCAGAAGTTCTCATACATGTAGGGTTACATTGTGCAGCAAGCAAATCAGCCTGGAAGGCAGGTTAAGATAACTAGGGATGCTGTCACTCTCCTTTTGCATAGATGCTGCAACCTGAAGAATTACATACAAAAGAAGATCTCATTGGAACCAAAGATCCTACTACATTTTAGAACAAAATAAAATAACATACTTGTTCACTGTGACCCTGAGGAAAATAGACCACAAGACTTCCAACAGGAGGCAAAGAAACAAGTGGACCAGCACATGCATGCCATAACTCTGAATTTATTGCCTTTCTTTCCCCTGTTCAGGATCAAACAGCTATTCAGAAACCAATTTAAAAGACCCAGAGAGCACATCTTTTTGCTTAATGCCTTAAGAACTTCATAAAATTAAGAATATGTTGATTAGGCAGGACATAATGGTTTGTTTCAGAAAAAAATTAACAATATATTCATGATCTTTCTACTATGAAGTCATATGTCCTAAGAGCAGATAAATTCCTTTCTTGCATAAGAAGAAGCTGGAATATTCTACTTATTTTCCATAATCAATCCCGGTTATTTCAAAAAAAAAAAAAAAGTTCTTCTTCTGGACAGGTTAAAGAACAATCCAAGGAGGGGAAACTATCACCCATTTTATGACAAGATAATGAATGTGACAAAATAACTGAAAAAATTGATCAATAAAAGTTTTCTCATAAGAAAGACTGCAACAAAACAAAATTACTAATCAGAACACGGGCAAAAATCGAAGCAGCAAAAGCTGCAAGTTTTTGTTTGAAGGCCAAATGGCTTATGTAGCTCAACTGGCATTACCAAGCTATATGATAAATCTGTAAATTTTAAATCTTCACATCTATTGAACAAAATTATTTGCTTTTCTAGCATATTAGTCTCTCTCTCTCTCTCTCTCTCTCTCTCTCTCTCTCTCTCTATACACACACAGTGACAACATTGCTCGAACAAAACTGTCAAATTGGAGTTTCTAGATTCTGTCCCTCAGCTCCTGCGAATTTTCCTCTCTCAAAAGAGTATATCATGGACACTAAAAACACTGCTGCTAAGTATCAGTTTGAAGTAACAACAGCTATATAATGAAGAGCTCAAACTGTCAATTTTCTATCCGGTTCTACCTACTTGGGACTTGTTATTAATAATCACTGCCCTTACTCACAGAGTAAAGACAAAAAAATATAATAATAATAATAATAAATTAAAAAAATTGTTCAGCATTTGTAAGTGATGCTATAAGAAAACACCCCTTCTAAGCTATCACAGCGCCAGAAAAAGGAGGAGAAATCATCATATTACAGAAAGTAAAACAGGTCTATGTGATATGCATGTGGGGAAAAAGAATTCCTTTGAAAATTGCAACTGAAGAAACAACATTACTTGAAAAATGATTCTAGAAATAGCAATGAAGGTAGCTAGACCCGCTAAACTCAAGTCAGTATCACCAAACTGAGATCCATGAGTCGTACAGGTAAAAATCACATAACCTCAGATCATAAGTAACACCAGTTTTCCTTCTCTTTTCTTTACACTGGTCCGAGACTCTGATGGATTAATCAAACAGAAACCACAATACTAGACATTATCAACCCACAGATGGTTTGTGTACTCGCAAAATAACCATAAGTCAGTAAACTTAAACTCAGTGCAGATAAGAAAACAGCCCATAGAAAGTTCAGAATCAGGTATTGCTAAAGAAACAAATTCTACATACTTCAATACCATCCGAATTTTCCATTGCCTTTCTAAAAAATCTAAACCCATTAATGAAGTTCATTAAAATTCCCAGAAGTTTCCCTAATTGTCTCACATAAACAGAGATCACACAAACTAGAATAAGAAGAAAAAGATTAGGATCCCAATAAAAAAAAAAATTGAAAAACAAGAAATGCAATTGAACAAACGAAATATATCCCACACCTTCTCCTGAATTTGCAAGATATCCGTTTGCCGGAGCCTTCATTTTTTTTCCAAACTGCATCCATACACAAAGAACACAAAAAGAATTTCCTAAACTCCAGACCAGACCTCAACCAATCAGATATTCTTTAGCTGCAATTACTACACCATTACATAAATTTTTACTTGTCAATCAACGGAAAACTTTCTCAAGTCCCTTTAAATTCTCAAGAAATTTCCTCAAGTCAATATACTATACTTTCCCAAACCCCAAAAAGGAAACTTCTCCAACTATTTTAAGACAACAAAAATCAATAGAACTTCATATTTCACTTCAAAACTGAATCTAATATTCAGCCTTTCTTTTCTCTTCATACAAAAGTTCCTTTTCTTTTTTCAAAAAAAGCACAAAACTTTCTGGAGCTGAAAACTTTTCTCCTTTTCCCACCAACCAAACACAACTGGAAATGTCAATACAAAGCCAAATTCAACTCAAAAAACCCATCTCAGCTCAGCCGCTGAAAGTCCCAACCGGCGGCGAGTTGCGCCGGAAAATGAGAGCAGGTCGAAAGTTTCCAAAAATAGATGAAGCTGCCCAGAACTAAAATATGTCCCATAAAGGTAGAGTACAACAGATAGAAGAAACAGTGGTCGGTGGTGCGACGGAAATCCAGGATCAGACGGAGTAGCTTGGATCACGTCGCTGGAGATGGACTCGCCGGAAAATTTGACGTCATTCAAAGCGGAGTTGCTTTTATAGGAAGGACTAGCAAATAATTTTTATTTCTTACTTAAAAAGAAAAAACTTTTTAATTTGTCAAAATATATGAGGTGTAAATTAACCTAACACGCTAGTATGGATACTTATTTGTTTATTTTGACCAATTTAATATTAGGTTCAAGCA
Organism: Cinchona pubescens; assembly: GCA_025175665.1. Classification (NCBI taxonomy): domain Eukaryota; kingdom Viridiplantae; phylum Streptophyta; class Magnoliopsida; order Gentianales; family Rubiaceae; genus Cinchona; species Cinchona pubescens. The sequence goes on along the minus strand of JANKKI010000031.1, from coordinate 994,094 downwards.
TAAATGTTGATTTGTTTATTTTGGAATTGAATTAAAACGAACTTTTTAAGTTAAATTTGAATTAAGGTTAAATAGCTTAAATTGTTTATATATGTGTGTGAATTCAAATTTTATATATGATTATCTAGTCAAGAATAATATTTAGATGAACATTAAACATTGTTTGTGTTTAACTTTATCAATTAGTCGAGCTAAATTTGTAAAAGTATTAATCAGCGTATAGAGAAATTGATTTATTTTCAATCCTACATATTGTCTCAAAATATTTATCATCATTTTTAAAATAAAAGAAAAAAAAATCATAAAATTCTCACCCTATCCATTTTGTAAAATATCTTCTAGAAATTATACAATAATAAATAAATATTAAATTAGAAGTATTTGACAAATATAAAAACTTGATGTAATAAATATACGTGTCTTGTTCAAATTTAGATTTTCTTATATTGTATGTAAACATGATTAAGACAAATAAAATGAGTTGGAAGTGAGTACTTTCTCTTATTCATATCCTATTTATATATAGCCACAATATGTTATTAGATGTCATTCATGAACTTCGAGGGCAATTTGGATGTAATAGTACACATATGTTTAATAAACAATAATCGTTAAGTAATAATACTAAAACAGTAATTAATAATGATAATAATAATTGTGTTAGATGTCTGTTTTATGTCGGTATTATTATATGTTAACGTTGTGGCAGTAAAATATCTAGTATAAGGTTGGGGTGTAACGTGGTATACAGTAATTGTAGAGAATTTGTCGACATGTAAAGTTAGAATAAAATTGGAGAGATTAATTTTAATTTTTTTGGTTTAATTAATAGCGGGATTTTAAGCCGTGTTTTGCTCTGTGATAACATTATTGTTGATCATTTGTTTTTAATTGTTATTATTATTGTTGATCTTTGTTCTCCTTGTCCTGTCAATTTAAGTCCTTTCATTTTCACTTTCACTTTAATGATTAATCCCCCACTTTTATTTTTTCAGTGTTTTTGTTTGTGATTATGGGGTATTATAGATTTTTTTTTTTTTTTTTTTTTTGTTAACTAGTAACGTGATAAAATTCATAAAACAACTCATAAATATCAAATTGCTTTGCAAATCTATCTAGCTTAACCATATGTTCATTATGTAAATAATACTTTACAAACTTTTATTAAAGAGAAGGCATAATGCTTAATTGCTTATTATTGGGCAAATAGTTCGATTAAGAAGTTGCGAAATCAATCTTTATGTTAATATAGTCCAATGAGGTGCTCGGAAATTAATTCAAAAATTTATTTAAGGATATAACTCAAAAAGACAAGTTTCCATGTTGTCCAAAGGAAAATGAAGGGTAATTTGGGAACGATTGCCTTGTTCTCTATTTTTTTTGCCCCTTAAAAGGAAAAAATTTTGGAAGGAGAAATAAACAAGTAAATTGCCCTTGTACCACATATAATTATATGTTATCAAGACAGGTAGTATAAGACCTTATCCATTTTTACTAGTTTAGGCTTCATTTATTGACAAAAATTGTAAATAAATTACTAACATTCTCATCCTAATTGTACATTTATTTGCCTTTTTGTTCTTCTAATACTGAGAGAATTAATACGGAAAAGAAGAAAATACTTAAATAATTGACTCAACTTTTGCTAATTCTATCGGCTTTTGGGACAAAAATTACTTGCTTTTTTGTTTTTTGTTTTGGTATAACTAAAGGTTTCTCATTCATGCATACAAGATTCCTTTGACATCAATTGGGAACTCAAGGACATAATTTATAATTTCTAGATCCGTCAAAGACCGTTTTTAAGGGGGTTTTTTCCCTTCTAGTGAAATTTCTTTTACTTGGAGAAAGCTTCACGATTCTAAGAGATATTGCAACTTTCTTTTGATTATGAAAAACAAAGAACATCATTAATTCTTCCTTCTGGGCTTATACACATTAATTTATTCTAAATAATTATTATTTTAATAATATCTCATTTAGAATAATATTATAATAACTTTTGAAGATGAAACATGATGTTTAATAAAAAATCTTAAACAATATATTGTGTATAATTATAAATATTATTTATAGAATAATGAATAATTGAGCTTGATAATTTACTGTAAAATAATTAATGTTTATCTGGATCGTACATGAAGATGCAAAAGAAATACTCCACTAAGCCGTAAAAACCGGAGATTTTCCACATGCCATATATTATGGAGTTTGGACATTATTATAATTTCAATTAATGGAAGTAGGCCATCAACTTAGAGAATTTAATTTACCAACTAGTGACATAAAAGTTGTTAATTGAGTGCTTTTTCATTATATAGCTTGAATCCTCTGCCGTTTCAAGTACAGGTCATGTGTTTATATTTATATTTAAACAATTAATAAAATTTCTTTCAAAAACCAACCAATACCAGAAAGAATACATCTTTCATCTTGTGGAATTTATCATCACGGTCAATTATCCTCAACCAATATGTGTATTGTTTGCTCAAAATTTTCCTGATTGCACTTTTAATAATATATATGCAATACGTTCATGTCACACCATAATATGATACAATATAATTTTGTCATATAGGATAACTTGATCTTAAACGTTAAGGAGTAAAGTGAAATTAGTCTTTTATATATATATATAAAATTAATTTCACTTTACCCCTTAACGTTTAAGGATATATATACATACATACATATATCCTACATATATCCTTAAACGTTAAGGGGTATGTATGTATTGTATGTATGCAGGATTAATTCCACTCTACCCCTTAACGTTTAAGGATATATATATATACATACATACATATATCCTTAAACGTTAAGGGGTAAAGTGAAATTAATCCTACATACATATATATATATATGTGTGTGTGTATATATATATATAGGGTTAATTTTACTTCACTCCCTAACGTTATTTTTTAGCCATTCTGTTAAATTCAGCTAAACATTTATTATCCTTTCAACCAAAATACTCTTCTTCTTCTTCTTTCCTCATTTTCACCTGATTCATCTCTCTCTTCCTATTTATTAACATGATTCAATAATTTTTTATTATTTATCAATGTATCTTAAATTATATCAAGTTATATTTATAGAGAGAAAATAAGGTATTTTGGATTTTATGGAAATATTTGTCCACACATAAATTTTGAGGGTAAAAATGCCATTTTAGACTAAAAATTTTACTCACTTAGTTTTGACTATTAGTATAGGGACTTAACTGCTTAAAAACTAACGATTAAAACTGATAGTGATTCTAAATATTATGAAAAAATAAAATTAACGCATATATATATTGAATTGGTTAAAATACGTCTAGTGCCTGCCCACATTGGCAGCTAAGCTAAAATCTAGTATCCCAAATTGTTCAGATATACATTAAATGGCCACCTCGGCATAGAGAAAAAGGTTTAGTTCAAATTCGTGCATCTAAGAACAAACAGAGATGCAAATCAAGATCAAGGTCACTGTGAATATTCTTCCTCATAATAAATTGATACTAATATGACAATATAAATAGTACGTAGATGTAGCTAGAACTCCATCGTGGAGCCATGCAATGCCATAAATTGCGTAATACTATAGTCTATACGTAACCACAAAAATAAATAAATAATTCTTTCTATTTTTTATTTTTTTTTTTGGGTAAAAGATCAGGTTTAAGAAGAGGATACCTTAATCCTCGTGTTAATCATCCGAACCACCTGCATTTTCAATCCTCCGTCGCTAAAATTGGTCTTGGATCCGTTAAGTCAAAACTTTAGAATAACACAGTTATTTAGAATTTTCTTAAAATACGTTTTTTATTTAATCGTCACACCTTTCTCCAACCTGAAATTACTGCATGTCTTAGTAGTTTTCAGTAGTATTTACGAATCGCTCAATCAAATAAGAGATTGATACAGTAATAATAAAAATTTAGAGTTAGATCTTTTGACTCCGTCTAAACAGACTTTCATTGGCTCCTTTTGAATTGCGACTTGTGAATAGTAAAAATTTCTACAATAAACTTGATACACAAGGTACTATAACTTAGATCCAATAATTTATATTTAAGCATGTCACACGAACGAGTGATGCATCTTAAATCTAAATTAAGAGGGGATAATGATAGTATTTTTTTACACAGGATGCATCTAAGAATGAGTCGTGCGTATCAGAGTATCTTCCGAGTCCAAGTCGTGCCTTTCTCTTCAGAAATCTGTAGTCGTCCCCAGGCCAGGCCAGAACTCAAAAACTGCATGAAACCATGTGAGGGGTTACTTATTCTGCAGCTTTTGTCGGGCCAACAACCATCTTACTCCGACCAGGATGTAAATGCTTAAATTTCAATTTCCTTATTGTCAAATCGTGTGGGTTTTACTGCCTCATTTGATTCCCCATTAGTTGGCCAATGCTAGCTAGCTCGCTCAACTCCTTCTGACTGCAGCTTAATTTTGCAATGTGCTTGTTCGGAACATGGAATTTCTTTAATCGCGAGCTGTCATTGGTTCACATTCACTGTGTTGCTGCACACGATGGCATTTTTTTTAAGGTTTTCCTCCTACCAATCATTAATTTAATTCTTACAAAAATTTCGACATATTTTATATATACATATATAAAATCATATGTCAGTTAACTCGGACATGAGTCATGACATAACTCTTGTTTACAATAAAAAGATGCTTTGTTTTTTGACACAAGTGGCTACGCATGGGGTCTCAGTTCTAATTAAGAGCCCAGTTTTTTACACGGTTAAACTGATTATAACCCACTCTCGAGATCTTCGAGATGATATTGAGAATAGATTCCGGTAGTTTTCAAAGGCTTTGGATCATCAGTTAAACACTTGGTGTTGCATTTGTATTATAATATATTTAGTATTGTATTTGTGTTATATTGACACGATAAAATTATGTTTCTTTAATAATTTAATTTATGAATTCGCATGACCAATGAAATAAAGAGAATTTAAATCCATTTTCAGGCCCTAGAGTTGTTGACATGACCGAATGTATCGTACCATAAGACTTTTTTTCTTTTTTTCACCAAACCATACAATTAATTGATTCTTTATAATTTCTGAGAAAAAGTACTGTGCAACCATTTTTGTCTGTTTGCTGCTCAAAACAAATACTGCAATGTAAAAGGAATTGAAGTTTCTCCAAGTGATTAAAGGGTCTTCCATCATCATTTTATTTTATTTTATTTTATTTTATTTTATTTTTTTAAAAAAATTATTCTTTAAGATTATGGGCTTCTTTGACATAAAATTATGTTAAACCAATATTGCAACAAGCGTTATGACTAAGGGAAAACAAGCCGCAAAAATTACCGGCCCAAATCGAAGATCAAAATTCTGCAGTAAATTACGTACAGTAATTCTCTTAATTTCATTTTCTTTATATGCAATTTCTGGTGGGATTGATTTCAAATGGTCATGAAACGCATGATATTGGAAGAATAAGAAACCTGATACGGATTATTACTGCAATTAATCATGAAGCATAACTTATAGCACTATATAAAGGGGACAAGACATAACTATTTTTTAGTCACACAACAGGAGTATAAAATTATGCTAAATCAATTTGTCACTTCAAAAATAAATTATTATTTTTTCCTTACAAGAATTGGCATGAAATTTCTGATTAAAAATTTGGAGTAGGTCACCACATCTTCTCATATGATGGCACAAAATTCTTGTCATAATATTTTCGTTTACCATCCAGTCTTGCTATACCTTTTATCACTTTTCTTTTTTTCTTTTTTTTCTTCAAGCCATCCCTCCTCCCACTATCCCTTAATAACTTGTAGTAGATACCATATCAATAAGTCACAAAAAAAATGCCTTACTACCTAAACTGTATTTCGTCGACGTATTTATCATTTATCTATGTAATCACATTTGAGGAAATTTAAAGGGATGAAGAATTAGAATTATAATCAGTAATGTTCCAGCTGGTTGTTTTATTTTATCTTTCAAAGTTTCTTTATAAAATTATTATCAAAAACTATAATTGTAAAATTATGATGGAGATAGTTTTCACGATAATGTTTCAAAAGGAAACGCTCCTCCATTTGTTTAATTAAAATCATATTTTAAGTTTTAAATAAACTAAAATACAATGTCAAAAATAACTTAGAATAGCTAATGATTCGTCTAATTTTTTTTTTAAAAAAAATACTATAATTAACTCCATATATTTCTCAAAAATAAATTATTGAAGTGTCTACTTTTATTTGGTGTCATTTCCCTTGCTAGTAAAAGTTGCCGTGCACATAACATGCTAATCGAATGATAGCAGGTTAGGTATGCACATACACACCCTTAGATGATCATATGGGCTCATTAATCGCCATTAAAATTTAAGAAAGAATTTAAAAAAAGTTTAGACAGAGAAAAAGAAATAAAGCCAAAAAAAAAAAATTCATTTTGGTATCTTTTCTGAATGAAGTGCCTTTATAATTAACAAGCTAATCATGAGATTATTCATTTCTTTAACTACCTTAAATTTAGACAGTTTTGATTAAATTCAATGCATTTGTAGCAATTTATGTTCGTATATTTGAAGACAACGACGGGACATATACGTATGTCCCTACGATTAAATCGCTCGCTGTTAAAATATCAAAGACCCTTCATATCTCATTAATTATTAATGCAACTTCTGAGAGTTGCCAGGATCCAGATGGAATTCACTATTATCATCCTGGCTGAAAAGTGACTGCAGTAACATTACCAATTTACGAGAAAATTAATAAAAAAAATTTATTTAGAGTAGATAGTTCATACTTTTAAAAAAATAAGAGTCATTTTATTAAAAAAATAGATTCCTGTACTATATTAAATAGTAGGTTTTTATTGATTAAAAAGTAACTATTAAATATGTCCTGTAATTATTCCGAACGAAAATAAAAATTTTCTCTTTTCCCAATTTACCATGACACTGTAAGCGCAAATAACTTTTATGGAACTTTTCACACAGTTTCCTTGCGTACAAGATTGTTGGATTTGTGGTATTTCACATTATACTCCGAGTGTGGAATTAACCTAACTTGGATTCTAATATTGACTTCAATTGTTTCACACAGAATATTAAGGAAGTGTTCTTAATTCTATCTTACACAAATTTTTTATTTAGGCCTCACAATTACGAATATAAACGTGTCGAGTAGAGTTCGAGAACTTGAACTCGAATTTGAAAACATTTTGAAACTCGAGTTTGACTCGTTGAATTATAAAAAAGCTTGAATTTGATTAGAGTTCACTCAAATTGAAAAGATAATTAAAGTTGTAATTTTATTAAATATTACAGGTATTTTAGTAATTGTACATACAAAAAATAAAAATTACTAATTATCTATACAAGTTTGAGAAGTTTAACGAGTATATGAACAAAATAATCAAGAGTTCAAACTAGAACTTGAAACCTAGTTCGAGTAGCTCGAACTTGATCAACGGAAACTTGAGTTAAATATTTGATCTAATTGCTTGCGAGTAAGTCAGTTCGGTGCCATCCCTACTCACAACACATTGAGTATATAATACATTTCAAATTAATTATTCAAGTAAATTATAAACCTCCCCACCAATATACGGGTAATTTAAACAAAAAATAAATAAACAAACTGATAATGTATCATTCTTAGAGTATACTATTTGAGATAATAGAAACAACCAAACCTAAAAAAGTGGTTGTGATTTGCGGCATTACCTCAACCTTGATCCAAAACCTTAAGAATACCTCATGGAGGATAAGATCCAAAGAATATTTGTGAAACAAGCCAAACTAATACTACTTGACTACCTCTTACGCACACTTAGAGAATTAAAATTGAGGGCTGGTGAATCTATGTACATTAAGATTCAAATTTACGTAACTTATATTGCAAGACAAATACTTAAGTAGATTCGGTTTTAGTTTCACTTGTAGACTCTATAGTGTGGATTAAATTTTAAAAAATCTATAACATCAACTAATGTAAGCAAAAAATTTTAACATTAAATTTTGATCACACGATCTACAAGTGATATCAAAAAATGAATCTATCTAAGTATCTTTCATATGGCAATGACTAATCGTGAGAGCTTTATATGCTAGTATGAGTGTGTCCATAATTTCACAGAAAGAAAAGAGAGAAAATTGAAAAAAGCTGGTGATAGTAAAGAATGGAGCCATGCATGCACTTAGGTCAACATCAGCTTTGGGTTTTAACGTGACATTTTTTTTATGAGATATTTATATGATATTATTTAAATGATTGATATATATTTTTAAAATAATTTATATTATTCATTTAAATGATATTATACAGTGTCAGATAAAAAAAAAATGTTGTAAGAAACCCACACCAGTCAGCAGCCGGGTGATTCCATTCCCACAATATCTCATAGCTAGCTCCTAGCTGGCTGCTGGTGAAATTAAAAGTTTTTTTTTTTTTTTCTCCGGCTATCCACTGAGGAAAAAAAAGTTTTTTAAAACAAAAAAGAAAAAAAGCCAGATTATGTTTGATACGTGGGACATTCATTTTAATTGCACCACTATAAAGGTGGGGTTCAATCAATCATATTCCACTCTGGCCTAATTCAACTTGAGCCCACATAAATATGTATACAGAGATACTTAAAAAGACTGGCCTACCATAATGAAGGTGACTGAAGTGTGAATAACTCTTTGCCCCCAGAATCATGTGATTATCTATAAATTTCGTTGTATTTGTTTATTACACTTTAATGACACCCTGATAATTACATGTCCATAGTCAATATGTTGTGTTGTTTTCTTGAGTTGGAAAAAGATGCAATATCAAAATCTTAATTAGTATTAGACTATTAGTAATTAAGAATCACTTTAATTGCGGAAGTTGACAAATTAATTTGAAGATTTTTTTCCCTCGACTCATTTATTTGTTATATACTTTATAATTTAATTTATATACTAATACACCGCTAGCTAGAGATATTTCCTTTTACCAATTTTTTTTTCCCTTATACACCAATTTTAAAGTAAAATAAGTAACAACAGTTTGTACGAATATTTGATTGTATACCTAGCAGTCTCAACAGCTCGGAATTGGGATCATCTGGGCAGTGATCCAGCTTTCAGAAAGTGGAGATGAATGCAAGATGATTTCTCTGGGGATAACATATTGGGAAGTTGTACGGTTGTATTAGAAAATCATCGCATTGTGATTAAAAGTTTGTATAATATAAAATATTTTACATATAATATTAGATTGTATAAATTTTTAAAACATTTCTCACTTTAACTGATTGAGCATTGTGATTAAAAGTTTGTATAATATAAAATATTTTACATATAATATTAGATTGTATAAATTTTTAAAACAATTCTCACGTTTGCTTACCCCTTGCAACTTAGGTCTATCATTATATTCAACCAGTATAAAAAATTCTTACATGAATCCGATTCATAATAAGTGAGATGAACTCTTTAATCCATATTTTTTTCACATCACTCTAACTCATTAAAAATAAATTTCTTCAAGGTGATGTAGATAAATATGGATTAAATGATATATCCCATCTACCGTAAACTGGATTCATGTAAGAATTTTCCATATTAGTAGTAAGGGATTAGACTAGTAAAGATTAAAATATATACATCGATCTAAAGCTTGTTGATTAAGTTCCGAAGCATTCTATTACTATATTACCCCAAAGAAAAAAAAGTTTCAACTCATTCAAATTCTTTATAGAAAAAAAAAAAATTATATAAGTTAGCTTTGAATTCCTCTCTCTTGAAAAAGAAAAATTGAATTATCATCACTTTAGCACACACAAGAAGCAAAAGACTAAATTAATAGTATACAACAATAAAGAAAGTAGCATGAGCAAAAGTATCTCTGACAATTAAATTTTCAAACGAAAGATTTACACTTACAAAAGTTAATCACTTGCATGAACAGGAACAGTGTAACTGACCACCTTAATTTCTTTCTTAAACTGAAGCATCTTTGGTTTCTATTAACGTAAAATTCTTTACCTTTTCTATGCTTATTTAACTGATTATATTTCAGCAGACATTGTAAGTTAAAAGAGGTACAAAAACATGATACAGGCAGTGGATGGCAAACAATAAACAAGATCCACGGAATAATAATCGGGAACTACTGCAAAGTTTAATGGGTTAATAACACTTTGTCCTCTGAATTAAGTGGTAATTACATTTTATCTCCCTAAATTATAAAAATATACACTTTACCCCTCATTCAGATTATTCATCCTTTAAAATTTTTAAAATATCAAAAAAATCTAATTAAATGAGTGAAATACCGTTAGTATTTTATTTTGATTTTTCATATATTTAATTAATTTTTGATAGTTATAAAAAAAATTAGGAAAAAAATATAATATAATAACCATTGATATCTTTGAGCTACACAGGTTACGTCAAATATTACAAGTGTAAAATATTAAGAGATATTAAAAAAATTACAAAATTTTATAAAAAATATATTTTCATACAATACTTTAAAAGAAAATTTTTAATAGAAAATAAGTTCATTTGGGAATTGTTCTACCACTATAGTTAAACATTCAAATTCGAAATAATATAAAATGAAATCCAAAAATTTAAAAATCTTAACCAAGAAATATATTAATATAGATTATGTTAAAATATTATATAATTTATTTTTGCTTATTTTTAAATAATTATCACATCACTATCAAAATTTAAATATATAAAAAATCAAAATATAGTATAAAGGGTGTTTTAGTCATTTAACTAAATTATCTTAGTGATTTTAATATTGATAATAGATTAATGCATCAATGAGGGTCAAAGTGTATATTTTTATGGTTCAGAGAAGCAAAGTGTAATTACCTACCCCATTTAGAGGGATAAAATGTTATTAACCCAAGTTTAATTTATATGCTACTATTTCCTTGAACGTTTCGTGTATCTATACAACGTGACAAAATTATTTATGTGTCATTAAATTTACTAAAAAAGAAATGAAATCGGACCAAATATATAAAATTAGAAATTAATGATAATAAATGAGTAGTACAGAATTCCCAATCAACCTCAGTGGACAATTCTTGTATAGACAAAGGTGTACGGTGAGACCGTATACTTTGTGGTACATATTGTTCCACATCCACCAACTTTTTTTATAAAATTAATAAGTTAGTGGATGTGAAACAATACGGACCACAAAATGTACGGTCCCATTATACACTTTGGTCCATACAAAAATTTTCCCGTCCTCAATTACCTATATTCATGCTATAGCTAGCTGCATTTCCATATTGATGATACCAGAAAATACTACTAATAATGGGTAAACACGTGACAAACATGCATGACGTGTAATTGATCATTAAGAGTAATTATATAAATTAAGTCGTACGATCTCGATCTGGAAGTCGACTAAGCACTGTAAATTGGTCATGATACTATCGATCCACCAGATCGACTGATCGAAAATAAAAAAAAAATTAACTGAATTACTCGATCTGATTACAGGACCACTCCTTGAAATAAACAGGCATTCCATTATACAACGATAAACAACTAATACTAACAAAAAAAAAAAAAACACTTTATTAACTTGTTCAGACCAAAACTTTATTCGTCACATACATTGGATTGAATGTCTGTTAGAATTAACAAGCAACCAATTAAATGCATTTAACACCGACACCACAAAATAATTCCTTGTATATTGTGTCCTCCTTTTGCCAGTAGTGCACTTCTCCTCTTCTTAGCAGTTTCCTATATTAATGCCCTATTATTTTCATCCCACGTGGGAGTCGTCATTGCCGATTAATGTAAAGAAAGCAACAACCGTTAAATTAACCTTTGCCTTTTAAAAATCCACCCCACAAGTCACAACCCCCTTCTGCCAGCTCCCGGCCCGCAAAAAGAGTTATGGTGCAAGCAACGCCCCAAGCAACTTGTTCGGAAAAAAATCCATACAAAACTTACTTCCAAAATTATCTAGCTAATTGTAGTATTTTGCCTTTTTTTTAAAAACACTCATTCATAAAAATAATAAGTCATAAAAAAATATTTTACCGTCTAAATTACACTTCATTGTCCGTAACATTTTACTTTACATGTTTTCTAATATTTATCTATATTATTAGGTGGATAATTGATCATCATGTGATTCAAATAGAACTATTTTGTATCGTTGACACGTTGATATAACATTTGTCTTGTTACCTTAATGTTTAGCCTTAGGCTATGTCTAGAATAGATTCATATCTATAGGTTATAGTAGTTATATCAAGTTATACCCAAGTTTTACGGTTTAAATACATAGGTAGCGTGGTTTCTATGATCTTTATTTGGATTTCATCTTTTATAATCCTATTATTTGCAATTTCAGGCATTTTTTTAGATTATTCAAAAAAATCTTTGGTCCATTATTAACTACAAAAAAAATTTAAAATGAACTTAATTTATAGTACTGTACTCAACAACCCCTTAATCTAAAAAAAATTAAATCACCTATGCGAATGATGATTTCTTCGTAACTAAAAAGTTGATGACATAATACAATGTATCCGGTGGGTCCATCCAAAAATATGCCAAATTATTTGGAATCGTCTACACTGAACTTGCATTCTAGATGTGTGAGATGATTTAATTTACCAAATGTGTAACAATAGTGTGTTGTTCGAACCTTGAAAAATTTTATATTTTTTTTAGAAAATTATTTTATTGTACTTTAAAAGTTCGTATAGTATAATATTATATAATTTAAAAATTAATATTAATACATAAGTCAATAAAATTAACAAAATAATTCTTTCGACAAGATTGTAAAACTTTAACTGAATTTTAGAACGTCTACGTCTTGAGCCCGGAAGAGAACAAATTAACCAGCAGAACCTAAATTCACTGGACGTGGGGGGTCTGCATACCTCGTCTTCGTGCTTGGGACGCTGCTAACCTCACTCATTTTAATGGAGCCCATTAGGGGTACGCCCACACATTTTTCGTCAGAAAACTTGCTGGTTGAGACTAGAGGGTTCTTGTCAAAGCCCAAAGGTCTCTAACCCAATGTGATAGTGATGGAAACCAAAGCTAAGGCCCACTACTTCATAAATAACAGTTTTATTCGGGATTTGAGTACCATGGCGTGGAGGTATTATCATCATTCCTTCAACAATTTGAATTCACCGAAAACGTAACTTGCCCACCATCCCGAAAATGACTAACGCTCGTTGAACTTAGAATACTATTATCAGATTATTTGAAAGTTTACATCTTAAATTCCATTTAATAAAGAATGATTTACCCCTTAATTTGAACGCTTATGCACATGATTGGTTGAATTAGGAAAATTATTTATAAAGTCACAAATTCATAGTCATATGGTAAAACTATTTCTCGTAGTAAGATCTTATCAAATCACGACTCCCCCTGATTTTAGATCCCGATCTAGTGACATATCAGTGACTTTTATTTGTTAATTTTATTTGTCATTTTATTGTATAAATGCACTTGGTTGAATTATGCTAAGAAGAGACCAATTTCGGGTTAACATTTGTAGTAGGCATGATGATCCTATTTAATGAGAAAGAAGAGGAACCACCATGTTGGTTTATTAAACGATCCAGTCCAACCCTAAGCATACTGGGCTTCCTAAGGTCTAGTAAGGGTCCAAGCAGTGGGCTTTCTGTCTTGTTTTGTTTCTCAATACCTAAGCCCGTAGAGTCCATTGGGCTTTCTTAAGTACTGCCTTGCTTTTGGTATAATAAAAATTAGATACAGATATTATGAAATTAGAACATCTATATAAATTGAAAAATGTGACAAATTCGTTGAGGTGTTACTATATTTGAAAAAGTAAAAATAAAATTTGACCGAACAAAATCAGGAATTGGTGATACACTATAATTTTGTTATGTGAGCGTACTCTTCTACAAGTGATTCTCTATACAATATTCTTAGAACATAAAATTGTGTGTCCCCTCCATTTCTCTCTTAGAAAACATTGTTCATTAAAATATAAAATGTTGTTTTGCAAACACATGTAGTAAGGACACCTGAAAGGAGTTGTTCACTTCTATACGCATGACATTCATGTATTAGGTCCATTTGGTGTATGTGAAATTTTACACTCACAAGTATAAAACATAAAGATGAAAGATGTAAATATACACTTTAAATATTTATAAATAAATAAAAAAGATAAATAGGGCTACTTAATATTCGAATTAAATTCGATTTAATAACAATTCTATCGAATTTGCATCGTCAATATTGGAAAAAAAAAAAAAAAATCTGAAGAAGAAGTAGAAGTTAAGGGATTTTGGTTGAATAGAAGTCTTGGGATCCATTTCTGATGTATCACACAAAAATGTAGTTATCCTAGTCTTAGCCCACTCCTGTTTCTGTTTTTAGATAACATCGAAGAATTTCCTTATAAGGTAATTTTATCTTTTAACTCATTGAAGGTGTCTAGTGTAGATAAAATTTTTATATGAATCGTGTATAATTTATAACACAGTATCATAAATTTCATAACCACGAAAGAATTTCCCTCCAAAGGCATTAATAAATGATGTTTTTGCAGAGTTCTTCGTTTAGTCAGAGTTAGAGGCAACCAAACCAAGTTTATATCCCATATAAGCTGAGGAAATAGAAACACAAGTACGCAACTGTGTTGCCTTGTGTTGATGATTTGTTCGTAGAAACGTTAGACAGATTGGCGGGACCTCCTCAAATGACATGTTTGGTTTATATTTTTCATTTCAGTAAAAGTCTTCCTTCCACCTATCACCTATGGCCCCCAAGCAAGTGCCAACCCTAAAGAAAATAAGATTCGGTATAGGATTCTATTTATAGAGAATATAGTCGGTATTGCATTCTACTTATAGAGATTATAATCAAAATTAAATTTTATGTAATTTTATTTATATCATTTCATATTATTTATTTTATAAAATTTAATTTATATAACATGATCTTTGTTTACAAGAGAGATTCAAAATTAATGTCTGATTTATCTAAATATTTTTCCTAACCCTAATTTTAAATCTCCTTGTATTATTTTTTCAATTTAGTTGGTATTCTAAAATAAACTCAGTTCATAAATTAAATCGGAAATTTCAGTCTTTTAATTTAATCATATCTCACACATAAATAATATAACTAAATTTATATAGTGAAATCCACGATATAACATCGTGAACTGAGTCAAATTAAGAATGTGCTGATTAATTGTATCAACTGAATACACATCCGTAATCTCACCTGATTATACTGATTGCTGTTAGAGTAAGAAAGTAAAATAGATGGAAACATCATTTCATATCAAATCTTGTTTGTACGTTCAATTATTCCTTCAGGTAGCTTTTTCATCAAGTTGGTGGAATTTAATAAGAGTAGTACCTTTGATCCAAAAGGACTTGAATCACAACTTTACATGTTTCAATTAATTTTTGAATTTAAGTGAGAGAACCAAAGGTTTGACCAAAGTTAAAAGGTATGTCACAATATGTATTTTTCATTTGGATAAATTATAAAGAACTCCTTCGAATTCTAATAACCGATCCGTCTATAATGAACCCCTCACTATTTCAGGAATTGGCCTTAGGGAAGTATTGATTTTTATGAAAGTATTGTTGAAATTTTAAAAAGAATAAAGGAAATAAGATAAGTCCTAAGTTATATATAAAAATATACTTGATAGACAGTTTCATATATTTTTAAAATTTTAATGGGGATAAAACTTAATTTTCATTATAATGTAGTCATAATTTTTAAAAATTCCAAGATAAAAAAAGAGAGTTTTGAATGTCTTTGCTGTCCCTTCCTACCTCACGTCATAGGGTGTTCATTCGATCGGAATTTAATTTTTCGACTTGTTCAATTTAATTTGTTTGACTTTCGACTTAAAAATCTAAAAATCAAATTCAAGTCATGTAGGCTCAAAGTCTAGTAAAGTCGAGTCATTTAAATTCGATTTGTTCGACCGATAAGTCGAATAAGTCAAACATTTAATCTGTAGATCTTCCATTCCATATTCTAATTCTAAAATTTAGTACATTATCCCACAAATTCCATATCATTTCACAAAAGATATTAAATTTATAAGTGTATAACTTATTAATGTAACTCCTTATTTTAATTATTCCAATTTTCATATTATCATATTTATATTAATGTGTGTACAAAAATATAATTCATAATATATACACACACACAAAAATTACAAATCTTAATATATGAATGTATATATGTATATATTATATATAGATATTAAAATTGATTTACAAAATCCCAAATTTAGAACCACTGACCAAAATCAATTCATATAAAAAATTTTATTGAATCACTGGTCCTAGTTAAATTATAACTTATAAGTATATAGAAATACATAGACATACATACACACACACGCGCACACACACACACACATATATATATATATATATATTTATTTATTTATATATGTGATTACCTAATTCTATCTATACAAATAGTAAGTTAGTAATGTATTTAATATATTTGAATTAATAATAAAAATGTTATATTAATAAGTTAAATAGTATAACTGTATTAGTATATAAATTATATGTATGTAAAACATTTTTATTATAATTATAAGTTATATAAATCTAAATATATGAACATAAGAACATGTATGTATAGATATATTATACGTAGATGTTTCATTAAATAATTTAGTATATAATTACTTAACTCTAGTATTTATGTGTATTAAAAGGAAATTGGTAATTTATTTAATTAGTTATTGAAACAAAAGTATTACATTAATAAGTTATACACTTACATTAATGTATAAGTACATAAATTATGCATAATACCAATAATTATATAAAAAAAAGAGATATTTAAATATTAAAAAAAAATATTATCAGTTATTAATATATTTAATTATTAAGAATTAAAAATATTATAGTTAAAATATTATGTACACAAATATATTAATATATTATTATAATTGTAAATCCTCATATATATATATATATATATATTTGTTGGACTTATTTGATCTCTGGTATTTGACCGGCCAAGTCGAACGACTCATTCGACTCAAAAACCAATCAAACCAGTCAATCTATATATCGGTATTCAATCGGTTGTTTGACTTGAAAGTTGAAGTAAAAGTCGAGTCGAGAAATCGTTTAATTAATTTGATTTCGAATTAAAAGTCGAACAAATCAAGTCAATTTTTTTTTTTTTTCAACTTAACAATTTGACTTGATTGACTTTTGAACACCCCTCACGCCATGGTACAGGAGAACGAAGACATGCCATTTTCAGTTTTAATGAATTTGTTTAACTCTTTCACTTTAACACTATGTTCGTTTTGAAAGAATCGAGGGAAGGGAAAGTATTAAGAAGGAAGAAGAAAAAAGAAAACAAAGGAAATAGAGGGAATCAACACCCCTCAACATCAGCAAAAGTTTTCTTTTTAAAAGTGGGAAGAAAACGAAGGGAACCAAAAGACTCCCTTATAAATATTTTGAATCTATCCTTCAAAAACTAATACAACCAAATCCTTAAAAAAATATTCTAATACAAACTGCCCAAGCAAATCCAAGTCAGTATTGCTAGTACCGAAGTGTGGGACCTGTCATGCAAAATGTAACGGAATTTAAAATTTTTACTTCTTATTATAGATCATTTTGATTAATTGATGCGTAGTACAAGAAAAGTATAGAGATTATACCTTAAAATTGTAGTAAAATCTCTAATATGCCAGGAATATTGATTCACAAGTCACACAAATGTCTGACTTTTAATGGTATCCATAAAAATAATTAATTTAAAATTCAAAATTTTTACAAGATTTATTGACTCAAATTACAAAATGCTAGCTTCTCAAATTTTTTCCCAAACGTTTTGACAAAACGTTTTCAGACGTTTTTTCAATTCTTCCCCTCACGGCTATATTGGCATAGAATCACTTATATATATATATAACTAAATAACCCTATGAACTTATATGATATTATATATTAGCCTCCAAGATTTATAATTAATTATATTTAAACTCCAAAAGTTAATTTACCTCATAAATTAATTTATAAGTATCTCATATTTATCATATAATCAATTTAATCTCGAATTAATCATTTTAAAATGTGTGACCCTTTAAATTCTCATTCAAGTTGGTAACAAGTATAAATAATAATTTTAAATTAATTCAGATTAGACAAATTATAATCTAAAATTAATTTGGATTAGATAAAATAAACAACTTTAATTTACTATTCATTTATTGATTCATTAATTTATACTTATAGATCAAGATTGGCTTCCAGGTAATCGTCATGACCACCCAAGTGTTGAGATATGTCAAGTGATTCGATTTCACCTATTAGTAATTTAGTTACAGTGTCATTATTATTCTTTCACCGTAATATATCCTAATTAGTTCAAGAGTATATATATAATGCCAACTCTTATTGAACTAAACAATTTGCTTCTTTCCAAAATATAATTCACTTGAAATAGAATTTAAGATACTTTTAATTCTATTTTCACTTTGCAAAAAGATTTTTGAGTCGTATTTCTAGAATGATAACGATATTAGGATATATTCTCCTACTATAAATAATGGGTAAATCTTATATTGGACATATCTTTTCATGATACACACTATACCCGAACTCTATAGTGTGATTATTTAAGAGTAACAACTAATAGAATCAAAGAATAGTAATCCACAATCAAGATAAACTCATTATATCAAGTCCAAAGATCATTACACTACTATTATAAAGAGATTAATCCACTGATATTTGAGATAATCCATATGGAATACTATTAGTAGGTCAATGCAATGTACTTATTCTTGATAAACATCCAAATATACATTTATGTGCTAATCTATCCGCATAAAGCACTAAAATTATGAATATTTATAAATAAAATATAACTATTTAGAGAAACATATTATCATAACTATTTATGATTTTTCTTATATATATATATATATTTTATTCAAAAGATTTTATCATATCAAATAGATAAAGAATTCCATATTATAAAATATGCATTAATATAAAAATATAATTTATTATGATCTCTAAAATAAATTAATTTTAGAACATACACTAACATAAGAAGTTCACATTCTAATCAATTAATGTTAATTCGTTGAAGGTTTTTAAATATTTAAATGTTTCATCACGGTTCTTCAAATTGAAATTTAGTTTAGTTCCTGAAATGTTGTAAGTGCATTTGATGTGACATTCAATTTCCCTATCTCGGGTAGTCTACACAAATGAATCAATAAAAGTAAGACAAAAATTACCTACATCTCATTTATATTGTCACAATTTCTATATTTAAATGTTTCAATAAAAATGTCATATTATCAAAAATAAATAATTTGTATTGTTAAAATTTCAAATTTACCTTTTCAAATATTTAAAATATTTCCAATTCTTGCAACTAATGCGTCCAACATGACAATTTATCATCCCTCCTTCCTCTCTTCTCTCTCTTCTCAAATGTTTGTCCTTTAATATTATGAAATCAATTCAACTCAATAAAATTATTTATGAACAATTGGTAAAAATAACATACTAATTGCCTACTGGGAGTATATTCGTCCTACTTGGCAAAATTGCTCTAACATAATATAATTTGCTCTGCCAATTAGAAACGCTAGCCCAAAGAAAATGGTAATGAACCGATCATGCATAAATAAAAGGGAATTTGGTATTACATTTCTTAAAAGTTTTACAAATTAACTGGGATTTGAATTTTGGATTTTTATATGAAACAGGTTGATTTTAAAATTTTACAAGGGCACTATGTAAATAGAGATTGGATTTACCTTGATATGAAAATACTAACATAGACGCAATTTTAAACCTTATCCGTAGATCTTGTAGTCAAGATTAAATTTTATAAAATTTAACATACATGTTATAATAATTCACACACAACTGAGTCTACAAATTGACCCAACAAAGACTATATTTACATAAGTATTTCCCGTGCTACAAAAATATGAATATTATTTTGAAGAATTCTAGTATCCCATTGAGGGAACTGTCTTGTTGGGTGATGATACATAGAGTGATTCGCTCAATAAAATAGTGACACGTATCATGTAATCCTACTAAAGATAATTTTATAAAATAACCTGAGTACTGATATATATATATATATACATATAGGTGATTGGATAATCCGTTCACCTGACCACCTTGGTCTGATCCCATAGAGTCAGAGGTTCCGACCATAAGGTCGGAAACCTTAACTTAGAAATACCTAGCAATGACACGTAAATAGAACAACCCTACAATAAGTAAGAAATCACTCGTACTAAGCAATAGCCAAAAAGGCAACCCTTAACACAACTCTCTCTCTGGAACACACTAAGTTTTATTATTGATTTTAAAAATTTGTACAGTATAAATTTTTAAACTACATAATATTATACTATACAAATTTTTAAAGTATAATAATATAGTTCCGATACAAAACCGTAGATCACATACCAAATTCAAAAACAAATCTAATCCTTCGAGCCAATTACTCATGCAAAAAATTAAACTAAAAATCATTTTCTATATCATACTAAAAATCATATTCACTTGTTAAGTTTATTTTACATAACAAATCATATTAAATCACTAATTTTATATATTTAACTATATTTCATTTATTTTTTTATTTGTAAATTTAACAATATGTTAATAATATTTATCACTTTGTATATAAGTTCAGAAAATAAAGATCATTGATCTATTCATGGTTATACTTAGTTGAAAAGTCCACCATGCCGATTTCGTTTTGAAGAAACATAACAATTAAAATATGATAAATTAATGACGCACTGATAGGGAAATGATGAATGATTGCTTTACATGTGCATGCATGGCCTCCTTAATATAAATATATATATATATTTGGGGTCCCTTAATAAGTCATTGGGAACGTTTTATTTGTGTTTCATAATTCAACGTCCTAATCATGATAACTGCTGCATTGATTTTACATGTGTATATGTATGGGCGAATGTGGGAGTGGAATAGACCATCTTCGACTTCGAATATGCAATATAGTTTTTCAATGGTGAAAATATTTATGCAACCATTTTATCTTTTTGAACACCTTTTTCACTTTCTATTAATACAATTACAATTTCTAACACATCGTTATAATGAATATTTTTTAAAAATGAATATTGTCACAAGTGTACAAGAAGCTATAAAAGATATGTATTGTCATCACCCAATTTTTAATAAACAAGGAAGGGCATGAGAAAGAAGATATAGGTGTTAGGGTAAAATTTATTTTAGTTATTGAATAACTAATGAGAAACTTTTTGGATTAAGTGGCTCATTAGACGGAGAAACACGGCCCCTCCCCTATTTTGTAGGATAACTGTCCATACATTCTAAATGAGTTTCTTTCATAAATTTTTAAATAACGATTAGATATCCTAGTAACTGTTAATCATAAACTTTATCGTTAGGGTGTTAATGAAGCTTAAGCTAGCGAGCCAATGGTTTATCATCGGACCCGTAAACATTAATTAATGAAAACTTACTAGGCCGAATCTTAAAGGGTTAAAAAGTTGAATCTCGTACCAGAATAATTAATTTGTGAAATTAGAATTTGAAAAATGACTACTAACAGACTTACCCAAACTGAGGTAACCTTCCTAGAATTTTTATTTTTATTTTTATTTTTTTGGCTATAATAGAGGGGATGAGATTTGAGAGCGTAGGCAAAATTTGGTAATGGTAATCATAACTATTCATACTTTTGAAATTCGCAAAATGTTATTAAATATTTTAGAGAAATTTAATCAGCAACATTTCGTACTTATGTTAACTTCACATATTGTATGAGCATGAAAAGTGCAAAACATAAAATAAGAGCACACATTTATAGCTATATTCGTATAAAATGTTATTCTTGTTCTTCTTCGTCCATTATCAATAACATACTAATCCTACGTTTTAAAATAATAAAAAAAAAAAGAATTGGTTTGCGTCAGAATTAAAAAAAAGAAAAGAAAAAGGAAAGCAGCATGTTAGCTAGTTTCAAATGATAATATGTATGGAAAATAGTATCTTGTGAAAGCAAATAAATCATACTCATTAGTCTCGATAAATGTTTCAAAAAAAGGTTGATGCTTTTATATTTATCAATTTGATATATTCGTGAATCCAATTATCCATGTTTAAAGAATTATGGATTGACCAACTTAAATAAGTATTTTTTTTTGAGGGGACCAATGTAAATAAGTTGGGTGGACTAAAAGAATAATGTTGTTTAGAACTATATAATAAAGAATTATGGAGCATAATTATTGTGTCAAAATTGACTCAAATTTGGAATTTCAACCAATTAACAAGATTAGGTCATTAAGTTATTAGTTAAAATTTTGGAGAAATATATAATAATACTTGAACTAAAAATTTTATAAAATTTTGGATGACTTTTGTAGGATTAAAAAAATAGCTTAGGGAAATTTTTTTTTAAAAAAAAACTTAAAATATCTCCGCAAAAAAATAATTTAGAACTAAATTTGAAATTTTATATTTCTCTCCCTATATATACGTGTGCGAACCACAACTTTGTGTGTGTGTTAATTTAAAAGTACTATCTTTATTGAAATAGAATCATCAAAATTTTGAAAATCAAATTCATAGACTTAATTATAACTACAAAACCTTTATCTGAAGAATCTTTTTGTAAAAAAAAAAAAAAAAAATATTTGTAATTAGAGGTAAAATATTTCGGCTAATTTGTTAAAGTTAAGAAAAATAATCAAATAGACTCTATCTTCAATTTGACGTTGGAGAGTCCTTACTTCAATACGTCAATAAATAAAGTAAAAGAAATGAGTAATAAATGATATTCTTGGATAATTTTACTTTACTCTCTTGACGTTTAGAGTCACTATCAATTTAGACCTTAATCTTATTTTTTAGGTATTTAATTTCTTTTATTAAATTTTACGTAACATTGTTGCTCCTTTTGACAACAATACCCCCTATAACTTTTTCTAAATAAAATGCTATTTTTCTATAAATCTCATACTCTTTTTTTTTTTCTTCTTATTTTTACTTGATTCATTTTTTTTTCTATTATTTTCTTGACACGATTCAATAATTTCTCATTTAATTTTTTATGTCATATAACAAAATTCATCAAGCTTATTTATAAAAAGAAAAATAAGACATTTTAGGTGTCACATAAAAATTTGTTTAGATAATAATAAATTGAGGTTGGAAATGACGTTTTAGTTAAAAATTCAACACCGTTAGATTTGATTATTAATTTAAAAACTTTTGTATTTAAAAAATAATATTAAAGATTAAAATAATAATAATTCTAAATGTTAAGGAGTGACTATTCTTTCTATAGCATGGTTTAAAGTTACATTTTTAGTTTGCCAAATTTTTATAGTAAATATTTAGATAGATCCAATTTTTGAATCTACTTATAAATTTCGTGATGTGAATTAAATTTTAGAGAATTTTGACTCTATCTCTCTCCGTCTTTGTCTCTGTCACTGTCACTGTCTCTATTTCTATCTCGTGGGACAGTCTAAAGTCTAAACTAAACTAGTTTGTATGAGAGTCCGCTTGGTGGCCATCGACTCAGATTTTGTCCAACAGACCAGCAGAATCGTACTTCCCCAATAAATTGGCTTAATAAATTTTTGGTAATAATTTATGAAGCAATAAATTTAAAATGATATGTAGAAGTCACCCATTTAATGCAATTGTGTTAAAAGGGGAATTCTCATTCGGCCAAATCTTATTATTTTTTTTGGATTTTGTTTATTTTTTTATTAATTAAATAATATATGAGTGATTTTTTTTATAATAATTTTGTTATTTTTTAATAATATAATATTTTAGTATATTTTAAAATTTTATATTATAAATTTTTTTAAAGAAGACGCAAATTTTTTGTCCAGGGGTTATACTTCTCTATTTATTATATTAATGCACAAGATTACTCGGCGTTTCCAACTCCTTGCGCTTTAAAAAACGCAGAGATTCACGCACAAAAACGACAATATCCCAACCCTCTTCCCTTCTCTCAGAACACTCAGATTCATCCATGGCTGAAATTTGATGCTATAAGTAGTTTTTTTTTTTTTTTTTGGTCATATACTTATATTTATGCTCATATATTTAGATTTGATTATTATAAAATTTGATAGATATTTAGACGTGGGTTGTTGGTAATTTTGTGTGTTATGGCTTCTTCAATGGTGTGTTCATGGTTAATGGCGGAGCATGCATGTCAGTTGCTTGTGAAAATGACTCATCCAACACCATTTCGATGTTGAGCTCCAATCCATCTTTCTCTTCGCGATTTTCCAAATGGGCTGCTCGTAAAAGGAAGAGGGCTGCTTTTCCTATTTCTTCTAATTCTAAATATGCCCCTGAATTTTCCACAATTAGGAATCTCATGAGCTCTTGTTTGTCCTTTGAACCTTGCCATAACTTCTCTAAGAACACTAGTACTAATTCTTCTTCGTTGGCCCTTTCTTGTTCCTCCTTTTTCTCTGGTGATAATAATGGAAGAATTCATCTCGGTCCCAGCAGCAGGCGGAATAAGCTTAATCATACTACTCATTCTGGTACTCTTCTCTTTTCGTTATTCCCCATTTATTTGGTAGATTGCTAAATTTTTACTGTTCTCTTGCTTAATGTTCATGGAGTTTTTGTTTATTCATTTTGATTTGGGATCTGGGCTTAACTTAAAAGGCGAGGCTTTGGTGGAACTGTATTTTGATTTGAGAGTTATTGCGTTAATAAAGAAATTCGGAAGATTCGGAGGTCTTGTGCATTCATATATATAAATTTTAGATCTTTTTTAGAGAGAAAAAAATATATATATATATGGGGCAGGCTTCAATTTGCATTAAAATTTTTCGGAAGTTCTATGGTCGGTAAGGGTAGCATACTGTTGGCTTAGTGGGTTTATATGCTGAAGTATAACCAATCTAAGGCAACGGTGTGGTACCTTTAACAACACTGTAGAATTACGGAAATTTTTGGGTCATATTGTTACTTGGGAATATGGTAATCATGTGAACATTGTGAAGTTGGTTATTTTACTTCAATTCAGTTGTTAGATTAATAGTGGCAATTAACGGATATTAAGGCTCACACTATTGCTATTCGAGAGTTGGTTGGTGCTTGATGATTGGGGTGACATGTTGTTCAGTCTTTATTCATGAAAACTGCAAGTTATTAGCTGCAAGAGTGCAGTTGTGAGTTAACTTGCAGCTTAGAGCATTTTAAAAAAGCTGCTCCCCTGTATTATTCTACACGTGTTTATCTGTAACATATATAGCTGATAGAAATACAGGACAATTTGCTTATTATGTAAGAAATTGGTTTTGTTTATGCTTAAATTTCTACTACATTCTTCAAGGATTTTGTTAATTTTGCAACAAAAGCTTAGAAGGATAAGATGCTTAAAGTCCCTTGTGAATGAAATAGTGAATTTTGTGTTTCTGAAATATAGTTAAATATTTAGAAAGTACATGCAATGAGAGAGTGGTTGGTTTGGCTGGGTTCAGTTAGGGTTGCCAATATTGGTGGTGGTTGTTATTGATCTTTGTTTCTTGTATCAACAACATTCTTCAGTAGTTGTGCTGGTAAGATCTGATGCATCTTATTGGATGTGTCTCTGGTGATGCTGTTATCATATTCCATATTTGCATGATATATAGGGAAAACTGTAAAAACTCATTTCGTTTAGGATATGAGATGCTAATTATTGAAATATTATCAAGATATGCAACTTTTGAAGAGTCAGGAGAGAAATGCCTCCCTTACCCCTGCTTCTCCTCTTCATCCTTCTTGTTAGCATGCATTTTTTCCTGAATATTATGGAATCGTTCTCATGGCAGTTTCTTTCTGTAATCTTATTCCTCTCCTTCATATGTAGAAAATCTTTTTTTTTCTTGGGGCCAAATTAATATTCCATATACATATCAAAATCTTCTCACAAGGAGCATTTCAGGGAAAACAGTGGCTATAGCCGTTCAACCTGCTAAGGAAATTGCTGCAAAGAAGAAACATTACACTAAGCAAAGGAGAGTGGTTGTGACAGGGATGGGTGTAGAGACTCCGATTGGTCACGATCCAGATGTATTTTACAGTAATTTGCTTGAAGGTGTTAGTGGCATAAGAACGAGATAGAGGCTTTTGACTGTTCCCATTTTCCAACAGTATGTTGTGTTAATGAATTCTCTTCTTTTGTTTGGAGATCACTTTTTCAAAAGTTGATGTTTAGGCTTTAAACACAGAGAATTGCTGGAGAGATCAAGTCCTTCACAACAGATGGTTGGGTTGCCCCGAAACTTTCCAAAAGAATGGACAAGTTCATGCTATACATGCTGACAGCTGGGAAGAAGGCACTGGAAGATGGTGGAATTACAGAAGATATTATGGATGAATTGGACAAAACTAGATGTGGGGTGTTGATTGGCTCAGCTATGGGTGGGATGAAGGTAACTTTTCTCTTTGACGCTTTTGTGACTAGAGATTTTATTGATGGATACTCATTTCAAGTGCATGATTTGAGCGACAGACGGGTATTGGCACCTTTAGTGTCCTTTATTATTTATGTATTGAGTTTGTAGTCTGGTCCAAACACTGGAACTGGAGCTGCATACATGCTTAATTTGGAGTTTTTGGATTTCAAAGTCATTCACAAGCATTTTATTCGGAGGCCATGTCTGTTTCATGGATGATTGGACCAGATATTCTTTCTGACCTTGTTGATTTCTAGTGGTATTTTTTGAATTGGACAACCACATCTAGTCCCTGATCATTTCCTTTAATTCTATCCAGCTTCTTCTCCTTTTGTATACAATGCTTTACATTCTTTATCTGGCTTGCTAAACTTGAAGTTGAAGCATCCAATCATTGCACAATATGTCTATCTTGAAGAGAGATACCAAAATGTAAGCATTAATACAACTACAACTTCTATTTAATTTCCAACGTCACCAGATCTTGGGAAACTTTTGGCAGGAATTGTCTATTCAGGCACCAGCATCTCTATCTGGCTTGCTAAACTTGAAGTTGAGCCATCCAATCCTTACATAACATGTCTATCTTGAAGAGCGCTACCAAAATGGAAGCATTAGTACTACTAGAACTACTACTCCTATTTAATTTACAACATCACCAGTAGTATCTTTGAAAAACTTTTGACAGGAATTATCTGTTCGGGCACCAACATCCGAATATTAGACTCTTAATTATCGCAAATTGGAAAAGAGACACAGATTTTATTTTTTTTTTGGGTTGATTGTGTAACTTTATGCTATATTGCTCCAAATTTGTTGACAAAAATCCTCCCACTCTCCCCCCCCCCGGGTCGAAATGGAGCAGGTTTTCAATGATGCAATTGAAGCTTTGCGGATCTCATACAGAAAGATGAATCCTTTTTGTGTACCTTTTGCAACCACAAACATGGGATCTGCCATACTGGCCATGGATTTGGTTAGTTAAACTATAAAAGGCTTTAAGATTGACTCAAAAAATTTTTTTTTTTTTTAATTAGTGATGTCTTCTACGTGTATTTTTGTTCTAAATACAGGGGTGGATGGGTCCAAATTATTCAATATCTACTGCCTGTGCTACAAGCAACTTTTGCATATTAAATGCAGCTAATCACATCATTAGAGGAGAAGCTGTAGCTGAGTGTCTTTCCTTCTTGCTTGAAAATCTAGCTCGAGATATTTAAGCTGTGTGGATACTATTTATATGGATTTCCCAAACAATCACGACGAGTAAATTATGCAGAAAAAATAAAACTTGTTGCTGCTTGTCATGCTTTCTCATACTTGTGGAGAACTTGCAGGATATGATGCTTTGTGGAGGGTCTGATGCTGCAATCATACCAATTGGTATCTATTTCATTCATTTGTAAACTTAAATTTATTTTAGCGTCTTAAGAGTTTGAATTTAATTGTCATAAATCTGGTATAGGCTTGGGTGGTTTTGTGGCATGCAGAGCACTTTCTCAAAGAAACAATGATCCAAGTAAAGCTTCATGCCCTTGGGACAGTGTAATGTCATTAATATCTCACGCTTTTATTACCCCTGTCATTTTAAATTTTGTTGATTGTGGGAAACCACATAATGAGATGTTTCTTGAATTCGGGACCGAGAAATATGGATATTAAGATTGCTAATTTTAGACAATATGGCTGTGTCCTTGCCAAGTAAACTATTTGTCTCGTGTGATTATGCTTAGGGATGAATTCATTCCAATGTTTCTTGAATGAAATGATGGATATCTAAAATCTTATTGGATTTACGTGGAATAGACAATAAATTCTTGTTTTTTAATCAACAGAATCGTGATGGGTTTGTTATGGGAGAAGGGGCTGGAGTTCTACTTTTGGAAGAACTTGAACATGCCGAGGTATAGCTAAGTTAGAAAGTAATAAGATTGTATTTATGCTATAAATTAAACAAAAATGCTTGTAACATTCTTTTTGAACCAATCTTTTTTTGTTGTGACCCTAAAATACAGAAAAGAGGTGCAAATATTTATGCAGAGTTTTTGGGTGGAAGCTTCACTTGTGACGCTTATCACATGACAGAGCCACATCCACAAGGTAATGTGCCAAGTTCTTTTTTATTTTTTTCAACTGGTGGTTTCTATGCAGACATGATAGTGTTTAGATGAGCGAGTAGTTGCATTCTATCATTACATTTTTATTTTTCTTGGGATGAATATGACCTGGGAATCATTAAATACATGTTGAGAAATTGCAGTTTATTTAGATATTTCTTGTAATTGTTTGTGTGTATCCACCTTTGCTCTTCTCTTGATCATCAGGAGAAGGGTGCTGAAAGGTCCATCTTTACTAGTTGGTTATGATGTACTTCGCAGGAATAAAGTGCTTAGGCAACCTTGAATATATATAAATATCTATATATTTTAAAATAGGAGCCTTAGTACTGGAAATAATGCCTAAAAAAATTGTGATGTGCAATTTGACATTTTTATGTATATGTATTTTTTTTTTTTTTTTAAAAAAAAAAATAGGAGACTTAGTACTGGAAATGATGCCTAAAAAAATTGTGATGTGCAATTTGACATTTTTTTTATTTTTTTCTAAAAAATGTGGATCACATGAATATGATAATCTTTGGCGTTTACTTAAAATTGATTGCATGATTAAGTTCAAATGCAAATGCACAAAGACAGTAACTGGGTCTTTGTTTATATTGTGTGATGACGTGATAGAGTGAGTTTGCTTCTAGTCAGAGTGAAGTTCTTTTTTTGCAATTTGCAGGGAGGTAGTGACCGGAAATAGAAATAAAACAATTTTTGGAAGTTTTCCTAGTAATCTATTATGATTCAAGACACTGGTGCCCAAAAAAAAAAAAATTTTGTTATGAATATTTCTAATCAGACCCTTCATAGAGGTTTAAATAAATTGGAGACATATGATGTAAACACCAATTGGGTGTTGTTTAAGTAGTTTTAATTGTGAAATGTTCAAAGTTCTTAACTGAGCTTGTATCTGGAAACTGTAAGTAAACAAATTAGTCACGGTTGGATGATATATATCCTTAAATGTAGGTTGCATAGTGGAATTTTATCACACAAGTATATTACAAAGAGCGCATGACTAACTTTTTATGGAACTGTAGTTTAACCTTTTAGCTGTATGTTTAAGCAGGAACTGGTGTTATCCTGTGCATAGAGAAGGCTTTAGCCCTAGTCAGTCTGGGGTGCCTAGGGAAGATGTGAACTATATAAATGCACATGCTACATCCACGCCCGCAGGAGATCTTAAGGAATATCAAGCCCTTGTTCATTGTTTTGGCCAGAACCGGGAGGTTAGATTCAAGTTCTATTTCATGACCCATGTTTATTTCTCGCTGACTGTACTTTCCATTGTTCTGATTTCTACTCTTCAATTCTTGTAGTTACGTGTGAACTCTACAAAATCTATGATTGGCCATCTGCTCGGAGCAGCTGGAGCTGTCGAAGCTGTTGCAACTGTGCAGGTACACAGTATGTAGTACTTTTCATGATTTCTGGAGAAACTAGGACATATCGTTTAGGTCATATCTGTCATTAAAATGCTTGGTCATGACAATGTTATGAGCCCATATATTTTGTAAATGCCATTTTTTTTATTTTAACACAATTGGAGTTTGAAAATCATACTTCCATCTATCTGAAGAATTCATGGTTTGCGGCTATGAACTGAGAATGTATACGACTATTTCATGCCAATTGTTTTTGTAGGAACAGCTAACTCATTTTCCTTTGTGTACAGAATGGAATTGTATTCTATCCTCTGTGTAATCTACCCTCATTTTCATATTTCTGAGGATAAAAGAGAAATTTCAGTAACATATAAAGAGAACAAGATGCAAAACTAATATTTAATGAAATTAATGTCTGCAAAGAAAAAGGAAATCCTGGTGCCAGCACTGGACATTAATGATGATAAATGAAGTGTTAAATAGTTGCGAATATTTTCATGAGGTTTTCAACCAGCTGATTGTTACACGAAAGGTTGTTGCATTTTATTTGTGAAATGCCGACAGAGTTTTAGATTATGACAATCTGTCTGCTGCTTCTTGAAAGTAGGCGTGTCGAAAAAGTTGCTGTTTACAAATTGACCTTGAAATAATATTGTTTTATGTAGTTAGATGCTGAAATTTTAAAGCAGTATTTCTGTCTAGAAATTGTGAGTTGGAATGGGATATGAACAGTAGATAATTTTAGCTCAACTTCACTTTTGTAAGTTCAACCTTGTGCTTCCAACTGATCATTTTTATACGCAGCAAGTAATGAACTGGGTCCACGAGTTTGAGTTGTATAATCATAATGCTCTATGCAACCCTTTGTCCAATAATGTTGGATGTTTCACACCAACATTTTGGACAAACCATATGATAGAGGGAAGTTCTGAGCTTTTGCTGAAATTATGATGCGACATTTTCTCTTGAAATTCAAGATCCAATATTAGGAGTTTTTTTTTTTTTTTTTTTCCGGGGGGGGGAGATAAACCTTGGAAATATTTTACAAGTCAGAATAATTTTCTTTAGTTTTTGAGCTTCAAATGCTTTCACAATGGAAGGAAAACTGGCAGTATAAATTTCCTCATTTACCTAGTCTTATGTTGGTAAAAGTGGTATACTGGAGGTGTTTCATGAATAGGAGCCTGTTTGTTCTTTCCATATTGTATTACAGAAATTTTTTAGTTGGAGCTGTCCCTACACAATGATGCGGACCAGAGTCAATAGCTGGACTTTTTACATTGCAATTTTTTCCTTGCAGGCCATTCGGACAGGGTGGATTCACCCAAATATCAATCTCGAACACCCAGATGATGGTGTGGTATGTTGTTCTAAACTGTTTCCTATCTCTATTTTCTCTTTTTTTGAGTTAATGTTGAAGAATCTTTTATGTTGTATTATAAGGAATTAATGATAACATGGGTTACTACATGGGTAGTTATTATTGGTACTAAAAGAACAGCTTCTAAGCTAGGAGATCGGAAAATGTTGTCTATTAGCATTGCCTAGTATTGTCAATTAGATTTGAAGGCTAATTCTATTGAGAAACTAACCTGCATTTTCTCTCGCTTCATATACCTGTCTTAAAGCAGAAAGTTTTGGTATCTGGGTGTACCTTAGAAGTGTCAAATTGGATTAGCCTCTATTTGCCAACTGAAGTGCTCAATTTATCTTGTCAACTTTTGGAATAACGTTTTCATTTGTAATTAGGTTATTAAAGGTTTGGTGAATATAATACTAATCATGCTTGTGCATTTTAAAATTTATGGGCAGAGTGCTCATTTTGTATAGTCCCAAGCAGGTGCTAGTTTGTAAACAAAGTCACTTTAATTTGTGATGCTTTTACCTTGAATCAGGATGTTAGTGTGTTGGTGGGCCCAAAGAAAGAGCAGCTAAATATCAAAGTAGCTTTATCTAATTCATTTGGATTTGGTGGCCACAACTCTTCAATATTATTTGCTCCATACAAGTAGATTTCTTTTGGGAGCTTGATTTGGCCAGAATGAAGCCAAAGTTATGTAGTCTTTCGTTGGTTCCGAGTAATTTTGAGCTTCACAACAGAATGCAGTTGCCAGTCAGTGGTGTGTTGGTTTTCACTCGTATGGAGTGCCCAAATAAATATCTCTACTTTGGTTGTTACTGGAGCTGATCTTATTCTCGATAACAGAACTTATGATGAATATGATATGTATTTGACTTGATCCTCAGGTAGATGCTGCAGACGATTTTATCATATCTTAATTTCAAGTACTTAGAAGGAGATCCTTCGAATTTGTGTGGCTGCTTTGCTGAATGGATCACTTCGTGAATCTTGTTATGTGGGTTTCTTATCCCATAATGGCATTGGATTAACTGCCTGTGCCGAAAGAAGTGTTTGGGGGTTCTGGTGAAAGAGGGCTCCTCTGGATACTTGAAACATCTTCAAAATTTTGTTGGATTTGTTTTTCTCCCGACTCTTCCTTGTTTTCATGCATATAATTATTGTAGGGCTTGGATTATACATAAGCCAGTGGCATTGTGACAACAAGGTGGATGTGCTTGTTTGGCCATCTACATGTACTCGTGTACAATTTTGATAATTGCTGAACTGTATCACTAAATTTTGATCTTAAATTTGCCTGCTTATCTCTTTATTATCTCTTTATTCTGGAAAAAAAAATAGATTTTGCCGCTCTGGTATTTACTTGATATAGCAAAGTAGTTGGATAGATTCTGTGTATCAATTTACTAATCAGAAGGAAGATACCTTGTGGACTTTCTCCTTCCAGCAATTGCCCCGTCATTCAGTTTTTGGCTGCATTTGAAATCATTCCAAAAAGGTAGGGCAGGGAGTAGGGGTGTAAACGAGTCGAATCGAGCACGAATAGTGTCCTACTAGAGTTCGAATTCGAACGAGCTTCAAAATTTGGTGCTCAAGCTCGAAAAATTTGACATAGTTCGAATTTGATTCGAGCTCGCTCGAAAATAAATAAAACGAGTTCGAATTCGAGTGTTCAACTTTTTCGTAGGTAAAAGATGTAATGTTTTTAAAAAAGTATGAACATATTATTAATTTTACATATAATAAAAAAAAATTTAAAAATTATATAATGCTCGAAAAGACACATCATTACATTTATACAAAATGACAAAATCATTCATGTGCCACTAAATTCGTTAAAGAATGATTACATAAAATGACAAAACTATCACTAATATATAGATGTGTCATTAGATTCGATAAAGAAAGATATACATGGCTTAAAGTTAGATTTCGTTACTTTCAACGAAATTTGACTTAGTGTTTGATTAATGGATATGAGAAGAAAAAATTAGAATTATTATTAATTATACCCATAGATATTAGTATTTGGTTAATTACTATGGGAAAAGTGTTAAAAAATATTCACTCTCTTTCTCATTTATGACTTAAGTTTCAAATTGATTAACTTATTAATATAATGAAATACATTATTTATTCAAACCAAACAAGTAAAAAAAAAAAACATAAATCCATATCTGAAATAGGATATATAATTTCCATTTTAATTCTAATTTTCGAATACAAGCCAAACACCTCCTAATCATGAATTTATTCTTTCGTAAATCATTTTGAAACTAGAAGCTTGACTTCTCAAGCACATCCATTATGGATTGGACCTGGCAGGCGGGTACTTTCCATATTACTACTGGATTGGACCTCTTTTGACAAATGGCACTAATAATTGTTCCTGGCATGACTAATTTGCCACAAAAATAGGCATACTGAGTTCAGCTCTTAGTGGTTTCAGACATAATGCACTTCTCTAGATTGGCTTGGCCACCAAATAAAACTCTTGCACGAGGAATGCTGGATTGAATTGTAGCTTCCAAAATTTTATGACCATCTAAGTTCTAATACATGTATACTGCATACATACAAAAGAGAATGTAATGTTTCTCATACAAAACCAGCCAATTGAA
The DNA here is from genome assembly GCA_025175665.1 of Cinchona pubescens. Lineage (NCBI taxonomy): Eukaryota > Viridiplantae > Streptophyta > Magnoliopsida > Gentianales > Rubiaceae > Cinchona > Cinchona pubescens. The sequence goes on along the minus strand of JANKKI010000031.1, from coordinate 960,139 downwards.
GTATCTGTGATCACGAAAAATAGCAAATCCTTGAAGCGTCCATTTACAAAATTATAAATCAAATGCCTCTCAATGTAAAAACCTCAGAAGCCAACCTCACATATATTCGCAACTGATTTTTGATAAACTCTACTCTCTGTAACAGCACATCTCCATAGCAAAGTACAAAACATTGACCCCTTTTCCCTGATATTCTCCTGTGGAAAAATTAAGTAATAAATTTCGCGTTTTACCTGTTTTTCTTTCGGTTGGCTTTCTTCTTATCCTTCTTTAATTTTACCCCCTTCACGGAAAGTGCATTTGCGACCATTGGCAATTGATTATACTCTTGCCTTCTAGCTTCTTTGTCAGCTTTACCACACTAGCCATGCCTTTCCTTGCAGATGCCTTGTGTTCAGGCCTCCGGCTCAACATCTTGCGGTCAAGTGGCCAATAGGCATATGGCTCAAGTTTATCCTTCCTCTTTAAATCTCCACCAGCCTTCTTGCTGGCATATTCATTACCAGTGTAAGCCCACCCAGACTCGGATGTTTTCCTGCGCTTCTGGGTGTTTCGGGAATTTACAGACAAATGACTATCAGCACAACTCTTTCCATCTGAATCACGGTCCGATAGCATCTCTCTTTTTGTCTTTTGTTTCTTATCACCCTCTTGGATAATTAGCCGTCCTTCAGGATCTACCTCAAACTCATCATCCGATTCAGGTCTTCTTTTAAGATTCTTGGATGATCGAAGAGCTGATCTTGTCTTTTGCCGGTCCAGCAGATCTAGTGGCTCGTCATCTACTTGGTCAAGTAAGTCTTCTTGCAAGCTCTTGGTTGCTTTATTTAACGTGCCCTAGATGTTTGGAGATGAGTAACTATTCAAATTACTGCAGATTGACAGCTTAAAATGAAAGCTCTTCTTATGCAATACTAGATTTTTCAAAACATTAACTAGTAAAAAATCCCCCAGTTCAGAAGTAATGCCAGTCACTTTCACAACAGGCAGAAATTACTCCAGGCACCTCTATAAAGCACATTACTGATTCTTTCCTAAACATTTTATGTTGTCCGACTTGAAAAAAAATTATGTCAAATACTAAATGCCTACAAACTGACCACTGTGAGGATGCTTTGGATTTTGACAACGATGATGTCTTCATCCTCCCCCCAGAGACAGTCTTCGCATCCATGTAATCAGCATCACTCTTCTCAGTTTCTTCATCACCAAAATCAGAAAATATCTTTGTATGATTCCATTTGCTTAGCCTGTAAAAAGATTGAAAAATTACCACCAAACAAGTATTCAACTTCTTATAAGAAGAATCAGGTTATGCTTGTCAAGCCAAAAGGCGATAGAACAAGCATGCAATATCTTTAGCAAAAGGAAATTACTTACTACCTCCATTCCCTTTTAAGTGTCACTTAGCAAAAAAAATTTGTTCCATTTTAAGTCACTTTAGAAGTCCAATGAAGCATTAATTATTTTTTTACCAATTTTTCCTTTTCTCTTTCCAACTCCATTAATTACTCAAACTTGTAATTAATGTTGAGACTCTTTTAATTTATTACTAGTCAAAATGGCAATTTAGTCATATAGGATCAATTTTGCCTAAAATTTAGGCTTGTGTTAAATGCCAAAGTGACACTTAAAAGGGAACGGAGGTAATACCAAGTTACTTGAATCAGCTGTCAGACCTACATTTGACCACTTCAAAAGTTTTCCTCAACCAAAAAAAAAAAATCCTTGAGAGAGAGTCAAAGTTACAGTTCCATAAATTTAATTGCCATTATCAATATGCTCTGGTAGGGAGTCACTGTACACTGGAGGGAGGGATCAGAGTATAATTTTTAGAAGTTGCGTGCTGACAATAAGATCCTAGTTAAGCTCAATAACCTTAAAAGCACTGCACCTCCCAATATTCATAAAGGCTAAACTTAGGTGTTATTTATCCTAACTATATGTTTCTGTCAGCTTAGTCTTTCCAGTAAGAAACTAAGTAACTTGCATGGAGAAACAGTAGATAAACTTAAGAGATTGATCCTTTCTCTACACCAAACATAATAAGGCCACTTTTATGTAGGTACAGGCTATTATGAACATGATTGTATCCTCAAAAGCTCACATATAGATGGAAGAAAGATGAGACCTGGATGTAGTTGCTTTTGACTGATAAGATCTGGTTTCCTCAGAGTTGGAAGCAAGTTTCCTTTCCTTGCGCTCCTTAATCTGCATAATCATAAGAATGACATTCATTCCTTGAATTAACTCTTGCAAATCACTCTTCTTTAGGCAATCTCCAACAAACCTTTCTTATGTTAGTAAGTAGTTTCATGTGCTCTTCAGGCATGACTTCTTTAACAGCCTCTACAATACCAAACCACATTTCTTGACAAGCATTTCAAACAGCAGCTTAACCTGCATGGGGGGTATTAGATTTAGATGTCACCTAGACATGGTCTGTACAAAAAGTTGCTTGTTATCTTAGAGTCTCTATAGAGAAAACCTTTCTATTTTTATTCATGCACAGCCAAATGTAAAGTCAAAATCCATTTACTTCTGATATATAGCCTCTCTGTGAAGTGAAATTAAAATAGCATAACTAGCGCTCTCCCATGTGCAAATCTTTGAATCCTACCCACCCAGTGAATAAGTTCCCACACCTCGCAAGAAAGCAAAGAGAAGGAAAGGCAAACCTTTGCCTTGAAATGGTTCTTGCTGCTATCTTGCCAATTCAGTAGGCCCTCCACCATACCTTTTAAGTGTGATTGCAAACCTTCTGCTTGAGACTTGGCTACCAATACCTTCAACAATCCTAGACTAGCCTACATTATAAGCATATTTTAGGGATTCATAGTATCAAAGAATGGACAAGCCAAAGTTGTCCATTCTTCTCATGATTAACTGATTACAATAGAGGTTACAAACCTTGATTATTTCCCTGTTCTTTCTCTGGAGGAGAAGGAAGGTAGATGGAAGAATAGTATAAGTAGCAGAAACAAGATCAGAGAACTCATAAGCCAAGCGAGCTAAACCCTTAACAGCTGCACTAATCATTTGAGGGGTTTCTCCAGCCAATCCTCCAGCCACCTATGAAGATAAGATGTCATCAACTTTAAAAAAAAAGAAGTGAAACAAATTAAAGTGAGAAAATTTAATTGGTAAAATGTACCATGTTAAAAAACTGGTGAAGGTCTTCTTTTCGGCCGCCTTTATCTTCATCCCCACAGATATGTCCAATTTGGACAAGAATATCATATGCTCTATTTCTGGTTTTTTTATTAGCCTAGGAAGAGAGGGGTTACAAGCAAATGAGATGTTTCTGCAATTTTTATAAATGAAAATTCAAAATAAAACAATATTTCCAAAAATAAGTGTTTAAAATAATAGGGTAAAGACTGATACTGACATTCCCGAGGCGTATCATAACAAAGAGTTCCTCTAGCTTTTTAGATTACAGAGACCTTTATTCAGGTCAATAATAATGTAAAATCAACCTTTCCTAAATGCTCATGTCAAAGGTAAGCTTATAAATCCAAATTACTCTCATGAGCACTAGTAGAAGGGAAGGGAAGACACTGGCATTCACCCATTTCCTCAGACTTCACCTCTTCCCCCTCCCACAACCGCAAAAGCAGTTTCCTTCCACCAACTGCTGCCTACCATTCCACTTCTCCCTTAAACCGCAGCCCCAACACTACCAGAACCTTCACCCACCATCAACTGCCAATTTCCCCATGCTTGTTGACCCTTCAGTCAACCAACACTTGAAGAATCCACCTGACTTGAATCCCCACCCATATGCCATAGCAATCTATGGTGAAACTACCGTGATAACCAAGAACAATTCTTCAATAAAATAACCATTTGGAGAAGAGACTATAAGACAAATAAATCCAAGGTCAAACTTGGGACTTCTTTTTCTCCCATTATCAAAATGAAATAACCAAATACAGCACAAACCGAAGAAGGTGATGGCAATTAAGATGGTGTACCTCTTTAAGAGCAAGGATAATCTCAGTCAGGAAAGAAGAGATAATGTCGCGCCGATTCTGTACAGACATATCCTGCAGCCAAAAGCATGCAATGTGCAAATAAATCCACATGCAAAAGTTCACATGGATAATATTTTCATGCATTCCTATTACAGAACTTTTCACAAGAGAATAAAATGTAAAAAATCTTGCTAATCACCTTTGATATATGGACAATCAAGAAGTACAGACAATCAAGCCTATGATGCTTGGCCGAGAAATGACACAAAGGAAGAACTTCAATCATCAGATTAAGCAACTCTTCAAGCTTTCTCGAAATAAATTCATCTGAGTTCTGCGGAACCAATATAGAAGGTCAGTTCACACGAATATCTTAAGCTAGTAAACACATGTTATTAACCCCTCGTTCATCAAGTTATCTCTGCATTTTCTCTCGTTTTGGCTGCATATGTGCATACATGTTGGGAGGCGGAGGGAAGGTTGTTACATCCAAATGGAACATTACTTAATTATACAGCAGTCTTTTAGAAGCTAGAATACTTCAATGTGTTCAGTAACAAGATGTATCCCAGTTTCCAAAAAAATTTGATGATTTATGGCTACCATTGGGTTCCACCAGGATTACCCATTGATCAGAACAGACTAGTCTTACACACTGTGAAACTTGGAAACCAGCTGAGCCCACCTCTGTCATACTTCAATAAGATTTTTATGGTAAAGCGATATAGGAGGAAAAAGAGCTTTCTTCCAATATATCTTATTGATCAGGAAACTGATATTGGTTGTTGATAGCTAAAAAATAGCAATCATGAAGTTCAGTCAGATCTCATCAAGCAACTCAATAATGTTTTATAGTAATCCATCCCAGGATCAGAGTTATATGAATGAGGGATAAAAAGAACAAAGAATTACCCGGAGCGAATTATAGAAAGAACTTTGTATGCCTTCTTCTGGATTAAGCCCTCAACATCCTGCAATCAGCAAATTTGATCTCAACTCAAAAGTCAAAATGAGGAAATTCTTTTTGCACAAAAGTTTATCAGGAAGATAAGTGCACACACAAAAGGAGACATTAACCTTTAGTCCAGGCTCTGTGGCAATAAACAGAAGATCAATTTCTTTGGCATCTAAGCCAGGCAAAAGTGAAACTGCCAGGTCAAATAACTGTGCCCTGTACATTCAACAAACCAAATAATAAAAGGTCACAATCCATGTACATTCTTAGGGCAGTTTATTTAGTCCAGTAAATTTTTTATGGGTCAACCACAGGTTAGAAGCTGAAAACTATTGCATGAGATATGATTCAAAGAACACACCTTGCTGATGTCAGTGAACTTTCACCTGAAGAATTGTCAACCTGCATTGAATTGGAGTTTCTAGAGTTTTCTGCCTTACCTGCCTTTTGGGTCACCTTTAAGAGCCTTCTGCATAGTAGTCCTAAAGAACCTTGCAACTACCTCTTTCTCCGATACAGAAGCAAGCTCTCCTATTGTGCTCTGTATTTAATATACAACATTATACACCTGGTCAGACTCGACATGGTCAAAAGGACTTTAACACATATGTAGGAAATAAGATTTAATGAATTTTCTTTTCTATATTTGTGGAAAACATGGCAGTTGTTCAGCAAAGTAAAAACAGCAAAATTACTCACTACTCTGCCATATAATATTTCTGTAGACATCACAAGCATAAATCATTATGTAATCAGTCTAAATGACCAGAAAAACCATTTAACAACTCCACCTGCCAAATGCTTCCTCAAAGTCTTAAAAATTAATAAAAGTATCAAAATAAAAATAATGGACAAGATAACTATGTATCAAAATGAAAATATATCAGTACTTGCTTCGAACAAGGTATATGCCAAGTACCATCAAAGAGAGGAAAATTTTGTGAAAATATTACCTGTATCGATCCACTTCTTGTATCTTTGGAAGATTTCAAGAAGACTCCCGACAGAACAGACAATAATTCACGTGCAGAGGACCTCAGGACACTCAAATTATCGTCTGCAACTTGGGGATTGTAATGGGCAATTGCATGTTCTTCCGCAATGCTCAAGTCAGTGATGGACATGCCCACTTTCCCATCCAGAACCATCCTATTCTGCTGAACAAGAATTTGCAAACTGGAGCATATTATCCCACAAACATCTGGTTCTTCACGAAGAGCACAACAAAGAGCTTTCTCCAGATCCTTGAAGCTTTCAGCTGTATCCCGTGGATAATTGCAAAAAGATGGCAGCAAGGACCATAAGGAGTATACAATTCCATCTACACTCCTAGCTGAATAAATTCTTCCTTCTCGTTCAAGCTGGCACAATCAATAGATAATTAAGATGGCACCACAGAAATCAGGAAGGGGACTAAAAGAAGCATTAGAATCAAAATATTCATACCAATGCTGACTTTTGCTTCATAACTCATCAATCATCGATAAGATTGACTCTGTAAAGAAGCTTAACTGAGCACCAACAATATATTGCTTCAAAATTGGAAACAGCCAAAGATTCGCCTCAGATAGGTCTTCAGAATCCAACTTGAGTGGTAAAATGCTCAAAAAAGTTTCAGGTCCCATTGCACGAAGAGTGGATCCGACACATTCATGCAGCTTAATAAACAAGTAAACCAGCTATTAGTTGATAAATAAATACCAGTGTGAATAGAAACTTTTCCTCAAGAGAAAAGGGGAAAAGGATACAAGCACTCTGTACATAAAGATCAACCAAAAACTTATCCAGTAGCAAATCTTACCATCTAAGATGCTTTAACAACCATCATTTAGCACATTACTTGCACTAACCTACCAACTAATCTGCACATTACTTATGGAAGATGCTTGAAAAATACTTACAGTGGCCTAACATATTCTTGAAGTTTTACAAGACACTTCTTTCTGACCAAATATCAAAATATACAAAACATAATTATGACAGTTTTATATTCACAATATGGGTTTGTATATTTTTAATGTGAGAAATTTATTACCATTCCTAGATACCTGCATTTGACAGTACGGATATTTTAGATTCTTCGAAGTTTACACTTTATTATTGAAAGTTAGATAGGCAAACAATTCTCCATTGCATGCACATGCATACATTTTCTTTTGCGGCTACATTTCACCCATTTAGATTTAGCCATTTATTAAACAGACAAGCCTACAAAGTTCCAGATTACAGAATGCGAAACACCTAAAAAAATATGATGGGAAGTTTTCCAAAGCATAGCACAGATGGCAAAACATAATGAGCTAGAATCATCTCATAAGGCATCTAGACTTTCTGAAACTCTATTCACATTTAACTCCAAGAGCTACTTCAGATTTTGCAAATGTAGAAGATTAATTGTGGGTAAATTATATGCCAGGGCAAATATATTTGGAAGGATAACAACATTCTGAAACAATAAAAAGGAATCTTTCCCATAGGAAAGCAATTCCTAAAAGGCCGGAACTGCAACGAGGAAAAAGAATGAAAAAGGCATGTGTGCAATTCCTCTTTTACATGTAACCTCCTAATAAAATGTTCTGAGACAAAAGCCACCTGTTTCTAGCAAATCCTATAAGCCCAGAAGTGCAATGAGGATATAATAATGAAAAAAGCATGTGCTAATTCATCATCTTTTACATGTAACCACCTAATAAAAATTTCTCAAGACGAGCTACCTGTTTTCTGAACGGGAAGTCCTCATCTGGTAACTCTTGCATATCTGCCAAACTCTTAAGTGTTCCCTTTAAAAAACATGAAGAGTCTTGGCCTGAAAGATGAATTTTTGGTAGTGATCAATATAGATTTCAACACTTACTTCAATCAATTAGACCAATGATGTTTTCTAGGGAAACAATGATAAAAGTAGATATGAAAATATGGATAGCATATATATATGCCCTCATACATACATGCATAGATATACTCTGCAAGCAGGAAATGAATGTTATTGATCAAACATTGATCAACATCCAATTCTTCTCTTTTTCCTTTTCTTTTTTTTTTTTTTTTTTTGGGGGGGGGGTGGTGGGTGGGGGAGTGTTTGCGATTCTAGATAAATCAAATCTGATCAATTGCAATGCTCATGATCATTCACAACTCAATAACATAATGCCTTCATCGAACTAATAGCACCAAAACTAAAGTTACACTAAGGAGAGAGAAGACAATGAGTTACATACCTAATTTGTCAAACAATGCTGAAATAATTTGAAACGACATATCCCAGACTGCAGAGAAATTATAATCAAGCAAGCTTCCAACAGTGGCACACACCTTTTCGATGATTGTTGGCATAGATTTCCTTGTATCAGTATTGGCATTTAGTGTAACCTGATCGACACCCTGTTTGACCAAATTTTCATCAATACATGCATCCATCAGGCTCTTATATGCCTGCATTGCTGCTCGTAAGGCCTCCTCATGTTCAGAAGCCAAAATATCTGCAGTTGCCCAATTTATGAAAGACATAAGAAACTAATTCACAACAGAGTCAAATTTACACTTCCAAATTCTTGAATTGCCTTATAGAAACTATTTGAAAAGGTAAAGCAAAAGTACAACGCTGTATAGATCCTTTATCCCATCCTAGTCGACACCATTTGACTTTCCAGGTTAAACTTCCAACTTTTAGAATCCTACTTGTATGACTTGTCATTTCAAAGTATCAAAATATAGCATGTTAATTTTTCTATTCCTCATCATCCAACACTGCTAAAAAGAGATCAAATTGTATAATGTCCTATAGAGCGCCCTTTATTTCACAAAGAAAGTCAAACCATGACAATAACATTGGGAAGCAATGAGCTATATTGGGATGCAAGGAGCTATCAAGATAACAACATGAACAATCAATGGATTAAAAGGAGTACAAACAAGAAAAGAATAACCAACCACTGAGGGCACTGAACACAACGGGGAGCTTAACAACACAAATCTGCCTGTTAAGAGAATAAACTTTTTTTTTGACTTATCCCAACATCTAGTAACCGAGCGGTAAATGTCATGCTATCGGCAGATGATTCATTTGCAGAGACTGAAGTAACTAAGGAGCATAACAGCTCAAGAAGGGCTTCAGGAGAAACTTCTCCAGGTGGGTTGAGACAAACTGCATTGAGGCAATCTGTTATCCGTCTGGTGACAACAGGTTGTCTCAATTCCAAAAGAGATTTGAAGTACTTCAAGATATTCGTTGAGGACTTTGAGGACATGCAAGGGAGACAAACTTTCAGAGCATCAAGAACGTATAGAACCTCTTGTGCTCCTTTGGGCCCTTCAGAAACATTTGAGTTTGATCCTCCGGCAAGTAGAAGAAACCTTTCAAATACTTTTGTTATGGCTTCACTTGCAGGTACAAGCAATGGCGCGTGCAGTGGAGACATCTGATACAACATTAATACTTCATGTAGAGATGCATGTGCCTGCTTTCTTACCTGTATGTGCCCATAGAAACAACCATTTACTTCAACTCTGACAAAGAAGATATATAACTTAAATATATGGCAAGATGGTAATGAACAAGCAGAGATTCTGATACACAATTTCATTTCCTAGTAAAGCATAAATGACACGACTTCAAACAACTTGAATACATTCACAGAATGTCTAGAGTTTTTCTCCATTATTAATTCCAAAGTTAATGCCAAACAAATCTAATTTCCTCGTGCTTGCATCTTTTGCATACACATCAGCAGGGCCATTGCTTTCTCTTGTGCTCAAAACCTACCCTATATTCAGATGGACAAAACATTTCAAATTGTAAAGTTCAATGCTTTTCCCAAAACATCCATTCTAGACTATAAGATGACTCTGAGTTGTTTCATTCCATAGACATTACAAAGAAACAGAAAAATCTTAACCCATGTGCACCTACCTCACCACCGAATTATTCACACCCCTGCCACGAACCCATATACTTTCCTCCAAGTAAATTACACATCGATAATAACAATTAACAGTAGCTTAGAACACCCGATATTTAATTTCATATGAAACTGAAATTTAACAAAATAGCAACCGAAAAAAAAAATACAACTAAAAAAAGTGAACTTTCAACACCACAAATGCCAAGCTATTCATAGTACTACTAAACAGACATTTCAGTTTTAATTGAAACGCAAACATTGCATAAAAATAGCAACCGAAAAAAAATATAACTCAAAAAATAAGTAACTTTTAACACTACAAATGCCAAGCTATTCATATACTAAGAACAGACATTTCAGTTTTAATTGAAAAGCATATACATTGCCTAAAATGAAAACAAAATCCATAAAAAATTATGACTTTAATCAAAATTATTCCAAAAGATTAGCTAAAAAAACAATTTTGTGCTGACCTTGCTTCTATCATCTGTCATATAACCGACAAGAATATCATAAAGCTGAGCCACCTCAGACCAGCCCAACGAGTTCTCCTTCAACAAAAGGGAGATGCACTTCAAACCCGAAATTATCCCATTCGGGCCGACAACCGACTTCAAGACCCGAATAATTTCGAATCAAAAGGTCCGACAAGTAATCAAATTTCTTCCGCAAAACGGCGGCGTTGTTCAACTTCCCAATAACTACAGCCAGAATTGTAACTAGGGCATCAACGAGGTGGCCGGGGGCTTGAGTTTCCAAGAGGCGAAGGAGAGACGAACACGTGGCGCCGAAGTAGGAGAGAGGTTTGAGAGGGAGATTTTGGTCCTTTAACTCCTGCGACATTGCTCCGATGGCGGTGCATACGTGGAGGTGGTGCTCGTTTGCGCCGTCGTTGAATTGTGAGAGAATTGTGGAGCATACGTCATCGTCGTCGAAGAATTGGGGGTGATCGTCCATTTCGATGCCTTCCATAATTGTTGAGTGCAGAAAATTGATAGACAGAAACCCTAGCCGTGGTTGGCGGTGGCCGTAGGAGTGGCAGTGTCGCTGCTAGGGTTTTAGATTGAAAGGAAGGGTTTAACAGAATATGATTAAAGATTTTCTCGAGGGCAATTGCAAATTACATTAGTCCCTCAACTATTTTTAAATCTCACAGATTTTTTTAAGTATTTTTCTTAATTTTTTTTCATCCTTCGACTTGGAGAAGTCCCTCCACTCTTTTTGTACCTCAAGTATTTTGTAATTCCATAAAAAGATTTATTCAAAACTATCCTTCTGCGGTTTAGATGCTTGTGTTTCAAAAATTTATATTGTAACTTAAAATTGTTAAAAGCACAATAAATTTTATAACACTATATGAGTAAAAGTCATTAGATATCTATATCAATATCGTTTGATTTAAACGACAAGTAAAACGATAAAGTCATATATATATACAGTTTCTAAACTTGACTAATATATATATATATATGGTATCATTCTTGCTACCCTTAATTTGCCCATGATCTTTAAAAAAAATAACTTATCATCTTCTTAAATTTTTCCTACTAAATTAAAAAAAAAAAGAGAAAAGAGATCATGTGCTAGTCTGTTAGACTACCATATTCTTTTAACTGTTTATTTTTACAAGTTACTTGTCTTTCTAGAGTTATCATTTCCTTTAAATATTGTTGAACGAAAAAAAGAGAGAAAAAGCGCGCACATATATAAAAGTAATTTTTGAGGATATTAGTTAAAATTTCTTGTTATTGTAGTAAAAAATTGAAAAGCAAATGTTGTTGTATTGCTTATCCAAAGGTCACTTTCATTATCCAAACATTCAAGCTCTAAAAATATTATCTCTTAGACAATTCAACTGATGTTATTTTGGGTTGACTTGAATTATGTCTAACATTAAATGTTTTACTATGAAATTACAATAGTTTTTTTTTCCAAAATGCACAGCAATTGGAAACAACTGCAAGCCAATCTTCATACTTTCTTTCTTACAATTGAAATCTTTATAGAAAGGTATGCCGTCGCAATTGAATGATAAAGTCTAGATTTTGCATCAATTTAACTAATTTGATTAAATGGATATATAATATCTAGATATATATCATTATATATTTAAAAAGTCATAAATTTAGTATCATTTATCAAAAATACATCATATTGAATCACACTTTTGAATTTAAATATTTGATCAAATTTTATTTTTTCTTTCACAAATTTAATAACACATCAATAATTTTATTATTTTATCCACTTTATATAAATGTAACGAGTTTAGATTTATTTATTTATTTATTTAAAAATGCAAGCGATAACATATGCTGAATTAAAAACCTTGAGGGGGAAAGAATGTGCTTTTCTTTCTAGCATGCCATCTACAGTACGTACAAGTTACATCATTGATAGAAAATTCTTATATGGATTTGATTTACGATAAGTGAGATAGATTTCTTAATCCATATTATCCATATTACTCTAACTCATTAAAAATAAATTTTTTCAAGATGATATGAATGAATATAGATCAAAAGATTCATCCACCTACCGTAAATCGGATCCATGTAAAAAATTTTCCCATCATTGATCATGCCATACCAATAGGCCTGTCTCATTGTAATCATGGTGATTGGGCCTCGAACGGGTGCATTTATGAAATATGATTACTACAAGGTTGTATTTGAATCAATGAATTTGGAGAAAAATTTGAAGTTCATTTATTTTTTTGGAGAAATTTGTAGAATTAAAACAGATTAATTTTAAATTCACCTAAATTAAAAAATATAAAATGAAAATTTTTAAATAATTTTTTAATTTGGATAGATTTGAAATTCATCCATTTTGACTTTACTAATCTCTATAATAAATGAGTAGATTTCAAATTCTTTCTCAAATCTATCGATCCAAACACATACTTTAGGATTAAGTAGATCCCCTTAAGGTTTGGACTGTTTTGCATTAAACCCCACAACATTATTATTTTTTTTTCACTTTGCCTCTTCTATTAGTACACATCAGTAATTTGATTATTAAAAAGTAAAAAAGATATTTTTATTCTAGACAAAATAAGAAAACATAAAATTAAGCGCTTAATATTTATTATATTTGTCAAGTCCCTAATTCTAGTTTTGTGTTAATTAATCTACTTTAGTCATTAATCAATATAAAAAGGTTCATATTGTTAAAATAATTAAAAATATAATAATGCTCACTAACACTAGTGGTGTTTTAAAATACTTATGAAAACAATTTATATACAAAAATTACCTAACACTATCAGTATTTTTTGATTTTTTATTATATTTTATTTTCATATAAAAACAAATTTTTAAATACATGAAATCCATAATCTTCTATTAAAGTTATATCAATTTAATTTCTTGTTACTTTTCTTTATGTTTATTTAAAATGATTTTTTCTTACTTTTTTTTCCCTTTGTTAATATAATTCAACTGTCACCTAAATTATACGAAATAACTTTATACATATAAACCAAACTCAAATTAAAATAATTTAGATGAAACAGCTTTAATAATTCATCAAAAAAATTTAAAATGAATTATTTCGTTGTGCTTTTAAGTTTTAAATATTGAAAAAAGCATAATTCGACAATTATAATATTAATTAATTTAGAGTATATTTATATTTTTAAAATATTGACAACATTATTGCATTTTATTTACTGTTTCAAAGCATTAAATGATACAAAACTTATACGAGAGACTAAAGTGAATTCTTGTTTAAACCTTAAGGGGATTTACTGTAATTAACCTTTAGGGATAAATTTATCTTTTTGAAAAAACTAATAACGGGATTACATTTGACCATTAATCAAAAGGGTTAAGTGAAAAAAAAAATCATGTTAAGTAATTTAATACAAAACAAACCAAATTTTAAGGGGTTAACTGAATTTAACCCTGGACTTCATTAGGCTAAAGGACATAGATCTCTTTGGTCCCTTTCACGAATAAATAAACATACATATACCTCTGCTGTCAGCCCAATTGCATAACCAAGAGTAGCGGAGAACTATATAATTTTTCCACATTAAAAAAGATTAATCTTTAATATCTGTGTGCCAAAGCACATGGTGTAAACGTACCAATTATCTTTCAAAAAAATTTGTGCTAATTAAGCAACTGGTTGGGTATTTAGCTTAGGTAAATATTTAGGCAGACATAATTTTTGTTCTCGTTTATAAACCTTGTATGTAGACTAAATGTTATAAAATCTATGATATCAGTTGATATAAGTAAAATTTTATAAAACTTAATCATGACCAAAAATTTATAAGTACAATCGAAAATCAGATCTATATTAATATTTTCTTTTCGCTTATGATACCCCATGCTGTTGATGCTGGCTGATTGATCCATCATTAATTCCAGATGTTAATTGCAATATTCAAAAAAATTTAGTTCCAAAGTATGCCTTCATTGGGACAAGTTTTATTCTCATAATAATAATTATTTATAAATATTTTTTTAACTATTTTTTATTTCCAAAGTATGCCTTCATTGGAATTGAAATGACTTACCAAACAAATTTGTCACACTAACTTCGTGCCAATTAATCCAATCAAACTTCTAATCTTGAAGCTACAAAATTAGTCAAGTTTAGAAACATATCTTTTCATTCTCATGAAAAAACAAGAAAAGGCATTTACACAAAGAAGTTTTACGGACAAGCTTGATTAAATATAATCAAATAATACTCATGTTGTTGAGTTTTAGTGATAAGCGACTTATAACTTTAAGGGCGAACATAATTTAAAATTGCAAAGATATCACAATGTTTCTCTTTCTACGACTCAATCAGGATTATGCTTCCTTGACTTTATTTTCCTTATTTATATATATAAAAAAATATAGATAAAAATATAGAGAAAACCAATTACCAAAATAATCTAGTACTCATCTAGATTATATGTTCTATTTATACACATCAAACTTCCTATTTTTAGATGCTCTAATAAAGATGTCACAATTCAAAAAAATAATAATTTGCATAGTTCGGATGTCATATTTATCTTTCCAAAAATACCAACTACTATATTAAAAATAGGGATAATTTCATAAACCTCTCCTGAAATTTAAGCTAATTTTACTTAGTACCCCTGAAATTTAAAAAATATCACTTAGCTCCCATAAGAAACTTTCTTTAACATTTTCAAAACATTCTTTTAAAAATTTATTTTAAATGGAGAGATTAAAATTTGTACTATTTTTCTCCCAATTTTAAGCCTAGTTTTCTTCTTTTCTAATTAAAATATTTGGAAGAAAAGAAGAAAAGAAATAAAATAATTATTCACAAATAACAATAGGTTGTAATTTTTTATATCCTTCACCAATTAATATAAAAAATATATATTTTAATTATTTTTTATTTTACAAGTTAATGATTTCTAAAATAAAATACCAATAACATTTTTTATTATTATATATTATATATTCTTACGTATTCTAAATGGGAAAATTGCCAGAATAATCCCTCAACTTTTGCACTTTAGCCAGAATAGTCCTTTAACTTTTATTTTTTAGCCAAAAAAGTCCTTAAATGGTGTAGTCACCTCTTATAACATTTAGATTTTTATAATTTTAGAAAATTTCACATGAAAGGACTATAATGGCTAAAAAATAAAAGTTGGAGGACCATTCTGGCTATACAAAAAGTTGAGGGACTATTTTGGCTAAAGTAAAAAAGTTTAAGGACTATTTCAGCGATTTTCCCATCTAAATATATTTTTGTTCAAAACAATACATACAAACACATTAATACATTTCTAATTATTAGTAAATAAGTTGGTTAAAAACTTTATCCAAAAATTCCTTTTTGTTTTAAGAGTTTGTGATTTTCCAAACAAATTCAAATCATATTTGTTTTTTTATAATATATGGTAATTTTTTTATGCTTTCAAATTTTTGTTCGAATCAACACACACTAGCACATTACATAACCATATTTTTTTGTGAATAAATTTATTAATTTTTTTTGAAAAATACATATTTTAATTTTGACTTTTGATTTACAAACAAAATAGTACTAGTTATATTTATTTATTATATCATATGATGTGTTTTACGCATTCAAAACTTTTATTCAAAATGATGCCCAAAAATACATTAATATGCGCAATATTTTCATAAATTTATTGGCCAAATAATTTATCTAGACAATATTTTTTATTTATGAGTTTGTGATTCCCCAAACAAAATATTAGTTTTTACATGGTGAATATTTTTATTATAAACATATAGAAGTAATCAAATTAACGCATGCACATATATATATTTTTTTAAAAAAATATGTTGATAAAAAATTATTAAAAACTAAAAGGGTATAAAGTGAAAGTTGTCAAAACCTCAGGGCTGATTTTTGAAACTACCCTTTCGTAATATGACTAAGGTATATGAGGTATAAATGTCATTTCATACATTTTAGTACCATAAAAGGGACCCATTGACAAGAGAGAAGGTAAGTAATACTTTTAAAAGTTTAGAAGTGGTAAGTGATATTAGCATAAATCTCATAGGAGGTTTATGAAATTATCCCTTAGAAATATTCCAAATCCCACAATCACTAGCCCGACAAAAAATAATAATAATAATAATTTCACATACCTCCTCTAAGGTTTATCATAAAGCTCCCCTCAATTTAGATAATTACACAAACCTCTCTTGGTGGTGTTAATTTTCTATCATAACCCTAACCAATTACCTACACTAGGATTTTCAAAAAGAAAAAAGAAAAACATCAACAATATCTTTCTTTTTGAATAAAATAATAAAGCACTATTAACTATGTAGCCAAGTCATGAGCTCAAAAATTGTTGCTTAGAATGGAGCAAATTTAACTAGGAAAATCATGGCTTGGCATTGGAAGCAATTCGGGCAATGACATTGTGGATGGGAGATGATCGAAAAATGGATCTGATTACGGTAAAAGTGGCAAAAATGGCAATCAGCAATATCTTTCAACTCGGGCCAACCTTTCAAACCTTTTTCCCTTGATCTTTTCCTTCAATCTTTTCTTGGATTTAATCTCAATCTTGCATCCACTTCCTTCCAAATTAGAAGCTCACCTTCAACACAGTCCTCCCCTTCTTTCCATCTTTAACAAAAATAGATCAATTTGAGATTGTGAATACTAATGCTAATTGTCATCCAAAGTCACTATCTAAATATGAAATTTCATGTCATCCAACACAACTCAAATTTGACTGAATTTCCAGTTTGCTATATTGATGGTTTCAGATAAGAGTTATGAGAAGAATATTAGAGTTGATTTAGGCAAAGAAATCGAGATATGAGTTTTTTAAGTTTTCATGATTTAGAATGGTAGTTATTATGATGTGTGAGACTGCTTAAAGACATAGCAGCAAAAGATGATGGTTTCGGCATGATGGAAATGACAGGGAGGATGTGGAATGGGGTCGACGATAGGATTATCAATTACAACTAGTTGAGTGGTTGATGGGAAGTAAGCAACTTTTATTTTTCTTAATTACTGGAGGTTATTTTTGGATATTCATAGGAAAATTTGGCTTACATCAATCATTTGGGTCTAAGAGAAATATATATAAAAAGTTAAAATATTATGTAGGATTAATTTCTAAAACTTGAAAGGAGCTAACTATAATTATAATAAACTTCAGAAGAAGTATGTGAAATTATCCCAAAACAAAATCCAAAACCCACTCATCTCTCCCCTCTTTCTCATAAAAACAGAACATACAACAACCTCTCTCCTGGATGAAGACAGATATTTTTGCTTTCCCACGACAACTTCTTCTACTTAGCCCTTTAGTCAATTCAACAAATATGAGCCAATTTAACTAAGGAGGAGTATTTTGAACAATAATTAGAAAAATCTAGTCATCTGTGCCAATTATTAACGTCATAAATATATTAGGACAAATGGAATATGTCGAATAGTCTCTTCGTTTCAAAATAATTATCACATTAAATAATTTATATTGTGTCATATTATCTGTTATTTTTTATAATCAAGGAAGTATTAAATGATATTTTTTAACTTTTATCTTTTGTGTCATATTAATGAAGGGAGAATTATATAATTGGGATATTAATATAAAAGAATAATTTAATCACTCCGAACCATTTTTTTACAAAATTGACACAATTTAATAATTTTCTTAATTTGTGTACATCAATCAATGATAACAATTATTTTAAAATAGGTGATCTACAAAACAAAAAAAACATGACACTAAGTCAACAACTCTAGTAATATACAGACAAAACTAGTATATGTTAGAAAATTTATAGTACTAATCATAGTCACGTTACATAGTTTTAATATTAAATACATTAGTTATCAACGACAAATTAAGAACAGGCAATTAGTTTAATTAATTCTTCCCACTAGATTTGTCCAGACGGTTGATAAGATAGAGTGCATTACTAGTAACTTTAGCAACATTCGTGATAGCCATTTTCACATCAGACCTGATTTTCCCATCAATTTCCTTAAACCCATCGAGACAAGTGTCTTCGTACGTTAAAGCAGCGCTTACCCAAGTCTTGGCATTGCTCAAATGCCACTCGAATTCACTCCCGGCCCGGCGAAGATTTTGGAGCTCCGACAGAGTCTTGGTGAGCTCGTCAACGGACTCGGCCATCTGTTGTACGCAGTCGCCCAAGGCCCCTTGTTCTCTCTTGTTGTGGGCTTTGAGTTTTGTGAGGAAATCTGAGGCCTTGTGGGATTTTGAGATGCTGACTTTCACGGCTGCTTGGGCCAAGTCCCGAAGGCTGTTATGTAAAGGTTGGGCCCGAGTAGGAGGAGAGTGTTCTTAGACAGATGTTTGGGTAGCTGGCTTGGGCACATGATGTTTGGACTAGGTTTTTTGGTGGTTTTGTGGATGTTGAGGAGGTGGAGAAAGAGAGGAGGAGGAAGAAGGAGAGGAGGATGGAGAAAGGGAGAGCCATTCTTGTATATTAGTTTAATTTTCTATAGCTTGTTATTGGTTAGTTGTTTTTGTTTTCTTGCCAAGGTTGAGTTCAATGAATCATGGCTAGGTGTATAGTAGTTGTGGCTTTGGGAGTGAGAAATAGGGTAGTTAATGGTTTTATAGAGGGTTGGTGAGTTGAAAATCATAAAAAGATTCTTTAATATGGGAAATATTTAGATAGAACTAAGTAGAGTTGTATAGATTTAATTATATGTAATAAATGATATTAGTTGATTTAAGTAATATTATACTCTTTAGGCATGAAGTCTAATATAGGATCTATTTAAGTATATTTTACTTAATATAGTGTTGTAAGTTGGAGAAATTAAAGAGGGAGAATGTCCCCAATTAGCATTTGTGAAGTGTGTCATTTCGGCTTGGGAGGCATGATAGCTCATATAATTGGTTAGGTTGACAATTGATTTGGTGTTTGGTGTTCACTATTCATTTTTATTTTAATGAATAAAAGGGTGAGAATAAGCTACCAAGGAAGCTATGTTTCTTTGAACAAAATCATATAATTATGGAGGTTCCATTTTTAATTAGGATCTGGGGTATCAACAGTTTCAATAACAAAGAAAGATTAGCAATTCAGATCGGCTGCTAATTGATATGATGTCGACTTGAGTTGTTAATTTCAGAATTTGCTTTTTCTTAATTTATATAATCATTTTCCGCGGCCATGTTCAACGTGGTATCTTCAAACATTCGATTTGGACAATTAATCAGCATCTGTAGTTGCGGTTGTTATCGTAACTACAAAGACTCTGAATCCTTAAAATCTTATTTTATTTTTAACACGAGGTTTAAAAAAACTAAACTTGTCTCTAATGGATTACTTAGTACTATTACATATGATGGACTGAGATTTTTTTTATAACCACATTTAGCATTATAGTCATTATGGCTTAAAAAGATTTCAAATACAAGATTACAAAGATGTAAAGTTGTGTTTGGAACTATGAATTTGGGAAAGAATTTAAAATTTAAAGATTTATAAAGCTGAAAAAGATAAATTTTAAATCTATCAAAATTAAAAAATGTGAAATAAAGGATTCAAATAATTTTTTAATTTGGGTAAATTTAAAATTTATCTATTTTAACTTTATAAATCTCTTTAATAAATAAATAAATGTTAACTTTTTTTTTTTTTTTTTAATTTATCGATCCAAACACAACATAAATTTTTTTTTCATGTTCATAAACTTTAGGCAATGGACCATCACAGAGGATCCAAAGCCAAATTGGTCATTGGTGGTATGGATGCGGATGAGGGTTGGTGATTGAAAGGTTATGGTTTCAATGGATGCAGTAGGAGTAAATGCGTCCGTTGAGAAGGCTGAAGTGGCAGCTTGGCACTTGTCCAACATTAATCAATTCCGTCACCTAAGTGTACAAATTTCTCAGCTCTCAATTTATGGCTATAAGGCACTTCTATTGGTATTGGGATTCACTTTACAATTTTGGTTCCCTTTATAAATGCAGATGCATGCCAATGGGGTGACAAACAGGACGATTAGAATATTAAAAAATTTAATGTTCGTATTTATAGTATTATGATAATTAAGTACTCATGATGCATAACTTTTAAGGATTAAGACAATTAAGTATAATTTAAGTGATAATATATTTTTATTATAATTTATTAATTATGAATTCAAATCAGTAGAAAAGTAAAAAGAGATGTGATTTTTACTTTTTTAATTAAAAAAAAAGGGATTATCTCTTCTTCACCTAGATGTATGAATTTGTAATTGGCTGGCATGGGTACGTACAATGCCGACGCACAAATCCTCCTGATTCATTCCTCTCATGCTTTTGAGTGTAACCCCACAGATTAACAATTTGGTAGGAAATGATTATTACAACACCTAAAATGAATGACATGAAAGAGAAAATAAAATTTATAACAGGGTTTAGGGTGGAAAACGCTCTTAAAAGTATGGCCAAATTAACAAGTGTATGAATTTGAAAAGTAAATGAGGCCGGGAGGACCCAAATTGGTTGAGGACGCCTTAATTGCTCCCCCAGCTTTGCCAAATTGTAAAATGGTCTATAGAAAACTTTAATAATTGAAGTTTCTTACCCTTGTCGCTCCTAAATTTCCGAAAATTGATCTCTTTCTCCACATTACTCCCTTGAAAGGTAAAATATATTCTCATTGCACCTTCATCACAAAACATGTACATCATGAAAATAAATTTATATATTTTAAGCAAAATTCATATCATAATATATAAATATTTATTATAACTTACTCAATAATAAATTTTAGGTTTTTGAGTAGTTACATAATGATATTTTTAGGTCAACTTAGCATATTTCTTTCTAAAGAATGATCTTAATAGTCCTTAATATTTCACGTTTGTACTATTTAGTCTTTCACATTCATAGTGATACATTTTCATCCCTCATAAATTCAAGACATATTATTTTAATCTCTCAACACAGTTACAGACTTATTTTATTTGAAATAGTTACATGCATATCATATATCACATTTTTAGGGACAAAATCGACAACACATAAACACTAAATACTAAATTGTCCATCCTAGGACGATGAATGCATCAACTACTATCACCACTCAAAAACAATCACCTCCTTCGTTTCCTTCAATCCCAAAATTCATCAAAAAGAAATATTATGTCAAATCAAATCAAGTCAAAAAACTAGCTATAGGGAGCTGTTTGATATGAGTAGGAGAAGCAGTTTTGGTAGTGAGGAAGACATCGAATCCGAGAGGAGGAGAGTGGTGCATGAGGGTTGATTAAGGTATAAGGTGTGAAGAAATGAGGAATTTGGAATGATAAATAGAGAAATAAGAATTTGAAATCTAAGATATTGGAAGAAATAGAGAAAGGGATTATAGAAAAATGACCTACAGAAAAGAGAGGGATACGGCTGTGAAAGGGATGGGGAAGGGGCTACCTTAGTGGGAAAGAGCGAAAGAGGGGTAAGGAGAAAGGGCGAAGGGCTGTGGGATAGGGATACTGGAGTAAAAAAAAATGGAAGGGCTATGGGTTAGAAGGATAGGAAAGGGGATCGGTTTGCATGAGTGAGAGGGAATGGGAAGGGAAAGAGGGTGTAGGAAAGAGGGGCTGGGAGGAAGAAGGATTAGGATTGGTGTTACGACTTATGGGGAGAGAAAGAAGAGGGTTGAGATTATTGGAGTAGGGAATCTGAGGAGAAGTAGCGAGAAAGGAGAATTGGAGCGGTAATGGTGAGTAGGAATTTTAGATTGGTGGGTAAGAGATTTTAGTTAACCGTCTAGTGTGATGAATTTGTATTGTCAATTTTGATATTAAGAAATATAACACGTGATACACATTATGATATTTTAGGTTACAAAATGTATTAGTACTTGTATGAAGAGACTAAAATAGTATGTTTTGAAATAATAAACTATAAAAATACATTATTTTGAATGTAATAAATTTTAAAAAGTACGAAGGTGAAATGTGAAGGAGTTTTGTAATCGATTTCCTATTTCTTTTGCCACCCACCAATTACTCTCCAGTCTCAAATCTCCAACAATCACCACAACACAAATTGAAATCAATATATGCATAGGAAATTGACTAATGATGTTGATTCGAAGTTCATAAGGTAGCAACTGTTTGATATTTGGTTTTCAGTAGCAGTTGGAAAACAAATGGTACGACAAAGGGCTCCATTCCAAAACAAATAAGTGGACGAAACCTCAAAGGATCATGTGATCTAGATTCTAAACGTTGTATTTCAACTTTGAAAGCAGGATGCTTTTATGAAGGATCTAAAGCACGGCATGTGCTTGCTGCAGGAGTTGCAGGCCCTCAAAGGGCCCAGACTCCTCGCTGTAAGTGGGCTGCTTGATTTGAGAATGCTGAAGCTACAGTCATTAGACTCCTGCTCAACCAAATTTTTTTTTAATTTTTTATAATAAGGATAATAGTGGACCTCCACTTATACATTGTGAGTTGAACTCGAAACTTGTATGTTAGAGAAGAAGCGTTTTATCTTCCTGTGCTTCCGCTCATCTTCAATAACTCCTGTCGTGTCTGTATCCATTGATGATTGAACCATATTCAATCCAATTCTTATCTTGTAAAACCTTAAAGCCTTCCCCCACCACAAAACTGTATTGCACGAGGAGAACTTGAACTGTTGCCATTATATGAATTATTTGATTTGAAAGAAAGTCATTTTACTTTCTTGAATGCGTAGGCAAACCAATAATTTTTCTAGTGTCTTATCATGTTTCATAATTTTGGGATCGACAAAGCCAATTGAGATGACAACGCTCTAGACACGGACGTTGTCCGGCTGCCGATACTGCTGTTGATTAATTACGGTATAACATTTATTGCTCCTAAGTCATTAGAGATATTTTTACGGATGCATTTTCGATAATTTATAATGATTCTTATATCGATAATGAGATTCGAACCCATACTTCTTTTCTTCTTAGAGATTTGTTTCTCAAAAAAACAGAAACAGAAACAGCTCACACTTAGATTCTGATAAATTCGTTCATTTTTCAATGATAAGGCAAAAATTTAAGGTTTCCTATTATTAAAGTTGTTAGCATTTCAAACAGATTGTCATTCAGGTAGAGTTAAGCCATATTAGGAAATATCATTACGTTACATGGAATGGGCTATTTCATTGTGGGGAAGTTGTAGAGATCTTTCTGGTAAAATGTGACTCCATTCTCGCAGCAAATAGTAAGAATTAAGAAACAATTAAGACCATAAAATGTCTACATCCGGAGGCACTGCCTTGAAAAAAAAATGTGGCTACTCATTCTGCAATGCAGAGTGAGTTTCATAACAATTGAGATGACTAAAAAATAAGAAAACTTTGCAATGTTCCAGGGCTGTGCAGACTAGGAGTGTCAATTGGGCTTTGTGAGTCGGACTTTGCAAAGCCCAAACTCGGCTCAAAAATTTATTTGAGTTTCGAACCTTAATCGGGTTAGCCAAAACTAACAAATGTGAAACTCATATTCGATTCATAAAATTATTCGAGTTTTAATCAGGCTGGCCCAATCTCATATTATCCAATAAAAGTTTTTATACTCCCTCCATCCTATTTTATTTGACATGATTAAACTTGCACATAATTTAAGAGAAGTTGATATTTGACCAACTAATAAAACACATTTTTCATAATTATTTCTCAATTCAAATTCAAATTCAAAATTTGTTAATTGATTGTGGATTTTCAAATTTTGAAATTGCTTATAAGAGTAATTAACGTTGAAGTATAAATTTAATGCTGCTTTTTGGGAATTGCATGAAGGATAAAATGATTTTAATGTATTTACCATATTAAGGAGTGTCAAATAATTTGAGGCAAACAAAAATAGAAAGAGTGACATATAAAAAAACTATTAGGACGGAGGGAGTAGTTATTTGTTAAAATTTTATTTTTTTATATCTCATCCACACAATATGGAATAATATGTACTACTTATGTCAATAAATAATTGTTAACTATATCATGGAGCCGCAATATTTTAACTAAATTAACTAATGATGTTGGGTTGTTATTTTTAGTTACTTGAATTTAGTTAAGTTAATAGAATACTAGAATCATTAACCATTATCCACGTAAAATTAAGTAGTATTATTTAATTTAGGATAAAATTAATATTATATATATATATGGGTCAGGTTTTAATCTGGTTGACCTGAACTCACAATATAATCGGATCAAACATTTAAAGTCAAATTTAACCCAACTCACTTTAATATAAGATTCGTTCATTTATTTGTCGGGTAAGGCAGAACGAGTTCGGACTGACCTGACCCCATTTACAGTCTTATAATTATGTGAGACCCGCAGATGCAGAGCTAGAGTATCACAAATTTACCCTTCAATATTGCACTTCTTTTTTTATCTAATTCCTGCTGTACAATTGTACTGGCCTTTTCTATAGCCTATCATGTAGTTCCCCAACTAAAAGTTGGTTGAACTTGGGCTTATACATGACTGAATTTTGATACTTAAGCCCATATAAGAATTAATCCCGGAAACATGAAGCGGTTCGACACAGCAAATATAACACATAATTGTAGTGTGCGTCACACTCGGAGTCAGAGACCCACCCAACACTCTTTTCACGTTTTGCTCCTACATTTTCATACCCGAGATCAAATTCGTACACACTTATTCATGGATTTGGATTAGACTGGTTCTACTCTAAAACTCGTGTCTATTAAGATTTATGGAAAACAGATAAGCCTTTTGCGTATCAAAATAAGATATAGTATAAACTACTGATTGGATGATTATAAAATCAAAGGAGTTTCAAACTAGAGATACTAGAAGAAGTTTTATACTCCCGTTAAGTAATTATTCTATTTTCATTTAATAACTTGTTTAGTATAAATTTTTAAAAAAGGGCGTAATAGATTGTAATGAATTGTGTTTTACAAACCTTTAAAATATAATGATAGTTTTTAAATAAACTATATAGAGAATCTTCCGATAGCTTAATTAGGTGTGACTTCTTGGAAGAAAATAAATCTATTACTTTTAATCGTTATTTTGACCTGTCAACAGTTATATAACATATAATCTTTAAACATAGTAATTTTTGCTTTTTTTTTTTTTGGTGCAAATGACCTCATGAAAAAATAATTAAGACGGTAAAATCTGATGAAAATAGGATAATATTGTTTAGGCGTAATCAGCACAGCATTCAAAACTTTAGGCCCGACGGCGTAAATTCTTACCACAAGTTGATGATACAAGACAAAGACAAAATTGCCATTGTGCCGTGCAATTATCATTCACTAACAAGTAGCAATCAATTCATTCATGCACCAGACATATTTTAAAGCAGGCGTTTTGATGGAGCACTTTTTAGAAGTCATGGCTGGATAGAAATTTATTATTAAAATATTAATAATTATTAAGGAGAATTTTATAATTTCATTTATTTTAAAAATTTATATAGTACAAGTTTTTAATTAAAATATACGATGTTGTAGTGTATAAATTTTTAATATACAACGAAATAATTCAGTCAATGAAATTGTAAAATTTTTCTATTATTATTAGTGCTGTTATTGCTGTTACTTTTAAGTATTTATTGCAATTTTTTATTCAAAATAGTGACTTGTTTTAGCAATGATTCTAGTGCATACAACTTGAAATAGCTTTAGATCAATACCACCAAGTCTTTTTTTTTTTTTTTTATTTTAAATGTCGTTTAAAATAGATTAATTACTTTTTTTAAAAAAATTAATATACTTTTTTTTAAGTATATACTGTACATGATCATAATTCATAGAGCTTTAAAAAAAATCTATCATTCAGGTGGAAAATATGTGCAAGTTAACTGCCATTAACGCCAAGTTTCAAGGATCAGGACCATTAGGTCGTAAACGTAGCAATATAGGAATTGTCAAGTTGACAATGGCTTAAGTGTCCAATATTGTCATTTTGCAACAAAATTCAGTAAACTCCGTAAGAGAAAAGTGGAGAAAAAACAGAAAATCAAGTTACATAAAAATTTTGTGGTACAAAGTAGGGTATTCATGGATCGGGTACCTGATCTATGAGTTAAAAAAGGTACTTGACTTTCAATGACTGAGTCAACAAAATTCCGACCCTCTATCCAATCCATATAAAGCGGATACCTGATAGGTCAAGTATCCATAAAAGAGGGTTGGGTTTACTGGGTACCCGACCTTTACTGGCAATAAAACATAAAAAATTTAAATAATGAGAATTAGACAAGTTAATTTCACAATTAAGTCAACTACAATTAAATCTAAGTCACAAAATACATTTCAACATTATGTCTCAACAACAACAAACTAGCAAGTAACAACAGGCCAATAGCAACAGCAATTAAGTCACAAAATACATCCCAACATACGTGAATGCGAGTAATGAGGATGCGAGGAAGAGAAAGGGAAGAGGAGGAGGTGATCCTGAGGAGAAAGAGGAAAGGAAGACGAAGAAGAAGGAAGGACGACGAGAAACTAAAAAAGAAGAGGTAAAAGGTTGCCAATAACCCTAACAAATATAAACTTCTCATGAAATCCTATTAACTAAATTTACAAAATTATCCCTAAAATGGACCGAGTCGGGTATCCGATGGGTCACAAAATGTGACCCTGTACCCGACCCTTAACTTGAGTGATACGACCCTCTATCCGACCCTGTTTCAGAATACAGTTCGAGAACTTTCTTTTTCCTATTCAGGTCAGATCGGTTCAGTGAATTTTTCGAATTAACGAATCTAGATGAACATCCCTAATAAAAAGTATATGCAATATTTGGTAGTAGGATTGTAAATCGACATAAACAAATAGAATACTTTAATGTTTAAATTTATTTAATTATTTTAATGAGTTTGTAATTTTGTTCAATTTCAACTTGTTATCTTTTTGGTCTAATCTATTCGATTTCGAGTAGTTTGACTTTTTAACATAAAATTTGATGTATGAGTTTAGTTCATCGAGTTGAATTCGAGTTAAATATATAAAAAAAAATTAACAAACGCTAAATCTTATTCGAGTTTGACTTGATTACAAGCTCGGACGAGCTTTTTATCAAGTCAAGTTCGATTCGAAATATCGAGTAATTTTGTTTGCTTTTTATCCTATAGAGGTGTTCACCCTAATCCGTCGACTCGGAAAATTTGCAGAATCGATTACTCGAACCGTATTCTAAAATCGGGTCGGATAGAGGGTTGGATTATTTAGGTTCAGAGTCGAGTACCATGTCATATTTTAGTGACTCGTTGGGTACCCGATCCGATCCATTTCAAGAATAATTTTATAAATTTAGTTAATAAAGTTTCATTAGAAGTTAATATTTAATAGTGTATTATGTTCTTTAAGTCATGATTTTCTCTTATGTTTAGTTGGGGTGTAATTATTGTTTGTCTAAAGTTGTTAAATCTTTTAAGCCTATCTGTTATCTGTTGGGATGTATTTTGTGACTTAATTGTTGTTGACNTTATTATTGACTTGTTACTATTTGTTAGTTTGTTGCTGTTGGGATATAATGTTGGGCTGTATTTTGTGACTTAAATTTAATTGTGAAATTAACTTACCCAACTATCAATATTTAAATTTTTTATGTTTTGTTGCCAGTGAGAGTTGTGTGCCCTGTTAACCTACTAGATCCCCACTTTGTACTGACTGAGTAAAAATTTGAAATTTTAGTAATCCAATTAGTGAGAATCGAATAACTTTTTTAACTCATGAACCGAATATCCGGTTCATAATCACCCCTACCCAATCATGATTTTCACGGAATGGACCAATTAATTTGTATAAATATTGTGAGTTACAATATCAATTACTATAATTCCATATTAGGTTAGAAGATATTGAGAATATTATTATCAATCATAACTGTATATTATTTTTAGATGTTTTCCAAAGAACTTCCTTTTCTACGTGTTCTCTATTTTTTTTTTTTTCCTAACTAGGTGATGTGTGAATTTGATACTTAATATAACGGTTTAAATCTTAGTAATTCAATTCTAAATTTAGGCTAAGTAAATTAAGCAGTTCTGAGTGTCACAAAAAATGAAAAGTAAAAAGCTGATTAGAAATTTTTCCCATGAAATTCTGAGAAGGTGTTTGGTTCATATTCGAGAATTAGAATCGGAATAGGAATTTTACCATTCGTTCGAGTTTATGTCATTCCCTTTTATTTGTTTGATTTGAATAAGAAATATATTTAATTATATTGATAAATTCATAAATTTGAAATTCATATCAAAACTCGGGAATGAAAATGGACATTTTCTAATATTTTCATTTATATAGAATGATTTCATAGTCATTAACCAAACAACACCTATGGATATCATTAATCTTAATTCCCATTCATTCTCCTCATACCCATAAACCAAACACTTCCTGTATAGAGATGATGAAGTAGGCAAAGAAGGAAAATGCTATCATAGATTCAGTTTTGAACCTCACTTGTAAACCTTGTACTCAAAATTAAATCTTATAGAATTTTGTTACTTACATCAACTGATGTTATAAATTGTATAATATTTAATCCACACTACAAGTTTTATAAGTAGAACAAAAGATTAGATCTACTTAAGTATTTTTCGGTAAAAAATAGA
The DNA here is from genome assembly GCA_025175665.1 of Cinchona pubescens. Lineage (NCBI taxonomy): Eukaryota > Viridiplantae > Streptophyta > Magnoliopsida > Gentianales > Rubiaceae > Cinchona > Cinchona pubescens. The sequence continues at coordinate 931,251 of JANKKI010000031.1, read as the reverse complement.
ATATATCTTAGGTTAGGCCCACGAAAATTAAAGCACACCAAAGCATTTGGAATCTAAACTTTGAATATTCCCTCAAATAAATGGGATGAATCTTTCGTTTTCTGGAATGGAAATCCTAATTAATCCTTGTACTGTTAGTCAATTGGACATATTCCAATTTTCTAATCCTGCTTTACGAAGTGATGAATGATAAGAGTCCAAATTCGAATTTGTCTATGTGACAGTTTGACTACTTCAAAGGCTATTAAAATTTTTAAAAAAATGATTAATTATTTGCTGTTAAAACTTTCCGAAGGCACTAGGTAATTAGGGTTGTTAAAATTTAATAATAGTGGAAAGCGACCGAGATCGTTATCTTCTTCTCCAATTGTTGATGGAAATGGAAATTGGAGGCAAGACGCTGTTTAGTGTTATTAATATGCATAACAATAATTGGTACTTTTTTTTAAAAAAATAAAATAAAAATAAAAATAAAAATTCTATGGTAAATCTTCACTTACTCATTTTGAACTTTTGACTTAAGTCATAATTTATAAGTGATGGATAATCTTGTCATTTAATTTATATTTTAATGTCAATTCGTACTTAAATATTACTCAAAACATACCCAAGGAACGCGTCAAATTTTGCTTGAAGCAAAATCTACAGGGAAAAATGTAATCAACGATCAATGAAAAATTCTTTGTTATTCATTCTGTATTATAAATTATTAGATGATATAAAAGTATTGATACTTCTTTACTTTTTAATAGTCTCAATAGCCATCAAACTCATTTTACATTACAGAATAAGTAATCAAGACTCACTCACAATCAACACGTTAGTCCTACTATTTCTTTACAAAGATCAATTAATACTACTACTGAAAAGTACCAAAGAAAAATAAATAAATAAACAGAAAATAGCCTCTATCACCCAAGAGGATTTATTTTTTGTGCTTCCTATCCAGTAAACAAATATTGTGGTTTACAAAGGTTTAATCATCAACTCCAAAAAGTTTAATACGAAAAAATATTTAATCTCAAAAATGTTGCTTTTGTCGAAAACAGCCAATTAACTAGCTATCCACTCCGTTATGTTTAAAATTCTGACTTCATCTTTCAAATATTTATTTTATTTTGGTTGGTATACAATTATACATTATCGTATCATCTAAGTCCGATAAACAGTGTCGTTTTTGGCTAAGCTTTCTCTTCCGGTAGTGCAACAAAATCCTCGAATTTATCAGACTAGAAAAAAAATGTTTCTTACATTTCTTTCTCATCGTTCAAAATTTTTTTTTTTTTTTACTGGCTTCTCATCCATTCGCTCTGAGATTTATATCATAGATTTTTAAATTCTTTTTTTATTTGACATCATAAAAATTTTCACCAGCAACTTAATAAATATAAAAAAAAAAAAAAAAAAAAAAAACTAGGTTGGTTGGAGTTAAAAAGAAATTAATTTGAGCTTTTTGAAATAATCAACAGTTCCCTCCAAAGTAATGTTTGTTAAGCAAAAAAGGGCATTTTATACAAACATCAATGTGTAAAAAAAACAAAGGTATTGCTTGTGCTGTCAAACTCATTGTGGTAGCATTTTCACACAATGAAGGGCAATAAAATACAAGTTAATAAGTTACTTTAGTTTTCCATTATAGAGAGAGTTAAGCAAAACCCACACATTACAAAAGTCATAATATTATGTCCATTTACAGGGAACATGAATTTTTTTTTTTGGTAGAAAAAGTAAAAGTGACAAAATGAAGGAAGGAAAAATCAAAAGGGAATCGCAAGTGATGTAAGAAAAACTATTAGGATATCGGAAAGTATTTAGGTAGATTTGACCTTTAACTTTATTTGTAAATAATTTAACCATATAAAATAAATAATATCAGTTGATATAAATAAAATTTTATAAGATTTACTCACAAACGTAATGTGTACAGGTGATAATTTAAAATCAAATTTACTTAAATAATTTTTTAAAGATATCTATATTAAAATAAGATAGATGCAAATCACTTAATTACACTCCTCTACTTTCTCTTCTCTCAATCCAAATGTTCTTGAAAAATTGCAACTGCTGAGGATCATTTTGATTACAGTTCTAAGTACACTATAGTAACTACGAACGATTTATCCTTTAACAAAAAATACTATTGACTAATCAGAGATCGATCCAACTCTAAAAGCTGAGGGTTAATTAATTATATTCATAGATCAAGCTGGAAAAGCCTATTAGTCTATTAATATTGCTGTTTAAGCGAAGCTCTGCGTGTTCTGTTAGTCAATGATGTTAATTAAGATCACAAATCAAGTGAGATTAAGGGTGTGTTCGTTTGGTCTTTTGGAAAACATTTTATATGAAAAATTTTATTTTCTATACAATTTTTCGGTGTTCAGTTGATAAAATAAAAATATTTTAAAATAAATTTTTTTAACGGTTTTTCATCTTTAATATAAAGAGTAATTTGGTGAATACTAGTTTAAAAAATTTATAACAATAGTAATAAATACCTTACAAGTAATTGTGGTAAATAAAATATTAATTTTGTTTAAAATTAAATGATAGTATAATGTAGTAGTAAAATATGCATAAATATAGTTATATTAGTGTGGGACCCATGATTAATAGAAAAACGAATGGAAGAGAATTGAAAACGAAAATAAATTTAGCAAATGAAATTATAAAGTAAGTATTTGATATTTATTGTCACTCTTGAATTATCCAGAAAATAACTTACGCTCAAAAATTCTGTAAGTTATTTTCAACCAGAAGAAGAAAAATTGAAAAATATTTTACACCGAAAAATAGTTTTTGATGTTTAGCACCAAAAAAATTTCTGAAAAATATTTTTCTGAAAATATTTTCAGTTCAAACGGACATTTTTCTTGCCTCGGATCTGGGAATATAACTCTACAATAGACAAAAATAAAATAAAAATTAAGTAAATAAAAATAATTCTGAGTAAAACTAGAATTTGACACAAGTACTCATAAATTTTGGATAAAATCATAGAAACCCACATCTTAATATTGATTAGCTAAGGAAGGGATTTCCATACGCAAATACTTGTGTCAAGACAACAACAGAAGAACTTCAGCCGTGTCCTCAAATAACTCTATGGTCTCTATCTTACTCATCTTAAGGTTTTTTGTGGATAACTTCATATGACCCTTGAAAATACTAAATGCTAAAGAAACAAAAATCCATGTCCACGAAAATGGAGAATTAATGAAATATGTACTATAACTGTCAATTTGATTCATGATATTTGGCAAAATGGAAAGATTAGATAGATCTGATTTTTTGTTCTATTTATAGATCTTGTAGTGTAAATTAAATGTTATATAATTTATGATATAAGTGGATGTAAGTAAAATTTTATAAAATTTAATTTTAACCACAAAATTTACAAATGAGCCAAAAACTGAATATACGCAAAAAAATTCCTTTGACAAATTGGAACACAAATCTTATCTCATACATTTTGTTTCTGTGGCTGCTGGATATGGACAATGTATATTATTGTGCATGGGAACGTCGCCCCACCAAGTAGATGTCCTATTGATTGCCTTAAAAGTACTTTATTTTTTATTTTTTAATAGTATCAATTAAAGGAATATTTAATACTTAGACTGTATTGTGAAGTGATAGTATTTTTCTATCATATCATCGCAAGGATATATAATAGTCAGGCCCCATTACGAAGTAACACAGACTAACTCATTATGCAGGCTTAGATTAAAGGGAAAGATTTAAATAGATTTACATTTTGGTTATACTTATAGATTTTATGATGTGAATTAAATGTTATGAATTTTATGACATAAGTTGATTTAAGTAAAATTTTATAATATTTAATTTTGATCACAGAATTTATATTTGGAGTCAAAAACCAGATTTATGTAAGTATTTTCCTAAATTAAGGCCCAATTCGTGCATCTTGTAATATAAATTATGGAAAAAGATCAATTTAGTTCTTTATATTTGATAGATCGCAGTGTATGATTAATTTGATTTTTTATCTATAAAAAAAATAATTTAATCCCTCATTTTTTTAAAAAATTAACTAATTTAATGTTTATGACGGAAATTATGAACAAACTAATAGAATCGTTGACAACACACGTTAACAACCACCTAATTATCACGTAATTTGGTCCATTAATGTTCCGTAATTTCCATCGTAGGCCTTAGATTGAAAAAAAATAATAAAACCAATTTGATTCCATATCTATCAAAATGACTAATTTAATCTCTTATCCTTAAAAAAATAAAATTAATTTAATCAAAAGTGTGAACAAACTAATAGAATAGTTGACAACACATTTATTACACGTTAACAATCACTTAATTATCGAGTAATTTGATCAATTAATTTATCTATGATTTTTATTACAAAATTTAAATTGGTTAATTTTTTTAAAAAATAAAAAATTAAATTAATCTGATAAATAATAGATTAAATTAATTGATACTAAAAAAATGGAAGACTGAATTAAGGCATTTTGCCTGTAATTATAATTAAACTTCACGGGTTCAACCTACACCACATAGTCCACCGTTGGAGCCATACACTGGATAAATGCAAGTATTTTCCCATATATTTTAGGTCAAGAAAGACACACAAAACAAATAAAAAATAAATAAAGATCAAGAAATTAATCAACACCATGCAATCTTGCATATTATCTAGTGCTGTTGGTGAGAGTACAATTTAAGTATATACAATTTCTTGATGATAATGATCACCAAAAACTACTCCCTCTTCATTTATTAATTAATAATTAATAATTCTATTAATTAATCCTAATTAATTTTACTACCACATAATACAATCTTCACCTCTACCACACCTAATTAACGGGGTGACGACAGTACCACAACTCCTCCGCCGGCGACTCTCCCATAATCTAACCACACTTCCGTCAAGCACCGTTAAATCCTGATAACGGTAAAATCCCATTTGATCCCCCATACTCATCCTCATCATTACTTCCCAACCATCTATTAATAAATATTGTTAACCTTTTCTCCCTCCACAGTTCCGTCATCACCGTCAACTTCGCCGTTATCCTCCTCCTCCTCCTCCCGATCATAGTAAAAGGTAAATTTCCCGCTCGTTCTTCCCTCGCTAATGAACAGGCATAGAGGCGATGACGATGGAGCAGCCGCCGCCGCCGTTGAAGGTCGAGCATCAGTCTCCTCAACTTGTGTCGAAGTAGAAGCTTCCGTCGGTACTCTCTCAACCGGCGACGAAGACGACGACGATGATGAAGAAACTGCTGTGTACCTGCCACGTGGCGATGACGATGCTCGGAATTTCCAGACGCTAACGGCGGCCGTTAAAATGGCGACCCACGTCCAAACGTTGTTGACGGCCGTTAAGAGGCCGAAGCTCAAGTAGTCGAATGCAAGAGCCTCTAGCGGAGAATCCAAAGCACTCATATTTCTCTCTCACACAGTCAGTCACGCAGTAGTTAGAGAGAGAAAAACAGAGGACAGTGTATTTCTTTCTCTGTATTCGATTATATTAGATGCATGTGTGAATATGAGAGGAGGAGGGTATTTATTGGAAGAGGGAGAAAAATATGGGCCGTTGGATTAGATGGCGGGAAGGGATCTGAGATTAGATGCCCGGAATCGAGTGAGATGCCTGAGGTAGTTCAGAATATTTATACCCGAATTTTTCAAGCTACCACACGTGTAAGGTCGAGAGTGGCTCCCGTACTGACTGCCGTAAGGAGGTGTTAGGTTCATAATCAGGAATCGGAATCATAAACTCCACTATTTGTATGAATTTATATCATCCTTCCTTATTTATTTGGTTTGAAATATGAATGAGTTTCGTTATATTAATGAGTTATTCAATTTGAAACTCATGTCACAAGTAGGGAATGAAAGTAGGTATTTTCTAACACTTTCATTCCCATAAAATAATTCCCATAATATTTAATCAAATAATATCTTTGAATATCATTAATTTTGATTCACATTCCCTTCTCATACCTATAAACAAAACGCCTCCTAAATTCCTTTGCGTATTACGTGGAAAATTATTGTTATGTATGGATGTCATTAATCAAATGAAATGAAGTTATAGCTTATATTTGAGGTGAAGTTTGCATTTTTGTTTTGGATAATTAATTTTTTAGTTTTAAAAATTTATATAATATAAATATTTAAAATATATAATATTATATTATATATATATTTAAAATATAAAAAATAATTTTTTAAAAAAATTATAGAATTTTCTTATATTTGAAAATGCATTAATTTTGATCTTACACTAATCTTTTAGACTTCACGTAGAATTTAATTATAATCTAAACAAGGATAACACGATTAAATAGAGGCATAGCCAGGTTGAGTCGAAATAAGGGTAGCATAAGATCAATAGAGTCGTAATTCGAGTCTATTTAAGAATTTTTATAGTCATAACTTGCTATTCAATTCTTTAATGTCTCTTTAATAACTTAAGTTAAATCAATCTTGTGGTATATCCTAGCTATTGCTCCGTCTAATCAGTGATTTGGATGATCTAGTTTGCACTAGTAAATTATGAATAGTTTAACTAATTGATGATCGGGAAGAAAATGCATAAAATTGTTAATTAATTATTAAAAGATAGAAATTGCATAAAATCATTTGATCATATACAAATATAAATTGTTATTTATACATAATCTAGATGTGTATAAGAGACAGTTCAATCAACCAATTATTTTCTAAAATTAGTGAGGTTTCAGATACGTGTTAGTGATTTGTGAAGAATGCCAAAGAATTGGGCTCTTAAATCTTAAGAATGAGTAGTTTATTGGTATTGAATCATCCATAATGAAGGTGTCCATCTTAAAAATAGGAGTCTGTCTAATTTATGAATGATCCAATTATTATTGTTAATTAGTAAAGAATTTTCTCTTAAAAGCTTCCTAGCTCTCAATAATATACAAAAAATAAAATAAAATAAAATAAAAGAAATTTTAGTGGGATTTTTTTTTGTAAAAAGTTTTTTTTAATTACTATTTAATAAGCAATTTATGTTCGGACTTCGGATTAGACCGACCCTAATGTATTTATAGAACATTTGTAAATGGGGACATATTTATAGACCGGCCCAAAGCAATTTATTGTTGATTTACAATAAAGCGTCAACGGATGGGAACGCAGAAACATTATTGGAGGAATGCGACTGGTGGTTGATGAATTTTATAATGGTTCACGTTCCTCACGAGTACCAGATCATACAAACATGTGGTTGTTTGGATACCAGATAAGGGCCAAATATTATTTGGTCATTATTTATCAAATAATATTCACCTTATCCCTTGTATAGAGTATTTATATATTATTTATCATATACTTCCGTATATATTTAGCAAGAATCATTTAACGAAAATTAAACAATTTAAAAAAAAATTTAAAGCACGTTCAAGTTTCTGTAACAACTTTGGATAGTCAAACGAATAGCAACATTTGAATTACGTTTAAATTATATCCTCCAAACTAATAATTAATAATTTAAATTAGACCCTAACAGTTATAAATGCGATAAAATTTTGGATCGAATATCTGATCCAGAGCCATTTTTTGAAGTCATTGTCCGAATGACTAATAGAATATCTACATTAAAGTTTTTTTTTTACTTTTCAGATTTCATTTGCAACTTCAATCACACGCTGAACAGTCTTGACCTATTAGACCCTCACTTATTTTGGTCAAAAATCCTTTATCTACCAACGAATTTCAAGGGGTTTCTCCATAATTTTTGGCTATAAAGTTAGCATTATGGACTGAAATTCTTCACCTAAAAGGTATCTCCGCTTCCCTCTTTATCTTTCTCACTAATGTCTAATCTCTTTCAGTATTTGTAAATTGTTGTTAGATCTACCATATTGATGTATGTATTACTCAAATTTATTAGTTCTTTGGGTATGTTTTTGGCTGATTCATGAAAATGATGGTTAATTTCACTTCATTAGTTACAATTTGATTTGTATCCATTTATACACAATGTGGTTAGGGTTCACCAATTTAATCCAAAATTATTCTCAACCTAAAATGTAAATGTCTTTAAATTTGAAATATTAAATTTATAAACTTGCAAGTATGAGGCCCTATGGATTTAGTGACCTCCATTATCTATATCTTGTGCTTATTTTTTGAGACCAATTTTGAATTTAATTCGTTGTTTATGTACTGAATTTGTTGTTTCCATTACATTAACATTTTAAACATGAAACGTTTGGACTATAAATGATAAAAATTAGTTACATATGGCTTGTTCATAATAATATTGAATTAGACTTGTGTTTAATTTTTATTCTATGATTTTTCAAAAAAATGTACATATGTTTCAACCCCTCTTACAGGATTAACAATTTATCAATGATTTCAACTTGGAAGACATGAATATGAAGTTTGGACTTCATGAAGAATATGGTAAATGATTCGTACTAGAAGATGTTCTTAGGGTTTTAGTGTCATGAGCAACTTAAATGGGTAGATCGGATACGAAGAAAGAGATATGGAGGAAACTAATCCGCTCCGAACTATTGGCATTTCACACTTTGTTTAAATTGTTAAACTGCTAAACATTTTCATTGGCTTATGAGCCATGTGTTGTAACTTTGATGACTATTTATCTGGGTAATTGTTTGTGTATTACGTTAATATATTTTTTATGTATTACCAATTTTCTTTAATTTTAATGTGTTTGTATGCTTCTGCTATCATAATGTAGTGTAGGTTTAGTCATCTGTATAGTTAGTCAGAGTGGATAATTTTTATTTTTTAGCTTATTGGTTGGTAAATATTTTGGGAAAAGGAAATTAGTTCTGTTGTACTTGTTGACATTTTATACATAGTTTAGAGTTTTGTTCCATAAACTAAATTATCGAACACAAGTCTCCAAACTCTTACCAGAAATGGCTACATTGAATTCAAACTTTATGGTTCAGACTGTAAGAAAGTAGTTCAACCATCTGAACAATGTAAATCTGACATATAAAAACGAAACTGTCATGTGGAATCCCAATGCAAAGACCACAATGTAAAAAAAAAAGGAAAAACAATTATAATAGTCATTCATTATTTTTAATTCAAATAGTTATTTGCAAATATTATTTCGTATCTAAATAATTATTTAATTATTTTAAAAGTCATTATTATTTTTAAAAGTTATTAAAGTTCACACTCAAATATTATTTGTCAAATAATGACTCATTATTTGCAATTCAAACAGTGCCGAATTTTTGATATTTTTAGATAAACAGATATTTCTCAAAATTTTTTCATAAATGAGCATTTGGCCGAAAACTTTTACACAAAAACTAAGTCAAATAGTCACTTTAGTTGATACTTGATGTAATTGTCGAGGTATAAGAAAATAATAAATATATTAGCTCCGTTTAAATAAGACCTATTATTTATTATTTTTAAATAATATTTTATAATTATTTCTTAACATATTTTATTATTATCTTTTAATCTCATAAACATAATATCTCATAAAGTTGTTTTACTTAATTATAAATACAGTCTCTTTAATTATCATATGTGATTTATATTGTTTGCTAATATTTTTTTGTGACGAAAGTAGTCACTCAACTATTAAATTCATATTTTATTAGTCCTTCCGTCCATTTTAATTATTAAGTGGATTATTAATAGTTAGGACGTGTCTTCTGAATAATTTTTCAAAGAGTAACAATGTCAAATAATAATTGCTATTATCCACCGTCATTCCTCAAAACCTTAACCACCACCTTATTCTTTTTTGAATAATTCAATCCTAGACCCTATAAGAGACAAAAGTGCTATAATTGAATTACCCCACCTCTTATACCCTTCTAGACTGGAATATGGAGAAATTATTAATAAAAAGACATTTAAACGGAGCCACTGACATCGTAGTACCATATTACAAAATATACACATTAAAAATAAACCAAATGAAAATCAGCTCCAAACTAACGTACCATTTACAACACATACAACACATCGACACGATCCTCTCAATTACTACTAAAGTATGCCTAAAAAATGATTAGCTCATTTTTATTTTTTTCAAGAAGTAATAATGCTGTTCAATTTGATTACTTGGGATTTTCCCAAAACTCAAGGCTCTAAACTTTGTTTCATTAACCATTTTTACCATTCAATTTTCGATGAATTCTTCCCGAACAAATCACACTGGTATGACTTTGCATCATTAATAAACTACTTAGAATCATTAAGCCAAATAAACACTCAACATTCAGTATGATTAAAGATTCCATTTGTTACGTTTTAGATGCAATTAATTAAGGGTTGTTTAGACTTGAGCAATTTTAATAAAGTGCGCGATGATGCAGCCAACAAAATCATTTCTTTTTTTTTTTTCCTCCCTAATTAATGAAAAAAAGTAAAATAATAATAAATGGAAAAAAAAATTGACGAACAAACTAAATTTTTTAAGAAATTAAGAGTACGATAACTATTAGAATAAATAAAAAAATAAAATATTTTATTATTATTTAATTATTTAATTATTATATAATGTTTACTTTGTAACGAGTGACGACAAATTTTTTATTGGTATGCAAAATTTTATGGTGGGATTGTTGTGTAGGGGTGTGGTTGATGGAGCAGGTAGGACTAGGAAAGACAATAATTGAAGGTGACAGCACGCTCTTTGGTATTTATGTTTGTGGTTAGGTGAAGAGCATAGTTTGTAGAACCGGAATTTTAGGTAGGATCAATTTACTTCTGTCAGAATCGGATCGTATGATGGGATTGTAAAATAGTAAGATTTTACAAAAAATATCTAAAATAACAAAATAAATTATTTTTAAACTAATAAATAACAAAAACTATAATAAAAATTATATAATTTATAATTTAAGTATAAAAATATATCATTTTATTGTACCTATTTCATGAATTGTATAAGAAAATTGAAGTAATGAAGTTGAAAAAAATGAATCTAATAGCAGAACCTTTATTTGTTCTGTAATATTTTCAAAATAAAAATTTTCAATTCTCGTATACATCACATAAAAAGAGATGTTACAGTACTTTTTTCAAATAATATTTAGAATAATATCCTAATTAAATAATAACTGTCCAAATAGAGGATATTTTAGAATAAGTTAGGAAACAAAAATGCAAATCAAATTAAAGAATATATTTGTTAACAACATGAAACTAGGAGAATATCTCAAGAAGTATCACAACTTTGGATTTGTCTTAAAAGATAAAAGATTAGTTAGATTATTGTCAGACTGCTTGTATGAGGATTAGATCTTCTCATAAGGGTAATGCCTTTGAATGATCTTATGTAAAAAAATTTACAAAATCAATAAGAATTTAGCTTTTTCCGTTAAAAAAAAAAAACATCAATAATAAGAAGATAAAATTTCATGAAACAAATTAGAAAATAACCAATAGCACCAACTAATATACTAATACATCATTTTTATAACAAAATTTGTAGGGTAGATTTCTTAATCACGTTATCTAAATATGTTTAAATTTTAATTTTTTTTTTATATACATAAACGTCACATTTTAAAAAATATTCTAATATTAATTTTTTAAAAGACTTTCTCAAATAGATGTTGAGTTCAATTGAGATGTAGTTTTATTAATTTTACAGATATCATATTATATCCATTTATTTAAAAAGGTAAAATATCTACTAAGTTTTATGAAGATATAATTCGAGAATTTCTCTTTTGATAAGGAAATTTCGCAATCCTGACAAGTATAGTGTTTGGAATTTAGATTTTGAAAAAGGAATTTGGTGGTTGGATTAATGTAAATAGGTCACAAAATAAATTTATCCCTTTTAGAACATAAAACAAATAAATCCCAAAAGTTTAGAAGGCCTAAAAAGATTATTTTCGTAAGATCGTGGGATCGGGTAGGATCGTACGATCCCTATACCATATGATCATACGATCCTACCCGATTCTACAAGGATTCCGATTTTAGTAACAATTCGAATCATTTTGGCATTTTAGGATCGTAATCGCTATTTTAACAACCATGGTGAAGAGTGTGAATGCTTGGAAGGTGAGACATTATTGTAATTTACTACTATCATAAGTGGAAAGATTTTATCAAATGTTTATCTCTTCATTTCTATATACGCCGCTGTTGTTTCGTTTTATCAGTCATTTTAAATAATTTATTTTGTTTTAAATTATGTATTGTGTTAAAAATTTTAAAAAGTAGTAAATGAAATGTTTTCTTATTTTACTTTTATTATTATATTAATGGTAAGTAGATTACGTAATTGAGAAATATAAATATAGAAGGGTAATTTATTCACGTTAAATTATCTTTTTATAAAATTAATATAATTTAATTAATAACTTTCTTGATTATTAATCACTAATAAAAAAACAACAATTAAAATGAAAATGGAGGAGAAGGTATGTACCCTACTTATGAGTTAATTAGTTTCCATGTTTTTACCCAAAAGATGAAACCAAGTAGATGTGAAAAAAGTTTTGAATAAGATTTAGGGTTATTTGTAATAGGCACTTTTGAACTATCATTTATTTGTATTTTGCATTCTAAATCATTAATTGTAGTACTTTAATATATTATACTATTAATTTGTAGCATATTATTTAAATCAGTTGATAGTCAACAATTTTTTCTTGTTATTTTTTTAGTGAAAAGAATAAATGCTTGTAATTTATAGTAATTGTTTACTAAAACAGTCTTATTCAACTATTAGTATTAAAATTTTTTCATTAAAAAATACCTATCAAAATTCACTAATTTTCAAATGATTTTATTGATGAGTTACAAATTAATGTTACGAGGGTATTCAAGTGATAGGCAAATACTTTGATAAATTCAGTATTTGACCCTACTTGTAGATTCTGTAGCATGAATTAAACCTTATAAAATTTACGACATCAACTGATGTAAGCAAAATTTTTTAAGATAACATTTAATCTTACCCGTAGAGTCTACAGGTAAGATAAAAAATCGAGTCTAACTAAATATTTTCCCACAAGTGATGTATCTGAGCGATTAGGATGCAAATAGCAAATCGAGAGTTTTTCAATTCAAGGGCACAAATTGCATTAATTCTAAGATTTTATTCGCGTTGTAACATATAGGCCCACAATACCGAAATCCGCCTACCCATGTAATGATGGTACCTTGATTTAGTTAAGCTCATATGCACTGGTATTAAGTTATGGTGAAGGCTTTTATTGTGTGTCTATGTGCGTGGTTTTGTGATTGAGAACTATAGATTTCATTATAATCTTATTATATATATAAGCCTCATACTGTCCATTATTATTTTAATTTTTCATTATACCCCTACTTCTAAAAAAAAATAACGTAACATGCAAATAAATTATTGACAAAAGTTTCAGATTAGATACAATTTCTATCCAAACAAAAACAATTCTAAGTGAAAAAAGTGTTAATGCCATTTAGATGTCTTTAAAACGCGAATAGTGTAACGAAGGCTCACGTAATAAGTGATGGCTTTTGAAACACCCATTTAGGAAAGAGGACGTAATAGAATTTGATTAGATGAAGAAAAGTCACTGATTAAGAGGATTGGAATGGAGATTTGAACGGGCACACGATCTTCTGTTTTATTTTCTGTTATATTACCAAGTGAACTGTCAATATTTTGTGGAGTAGTTTTAATAGAATAATATTGATAATTTATTTGATAATATAATAGAGTGAAATAGAGTATGGAATAGAAGATTGTTAGCATTCAAATGAGTGCACTATTTAAGTTGATGAAATCCCTCAAATGCAATCTAAACCACCTAAATTAATCACTCGTGTCCCCTTGGGGAAAAATAAAATTGCTCGAAATTGGACAACAAACTACTGATTTGAAACGATTAATCTTCTAAATAAGCTTACCAAGAACATAAAGAACAATTAATTACCTAGGAGACCACGAGGGATGGAAATCTTTGATTATGTTATATGGTCTTGTCATACACATATTACTTTGGCTGCATCGTCGATGCTGGAATTTTTGTGAACATTCAAAACTAATATTCCACTAGAAATGAAACTATATTTTTTTATGGGAATTTAATTGGTCGTAATTACTGCATGACTGAGTTATTTGAACGTGCACGTGTCCTATATCGTATTGTTGAAATATTTTATTGTGACAAATTCAGTTATAATAATTAGCCGTAAACTTGGATTTGTATAAATATTCGAACACCTTATCTGTAACTTGAAATTTAGAATTTTTACACTTGGGCTCATCCAACATCTTCATACTTGCAAATAACAAAAACTCTTCCACGGTTGACAATAACTTATTTGTACATCCTTTACAATGTACATCCTTTACAATTAAGTAAATTCTTATTATACATCCACTTTTACTTTGTTCCATTTAATTTTTGCAGTTGCACACAATAAACTAACCAACTAATTTTTCCCAAAAGTCTGTAAATCCAGACATAAAAAGCCAGCATAAATTAATGGCTTAAAAAAATAACGACTTACAACATCAATACAATATCAACCAAAAGATATTACAACAAATTTTACCGAATACCTTGAAAATTATGTTATAGGTATACTTTTTAATTACAAAGATTCTGCACATGTACTAATTAAATTATTAAAACTACAAAAATATGCATGGAACGTACCTGATTACTGTAGATGTTCAAGCAGTATTTCGACTTTCTATATATTATTACATAAGAATTTTACAAACCCCTTTACATGACCATAAAGCAACACGACTTCATTAGTAAAATAACATGCATTGAGTTGCCCCAAAACTATAAAATTAATTGTATAAACTGCCCATATAGTTGACAAAGAAGAAAAAATATAAATGGGGAAATGACTTTCAAATCTGTAATGCCCGAAATAAAGAACATAGCTATTTATTTTAGAAAATTAGCGACGGTTTTAGCGACGAATAATTTATTTGTCGCTCATAACATGACTAGCACGTGGAACACAAAAAATGACCTTTACACGAATTTATCGACGAAAATATAAAAATTCATCTCTAACTTTGTGACACTTGTAGTGATGAATTTTTTGTCCGCAAATTGTAGCAGACTTTGCAACGATTTTAGCAACAAGAAATCGTTCCAGTCATTAGCGATGACAGTAGTAATGAAATAAAATCCCTTGCTAATTTGCGACGAATGCAACGACACATCTTTGTCGCCAAATATCATCACCCACTCAGCGACAGAAAATGCGATGACGTAGCAACGATTATGTTTTTCATTACAACTTGCATCGCTAAATGGCGACGAATAATTTTCATTGTAAAACACACCTTTTTTATAAGTCCAAATTTGAAACTTGTAGCCCAGGTAAATAATTGCTCAATTATAAGAAAGTTCTCTAAATACTGAATATCGTGTTTTATCTTATGGTTGAAATCGTCTATTCTATATTATAAATTTTTTATTATTTAAAAGGTTCGAACAAACAACATCATTTTTTGTACGTAATTGTCTATATATAAAATTATTTATTCT
This sequence comes from Cinchona pubescens, assembly GCA_025175665.1. NCBI lineage: Eukaryota > Viridiplantae > Streptophyta > Magnoliopsida > Gentianales > Rubiaceae > Cinchona > Cinchona pubescens. The sequence continues at coordinate 915,757 of JANKKI010000031.1, read as the reverse complement.
ATAAAAAGATGTTGATTTTACTTTCATGGTTATTCAACGTTAACTTTAAGATCTTGATTCATCCCTGGGTCTAAGTACTCACCCGAATGCTTCATGTTGTGTACCCTTACCACCAACCAACCTAGGACACTTTCTCATTTTTAGGATCAAATAAATCGAATAATAGATAAATATGTATACTTATCAATGTAGTTCTACAAATATATTTGGACGATGGGGATGATTATATTCATCTGATTTATTTACTAAAAAATCTCAGCTGGTCAAGTAGAGACCAAGTGTGAGTTTTTGGGTTAGGTAAAGAATTGCCAATATGAAAATCAAAGTTCAGACTTCTATATTTCCCTCTAGAGACTAGCCATTCTGTTGGCAATGTGTTTCATAGCCAGCTAATGGTTTTGACCAAGGGTCTGCATCCAGGTCCAACCAATGCATTTGATAATGTGCTAGTATGAGTCAGAGCTATATGTTTTGTGTTTCTATAAAGACTATTCAACTCCATCACCAACATGGAATTCAAGAATTCCAATTTCGCTTTCATCACCATAGTCTCTCCTTGACAAAATAAAAATAAAATAAAATAAAAAGAAAGATCGGTTCAAATCCATGTTAGTGAGTTTTTATTCTAATTTTTTTCATGAATCTCTACTTACCTTCTTGGTAACTCAAACTCATAACTTTGGTCACTGAAAAAGTATAGTTTTACCATCTGAACTACACTTCATTGTCATCCTACTTTTAATTGCCTCGAAAATTCTAGAAGATTTGTTTGCTAAATGTGGAATAATTGAAGACCTAATGTTTATCGTCTTTATAGTTAATATCCTTGTAAATAGAACTGTGAAGTCCTAGTAATATATATCTTCGTATTGTTAATATGAAGAATTCTAATTTGGCGTTTTTTAGAATATATAGTCTTCTTTAAAAAAATAAAAATTAATTGAAAACGGTCCGTCCATATCCAAGCTAGTTGAATTGAAATCCTCATTTTTCGAACATTTTTTCAACTCGCTTTTCCTTCAATTCATCACTCTTATGCTAAAGCTAAAGTAAAAAATAAAAAAAAAGTAAGTCCACATTTTTAACTCGAAAATTCTAGATGATGGATTTACTCAAATGTGAAAAGTTTGAAGTCCTTGTAATATGTATCCTCTTAATATAATATACAATGGCAAATCATACAGTTAAGATAGCTAATGCATTAACAATTTTCAACATCATTGACTGCCCTTCCTTTTCATATTCAACTACCTAACAACTTATATCCTTCAAATTCTGCCTCCTTATTTTTTAGACATTATCACACATGAAATTAAAACTCAACCAACAAAGTTATTATTAATTAAAGGATATTTCGATGCCTTTAATTTCAAAATTATAGTCTATGATGCTGCTACTACTTTTCATTTGATTTTAGTCACAAGCAGGATATTTTCAAAATCAAAATACAAGCTTGATCACATGTAATGATCATAAGAAAAATTTGAGATGATAACGATGATTAATAGTGTCCGATTTTCTCTCTAGTTTATTTTAGGATTCTTAGCTGCTAAAAATATTGTTTTATCATTAAAGGAATAGTTTTCTTCATTTAATTTGTAATTAAGGTCTGTCTCTTATACCTACCCCCAACCCCACCCCCATATCCCACACCAGCTTCCGTTGGAAGTAAAACGAACTCAGATCTTGACCACAAAAATATAAATGTACGGACCAAACTACGCTGCATTTTCCTTTTTAGCAATTAACATTTTATTATTCACTTGTGAAGAAGGTAAAAGAGCACGGAAGTAGGATGTTTTTTGTGAAGTTAGGAGGTGTTTGGTTTATGGGTATGAGAGGGGGGAATGGAAATCAAAGTTAATGATACCCATAGATGGTATTTAGTTGAACACTATGAGAATCATTCTATGGGAATAAAAGTGTTAGAAAATACCTACTTTCATTCCCCACTTGTGGCATGGGTTTCAAGTTGAGTAACTCATTAATATAATGAAACCCATTCCTATGTTAAACCAATACAAATAAGGGGGAATAATATAAATTAATACCAATAGTGGAGTTTATGATTCCTATTCCGATTCCGATTCCCGAATGTAAACCAAACACCTCCTTAGAAGAAAATAGGAAAGTGGATTTTATTTTATTTTTATTTTTTATGTGATTGGGGTTGAAGGCGGCTTTACTTATCAATGTCCTATTCGTGAAATTGAATAAAGCAGTTTACGGGAAAATCCTCAACATTTTGCAAACTCGGGTTGCATTCGACTGGTGTAGGTTCATTGAATCATTCTATTGTATACATATATATATATATATATATATATATATATATATATATATATATATTGAATATATATATTTGAATAAAGCAGTTTACGGGAAAATCCTCAACATTTTGCAAACTCGGGTTGCATGCCACTGGTGAAGGTTCATTGAATCATTTGGATACTTGTTAATCTTCATTTCTTTGGTATACATAAAATGGTTCATGAACTTCGACACAAATACTTCGAATATCATTAGATAGAATAAAGAATTGCAATTTGATCATCATTTTATATTAAGAGGTAGGCTTCTTTATATATATTATTTTCTTATCAATTGCTACTTGCATTACAAGTCTTTTGAGCTTTTCCCTTCAATTCATCACTCTTATGCTAAAGCTAAAAAAAAATAATAACAATACTTTGACTTTTACATTTTCAAATTTATTGAACATATCTTTTGATTTGACTTCAATCTTCGAGTCCAAGTGTTCAGATTTGAGTCAGAGTCAACTGTCAAGATCAAATCCACAATTCAATTAGGTTTATTTCAAATGGGTTCGAATTTACAAAGAAATTGCACCATCCAATCAGCATACACGATTTGGAATTTTTTTTTTTTTTTTTTAAGTTTTTACGTAACAGGCTAGTTTCGTTGTTCAAGAAGAAAAGAAATATGACAACTCAATGCACATAAATTGGAAATAAAAGTATCTATTTTGTTGAATAATACACAAACTTTCGTGAAGTAACCCTTACAAACTTTACATGATGGTTACATTAAACTCGTATATTGCATACTTCTCTTTTGAGAGGATTGGAAATTAAAGATTTTTCCCCTTGCAAAATAAAATTGTTTTCTTGAAAATGAAATGTACTTTAGGTGATAAGACGTTTCCTTATGATTTTGTTGTCATGTATTCAAGTCACTAGAGAATAAGAGAAGAGGTGTTTTTTTGAAAAAAAATAAAAATAAAAAATTGTTTTCTTGAGTTTCATGTGAAAAGAAAATGATTTGCTCTTTAAAGAGTACAAATTTGACACTTGTGTCGTAGAAAAAGTGAAGTTTCCAAAATCAATTTGAAAGATAAATAAATTATTATCACTCCAAGATTAATATTTGTAGAATGAGTCATGCTCAAGTAATTCAGAAATTTTATACACAAAATCAACTCACTAACATAGCTTTCAATTCCAGTTCAAATCCAATAATAAAGACGTAATAGTCAGATAAATAAAAAAAGTATGACCGATTCAGTGTCCTAATGCATGGGGCAGGTAATTTTGTTAATTTATCCAATGTTCTTCCAATGAAATTTTTGCTATATATATTACTCTCAAATTGTTTCCTTCCAAACTAAAAAAATATCCTAGTCGTAACTCGCAAGTAGGCTGGCAACAAATTAAGTTGCTCGTGAGTAACTCGGTCAAAAACTCGATTCAAACTCGAAACTCTTGACGAGTCGATCTCGAGCACAAGAATATTATGCTTGAATGCTCATCGAGCTTTTCGAGCACCATATAATTTTTTTAAATTTTTTTTATTATATATAAAATTACTAAAATGTCCATATTTTTTTAAAAAATTACATATTTTACCTAAGAAAAAGATGAACTATTCGAGCTCGAACTCGAATTCGAGCTCGTTTTACTTATTTCGAGCGAGTTTGAATCGAGCTTAAACTAACTCAAAATTTTCGAACTCGATCTCGAGTTCGAGTATTGTAAAAAATTTTGAATTCGAATTCGAGTAGGATTATTTGTGCTCAATTCGGCTCATTTATGTGCACCCATACTTGCAAGTGGTTATATTATTGGTGTGTTGTTTTAGAATACTGACAGAACGTTGCTATTAAGTGGTCTATGTAGTCAGCTGATTAAGACGAATATCAGCATTAAGAAAAAAATACTAGTACAAAAAATCCATATTGTTATGATGATGTCAAAATAATATGTCTATTAAAAATATTATACGTGGCTTCAGATTCGAATCTATTAAGGATATTTTAGTAATTTTAATCTCTCGGTCCACATAGGCATAAATGGGTCAAATAATAAATATTGAATTTACGGATCTATCCGATCCATCAACCACAGTTATAAATATCGAAGTGACAGGTTAGTTTCATTGATCACTTTCCTAATTATACAAGTTCTGTATTCTTATTGAATTTACTATCTTATCTAAAGTAACTGATTTGAATGTCAAAATCTAAATCGGAAGACAAAACCCTATCCTCTTTTTTTTCTTTGGTGTTCCGATCGTACCACTTGTAATTCCTTACCTAAATATTGGACACTACTATATACTTAAAATTTGTACTTGAAAAAATTTAGCATCAACAAACCCTAAAATTAATTTTTGCTAATTTACTGTATTTATATTTTGTTTTACTATCATGGTCTGTATATCGTAACATTCACGGTTCAAGAGATTTCATTTTCTAAGCTTACAACTTAAATTAGAGTAGATAACCTGACATTAGAGTCAACGTATTACTTTATGTTACCACTCTTTGTTTAACGGGTCAAATATCAAGCAAATGAACCTTATTTTATCAATACTCAAAAAAAAAAAAAATTATAATCTTGATGTCACACGACTAAGATAATTAAAAGTTATTTCTATGTAGTCTTCTGTGAAGTGCCAAAATATACTTAATTTGGACAAAACATGCATACTAATTAAATGCTTAACTATAATCTAGAAAATTTGTAGTGGCATAGCTAGGCCTAGGGGTGTAAACGAACCGAGCTGCTCACGAGCAGCTCGGTCAAAAACTCGACTCGAGCTCGAGTCGAGAGCCGAGCTGCTCGAGTTCGAAACTCTTGACGAGCCGATCTCGAGCATATGTATAATATGCTCGAGTGCTCGTCGAGCTTTTCGAGCATTATATAATTTTTTTTTAAATTTTTTATTATATGTAAAATTACTAAAATATCCATACTTTTTAAAAAAATTACATATTTTACCTACGAAAAAGTCGAACTACTCGAGTTCGAGCTCGTTTTACTTATTTTCGAGCGAGCTCGAACTATGTCAAAATTTTCGAACTCGAGCTCGAGCTCAAATTTTGAAGCTCGTTCGAGCTCGAGCTCGAACTCGAGTTCGAATATCAGAAAAAATTTCAAGTTCGAGTTCGAGTAGGGCACTATTCGTGCTCGATTCGGCTCGTTTACACCCCTAGCTAGGCCTCAGTCCCACATCCAGCTCTGTGTATACACAATGGTACGAGCACAGGCCAGTCGTCCACGTACACACTCGGTTCGTGTGCCTGCGGGTTTGTTGTTGCTTACATTTTGTTTGGTAGAATACTTGATTTATCTAGATGTTATATAACAAGCTCGTTGCGTTGTTATTTGGGGTAAGTTTTGATTATCCACTTAATAATATAAATTAAATATATTAGTTGTTAAAATAATTAAAAAGTAATTTTTTTATTATTTAATAACTTGTAATATTTACTTTATAATGCGAAAAAAATAACAAAAATTTTTCGTTCTTTAAAATGCATAGATATTTAAAAGGTATGGAATCCCAAAAAAGAGTTTAAGGAAAGACGAACATATTAAGAAGAAAAGAAATCTGACAACTCAATGCACATAAATTGGAAATAAAATTACAATTGTATTTACTCAAATAATACTCAAACTTCGTGAAGTAACAATTACAAACTTTACAAGTTGGACCTGCAGGATGAGAGGCCCCAAAATTAGAAATTAATTAGAATTTCCCCGTTTCAAAATAAATTTTTTCCTTGAAGTTGATGGTGAAGAAAATGATTTGCACCTCAAAAGAGTATAAATTTGACACCTTTTCATGAAAAAAGTGATGATTATCCAAAGTCAATTTGAAACATAATTTATCCCTTCAATATTTAATCGAAGAATGAGCCATGCTCAACTAATTCAGAAATTTTACACAACAAAAAATTAAAAAAACTCAATTCATTGACATGGCTTTCAGTTTAACTTCAAATGCGTTATCGAAATAATAGTCAAAAATCCTAACTAATTGAATACTTGTATCAGAAATCTCTTGAATTGGTTTGCCCTTTTCATAAAGGATATAAATAAACAAATTTCAATCAATTCAGTGTCATAATGCATAGGGTGGTTTTGAATACATTTTTGAAAAATTAAGAATTCTATATTATTGTGTTTGGATGAATGAATTTGGGAAAAAATTTAAAATTCATCCATTTATTAAAAGAATTTTTAAAGTCAAAATGAATGAATTTTAAATACAACCAAATTAAAAATTTATTCGAAATCAATTTTTTCACATTTTTAATTTGGGTGAATTTAAAATTTATTTATTTCATCTTGACAAATCATTTCAACATCAATAGGTGGATTGTAAATCCTTACCTCAATCAATCGATCCAAACGCAAACTATAGTAATTTTAAGATATATATTATATATGCATTCGATAAATCTTTCATGCACTATCGATGTATAACACTATCGAATATGAATGTATGCCACATATATAATTGATATTTGAAAAATCTAAACAATGTTCACGTGATATGCACGTTGGTGTAAAAAATTTTCTACACTATCAAATATAAATACATATCACGTTTGTATTATTTAAATTTTAAATGTTATTTTTACATATGTGATACGTATCCACACTTATATTCCGTATATCGTAACATTCACGCTTCAAAGAGATTTCATTTTCTAAGCTTATTATTTAAATTAGAGTAGATAACCTGACCTTAGAGTCAAATTATTACTTTTTTGCCACTCCTTGTTTAAAGAGTCAAATATCAAGAAAATCAACCTTAGTTTGTCAATAGTCAAAAAAATAATTTATAATCTTGATGCCACACGACTAAGGCGGAATAATTAAAAGTTATTTCTATAGTCTTTTGTGAAGTGCCAAAAGTACTTAATTTGTACAAAACATGCATGCTAATTAATTAGATGCTTAATTATAATCTAGAAATTTGTACTAGCATATAACTATGCCTTAGGCTCAGTCCCACATGCAGCTGTGTGTGTACACAACGCTCAAGTAAAGGACAGTCGTTCGTACATGGTTTGTGTATCTGTGGGTTTGTTTTAGCGTCTATTTTGTTTGGTAGAATACTTATATCAATCGCCTAGGTAATTACATATTGATCATACATGAGATTATATTAATTATATTAATGAAAATAATTACAAAGTGTCAAATTCAGGATCAGTTGCAAAATTAGTTTACATGACAAAATTATATTGAATCGCTAACTCTTGATTCTAGAGTTTTTGCTCAGATTTTTTTTTTTATTTTTAAATTTAGTAACATATCAGTAGTTTTAGCATTTTGTCATTTTGTATAAATGTACTGTTACATTAATTAGATTCTAATCTTTTGACTTACATTACATTAAAAAAAAATTAGGTTGGTGCTGAATGTTAATCAGTATTGCTTTGTTCACATATAAAAATTAGATTGACTTGCATTACATTAAAAAAAAAATTAGATTGACTTACATTACATTAAAAAAAAATTAGTAGTAATAATTTTACTTTTAAAAAAAAAAAAAAGTACTAGTGATTAATTTGGTTTAGAATCAAGAGACGAACGACTCTTCATTCTTCAAGACCGAGAAAAATATTGGAATCTAATTAAAGATGGCCATGGTTTTGTGGAAGTTGGAATTCACTTTATAAGAACCATTGTGGAAGATGATGGCATATTCAGTATATGTGAATATAAAAGAGCCGTGTACTCTTCAGTTTTCTTGATTTATTCAAATGTTAATTTGTAGTATCTGATTTTTTTATTTTTTTTTTGGGAGGCTTATTCGGTATGTTCCTTCTTCTTCTTTTCTGGTATGTTTCCCTTTCAATTTCATGCATGGGCTGAAGAAAATTAATTAATACTAGGACGGGCAATTCTTCCACTTCAGATATAATTTGAGAATGAAAGATTCATGCATATAGTACCATACCGCAGACACAAATGTGTCTTTGTGTGAGGTGTTACACCAAAATCACCCTAACCCCAAAAAAAAAAAAAAAAAAAAAAAATCACTGGGAAATTTAACAAATTTAGTCAATAGACTCTGCTTGGATAATTACTATCTTTGGAATATTATTTAGATGGATTAATTTTATATACACCATCGATATAGAAATATTTTTACACCATCAAATCTAGATACATGCGCTATGTGCATAACTAACCTTTTGAAATTTAAAAATACATAGGTGGCATGCATTTATACTTGATGGTACAAATAATTTTATACACGGATGATATACAAAAATTTTACTTTATTTAGATTGATACTATAATAACTTTTTTGATGGAATTTATGATTAAAATATGTGCATGGAATGATTATAAAATATTATTTAAAATATAATGAATAATTTTCACCATCGCAAACATAGTCTAAAATTTTAATGGACTATGCTTCACATGTCTAAAATTTTGTGGATATATGTCTATGGAGAATTTATAGTTTCGTTGAGAGAATCGTCACGTTAATTTTAAAAACTTAAAACAATACAAGTTTTTAAAATATATAAAATTATACCGTACATATTTTTAAAGTATAATACGATAATTCCGTTCAAGGATTGTAAAATTTTCCAGTGTCTATAATATTGTATGTACTAATTAATCTAACAAAATTAAATAAACTCCTTACGGTCAAAAGCTAATAGTCCAAAATTAGCTTAGAGTTCATGAATAGCATACAGCTAGATCCCTCATCTCATTTGCTTTGCATTTTCTATGCATATTCTCTTCTAACAAATACATATCCTGTACAGGTCAAGAATCATTTTTTTTTTTGAGCATCAATAATCAATTTTTTGACCGAGTGGACTTCATCAAGAGATCAATTAAGCCGAGTAGGCCGGATTTTACGATTATTTTATTAGTCTTTTACATTATAAAATTTATAGTTAGTTGTAGACCCATTCTAACGATTCTAGGGAGCTAAATAAATCAAATTCAAATATTCTATACCTACTTTAATTATATGTGTAGATTTAAGTCAATTTTATTACTACTTATCCTCAGATAAAATAAGGAATTAAGCAGACGAGGGTGTTCATTCATCCTTCTGGTGCTTTTATTGCGTATAATGTAAATTTTGTAGCGGATCAATTTCAACAAATCTTTCAAACTAAGTATTTTTTGAAGTCTCCTAACACAAACTTTATTAAACTTAATTAATGATCATATGATGAACAAAGATAGAAGTAACAAGCACATACGCATATTCTTGTGTGTACTACTATATACCCTTTGTTTTTAAGTTCAACAACCAGTAGTTACAAGCCAACTAAACCGCGGATTGAACGAAATTTCCATACTATAACTAAGTTACTTTGCATGATTGCCATAATATTACTAGTGCAATATATAATACAAGAATACATAAGTTAAAAAAAAAGAAGAAGATTTACAATGACTTTATAAGTTATAAGAAAACCGTTTTACTATTTAAATTGCATTTCGTTATTTATAATACAAAAATATATGTATTAGTTAACGTAAGACAAAGTCCTCACTCTCTAATATCTGCACCATTCCCTAACACGTATGCCCTATGTGAAAGAGAGATGGAAAGAAACAAGAAAAGTTTAATTAAATTTGTTCCATTGTCCAAGTCTTGAAGTCCATTCACGTGCCCCTAACATGTCCCTACTTGTTCTCATTTCTCATGCAAAACCCCTATATATACCCCCCCTCTACGTTCGTTCACAAATCACAACCCATCAAAATACTAATCACAAGAAAATAAAGCCCTTTAAAGTTTAAACTCCCGTCACTTTCTAGTAGTTTCCAATTTAATTCCTTCTCTAATAATGGCTATCGTTTCCAGAATTGGCATTATTGGTGCTGGAATAAGTGGCATAGCTGCCGCTAAACAGCTCCAAAAATACAAGAGATGTCTATAAGCCAATTGTTTTTGAAGCAACTGAATCCTTTGGAGGGGTTTGGAGGCATTGTTCTTATAGTTCTACAAAGTTACAAACCCCTCGCTGTGACTACGAGTTCTCCGATTTTCCTTGGACTGAGAGGGATAATTCTAGTTTTCCTTCTTATTTGGAGATTTTGGATTATCTACATTCTTATGCTACACATTTTGGTGTTTTGGAACTCATAAAATTCAATTCTAAAGTGGTGGAAATCAGGTTCATTGGTAATGATCGTGATCAATTAAACGTTCTTGATGCTAGTAGTACTTCCAAAGAATATGGAAGTTTACTCAATGGTCAGCCCGTCTGGGAGGTTGCTGTCCAAACCAATGATTCTGACGCCATTGAGGTTGTTTTAATTTTCTTATACTATTCAGATATTAATATAATTTTATATCATATATCAACTAATCGATCATTATTTTTTAGACGTTTCAAAATAAAAAGTGTGATGTTAACAAAAAAAAAGGCAGTGTATTTTAATGATTTTGGCAAAGTTTAATATTGGGATGTATTAGTTAAAAAGCATGCATGACGCATGCAAGAAATTTTTAAAGAGGATATATTTTTTTAAGTAAATTAACCTTTGCAACTAATGATTTGCTATTAGTATTTAGCTAGTAATTATAAGCACAAGTATTAACTTAATGACATCTCTTAGGTTGTTTTTTTTTTAAAAAATAAAAATAAAAAAATCACCCCTTCCACCTACTTTCTAATGATTCGAGTCAATGATCTATATGTCAATAAAAAAAGTGTCTTACTATTTCGTTGTCGACATCTCTTAGGCTTAATTGTCTATTCTTAATACTTACTTTCAGTGGTATGCCTTCAAATTTTTGGTGATTTGCACTGGGAAATATGGTGATGTCCCAATAATACCAACATTCCCACACAACAAAGGCCCCGAGGTGTTTCGAGGACAAGTCATGCATTCCCTTGATTACTGCAAACTTGATGAAGAATCCTCCGGACAATTACTCAAAGACAAGAAGGTTATAGTCATCGGCTACAAGAAATCAGCTATTGATTTAGCTGTCGAATGTGCTAAAGCTAACAAAGGTATTTTTTTTTTGCACTTTTTTTTTCCATCTCCTAACAAAAACAAAATTTAACACTCGTGAAGCATGCAAATAAACAGCACCTACTTATATATATATATATATATTTATATATATATATATATATATATATATACATATATATATGAAGAAAAGCGTAATTTATCAATTTTTAGCAATTTTTAGGTGACGCTCTTTCTTCATAATCAATGTAATTTACGGACACATATTTAAGCGTTTTACGTATAGATCACCCACCTTTTTCAAGTTGTATTCCAAGTAATGACATCTCTTTCATAGGATTATATATGGTTTATTTAAACTAATCTAATTACTTATTGACGAAAAATAAAATCTACTCGAGTTATAAAGTCATACGTGTTTTTGAGTTCATCTATTGATGATAATGTCAACTTTTGAACCTAAGGACAAAAAATGTCACGAGATATTCCATTTCAAGAAAATTTCGAAAGTGGATTACTAAATTTTGATCTAATAATGATGGTTGTTTTTCTAATTTTTTGACTTCTAGGACCTGAAGGACAACCCTGCACGGTGGTGGTGAGGACTTTGCATTGGACAGTTCCACATTATTCCATCTGGGGTCTACCATTTTACTTGTTCTATTCAACAAGGGCTTCTCAATTCCTCCATGAAAGACCAAACCAAGGAATTCTCAGGAACATTCTTTGCAAGCTATTATCTCCTGTGGTAATTAAGCCTAAAATTCTTTAGTCTTCATTCAAAGTGTATTGTTAGTCATGTATATACGTTAATTAAATTAAGGGAAAATAATTTTTTAGACTATGAAGTCAAGGCCACTTGCTAAAATCAATTCATGTGGTAAAATCATATGAAATCACTTAATCCCTGATTTTTGATATTTTGTTAGATTTCTTTCCCGAATGTAATGACATATTAGTAGTATTTGTCACTTTGTACATAAATATTTTGTTAAATCAATGTTATAGATAGTTAATCAATGATGTTTTCAACAGAGAAAAGCTATGTCAAAGATTATCGAGTCTTATTTGGTTTGGAGGCTTCCACTGAAGAAATATGGATTGAAACCTGATCATCCCTTTGAGGAGGACTATGGATCGTGTCAAATGGCTATCTTGCCTGAGGAATTCTTCGCGGAGGCTGATAAGGGAATGATTGAATTCAAAAGAGCATTAAAGTGGTGGTTCTGGGAGGGAGGAGTTCAATTTGAAGACAACAGCAAGTTGGAAGCTGATGTTGTGCTTCTTGCAACTGGTTTTGATGGTAAAAGAAAGCTCAGAACCATCCTCCCTGAACCTTTTCGCAGTCTGCTAGAAACTGAAGGCATCATGCCCTTGTACAGGTACTGCTTAATGGCACCCTTATAACTTTACATTCCGTTGTAGTTTTGTGAAATGATTTGAGAAATCGCCAGTAGGATTGACTTAGACGGTAAGTAGGATGACCAGACTTCTAAATAAACATATAAAGGTCCAAGGTTCAACTCTTGCTGTCCCTTAGTCTGGTAGGCACCTCTCCTGGTGCTAAAGAAAGAGGATAACCTATCATTCTGCTAAACTTTTATTCTATCAAAAAAAAAAAAAAAAATGAGAAATGATTTGAAAAATCGGCAACTAATCGTTGAGATTTTTCCAGGGGTACAATTCATCCACTGATTCCTAATGTGGCGTTTGTGGGTTACATTGAGAGTGTTTCGAATCTACATACCGCTGAGATACGTTGCAAATGGCTGTCTAGACTTGTAGACAATCAATTTAAGCTTCCAAGTATAGAAAGCATGCTTGAACAGACACAAAAAGAGATGGAAATCATGAGGAGGACCACCAGATTTTACAAGAGAAGCTGTATTTCCACCTTCAGCATTAATCACACTGATGAAATTTGTGAAGAGATGGGATGGAAATCTTGGAGGAAAAACAATTGGCTGGCCGAAACCTTTAGCCCTTATAACAGCCAAGATTATCGATTAGAGGAGAAGTAAACTGGAATGTAACATCTAGATGGTCATAAATCTATGGCAATTATATTTATGTTGGAGATATGATTCAAAATCTTCTCCAATAAAATTCTGCAAGATCTTCTCAATATTAGTTAATTTTGTTAGCAAAAAATCATGAATAAATTTTTCAATATTTAGTCAAAGTAGATTATAACTAGTTTCTTATTTTTTCTATAATTTAGTTATTTTTAAGGCTATAAATAGACATTGATATTGATCTTATTATGTAATTTAGATTAATAACAAAAGTCTTGCTCTTCAATTTTTGAATTCTTTTTTTATATCAATATTAGTTCTCATCCTAAAAATACAACAGTAGTATCAGAGCCTCTTTGATCTTAAGGGGCCTGTGTTCTTTAAAAAAAGAGAATGGGTGAGAATTATTTTTTCAATCCAAATTAAACAGCATGACAAATAATTTTCAGTCCAACCCTTCAACTTTTAATGGACAGAACTATCAAGTTTGGGCTGTCAAAATGAAGTTTTACTTAGAAGCTAATGATCTTTGGGAAATGGTGCAAAATGAACAACAACCATTGCCTGAAAATTCAACCACTGCTCAAATAAGAAAGCATTGAGATGAGACAAAGAAAATATCCAAAGCAATAACTTGCATGTATAGTGCAATTACAGATGAAGTATTCACAAGAATCATGACTTGTGATACTGCAAAAAAAGTTTGGGATGCTTTGCGAGAAATTTTCCAAGACAATGAAAGAAATCAACAAATGCATATTTTGAATCTTAGGAGAGAATTTAAACTCTTAAGGATGAATAAAAAGGAGGACATTGAAGAGTATTCTCAAAAACTCTTAAATGTCATCAACAAAATTAGACTCATTGGTGAAGAGTTTCTGGACAGAAAGATTTTAGAAAAAGTCTTGATGAGCCTATCAGAAATGTTCGGAGCGATCTCTTCTCTTGAAAATTCTAAAGATCTTACTCAAATAACTTTGGAGGAGTTAGTAAATGCCTTACATGAATTTTAGCCCAAGAACAAAGAAGAGTTTTTCGAAAAGAGAATGATCAGGGAATAGCTTTTCGAAAAGAAGATGACATGGAAGGTGTCTATTTGATAAAAGGAAAGAACTAACAATGGAAGTTAGGCAATAATAGCAATCAAGGGGTGGAATTTATCCACGTTGTTCTTATTGCAAAAAGATAAATCATCCTTATCAAAAGTGTTGGTGGAGATCAGATATCAAATGCAACAACCGTGGTCAATAGGATCATATGGAAAGGGTATGCAAGACTCAAAAATAGCAAGGAGAAGCCACGTTGTAGTTGAACAATATCCGGAGGAGCAATTATTTGTAACAACCTGTTTTGAAAGCAAGAGTACCCCTGAAAGTTGGCTTATAGACAGTGGTTGTACAAACTACATGACCAATGATGAAGAACTCTTTAGGAAACTTGACAAAACATTCACTTTTAAAGTCAAAATTGGAAATGGAGAGTACATTGAGGTAAAAGGCAAAGGTAATGTGATTAATAAGGCTATTCAATATGGTTCAAAAGTCAAGATTATTACTGATGTTTTATATGCACCAAAAATTGATCGTAATTTGTTGAGTATTGGTCAGCTATTTGAGAAGAATTTTTCAGTGATTTTCAAGAATAAGAGATGTATTATTTATGACTCTGTTGGAAAAGAACATTTTTCAGTGAATCAGAAAGAAAAAAAAAAAACTTCTCCTTAGATCAATTACAGGCAAATTCTACAAAAGGAAGGAATGAAGAAAAGCCATTTCAAACAAAAAGAGAAGGGTCAAAGAAGCATCGAAAGGCTACAGGTCAAGGAAGAGATAAAAGGAAGAATTCCAGTCGTGACAGAGAAGGAGACAAAAGATCTGAGCAACGATTCAACAACAGTAAGGGCAACATTCAGTGTTATTATTGCAAGAAATTTGACCATAAGAAAGCTAATTACTGGTTTAAAGATAGACAGACATTCTCACAAAATTTTACCCAAGAACCAAGCAATAGCAGTCCTAGCAACAAGACCTAAAAGAAAGTATGTGATTTTGAATCAAGGGGGAGTGTTGGAGATATGATTCAAAATCTTCACCAACAAAATTCTGCAAAATCTTCTCAATATTAGTTAATTTTGTTAGCACAAAATCATGAATAAATTTTTCAATATTTAGTCAAAGTAGGTTATAACTAATTTCCTATTTTTTTTTATAATTTAATTATTTGTAAGCCTATAAATAGGCATTAATATTGGTCTTATTATGCAATTCAAATTAATAACAAAAGTCTTGCTCTTCAATTTCTAATTTTGTTTTTAATATCAATATTAGTTTTCTTCCTAAAAATACAATAATTTATTGTTTCATTAATTCCTCAATAATTTATTGTTTCATTAATTCCTTTTACCACAAGATAAAGAATAATCTAAGTACTGCCTACATAAAGTCAAGAAAGTTAACTTCATAATGTAAAAGTATACAACTTATGCTTATTAATAACGAATTTATTTATTCCCTATTGTTATCTGACTTACCAGTAGTCTGACTTGAAAATCAAATAAACACATGCATTGGTCCAATCTTTGCTTCAAAAGGACTTAGAAAATTACTGTCTGCATTCAAATTCAGGAGAAATGACAACTCTCAATGAATGGCAACAAGATACAATCCGCGATACAGCAACATTTAAACTGAAATGCTGCAGTTCAAGGGCTACAACGTATAGCAACTAAGTCAGCACAATTTTTCTCACATTTTTATGAGCTTAAAATGGACCATCCAGCCAACCTACAGCTACAGATGCCATACAGAAATTTCTTTACAAATCAAATTCCCAGTACAGTGATCATACATAAGCAATTTTTTTATGGGGAAAATAAGAAAAAACAAATATGGAAGCAGAAATTCTAAACTAAAGTTCAGGCACTTTGAAGAAACTTCAAGGTCTCATCTATATGCTTTTCAGGTTGGAATTGATTATTGTAAATGAGTTGAACCATTCCGCTCTTGTCAATAACATAAGTTTGTCTGCCAGGCAGTGTACAACTGACCAAATAGGTCAGCTGGGACTCCCCACTGTTTCCTGATCTTGTTACCCTCATCACTTAGCAGGGTAAATGGAAGCCTGTATTTCTTGGCAAAGGCCTAATGGAACATAGCTACTTTTTGTCAGCATAAGAAATTTGTGACGTTCTCAAGCTTCTATGACAAAAGCTCAATAGAAACAATCATGGGAAGATAAGCTCATGCGGCATTCTTGTGCATTGTCTATGTGTGTAATTTGAGAAAATTCAAGACATAACAAAGGCCTAATGGAACATGGATACTTTTTGTCAGCACAAGAAATTGGTGACATTCTCAAGCTTCTATGGCAAATGTTCAATAGAAACAATCTTAAGAAGAAAAGTTCATACCGCATTCTTGTGCAATGTTTATACATGTAATTTGAGAAAATTCAAGACATAATAACAAAGGTCAAACTACAAGAGAGCACACTGAATCAAACTAGAAGAGAAGAAAAACACATGGGATGACAACTTGCATATTTTTTACCTTTGAAGCTTTAGCATCTCCTAAATGTGATGCACAATGAAATAGTTGATCTTTGTTTGGTTAAACTATTTACTTTCTGAGAAACACAAATTATCCTCTGGAAAAGGACATGAAGTTTCCAACCAACTACATATATCTTCTAATACCTTGTGTGATGATGGATCATCTCCACTAATTCCTATAACCTCAGCTCCTGCTTTCTTGAATTTCTCATAGGAGTCTCTGAAAGCACAGGCCTGCAGCAGCATGAACAATATATGGTTAGCACCTTTATGACTCTATGCTCAATCTAACTATTGCTAGGTAATTTATGCCCCCCCACACTCTCTGCCCTGTACAACTAGGAACATTAAATGAAAAGAAAGAACACTCTCACCAAGTGAAAAGGCACCAATGGACTTTTATTCTTAATAGAATTGGTACTAACAGAGAATGTCTAACAAACAAGCAGACTCAATATCCTAAATCACGATGGAATTATTTTCCTAACCATTGATTTCGGTAGGGCGATTTTATGCTTATTTCAAATCATTTACAACTCTCATTCGTCTGATACATGTCCCGCATTTAGAAGTATAAATGAACATAAATAAGTTGAACACTCTAGTGTTCAACCTTGTTTAATTATATAACGAGTTTGAAGTTCTGTTCAAACTTAGTTTGATTTTCATTCGAGCCAAACTCAAACGAGCTTTTATCGAGTCGAATTTAAACAAGTTTTTATCGAGTTAAACTCGAGTTGAGTTCGAATAGCTTGAAATTTTTACATCTAAATTTCAAAATTTTAACTTATCGAACTGAATTCGAGCTGAACACAAAAAATTAACCAACGCTAAATTTCGTTCAAGCTTAGCTTGATTATTAACTATCCAAACTCGAATAAGCTCTTACTAAGCTGAGTTCGATTCGAGTATCGAATAATT
The DNA here is from genome assembly GCA_025175665.1 of Cinchona pubescens. Lineage (NCBI taxonomy): Eukaryota > Viridiplantae > Streptophyta > Magnoliopsida > Gentianales > Rubiaceae > Cinchona > Cinchona pubescens. Next base: position 898,043 of record JANKKI010000031.1, on the reverse strand, counting down.
TGAATTCATTTACAGCCTACCCGCGTTTTCCAGTAGGCATTAAAAATTGAAAACAATTCCAAAACAAGAAAACGGAAAAAAAAAAAAAAAGAAGTATAAATCAGAAGAATGTCAATATCCTGCTTATTCTAATAATGCATTTCATTTTTCTATTAAAATTAATCAAATCTACTAGTGGCTTGAATTGATATTATTCATTATTAAAATTTATAACTTCCATTCTAGTAAAATTCACAAATTTAAACTCAGCAAATGTAAATTGGGATGCAGAAATGTGCCTTCAAAGAAATGATAGTGTACAATAATATTATGTACCTGTTTAGTGCAACCAGGGGTCTCATCAGCAGGGTAGAAATAAACAACCACGGGCTTTCCCTTGAACTTGGAGAGGCTCACATTCTTACCATCTTGATCTTTCAATGTGAAAGATGGAGGGATTGACCCTTGTGTCACCTATGACAAAGTAAAAACAACACATTTATAAGAAAAAATTTTTTACTACTCATTCCACAGTTCATATTATTAGATTTTTGGATAACTAAAAAATAATAAAATATATTTACTTCTTAATTATTTTAACTGTTTCCGTTCAAACTATTACAGAATAAATAACTAAAACTTTATTTATTGATTCATAACTAACACACATGAAAAAGTTGTAAGTAAACAACCAAAGAAAAAGCAATAAATAAATGTACCTTAGCAAGAATGGAGGTTTTCTTGAAAGAAGTCGAAGGGATTATAAGATTGGATGAATTAGAGAGGCTGAGGCCACAAAATTGAGAATTTGATGATTTGGGAAGCTGAGGAAGCTGATGAGACAAAAGGGCTTTAGGTGTTTGAGTATGTAGTAAAGAAGGAAGAGTGTGTTTTGCAGTAGGGAGGGAAACTGAAGCCATTTTTGGACTTTGAAGATTGAAAAATGTTTGGGTTGTTCGGGATATTCAGAAAGATAAGGGGGTGATGAACTGAGTGAATATGTATAGGTTGGATTTTAGCGTGGATGATTGTTGACCTCAACATCCAATTACCAGTACGGTCGAAAGCACCAGATTAGGAATGTATATATATATATATAAAAGAACCAAGTGGACTAGTCCATTTGTGCTGATATGGCGCTGATGTGGTAGAGAGTTTGGACTCCTTCAATGTTTCTTCTTGCTCCAGATACACATCCTTTTCTTCTTTGGAGTAAAATTACCATAATGTCCTTCTGCCTTAAGCTTGACAATATAAATTTTGTGATTGTTGTGTAAATTTATGATGCCCCATATCTGGAAAGAATAAATAGACCCTGTTATAACAAGTCAGATTTTTGCATCCTATCAAAATGTGGAACATTAGATTTGTTATTAAGTTAATTACACCCAATGTCAGCCATTGGATTATCTCCATTATTAATTAATTAACGTTTAGGATATCATAACCACTACAACTTATATTTGTTTCAAAGTGCAATTAAAGCCTTCCAGATCCAAAATTTTCTCCTTTAATGCCTGAAAATTGGATAGGATGGCCCTTACGCTTGTCAATCATATGATGAGGCAGCAGAAGTCCTCCCATACGGTACCATATCACTTATCTTCCACATTTTTCTCTCCTTCTTCCTCCTATACAGTGACTGTACCGCGTCCATATTCTCCTCCGTTAGCTTTCCTTCATTGCAGTTTCTCCTATTTTCTCCTTAATTCATGCTTCTTATGTCAGAAATCTCCATCTTTCGTTTCTTTCATTGCACCCACTTTTGCTTTCTTCTTAAGTCATGGCATTTCTGTCAGAAAACTCCATACCTATATGTACTACAATCTCCTTTTTACCAAAAAAATCCACAAAACCAGGGATTTGTTTACCCAATTTTATTACCTCTTCATAAACGGTTTCAATCGCTTATATCGGAGAAAAATCAAACTTCCATTTGCTGATTTGCACTTCTTAGTTTTTGGTGAGACTTTCCTCTTCCTCTTTTGTTTTTGTTTTTGTTTTTTTTTAATAACAGAATATTAGGGAAAAATTATAATTTTACATCTTTCATCCGCTAAGTGAAACATCATTTAATGTCTTTCCTGTATATTTCTTCATTGCTATAAACTAATTTCATTTTTTTAAAAAAACTTTTTTCCCCATATCTGTTTTTCCTATAGTTGTTCCGTCTTGCAGTTGTATAAACATACCTATAATATTAGCTTATTTATTTAGGTTTTTTTTTTTTCCAGATCCGTTCTTCCTACAGTTACATTGTCTTTGTATTCAATGCATACTTCTTAAACTTAGATGCTTATTTCATATTTATTGCTAAACAGTTAAAATTAGGAAAACTAACGCACATGAAAACTAACCTTTGGTCGGTTAAATTGATGGATTTATATTGTTCTAGGTTTTTTTCATATATTCTTTATACCAAAAAAATAACAGAATATTAGAGAAAAGTTTAGTTTGACTACTTCTATTTGATACACGAGACATCATCTAATGAGTCTTTTCTATATATTTCTTCAATGCTACAAAGTAATTTTTTTTTTTCTCTTGGAACTGTTCTCTTTAAATTTCAACGATGATTGTATGTTGAAGTTTTTAACAAGCCTATATTATTAGGTTTGAATGCATATTCCTTAAAATTTTTATTAGATGTTTACTTCATATTTACTACTAAAGAGTTAAAATTAGGAAACTTAATTTGAAACAAAAACTAAGTTTTGGTAGGTCCAATTGAAATATTTGTATTGTTCTGTTTTTTTTCATACATTTTAAAAAAAAACAGAATATTAGACAAATTATAATTTTCCTACTTCCATTTGGTAGACGAAACATCATTTAATGAACCTTTCCTAAATTTCTCGAGTTCTATAAACTAATTTTTTTCCTTTAACAAATTTTTCTCTGGATTTCTTCTCTTCAAGTTTGTACAGTCGCTGCATGTTGAAGTTTTTAACATACCTACATTATTAAATTTTTTATTTAGTTATTTCGATCTTATTGAGTGCATGTTTCTTACAAGTAGATAAGTTGTCTTTATATTGAATGCATGTTCCTTAAAAATTCTTACATGTTACTTCATATTTATTGCTAAAGAGTTAAAATTAGGAAATCTTACTTAAAAGGAAAACTAACTTTTGATCTGTTGAATTCGAACATATCTGTATTGTTCTATTTTTTTATTTTTATTTTTCCTAACTATTTGCATACTTGATCCGTTAAATTGAAATTCATATATTGTCTTTGTATTGAATGGATATTCCTTAAAACTTTTTAGATGTTTACTTCATATTTACTACTAAACCGCTAAATTAAGAAACTTAACTTATAACTAAAACTTACTTTTGGCAGGTCCAATTGAAATATTTGTATTGTTCAATTTTTTTCCATACACTTTAAAAAAAAAAAAAACAGAATATTAGAGAAATTATAATTTTGCTACTTCCATTTGGGAGATGAAACATTATTTAATGAATCTTTCCTAAATTTCTTCAATGTTATAAACTAATTTTTTTTTCCTTTATCAATTTTTTCTCCAGATCTGTTATCTTCAAGTTTGTACAGTTGTTCCATGTTGAAGTTTTTAACATACTTACATTATTAACTATTTTATTTAGTTGTTTCCATTTTATTAAATGCATGTTCCTGACAACTAGATAAGTTTTGTCTTTATATTGAATGCATGTTCCTTAAAAATTCTTAGATGTTTACTTCATATTTATTGCTAAAGAGTTAAAAAAGGAAAACTAACTTTGGTCCGTTGAATTAACATATTTATATTCTTCTGGTTTTTTTTCCTTAACTATTTGCATAGTTGATCTACTAAATTGAAATTCATTTATTCAAATATGATATGAACAAATTTAAATTAGATAAGCGAAATTGGGATTTGTGAGCAATTGTCAAGATAAACCAGTAAAAAAATATATAAATGGAACAATTCGCATATTTGAATAAATTGGTCAATCGTCTTCGAGTTTGAAATTTATTTCATGATGGATTATACTTGCAGCTTTTACTTCATAGAGTTTTGAATAGATGGAATTTGACTACTCACAGAATTAGTCACAATATTATTTATTGTTATTAGTATACATTTTTTAATTGAAGATTCATGGATGACGAGGGGTTGTGTGTACTCTGTTGTATTGAGATTATTTGTAAATAATGTATAGGCTAATCATCTCTTAAAAATATAATTCTTTAACCATCTTCAGAGTGAAACAAAAAAAATATAACAATATAGAAGACAACCTATTTGTCATTTAGTTAATACAAACAAAAGCCATTTACCTTTTTTAATTTCTGAGAACTCATCAAATTTTCTCAAGTACAAAATTCTATGAACATTCCTCATATGTTGCTTAAACTTATCAACTATAAAATCATTCTTGCTATTCATGAACGATGTTGTTTTGTATATACAACTATAATAGTAACCATGCTTTTTTTTGATACTTCAATGGTTATATTGCTTTTACCTTTTTTAATATTCTGACTTATGTTAATACCATGTTTTCTATTGTTTTTGGATAGTACCTGTTGGTATTAAACTCCTTCAGCTGCTGCCTAACTGCTTAAGTACTTACTAAACTGCTTTTTAAACTTAAATAATATGTGTCAATAAATGCTTAAATTTTGTGTTTAGTCATTGTTGGATTCCCTTTTATCAGAAATAACATGGAAAAATCTTCATTACAGAACATTCTCCAAATGTAAAAACAAATTCCAACCAGCAGCTGATCGGAGCATTCTATGTAGGTTCGCCGTTGTTTCCTTTGTATATGCAAAATTCAAGAATGCAACACATCAGTTATCCACTCCTTAGAGAACCATCTTTGTTAGAAAAGGTTAATAATGAGAAGAAAAAGATGTATAGGAAAGAAGCCATATTGAGATGGAAGAAAAGGCGCTTAACATTAGGCATTCTTGGTAAACAAAAAACTGTGTCTACACCACATCAAGCAAGCATTCACCCTTCTAGTATCATAACAGGCTAACCCTTACTTCTATAACAAATATATCCAATCAATTGAACTTTGTTTCAAAAACTATTTTTCATGTCTTTTTCAGTTTCTAACACTAAAGATTCACAACAAAATATCTAGAAATCAAGTCAATCACAAGAATGACAAAAGCGTTCAGGTGGCTTTTAGACAGTCTAGGAAGACATCATTGTTTGTTTTATAAACAATTTATGTTCTATCCACTAGGACAAACATTGCCATTTGAACAAAACGTTGTTGCTGTAATTTTTTTGATAGTACCTAGAACTGGAAGAGATTTACTAGATTTAATTGCTGAAACTGCTGGTGTCCTTCCCCCCTCAAAGTGATTGCCCACATTGTGGTGCAAAGAAATTTGGTCACAAAACAGCAAACTTTTGTTGTTCAAACTGCGATATAACTTTAGCTTCGAATAAAATCCCATATGTTATTAAAGAGCTATTAACATCTTCATCAGAAGAAGCTAAAACATTCAGAACATATATAATAACATATAACAACTATCTTGCTTTTAGCTCTTTAGGGAATAAGTTTGATCAAAATTTAGCAAAGAGGAATAAAGGAATATATACATTTAGAATCCAGGGGCAAGTTTATCATTTTATAAATGATTTGGCTCCTAAAGAAGGTTATTCAAATAATCTACAGTTTTATTTTCATAACACAGATCATGAGCTATTAAATCGGCTACAAGCTTGTCCTAGATTGAAAAGAATCTGTACTTTCTAAACTCATGGTTATACTTGACAACAATTCTTATGCAAAATTTTTTAGGAGTTTAAACACTGTAGAAAACCTAGATAACTATCAAATTTTCTTACACTAGACCGGAAGTCGATGAGAGAGTTTATAATAAACCTACTATATCACAAGTAGTTGGATTATGGGTTGAAGGGGAATGACATGGAGAAACTAGCCACAGAAATATTTAGGTTTATACTCACAGTGGTCAATCTAGACAAATTCAATATTACTATGGCTGTTATGATCCCTTTCAGTATCCCTTGATTTTCCCTTATGGTGAACTTGGTTGGCACCAAGGCATTTTAAAACTTGGAGTAAAATCACAGAACAAGAAGGGGAAAAGAAAGAGAGATACAACAGATTTAATCTGTCCTAATAATGCTTCTGATGTTGATCAACTACTTCAGAGGGAATATGATGGTTAGTTAACTATAGATAATCATTTATAAAATTCATAGACTATTACAAGTTTAAGCACTTATTAACTAATTGTCTTCTTTGTTGACATAGCTATGCAGAAGCTTGATAATGACCCTAACTTTGTTTCTCTTAGAAAATATTATGCTTATAAACTCCAAATTAGAGATGATGATGAGTATTTTTTGCTTAATTTTGCATGCTTACTACAACAATATATAGTAGATATGTATGTGAAACTTGAAACACAGAGATTTGATTTCTTTAGATCACGACAAGAAGAAATCAGGCAAGAATTCTTACTAAGAATCGCAGATGCTGTTGCTACAGGAGAAACAGAAGGATCAAAAATAGGACAAAGAATAATATTACCTTCAACCTTTATTGGAGGACCTAGAAACATGAAGAGTAAATACATAATTGCAATGACATTAGTGCAGAAATTTGGAAAGCTTGTTTTGTTTTTAACCATAACATGTAATCCTAATTGGTCAGAGATAAAACAACATTTAATTCATAAAGAAGAAGCACAAAATATAGCATATTTAATTGTTAGAGTCTCATTTCGTGCTAAATTAGAGGAACTAAAATTAGAGCTATTCAATAAGAATATATTTGGTGAAGTTGCAGCTTACACATATGTTATAGAATTTCAAAAAAGAGGTCTTCCACATGCTCACTTTCTTTTGATATTAAAATCTGAATATAAAATGTTCAAAACAGAAGAATATGATAGGATAGTTTCAGCTGAAATCCCAGATAAAAAACAATATCCCCACCTATATAAGATGGTTGTTAAGCACACGTTACATGGCCCATGTGGTAAACTTGATTCATCTAGCGTTTGTATGAAAAAAAATGGCAAATGTAAGAACTCATATCCTAAAGAATTTTGTAAGGAAACAACACAAACACCAGATGCATATCCACTCTATAGAAGGAGAGACACTGGTGTTGAAGTCAAAGTAAGAAATGCTTGGTTAGATAATAGATGGGTCGTCCCTTATAACCCTTATTTGCTTGTGAAATTTGATTGTCATATTAATGTTGAAATTTTCTCTACAATTTTAACCAAAAGTTGTAAAATATAACTATAAATATATTTGCAAGGGACATGACAAAATTAATTTTCATGTTGCCCCTTATACGTCAAATGGACAAGTAGATGCAATCCAACAATATGTATCAATAAGATGGGTATCTCCACCTGAGGCAGCATGGAGAATTTATTACTTTCTAATGAGCGAAATTAAACCAGCAGTTATTCACTTGTAGTTACACTTAGAAAATTACCAACCAATGACATTTAAAAAAAAAAAAAAAGCAAACTTGCAAAACATTATGCAAAACACGCATCTAAAAAAGACAATGTTAACAAAATTTTTCCATACAAACGGAACTTATTAAATAGCTAAAAAATTCAATTGTAGTTATGCTGAGTTTCCAAACTACTTTGTATGGAAAGAATCTCAAAGAAAATGGAAACTTAGAGAGAAAGGAGATTTTGTAGGAAGGATTATGACAGCTCACCCTTCTGAAGGAAAAATATATTATTATTACTTCTATCAAAAGTTAGGTGTTCCCTAAATCTTTTGAAGATTTAAGAACTTATAATGGAACAATTGTCAATACTTTTCGTGAAGCAACTCTTTTACGAGGATTGTTACAACATGATAATAGTCAAGAACTCTATTTATGTGAAGCTTCTTTATTTCACATGCCCTATGAAATGAGAAGGCTCTTCGCTACACTATTAGATTATTCCTGTCCCAATGATCCTAAATAATTTTGGCTGAAATTTAAAAATTGTATGTCAGAAGATTTTTTGAGATGTCCCACATTAACAGCTAGACAAGTTAGACAGAAAGTTTTACAATAAATTAATGGTTTTCTACAATCAATGAGAAAACATATAATCTCTTATGGTTTGATCCCAACAGATTTCAGCTCTAATGATGTAGAAAACCAAACTCGAGAAATAAGAACAGAAAAAAAATCTTATAGTTTCTGAGCATGATATATATTCTATTCATATGTTAAATGCAAAACAAAAAGAGGCATTCGAAACAATATCTCATCAGATATAAGATATAGTAATGCAAATAAAAGTGGAGCTTTCTTCATTGATAGTCCGGGGGATACCGGGAAAACATTCTTATACAGAGCACTACTAGTTGATGTTAGATCAAAAGGGCATATTGCATTAGCTACAGTCACATCAGGAATAGCTGCATCAATCGTACCTAGAGGTAGAACAGCTCATTCAAGATTTAAAATACCAATAGACATTTCAGAAGGTTCAACTTGTGTATATGTGTGTGTGTGTGTGTGTGTGTGTGTGTGTGTGTGTGTGTGTGTATATATATATATATATATATATATATATATGGATTAGGGTGATTGTACACCAAGATACAAAAAATTAATTTTTTTAGGGTAAATTACCAGAAACACTTAGCTCAAATAGAAGAAAGTTCATCTGGATCAGTAGCTATAATGTTTTCAAAAAGACATTCAACATCTTCAATTCCAGATAATTCTTTAGAGAATTCTTATATATCTAGACCAAGTTCATCTACATCATTTAGAAAAGATGGAGATATTTCTTGTGAATTAAAATTTGTAGGTCTTCAAGAGAAAAATCAAACTATGCATGGGGTGTATACCATAAATCTTGAAAAAGAATCAGATGTAGGATCAGAAATAGGATATCAAGTAGAACATCCAAAATCTACTGCATCATATAGAGTTTCAGTTATAATAAAAGATATTATATCTGATGAAGAATTAAAAGAAATTTCAAAACAAGCAGTTAAAGATTTTAATCAAGAAAAATATGAAAATTTCAAAAAATGGTTTTTTGAAAATTATTCTATTGAGCAACAAAAGGAAATTCAAAATAATTATTATGATTTCATAAGAAAGACTACATGTTATATAGAATTTTTTAAATGGTTTTATATTGAATACAAAGCTTCATTGATAGATCAAGATAAAGATATTTTAGTTTTGGAAGATACATATACTAATTTTATCTTAAATAAAAAAGATTCCAATGAAAATTATAAGAGTCATAGATTTATATATCCACCCTTATCAACTGCATAAGAATAAGTAATATAATGAAGGAGCTTTACCTACATCTTTTCTTCATCAAGATCGTACCACAATAGGAAATATAGCACAACAACATAATTTTATATCTTTAAGTCTAATACTTTATCAAAACAATTAGAAGAAGTATGTACACAATCACAGGAATTTAGAAATATGGAAAATAAAATTGATGATATAATTAAGAAAATTAGTGCTAATACACAATATTTTAATTATGAAAACTTACTAGTCAAAGATGAAAGTAAGTTTAGTATTCCAGTTATACTATCCACTAATAATATATTACCATCTATTATTAGACCAACAGAAATACCTTTAGCTATAGGAGTATTTAATACAAATATGGAAGAATGCCTTTTAAAACTTGACAAAACTTTAGGAGGATTAAAAATAAATATATTAACTGAATAACATAATAATAATTTAAAAGAAGATTCAGAACAAGAACTAATAGGATTAAATTTAAAAGAAGAATCAAATAAAGATATGTATGAAGAAATCTTTTTAAGGAAATGAATAATATAGAAGATTTAATAGAAATGTTTCAAAATAATGATAATGCTGAAAGAAAATTGTTTTCAATAAAAAGAAAATATAAAAAATATGAAAATCCTAAGCAATTTGGAGGTGAATATCCTAAAAGAGATGGGTATTATCAAAGGTAAAGTCCTCAAGAATAAGAGTTAGAGACAAGTGTACAAATAGATCATTTAAACCATTGTTCAATATATGAATGGAAGATTGATGGTCTTAGTCCACATCAAACAATTGCAGTATTAAAAAAGATAACGATATATGCTAATGTGCATAAAGCTAAAGGAACTAGAGAACAAGAGGCTATTTATATTGTAGTCAATGGATTTACAGGTGCATTAGATGGTTGGTGGAATAATTATTTAACCTCACAACAAAGAGATGATATTTTAAATTCTACAAAAATAATTACAGAAATTAAGCACGAAGGTACATCCACTAGTCCAAATACTACTACTATTCCTAATATGGCTTTATCTTTGATTCACTAGTATTTTTAGACATTTCATTGGTGAAGTTAAAATTATTGATAGTATTAAAAAAGAACTTTTAATGAATTTAAGATGTACAACTCTTTTGCATTTTAAATGGTACAAGGATACATTTTTAGCAAGAGTTATGGATTGTACTGATTGTAATTCACATTTTTGAAAAGAAAAATTCATTTCTGGTTTACCAAATTTATTTGCTCAAAGAATTTTTACCACATTAAAAAATTATCATGATGGTCATACTATTCCTTATGATAGAATTTCTTATAGAGATATTATATCAGTTTGTATAGAAGAAGGATTAAAATTATGTAATGATATAAAATTAAAAGCACAAATAAAGAAAAATTAAAAAAGAACAGAATTAGGTGATTTCTGTGCATAATTTGCTGTTAAAAAACCAAGTATACCATATCATCTAGATGTGTAGAAAGTTAAGAAGTTTAGTAAGAAAATCTATTACAAACAAAAGATGTTACATATCCATCACATTCAAAGAAAAATAGAGGAAAGAAATTCTTTAAAAGAAATAGAAGGAGGATAGGAAAACTGACAAAGAAGTTAAGCAATGGATAAAAGCAAAAATTACTTATAGAAATTGTGGCAAGAAAGGTCATTATGCAAATCAATGTAAGTCAAAAACTGCCACCAGTCTTCTAGAAAAAAAAAATAAATAATCTATAAATGATGAAGAAAAAGAAGACATTATAGCAACTATATTAAATATTTATTCAGAATCTGAAACAGAAGATAGTATAGATGAAATAAATTCTGATTCATCTGATAATGATTGTGCATGTCATGACATATTTACATTAACTGAAAGTTAAAATATGTTTTTTGAATAATAGAAAACATACAGGACAAAGAATTAAAAAGGCAATATTTGGAACAATATAAAGAAATTTGATAAACAAAAAAACTCATAAAGAAAAACAAGAGAAATATTCATCACTCCCTCAAAATCTTGAAGAAAAAATGATTACTTTAGAACAACCGTTTTCCATGAAAGAAGTTCAATTTATATAGATGAAGTAGGACTTATGTCATATAATAATCCTGTCACCATACCAATTTTAAAACAAGAGATTACTCAATTAAAAGAAGAAGGTAAAAGTTTAATAAAAGACTAACTCTTTTAGAATTCAGATTTGACACAAAAGAATTAGAAGAAAATAAACAAATAGCTTCTACATCACAATTAAATGTCAATCAAGATAATATAAATCATGAGAATCAAAATAGCCAATTCCTTAGCCTTCAACCAATATATTTATCCCAAAAATATTTTATATATATTACATTGGTGATTAATGATTATAAATTTTCAACCATAGCAATGATAGATTTAGGTGCTGATATTTGTACTACGAGAGAAGGACTAATACTTTCAAGATTTTTTGAGAAAATTTCGACTGTTTTAAGAGCATCTGAAGGATCAAATATAAAAATTAGATATAAACTTTCAAAAGTTTGCATATTTCTCAAGAAAATAATTATATTTGTTTACCATTTGTCTTGACAAAAATATTCAAGAACATGTCATTTTAGGAACACCATTTATTGTTCAAATGCATCCATACTATTGTGATGGGAAAATAATTTCAAATAAATAGAAAAATTTAACATTTAATTTTGTTACCACATAATTTAAATACTTTTTCTATAAATTCCATAAAAGAAAAATATAAATTTGAAAAAAAAACAAATCGAGTAAGAGACAGTCATTACAAAATGAAATAAAAGGAAAAACTAGAGAAGAACAATTGAAATCACCAGAAATACATCTAAAAATAAAACAAGTTTCTGATAAAATAATTTCATTTTTTTGTAGTGATCTTCCGACAGCATTCTGGTATGAAAAAAAATATATGGTACATCGAACTTGTGATAATTCTTTTGATGAGAAAAATATGCCAACTAAAGCACGACCATCCCAGATGAATAAACAAATAGTTGAATATTGCAGAAAAGAAATAGATGATTTACTAAACAAAGTTATAATAAGAAAATCATCCTCTCCATGGAGTTGTTTTGCATTTTATACATAAATAAGAATTTAGAAATTGAAAGAGGAACATCTAGATTAGTTATAAATTATAAACATTTAAATAAAGTTTTCCAATGGATTAAGTATCCTATTCCCAATAAACAAGATCTTTTAAACAGAACACTACATTCTCAAATGTATTCAAAATTTGATTTAAAATCAGGATTTTTGGCAAATTCAAATTGCAGAAGAATATGGATATAAAACTGCATTTACAGTCTCATTTGGACATTATGAATGGAATGTTATGCCTTTTAGGTTAAAGAACGCACCATCTGAGTTCCAAAATATGATGAATGATATGTTTTCTTCATATCTATTTATTATTGTATACATCAATGATATTTTAATGTTTTTTGAAAATATAGATCAACATTTTAAACATATAAACATTTTTATCGGTATTGCATTAAAAAATGGCATAGTAGTCCAGCAAAAAAGATGATTTTATTTCAAATTCAAATTAGGTTTTTAGGATATAACTTAGACAAAGATTATATCTAATATGCACCTATAGCAAGATCTATAGAATTTGCTGATAAGTTTCCAAATGAAATTAAAGATCCAACTCAATTACAAAGATTTTTAGGTAGCTTAAATTATATTGGTGAATATTATCAATATTTAGCACAAGATTGTAAGCTATTATATGAAAGACTAACAAAGAATCCCCCAACTTGGACTGATAAACATGCAGAAGCTGTTAGGCATATAAAACAAAAGGTGAAACATTTGCCACTTTTAAATCTTGCCAATCATACATGGTTCAAAATAGTTGAAATTGATACTTCTAATATAGGTTATGGAGGAATATTAAAGCAATTAAATTCCCATACTAATAAAGAAGAATTGGTGAGATTCACATCAGGTATTTGGAATAAAACACAACAAAATTATGCTACAATTAAGAAAGAAGTATTAAGTACAGTTTTATGTGTCACAAAATTTCAAGATGATCTGTTAAATCAAAATTTCTTATAAGAATAGATTGTTCTGCAGCAAAGCAAATTTTTTAGTAGAAAAAGATGTTAAAAATATTGCATCAAAACAATTGTTTGCACGATGGTCGTCTATATTATCTGTTTTTTATTTTGCTATTGAATATATTAAAGGAAAAACTAATTCTTTTCCTGATTTTTTTAACCAAAGAATTGATTGCAGGTTCACTTAAAAAAGCTTGATGGCCTGTGAAGCCAGTTCATCTAATAGTAATAATGTTCATAAAAATGAGTTCACAATAGAAGTAGGAAAAAAGTACCTGCCTATAACAATAAAAGACAACATTAATAAAAAAAAGGGCAAGAATTGCTATCAACACATATATTTCCAAGAATGGATTATTGAAATTTAGAATTATCACTTCTAAATCCAAATCCTAAACATTTTTGGGCATATATAGAAAATTTGATAGAAAGTAAAGCCTATTTTAGATCAAGAATAGTATTAGCAAAACATAGAAAAGAACAAGAGAGGAAAGCAATAGTAGATATAGAATACAAATTATATTATAAATTAGACGAAGATCCATTATGGTTATCTGCCATATTACAACAACAAATCAATAGATATAATGAGCAAGAAGAAACTATTGCATATTTTCAAGAGACTTATCATCTAAGAATAAAACAATTGCATGAATTATCAATTTGATTATTGCATGGATGAGTTTATACAGAGGACGGGGAGGAGCATCTTCTCCTGGAGCAAGAGGTAGAGGAGCATCTTCTTGTCCAAGACCTCATATAAATATATATAATACTCATGGAGGAGCATCTTCTCCAACAGAAGCATCTTTTGTAAACATTGGGAATATTGAAATGGGCTATACGCTTATGAGAAATATTTTTTCACCATTAACCTCAAAATTTTCAAGTCTCTCTTACAGGGAAAAACTTAATCAAAATCCCACTTATTCAAATAAAAAATAGCTCAAATTTAAATTTCATATCATTGGGAACTATACCACAATTATCTTAACATTCTCAAAATCAACTCAATTCATTTCAACCTACAGGAAAAAAATGTATGTGAGTTATCAACATTCATGTAAATGAGATCACAAACGACCCATATATCCTTTTCCAGCAAAAATATGCGCCAAAATTTTTCAGAACCTATTATCCTGCATCAGGATATCCAACAAAACCCAGTTTGGTCCATGCAAGCTTTTTCCATTTTATAAAAATGCATGAAAAAGACATTGCTACTATTATACATAATCAAAAAGAGGCATGAATTCCAACAGTTGATAATTATTATCTTATAAAATTTTCAAAAATTGTTATTCATCAAGTTCCTACTATCCGAGATTGGGGAATAGCAACATCAGCTGTTAGATTCTCCTCAAATTTTAACAATAAAGAATATAGATTTACATACTATGATTTAATTTCTTATTTTCATAGTACATTTAATTTCCAATGATTACAAACATACTTGGTGGATCCGTTTGGAACCATCAATTCTTGAAAAGAAAAAAGATTTACCAATGCGATTTTACCACTAGTTTCAAAATTTTCAATGCCTATAGAATTCTATCCTTAAAATACATCCAAGATGGATCCAGAGATTCAAAGAAATCTATACAAAGGAGTTTCCACCTGAGGATTTTTTCAAAAGTGATCTCTGTCATTTTCTGAGTCTATTCAGCATACCATGGTGTGTGTTTTGGAGTTTGGAAACGGGATTTTGTCCAGCATTTGGTTTACCACAAATAAGAAGAATATTTGAATGCAAGTGGTGGTTGAAATACACACTAGTAGATTTTAGTCCACTTGGTTTAAAACCCCAAATTCCTCAACAAATACAACCAAAACAAGATGAAACATCTTCTTTTACACCTACATCAAAATTGGAGACCACAAATATGAATGATTTTATTGCAGCCATAGTCCAACAGCAAATTAAAGCTTTGAATGCCGTAAGAAAACAAAACTCATTATTCATAAAGGATGAAAAGGAGATGAAAAATAATTAAGATAATTCAAAAAAAAAAGAAAAAATAAAAGACAAAGAGCAAATACAATGCTCCCAGAATTCGTTTCATTTGCTTTAAGAATCACAGGATCCGAATGACCAAGAAATAATTGATATAAAAGAATTACTCAGAAAAGCAGAAGAATTAACAAATATTGCAAGAACCCAAGAAAAAACTTTGAAAATCATAACAAAGAAAAAATTATTTTCAGATGAAGAAATGGGGACAAGCTCAGAAGTATCTTGGCTCTTCAAAACCTCAAGCAGCAAAGAAAAAGGGAAAGGCAAAAAGAAAAAAATGATGTCAGCATATGCATCAGCAAATGATAAGATTAAAACATCATCAAGTATCTTTATGACGTTGGCAATAATTGTAACAGTTAGAAAAATTTTCTATATAAACTCTTAGAATTCCAAGAAGAAGGGCATCGGTTTTTAGAATCTCTCCCTATTTTCTCTCATGTAATCTTGTCAACTAATAAAAAAGCTCTGAGTTTCTATCACTACTTGGTCTCTAGACCACCTTTCTTACTCTTGTAATTCTTGACTTCTGCCCAAGTAAGTTTTAAGTTGTTTTGTAAGTTAAACTGTTTTGTCTTAATGTTTATGCTTATATTATATATCCTAGGTTGTTTATATATATGGATTAGGGTGATTGTGCACCAAGATACAAAAAATTTGTAAGCTTCATGTTGGGACTTATACAAGACCCATAATTTTGTTTAGGATAAATTACCATAAATACTTATGTGGTATAGTCATTCAATTCATAATCCTTATATATTTTGGAAATATATTTTAACCTCTATATAGTTTCGATCAAAAGGTAAAATGGATGGAAATCATCCAGTTAAACAGATTTTACTGAAATTACATATATCGTTTGGATCACAAAGTAATATGGATGGAAATCATCCAGTTAAATAGATTTTACTGAAATTACATATATATCTTCTATCCATTATTAGCTGGATATGATTTTTTGACTCGTTTACCCATCGGTCATCACTACCAACAGTCCACCTCTATCCACCCGTAACTCTACCTTCCCCCTCCATCCACCGCCACCACCACCATTACTACCACAAAATCATACCTGTCTCTGAAGATTCTAAAAATCTAGCCTCAATCATGCCAAACAACTGCCTATCCCAACCAGCAAGACTAACATGATCCGCATGACCATAAATCCCAAATGCTTCCTAATAATTATTTTTATTTTTATCACAATTTCACATCCTAACAAATTCTAATACTAATATTCTTCATTTCTTCTACTTGTATGAACTTCAAAAATTATTCCCAAAAATGACATTGCCTCAAATTTTATTTTCCATGAACAATCACAGGATTTTTTTTTATTTATCTGAAAGACAATGAACAATCAATCCAACCAATTAACCCAATTTGTTGCAGCGACGTTCATTGCAGTTATGTACCATAAATATGAGACTACCAGAAGTCACTAGAATCATTGTCGAAAACTAGCATGGTCGTTGGCATCATCACGTCGCTGATCGTCAACATCATTATCATCATTCGTTTCTCCCTAATCTTTGGTGAGAAAATCAGATCTGTACGTGACGTGTGTGAGAGTGGAAAAGTATATAGGGTAATACTGGAGAAATAAAAAGAGCTAGTTTGGGAGTAGGAGGGAATGCGGTGGAACTGGTGGACAGTGGAGGGACTGGTGGTGGGTGGTAGTGGTTGAAGATGGTAGTGGTGATTTTATTAAATAGATAAAAAGACAAGGGGTATTTTAGTCATATAAGGTAATTTTTAAATTTTTTTTTTAGAGAAATCAATAATTTTTGTTAACTACGCGCATGGCGGGTAAGTGTATGTGAAATTCTGTTAAATTGGATAGTTTGCGTCACTGTCAAAACTAAGGTTTAAGGTATATTTCCAAAATATATAGAGATTATAGGTTGAATGACTATACCGTAGTGGAGTTTACGGTAATTTATCTTTTTTTTTTTTAATCTTGGTGCACAAACACCTTAATTTATGCAAGAATGTACCACTTCAAGACCATCTAGATTTTTTTTTCCTCTAAAGAGAAGGGTTAATTGCAATATGTATAATGCATGATATAACAATCACTAATTTGTAGTTTTTGTCAAACAAAAGTAGGAGAGTTACAGGCACATAGTTTGCAATTTATAGAGGTTATATATATATATATATATATATATATATAGACCCTAGCGGTGCCCACTATTTTTTTCTAAAAAGAATATATACTTGAAAATTTGTAATTCTTTCTCAATACAAAAAATTGAAAGCGTATAACAAAAGTGTGCAATATATGATCTATTCATATACATATACAAAAGAGACTCATCTCTACATATACAAAATTTTGGATCTCAGTTAATGGCTTTTCTCAGTAACTTACTCATTTTTCTCTTCTCTAACATCTGCACCATATTGGTTTTCTATTCATTGACAAATCAAAGGTAATAAATAAAAGTAATGAGTAATACAAAAATGCTTGTAGACAGACTTGCGATCTTACAACTTGTGATTATTTAATCGAGATTAAAAATAACCTACTCCATCCTGAATGATTGCAAGTTTGATATGTTAAGAAGTCCAAAAATTAACATGTGCACAACTAAGAGGTTCATACAAGCATTGTAAACACAAGAATTCATGAAAATTTTGACTTAAAAAAGCGTAGAGCCACATGCACATAAAACTATGCTATGTGAATAAGTAAGCTGCAGTTCTTTAGTTAATTTGGTAAAGGTTTATGCTTATAAGTTTATACCATTCATTGAATTTAATTGTTCTTATCTTCCCTCGAAATCCTACTTCTTACCAAACTAGAAAATAAAGATCATATGAGGGGTAAAAAACAATGTACTTACAAAGATGACTTCATTTCCTATCCTTGATTGAGTAGTAATCGTAAGATTTTCCAACAACCTATTCATATTCATGTTCACAGGTAAAGTTAAGTAATTAGGATGTACAGATTCCAAACCATTCCTCCCTTTAAAAGTTTCAACATATACCTTTGGATATGCTTTGAAGTATTATCACAGCATATGTTTCTAGACTGCGAAAATTAAGAATAAAAATATTTCAAAACTAATATTTATATTCTTGAGATAAAAATAAATAAGGGAATGCATAGAAAATTTTATACCATTTTAAGAATAACCTAAAGTTAACCCAAAATATCCTATAAAATTTTACTATAATTTGCAATTATACAGACACTAATTTCTTACTAAGTAGTCTTTGATTTCTTTCCTTCTATAAGAAGTAGATAAGAGTACAGATACTACTAACTAAAAAGCCAAGGATGACTTCCCTCATTATCCAACAACCATATTGGCAAAGCAGGTACTGAACATTGACTGCTGAAACTAATTCGAATCTGAATAAAAACTACCAAAAAATTAGACCATAGGTTTATACATCTCAGGTTTGTAGGTGGAACAATTCAAGCTTTTATTATTGAGTAGGAAATTAACATCAAAGCTAAGAAACACATCTAAATATAGCTGTGTTTAATCTGCATTTAGTACACCTAAAAAAGAAAAAGAACTTTGTAAAAAAGTAAGAACATACACCCAAGAAAAGAAAAAAATAAACCAGATGGTGCATGACAAATAAGACTAACATTACTTCATTGACAACCCCTAACATTACATACCTAGTCCAGTATTTCAATAAAAAAACTATTGAACCTTTTTCAGAGGTCCTATCATTTGAAGACATTTTTTCTCCTTCATCTACAAAGAAAAGGAGAAAGTGCCACAATCCTTTTAGCAACATCTTCATTTTGTGCACTAATGGTGTGAGTGGATCCAAGAATTTTTCCTTAACAATTTTAGAAGTCCCTAGTACACGTGGAATTGAGTACAAAAAAGTAAAGACCCATAAAAAAGATTAAGTACACATTCCATATTATACATCTGTAAGTGTTGTCAAGTTTAAATTGGTAACAAAAAAATCAAAGAAACCAGGAAAGGGAAAAAGGAAAAATGATCTTACATAATAACCAGCTTTTTAAAGCTGAAAATTTTGATCCAGAATCAAGAAAATTGCAAGCAATCACAATGACAACTAAAATCCCAGCCATCACCTGCAAAATTTCCATTTACACAATGTTAATTTCACAATGAAAATGTGTATAAAAAGAAACAATAAGAACAAAGAAAAAATAAATATTTTTTTTAGAAAGAATAAATATTAGATGAGACGAAAACTTTTCATTTATCAAATAATTCGAGTACAACTCAAATTAGTTGTTTAACCTTATTAACAAACACCTCATACACATTTCATGAGAATTAGTAGAAACATGATCATTGAATCAAGATCAACCAAAAAACACACAAAATAAGAACTATTTTTTTTTCACTACAAAAGCATCTCAATATCTGGACAAACTCATACTATTATCATAGTTTAACCAAAAAAAATAAAAATAAAAAGTACCTCTTGTAGCTCTTAGTTTTTTTATTACTGGTTAACTAATGGAATTAATGCAAGCACAAACTCATACTACTATCATAGTTTAACCAAACCCTAAACCCTAATAGAACCTGGTCGTGCCCACTATTTTTTACCCTAAATATATGCAACTTTAATAGAAATTTGCATTCTAATTCAAGATGATAAAACTCAGTTCAATGATGTACAAAGTTAATGGGAACAAAACTCTTGAATCATGGTCAGTAATATTTGGTAGTTTATTCAATGGCCACTATTTTTTTTAGCAAAAAGGTCAAGTTACTTGTAGTTGATCCCATCATATGGTTGTTCCCATATATAGATGAGTATAGTACATAAAAGTACTAACTTCTAACTATTAAAGGGTGAGTCCGGTTAATTCATCTCATCAACATAATTCACCATTAGGTAAACTAAAATGAATTAAAACATGTTAAAAGGATCATAAAATTTAAACGATGATATACCAAAACAATTTACACAAATTAAATACATCATGAAACTGAGAAAATTCATTTATTAGCAATTGTGAGCCTATGTTCTAACCTGAATCCACTTATAATACAAACAATAAAATGCCTCTTTCTTCTAACATGCTAACTATACCAGTAACAATCTTTCTTTCATTAACCATTGCTTCTTCGAGTTCGATCAATATTTTTTACCCTAGATATATTCATAACAAAAAACAAATTTTATTTATCAATTTTTAAAGAAAATATAACAATATTGGGTTGAACATTATGATAAAAATTTTCAAAATCTTTTGCCATCCCAGAATGATTCAATGAAAATCTTCACAAAAGAAAGGTTTTAGTCTCAACCTCAAGAAACTTGATAACCCCCACCTGGTGAACAGAATATTAAGTTTGATCAACCCATTAACATTTAACACATAATTTTCCATTTGAAAATAGTTTCTTCATTAAATATCGAAGAACTACTACATATAATCTTAATTTTAATTCATAATGATAATAATTTGAAGGCAAATATAACACAATGAATAAGACAATCCTTTACCTTTGTATTATATTGATCTGTTAATCAGGTTATATTTGGAAATCACATCATTTACCAATTCTTTTCCCTTCCCTTTTAAGCTAAAAAAACCAATTACAAAATCAACTAAGAACCACATTTTGATTCAAAAATTCAATATTTTTTTTCATTTGTTGTCAGAAAGTAAGATTATAGCTTATTTTTGCACTTTTAGATCATAGCTTATTTTTTGGCTTTTCTTAATTTACTATTAAAAAATTCAATCGTTTACACCCAACCAAAGGGAAAACTTTTAGATATTTCAACCTACAAAGATAAAAGCACAACTTATTTTTTGGCTTTATTTGTCTATCAATTTAGTTCAGAATTTCACAGCCATTATCAGCATAAATCAACCAGCAGTAGAAAATCATATGAGATAGGCAAAAAAATGAAAGCACATAAATGAAACAGGAAAAAAGAGGAGAAAATACAGAACCTAAAAAGATTTTATGGAGAAGATGGCAAAGAACTACTTTACCAGATTGGTGTCTGAAAAAGGCATGAATTTGCAATTAAAAAATAAATTTGAAGTACTTTTTTTTTTTGGTTAACAAACACTGGAATAAGATTTACAAAATCATCTAAAATAAATAAACAGAAACATTCACAAACCTACAAAAAGAAAAAGTAAAATAAAACAACCTCCCTTTTGCCAGAAATAACCTTAATCTGCAACCAGATAGGGACTTGCAAAATATTGATGTAAACAATATTAGATCCAGTCCTTATGAAATCAGTTGAAAATTAGGTTATAAGCCCATAGTGCTGAAGAAGTAAAAAAAAAAAAATCCAACAAATAATAAATAGAAAATCATAAAAAAAGAAAAAACACAAAAAAAAAAAAAAATCAACCTTTTGTACAATTTATTGCTGATCAAAAAAAGAAATAAAGACCAAGAAATTTCAAACCATGCAAAGAAATAGCCCTAATCCCAACCAAATCCTGCAAAATAAGTAGACAATATTATATTCACTATCATAAAGAACATAAGGGGAAGAAGAACTAAAATCAGGAAAAATAGAGAAGGAAGTAAAGCAAGAAATCGCAAAAACAAAGGAGATAGAGAGGAACTTTAGAAAAAGATATAAATACGAAAAAAGAGAAATTAGGACAAATTGTTGTGGTTTAGGTAAGGAGTGGTACTTTTGATAGAGATCCAACGGACCATAATATAAGAAAATCCCCTAAAATCAATTTACTCAACCATTCATTCATTATCTCCAAAATTAGTTAGGCAAAATTATTGGTGAAAGTTTGACTAAGTAAAAATTACTTTTTTCAAATCACTGGATGTGGAGATTGGCCATAATGTCCCTCTACAGTTTGACACTGTTATTTATTCATATTCTTTGTATTTTTATGGGAAAAAGGCTAAAAAGGTAAGAAGTTGCATAGTAGAAGCTGATTAATTGACAAAATTACTATAGAATACTCCAAAGACTATGCATAAGGTAAGGGGCATAAAATATCATTTTTTAGCAAAAAAAGAAAAAAGAAAAGTACAAGTCATCTTCCATGACAGCACACATTACCACATGGTAATGGGAGGAAGCCACATGGTATAAGGGAAAAGTTCCTATATATATATATGTGCCCACTTCTTTTTTATGAGATAATTTATTATTATGTAAACGAGAAAAAGGCAAATTTATTTGAACATAATACAAAATAGCATGGAACTAAATCTAATATCCCAATTCTAAACATCAAATGTTAACTAATATTTGGTACCAATGGGGAAGTGTGATTTCTGTATCAAGTCTTGAATTGTATGCACCAGAATACTTTCATTCATAATTAAGTAGTAAAATTAATTGATTCGAGAGCAAATATGTGGAATGGAATCAACCCAAATCTGGTCCTGTATAATATTGTAAGCATAATTAATAAAACTATGCACTACTGCATTTCTAGTTCGACGAACCCAAACTAAATCCCAGGAAATCAATTCACTAAGCTCCTTCCTTATGTCTTCCTTATGTCTTTTAGCATTGGACCAAAATTGGAAAAGTCCTCGCTCATTTTCTTCACAAAATTGACACCTGCACCGAATCTCCTTCAAAGATTACCACATGGAAGCCTTTAATCTAGGCCATAACAATTGCATGCCTTAAACCCGATTACCACATGGAAGCCTTCAATCTTGGCCAAAACAATTGCATGCCTTAAACCCAACAGCTCCGCATGAAGAGGATATGTTATCCCCTCCCTTTGTTTTACCAAAGGCAGCAACCAGGAAAGATCCTGTATGGTCCCTCACTACCGCATCAAAACCAATAGCTCGTTCATTTTTATTATATTCATAGCAGCCTACATAGATGATGTTTAAACATATTCGGCACATTCAACTTCAAAATCTTCCCCATACCTTAATTTTCCCTTAAGATGATTCAACATCCTGTAACTTAGAGACATTACATAAATTCGACTCCCGAATCACATAGTAACACTATGAACTTAGAAGCAACCATCCCTAGCATCCATCGATGATGCTTAGCACATCAATTGGGTTTGGAATATTCTACTTAAACTATGCCCATTATTATTCGAACACCCCTCTTTTATTTTGATATCCTCTTTTTCTTAGTTGAAGAAACTAATATGTATAATCAACCTTTTTTCTTTTTTTTTAATATTTCACACAAAAAAGGAGTGTTTATGAAGAAAATTATTGTTGTAGAAAAATATGAAGAAAAATGATAATCTACTTATCTTTTCCTGATTTATTGCAAAAACTAAAAGAAAAGGGAAAGGAAAGCAAGTACTTACTAATCCTACAAAACACCAAACGAAAAAGAAAGGAAAAAAGAAAAAGATTCAAAAAAGATCTCTAACACCTATAATATTGAGAAATTTAATCATTATCACATTAAAAAAGATTAAACTAAAATAAAAATACCATTAAACACAAAATAATTTCTTAGAGACAGTAATCAAATAGCATAAGAGTCTGAGTTTTTTTTTTTAATAAAAAAAGAGTATCACCTATTAGATGTAAAACATTCATCTTTTTTTGTTTATTGTTAGAAGACCTTGGAGATTCAGACTCTAGTCACCGAATCCGAGACACTATCGATGTCCAACCCCTGGAAAAGAACTTGAGGTAAAAATCATCCCGGTGAAAAATTTTGAGATTTGTTGGATAAGATCCTTTTCTAAAACCGACCCACCAACTAACATCATCTCCTACAAAATCACCATATAATTCATATTACTATTAAAAATAAGAGCAGCTCAAAAATGAATAAAAGTAGAAAAAAGAAAATAAAAAATCTACTCATCTTGACCATTTCTAGCAAGAAAATTAAATAAAAAAGGGAACCAAAGACCTTGTAATCCTACACAAACCCAAAGTGACAAAGTAAAGAAAAAAGAAAGAATAAACATATGGTAGTATTTACAAATTCTCAAATAATGAAGATAAATACTACCTACTGACGGAACAAAATACAACCAAAAAAAATTTGAAGGATAAATACTACCTGATATTGTGGTAAAAGATCATGAGATTTGTAAGGTAAGATTTGGAACCGGGACAAACACCATCTCCTGTAAAATCACTATATGAGTACATCAGATTATTCTAGAAATATAATAATAACAAAAAAAAAAAGGGAGAGAAATAAAAGAAAAAAAAAAGCAAAAAGTAAGTGAAGAGATGAGATGAAAAATATAGATAAGATAGAGCCCAAGGTTTTCCTTTTGGGAGGAAAGATCAGATGTGATGTTTTTCTGTGATTTTTCTAGAAAGCTTTGAGAGAGCAGACGGAAAAGGGATAGTGGGAGAAGAGGAGTTGGAAGAGGTGATAATGATAATTGTCTGATTCGTTGGATTTACATTCAAATCTTGGATACTTACAAAACCTATTCCTGCCAAGCCCTCTTTAGTATCCCTGAAAATCTGGAAACTCACAAAACCTTGTCCCCTTACCATTATTTCATGGAAACGACAGGAAAAACATACTTTCCACTCCAAGCATATAATACAATTTACTGAATCACTCCTAAATACCTATCTACAGTCCCGTACTATTTGTGGCAGACAGTTCTTTTTGGTAATTGTGTGCGTTGGAGGCCTTCCTTTTGTGTTGACATAGCAAAAGAATGGGTAATGAAAAATATATCCTCCAACACACTAAGTATATACAGTACACTTAAAGGGCATTGGGAGTCATTTTTGCAAGATTTGAGAAAAAAACAAATTTTAAAAAAAAAAATAGTATTCACATCAGCTTCCACATCAGCCGCAGGTGCCACATGGCAAATTACCCAACGCACACTTGTGGAAGAAGTTTGCTTAGCTTCTTATACACTTGTTAGATATCCAATCACTTATATCACTCATTTTTACTCTCTCCTTCCCCTCAAACACATACATTAGGCACAATACCGTAAATTAAAATTCTTCTAATTGAGTTATAATTGAAGTTGTGTTAGAAGTTTGTAACTTTCTAAATTTCAATGTGACACTACAATTACTCTTTATTAAACTATCAGTTGTATCATCTAAGTACTTTATATTGTGAATTTATAGCACGTTATTCGAATAAGCTATATTGTGAATTTGGATATGTATTTTTGAATTAATACAAGTAGATAAATAAGAGTATTCCAATAAATCTATGATGTACTAAAGTCCTACTGATTGATGTACTATAGACTAATAGCGTAATTGTATAATTATATAAGTTATTAAAGTGTAAAATTAATAATTTAGGAGGTAAAATGCAAATTTTTGATAGTTTAAGAGTTCATATTACAATTAATCCTAGAGTAAATAAATATATATTTTTCCACAAATAGGGATACTCAAACAGTCAGTTCATTACAAATTACAAAATGAGAAATAATAATTAGTAGTATCATTTTAACTATTTTACTTAAATTTTAATCCAAAGAAAAAAGAAGTCAACAAAAATTGGGTATTTGTTATCCTCAGCAGGCATGATCAAATTCCAATTTAAGAAAAGTTGATATTTGACCGTTAATTATAAAAATATTTTTTTATAATTCTTCCTCAATTTAAAAGAAAAATAATTTTAATAGTCTCTCACATATCATATTTATACTTTTTTAATCCCTTACATTCAAAATGATGTATTTTAGTCCCTCACAAATTCAAAATACACCATTTAGTCCTTCAACACAATTATGGTCATACTTTGACTTGAAATACTCACATGTGTATCAAATGTAACATATTTAAATGTAAAATTAACAATGCATAACCTTAAAAATTGTTCCAAAAAGAAAAATGATTGGGGTTGTTGGGGTAGAACTGGTGGAAGAAGAAAGAAACAGTGAGAGAGAAATATGGATGGTGATGATATGTGAGAATTTTAGAATGGTGGTGAAGGAGGTTTTAGTAATGTTGTTTAGTATTTAAAATTTGTTTGTTGCCAATTTTACCCATAAAGAATGTAACATTCGATACGCATTTGAAAATTTCAGGCCAAAATATGCCTACAATTATCTCGAAAGACCAAAATAGTGCATTTTGAATTTGTGAGGGACTAAAATGCAATATTTTGAATATGAAATATTAAAAAAGTATAAATGTCAAATATAAGGAACTATTAAGGTTGTTTTTCCCAATTTAAATTCAAAATTTGTTAGATGATGTATTTTGAAATATTTATTGTGAGAATATCTATTGATGAAATATAAATTTAATATTATTGTTTAGGATTTGCGTGAACACTAAATAGTTAAAATGACTTTTTTATATTTGTTATATTAATTAGTGATAAATAATTTAGATCAAATCAAAATATAAAAAAGTGATTTATAAAATGAGACTAAATTAATAATCAATAATTTAAAACAAATTAAAATAAAAAGAATGGCGGGATGGACGATTACGGGCGAAGGTAAGTACACTAGGTAGCATATCGAATGGAGGGGTTGCATAAAGCTGTTAGTAGCACCGCCATCTCTTCCACCTTTGAGAAAGCCAAAAGCATCCTTCAACAGCTTTTCAGCTTCTCCAACTTCTTCTCCCTCCAATTCCAACTGACCCCTCTCCCATTTTCCTCACCAGACAATCCAAGTACTTTTCCATCAAACAAATCTTTTTTTTTTTCCACTTAAAATCATGGTGATTTTATATATGTATATTGTTTGATTAAATATGTCCCTTTTTGAGCTCTAGAATGTTTTTATATTTGTTTTTATTATTGGGTTTTGTATGAGTTTGTGCTGATGTTACACAACTTGATGGTTATGCGAAATTTGGTTTAATTGAACCTGCTCTTGATCAGATTGCATATGTGGAATTGAGACCAAAATATATATATATATTTTTTGAGAGAATAGTAAGCTGGATGATTAGAGGTTGTGAGGAATGTTTAAAAATTTGAAACTTTAATATTGACTTGTGTTTTATCCCGTTAAAAATTAAAAACTTGGAAATATAAGCATTGTGCATTTATTATTTCATTAAGAATGAAGTTACTCTAACTATTAGATTAAATATTGTTAGGATCCGTGCCCTAAAAATTTGGTTAAATTAATTTTAGCGAACCCTTTAATGACAATAACGAAAAAATAATAACGAAATATGCAGAGAAAATATAAGTGGAGAGAGACGCAAGGATTTACGTGATTCGGTCAATTAGACCTACATCCACAGGCGAAGGGGAGCAATATTTTACTATATGAAAAAGATACAAAAGTCTTGGAAAAAATCTCGAAAGATCGAGAGAGAAATATCTCAAATGAACACCTGAGAACTAGACCGTTCTTATAAGTTCTAAACACTTGTTAAGAACTCTATGTTCTTGTTTCAATTTGGTGCATTGAGCAAATGGATTTCTGCTTTCAATTTATAGGGAAAACTTGCCTAAAATTTCCAAATGCAATCCAATAAATCTGGCCAAAAGTATGGAAGACCTGGTTTCTTGTGTCAGTGACCAAAAGTCACATGCATACTAACAAATCTCCACCTTTACTTTGTATCCGACACA
This sequence comes from Cinchona pubescens, assembly GCA_025175665.1. Lineage (NCBI taxonomy): Eukaryota > Viridiplantae > Streptophyta > Magnoliopsida > Gentianales > Rubiaceae > Cinchona > Cinchona pubescens. The sequence goes on along the minus strand of JANKKI010000031.1, from coordinate 870,255 downwards.
AAAAAGTAAATTTGCTCCACCTTTTCCAAATAAGCCTCAACGGGCCTAATCATTACCACGAACACCAATCAAGTCCAAGTAGTACTTGAACTTAGCAACTAGAAGAGGTTTCGTGAACATGTTGGCAGGATTGTCTCTGGTATTAATCTTTTGGACAGAGACCTTCTTCTTAGCAATGGTATCACGAGTGAAGTGATACTTCACATCAATATGTTTCGTCCGCTCATGATACATCTGGTCTTTAGTCAAGTGAATGGCACTTTGACTATCACAACGAATGGTAGTTACACCTTGATGTAAACTGAACTCGCTAAACAAGCCCTTCAACCATAAGGCTTCTTTGATTGTCTCGGTAATTAGCCATATATTTTGCTTCAGTAGTAGACAAGGCTACTACTTGTTGTAAGGTTGCTTTCTAGCTAACTGCACAACTGCCAATGCAAAATACATAATTGTGATTGATCTTCTTTTATCAAGATCTCCAGCGTAGTCTGAGTCCACAAAGCCAATGAAAGTCTCACTGTTCCTTCCGAATTCCAAACATGCGTCTGAAGCCCCACGCAAGTATCTGAAAATTCACTTCACAGCCTGCCAATGTGTTTTACCTGGGCAAGACATGTATCTACTTACCACACTAACTGTTTGTGAAATATCTGGATGTAAGCAAACCATTGCATACATAATACTGCCAACTGCACTAGAATAAAGTATACGTGCCATATACCTCTCCTCTTCATCTGACTGCGATGATTGAGCAACTGATAGTTTGAAATGAGTAGCAAGAGGAATGGTTACAGGTTTAGCATCTTTCATGCCAAACCTTTCCAAGACCTTGTCTAGGTAGTTTTTCTGCGTCAAGAATAACTTATCCAACTCCTCAATCTCTTTTGATCTCCATGCCAAGAATCTTCCTAGCTGCTCCCAAATCTTTCATCTCAAATTCACTGTTTAACTGAGACTTCAAAGTGTGAATTTCTATCAAATCCTTGGCAGCAATGAGCATGTCATCAACATATAATAACAAATAAATGAAAGAACTATCATTCAACTTCTGGAAGTAAACACAACTATCATACATGCTCCGCGAATAACCATGGCCCAACATAAAGGAATCAAACCTCTTATACCATTGCCTTGGAGATTGCTTCAATTATACAAAGATTTCTTCACTAAGCAAACATGGTCTTCTTTTTCTTCAATTTCAAATCCTTTGGGCGGTTTCATGTATATTTGTTCTTCAAGTTCACCATGTAAGAAAGCTGTTTTAACGTCAAACTGCTCTAATTCCAAATCATACATGGCAACTAAATCAAGTAGAACACGTATAGAGCTATGTTTGACGACAGGCGAGAAAAAATCATTAAAATCTCTCTAACACCTTGTACCTGATTATAGCCGTTGGCAACTAAACGTGCCTTGTACCTTGCATCTTCAACCTGTGGAATTCCTTCTTTTTTCTTAAAGACCCACTTGCAACCAACAATTTTCTTTCTTGATTGCGGCTCCAAAGAACCCACGTACCATTTTTGTGGAGAGATTCAATTTCTCTTATACACATCTGCAATCAAAGAGACAGAAATGAATTGTCACGTGAAATTGCCTCCGAATATATAGACATATATCGATTTTTCAGATTGCTGTGCTACTGACAAAGCATATGTAGCCAAATTCGCATACTTTTGTGGTAGTCGAATTTATCTCCTTGGTCTATCTCTGGCTATGAAATATTTTTCTTCTTCTAGTTCAGCTTCAAGTGTCTCATCTACATCTAACTAAATTGTAGAAGAAATTGGTTGAGAAGGACTAGTGTTGCCAATCTCGACCTCCACCTGATTTTTCATACTCTCATTTCCATCTGTGTTACAAGAACTATAAGACTCTTGTCTTGGATGTAACATGGATGATTCATCAAAAGTTACATCTCTGCTAATTATGAATTTAGGTGATTTGAGATCAGGACACCATAGAAGATATCCTTTCACCCCAGATGGATACCTAAGAAAAATACATATTTTAGCTCTTGGTTCTAATTTTTCATCATTTACATGCATGTATGTAGGACACCCAAATATTCTTAAGTCATAATAATCAGCAGGAGTACCTGACCAAATTTCCTCCGGAGTCTTAAAGTTCAGTGGTGCAGAAGGAGCACAGTTGACAATGTAACTAACCGTAGAAATTGCCTCTGCCCAGAAGTCATTTGTCAATCTAGCATTGAGATCATGCAACGAGCTCTTAAAAGAGTCCTGTTCATCCGTTCTGCTACACCGTTTTGTTGAGGTGTCATTCTCAAGGTATAATGTCGAACAATTCCTTCATTCTTGCAGAATTCTTTGAATTTGCCTTCGCAAAATTCCAAGCCATTTTCTGTTCTAAGCCACTAGATTTGTTTGCCTCCTCTCTGTTTCTTAATCAAAACTTTCCATTGTTTGAAAGTTAGGAAAACATCATTTTTGTGTTTCAGGAAATACACCCAAACTTTCTTGAATAATCATCAATAAAAGTCAACATATACCTGGCACCACCTTTAAACGAGGTGCGAGAAGGCCCCCAAAGGTTTGAATAAATGTAATCCAAAGTACCTTTTGTTATGTGGATTGTTGGAGATTTGAAACTGACTCTACCTTTTGTTCTGTGGATTGTTGGAGATTTGAAACTGACTCTTTTCTGCTTTCCGAAGATAAAATGTTCACAAAAATCCATCTTTCCGGTACTTTGTCCGCAAAGAAGACCTCTCTTATAGAGTATGGAAAGACATTTTTCACTCATATGCCCCAAACGCATATGCCATAATTTGGTGGTGTCGGCATCAGATTGATCTGCAATAGAAACTGTAGTAGCACCTGTAACAGTAGATCCTTGTACAATATACAACGTACCAAACCTGTGTGCCTTCATGACCACAAGCATATACACAGCCATAAGTGACTTTTAGAACTCCACCTTCACCTGTGTATTTGCACCCAAGAGCTTCCAGGGTGCCCAAAAAGATGAAATTTTTCTTCAAGTTTGGAACATATCTAACATCAATGAGTGCCCTCACCACATCATCGTGCATTTTGATTCAGACAATACCTTTACCAATGACTTTACAAACGGTGTTATTGCCCATTAGGACAACTCCACATTCAACTGAATCATATGTTGAAAATCAGTCCCGTTTGGAACACATATGATATGAACAACCCGAATCTAAAATCCACTCATTGTAAGATCTGGAATTATTTTTAGTGGCTAAAAATATAGTTCCATCATTCTCATCAGCTGCAACACTAGTTTCAGCGGTGTCATTATTTTCTTGTGCATTTTTCTCCTTATGTTTTTCTTTATTTTTCAATTTAAAGCATTCGAACTTAATGTGGCCCTTTTTACTACAAAAATTGCACACCAAATTTTTATGTCTGGATTTGAATTTTGATTTTGACGCTTTTACTGTCTGTATCTCTCTTTGCAGATCTTTCCCTAGTAATATTTTTATCTATATGATCTTTTAATTTTAGAATAGATTTCATTTCTTTATAAGAGATAGTTTCTTTTTCATAAAGCATTGTATCTCTAAAATGCTTAAATGATTGGGATAGGAAACACAACAATAATAGGGCCTGATCTTCATTTTCAATTTTAACTTCTATATTATTCAAATCAATAAGAATGGAATCAAATTTATCAAGATGTGAGAGTATAGAAGTATCTTCGGTCGTACGAAGCATGTATAGACTTTGTTTGAGAGAAAGTCTGTTCACTACTGTCTTTTTCATATACAGAGCCTTCAACTTTTCCCACATGCCTTTGGCCGTGGTTTCGGATGCTACCTCCCGTAAAACCTCATCAGAGAGATTTAAGATAATACCTGACTTAGTCTTTTTATCCAAGTTGGTAAAATCCTCGTCTGACATTTTCTCTGATTTATTCTCCTTCCCCTGTAAGCCAATATCTTTCAACGCCATCTTGGACTAGGATAGTCTCCATTTTGAGGTGACACATACCGAAGTTGGCACTCCGGTCAAATTTCTCAACATATGACTTTGTTACCGTCATAGTAGCAGCTAGAAATTAACCCGAGGTATCAAAACTCTGATACCAGTTTGTTAGGATCCGTGCCCCAGAAATTTGGTTAAATTAATTTTAGCGAACCCTTTAATGACAATAACGAAAAAATAATAACGAAATATGCAGAAAAAATATACATGGAGAGAGATACAAGGATTTACGTGGTTCGGTCAATTAGACCTATGTCCACGGGCGGAGGGGAGCAATATTTTACTATATGAAAAAAGATACAAAAGTTTTGGAAAAAATCAGGTTTCCGAAAGAGAAATAACTCAAATGAACACCTGAGAACTAGACCGAAAACAAGTTATAAACACTTGTTAAGAACTCTGTGTTCTTGTTTCAATTTTGGTGCATTGAGGAAATGGATTTCTGCTTCAATTTATAGGCAAAACTTGCCTAAAACTTCCAAATGCAATCCAATTAATCTGGCCAAAAGTATGGAAGACCACTACTTCAATTTCGTGAAGAAATTGAAGTAGTGGTTGGTTTCTTGTGTCAGTGACCAAAAGTCACATGCATACCAACAAATATATTTCAGGTTTATATGATCTTTTTACATGGAGTATTATTCATTATCAATTTAGAAAATTTAAGTTTCAGTTTATTAACAATTTATCTATTTTTGAGTATTAAAAAAACTCGACTCGGACAAAAAACTCGTAATTGCTTGGTGTGTTTGTCGAATTTAATTTAAAATTCAATTCATCAAGTCGCCTATAATTCTACTAAGTCGAGTCAACTCGGTACAACTTGGCCAAATTTTTCTGAGTTTTTAGATTATGGTAATGAGAAGGAGACTGAGGACTGTTTTGTTTAGAGTAGATTGCTTAAACGATGTTGCATGTTGTATAGTATAGCATACTGATCGTTTTTTCGTGTATAGAAATTCATTTTAATGGGTCGTATTTTGTTTCAAATCAACTTTGTGTATTCATATGAAGATACGTCAAAAGTGAATACAGAAATAGGAGGTGAACGACTCACATTATGTAATGTAAGACTACAACAAATAATAATAATAATAATTTTATTTTGTAAGGGAGCTGGATTATTTCTGAATGCAGGCAGGTAGTGTCACTCTGGACTTGCTCAAAGCTTTGTGCTGTGTTCTTTGTTACTGGAGTATTTGTTGGCTACACGTTGAAGCGGCATGTCCGGAGGTGGGCATCCAAACTTCTTAGGAGACTGAAGGATGAATGAGTTCGCTGTCCATGATCACAATCATTTCAAATTTGTAGAATGATACAAATGGCAAAAGAATGTTGCTGCTGACTAAAGGCAATTGAGTTACCAGATAATGTATTCTATGGAGAATGTTTCTGATAGGCATTGCCCTTGCTCCCTTTCTACAAGTCGTATAACACTCTTCCCTATTTTGCCTCGTGTTTGTTACTGATCTTTGGTTGTAAAGTAGGCTATACAAAATTCCAAGTAATTTAGGAATTTGTGTGCTCTTTTATGGTTCAGTACATAAAAAGTACATTCCTTTGACACAATGGTTCATTCATTCTTCAGATCTTGTTATGATTAACTCAACAGTTTCGTGTTACAATGTTTCTGTTTAAGTAGTAGCTTTTGAACACTGTTGTTTTATCACATAAAAAATAATGCTTCATAAACATTTGAAGAGTAAAATTACAAATATGATATTTAATTTGATCGATCCTGCTGCCTTCTTGTTACTAGTAAGCGTTGTAGACTACATGAAAGACCATCCTAAAAGACAAATGAGGAATAAACCGTGCTCCACATTTTTAAGCACTAAATATGAAGCTAACTAAGGAGCATAGTTTTAGTTCCAAACTTAAAGTGAACAAGAGGTTATTTCTAGAACATCACTTGTTAGAGAAAGAGTCCCCTCTCTCTGTCTCTCCGAGTTTTTACTACTGAGTAGCACTTTTGCTAAATGTTCAATCATAAAATCGATTCCGATCCAGTTTAAAAACGTAAGCCCTATAGGTTATTAGAAAAGCGCTAACGCCCTATCTATAGTAAGGGACCCTCTCTTGCTTGTTAGCTGTTTTTGAATTGCAGCTGGGGTGTCCTTTTCTTTCTCAAAATCAACTTTCTTGCTTGTTAGTCAAGTTTTGAAGCCCTACTGAATTTTTGGGATATTTGAAGAAGCGCAGGTTTTTGGTATGATGATTTTGTGAGACGTGCCTTCTATTTTTCAATTACAGAAGCTTCAAAATTTTCCTCTTTTTCTTCTGGAAACTCTAGACAATTTGACTACCCTAACTCTATGGTGTATGCATTTACATTTTTCGTAAGGTTATGTATAATATATTCTCTTAATCGATCTGTAATTACAAAAAAAAAAAAAAAAAAAAATCCTCTGCATGTGTTTGAGTGAACCTTCTCTGCTTCAAAAGTATTCCTTGTGGAACTCGAACCGTGTTGATGTCTTGTGAACAAGTTAACTCATGTGATAGATTCTTCAGTTCTTTTGCCAAGACAGGCATCCCACAGTAGAACACTCCTGCAAAGTAATAATGCCTTGTTTTGTTAGTAAGCATATTCATATATCTATTTTCTGATATTAGTTATGAGGAATACTCTGATAGGATGTCCATGAAACTTTTCATTCTCATCTTACCATTAGTTGGAGAAGGCATGTCTAGCAACATAATGTTGTGATTTCTTTGACTTATTGCTGAAACTTCATTTTTTGGTTGAACTCTATGTATGGTATCATATGGAAGTGGTTGTATTATATATATAGGATTGATCTCACAGGAACATTGTGGAGTGTTTCTATATTTTTGTAAAATTGGCTTAGTACAATAGTAGATATTCCTACATTCTTAAAATTTTCTTTAGGATTTAATGTTCTCTTTTGTAGTCTTAGTTCCTGCATTTTAGAAATACCTTGACTACATTGTCTGATTATTCTTGTAATTACTTGTTCACATTGACGTGCTTAGCTGTAAAATGGTATTGAAATTGGAGTACTGTTTTTGTCAACCTATCATCCTGTAATCAACAGAGTCTGTAAAATGATGACGCGCAACAGATAAATTGATAGTCTGGATTTATAAGTTGCTTTACCTACTGTAGAGTATGGATGCTTCATAGCTATTCTTTTGAACACTTCCCTCCAATTTGGCCGTGCAAAATGTGTCCGTACCTGCAAAAGTTTTCACATTACATATAGTTACTTTTGCAACAAAAAATTTCTTTCGATGAGTTAAATGTTGAAGTGCCTTCTATTATGATTAGATGGTGCTTTAATACAATTACAGTTGTATCGTACTCTGGTGCCAGAGAGGATGTCAACTCCATGTTTGGCATGGTTAAGTGCTTGGATCATGGTTATAAGAGTAGACCTTGCATCACCCTCTTCATAAACGCTAGTAAGATAATTATGCATCTCAATCTGGCCCTGTTTCAACATGATTAGGAAGACGGTCAGCAATGTCTCCATTGGGACCTAGTTGTAATATATGACAATAAAATGCAGAAAGGTAGAGGTTGTTTTTAAAACTAGATGTGCTTTACTTTATGATCCATCTCTGCAACTTCATGCATCACTCCTTTAAACCACTCAAAGGATCCAGGCTCCCTCGTGACCCAGTAGAAATGTGCACTTTTAGCTCTATGTGGTTTCTTCTTTACAATTGATGTTGTGCTTGAAGAGCCAATGCTAGTCATACTATCATCTGATGTGGTGGTTTCTGTAGATGAATCCTTTCCAACATGATAACATAGATGCCTTAAGTTGAAGATATCATCATTGTAGGTTTTACTAAACAAAAGAGTTAGAAAAAGACACGACGAAGCTAGAAAGCTGCAACTTTATCCATACCCCATGATATTCTGTTTTTGTATTGTTCAGTAGATCCCTGAGAATACTTATAAAAGGTGTTGCTCCAATTCCAAGTCCGACCAGTAGTAAGACATCATAGTTCTGGTAATCTTGTTTATAAGCCAGCTGGAGCACCATAGGGTCCATCAACGAGCAATCGTGGTAAACTGTATTAAGAAATCATGGTTCCTCAGACTTCCCATGGTGATGAGAACAGAATTTGATTGTGCTGATGGCTAAAGAAGAGACTTACCCATTTTGATCAATATTCCCTAGTTCTCCAAACTTGGCTCGACCTATTGCACTTGCTGAACCATTAACTTCTGTAAACACTCGCTTTAGTTCTTGAGTCCAGTCTCCCACCGTACGAATGTGAAGACTGAGGTGGTCATCTCCAGGAGCAGAAGTTATTGAAAATGGATGCCTAACAAATATCCATGAGCAGTTTTAATACTTTGAGGAGTTATAAATATTTCATAGAAAAAGAATGCTCAAACTCACCATTCAAAAGGGGAGATTGCTGGGCATTTTAGAAATATATACTGCCCACTTTTGTATTTGAATCCATTTGGTTTTGAAATAATTAAACTGAAAACATCTCCAGGGAGTACAGAAACCTGTAAAGAAGCCCACCAAATTCACCTGTAAAACTATAGGCTACATTCCAGTTACTAACGGGAGCTCGCAAAAGGAAACTTTAATCAAGAGTTACCTTCAAGATTTTAACTGCATAATGTTCTGATCGACATGTTCTTAGGCTCCTTTCTGCTATATAGAGTAATAGCGGAACAGAAATGTACATCCATGTCTGCAACATATTTGAAGTTATGTGAAATTTACATACCATATTACTAGTATTTTAAAATATATTCATGTGTTGAATGTTCTTACAGTTTTCTGCTTCCATCCGTGGACAAGGAAAAGGGATGTTCCATGTATTAGAAGCAACACGTAGACCAGACCGAGAAGATGATGAGAATACCAGAATGCATTGAAGCCTGTCAATCGGTTGAAAGGAAATGGCAGCTTTACCACATTCCTTCGGAAGTGTCTTGTTGCTAGAGTGAATGCAATGATCATCAAAATCACCATAGCAATTCCAGTCAAGCCAACTGCACCAGTGTAAAAAATAGGCTTTTGTAGGTGGGTTTTACATTATCGAAATCTAATGCTATAAGTGAAAACTTTTCTGGAGATGAGTTAACAAGCCGGGGTAAATCACAAACCAAGTGATTCCCTGCATGAAGTACGACTCCAATAACTATAGCACATGATATTATCTGCAGATTAAAAACAAGGCAAAAATTCAACTTGATGAACAATGAAACTGAAAAATAAGGTTTTTGTTCTACTTCTTTAATGTGCTTATGTCTCACTTTATGGAAATTAAGGTTGTCGTCAAAAGGGATGAATAGGCTTGCTCTTGTAGATCGGAGCCAGGTTAATATGTTGCGACAAACAGGCAAGAGAATGAGGGCCATGTTGAGCTTTAGAGTCTCTGCAGCCCCTTTAGCAGTCGTCAAACAATACCCCATTATTTGAAATGCTGCCATATGCTTGTATTGCAAGAACTTCCATGTAAATAATGTGCCCATAGCCATTAGCCATAGCAGCAAGATCCAACCCCTTTGCAGCACAGCAGTTCTGTAACACGAGGCATTCCAGCGTGCATCCAAGGCTATGCGCAAGATTTTTGGCTCGAAATTTGCTTAAATTCTGACTCCATCCTACGCTTGCTTGGCTCAGAGATCTGCTGTAGTTCATGTATGTGTCCCTTTGTAGAAGTAGTGTTTCCAATTGCCACAGCTGAATAATAATAATAATAAGGTAAGGGGGATTTTCTCCCTTGCATGTCTTTCCAAACAAGATTTCTTGGTATAAACCCATTGGACATGTTTTTGGCCTTTTCTCATTTTCTTTTTACATTGCATTTATACAACTGAAACACTGTATGGCACTGGAAACTGTTTTCGAGTTTATTGGTTAGATTATGATTCTGATGTGTTAGTATATTAGTAATCAATTTGGTCTTTTTATTCCGAGTGTAGTTTTTGTTAGGGTAGGAATTTATTTTATTTTATTATTATTATTATTTTTGCAAAATTCAATAATGGCTGTGAATAAAGAAAATATATTTCACCGGGGTCGAGTAAACAATCCAAGTAGGAAAAATCGATGGAAAGTTAAAAAAAAAAAATAAATAAATAAATTTGAATTAACAAGATCATGGCAGGGGCTATTTTGCGTGTATTTTCTATACGTTGTCTTTTAGTCGTAATGGTTTATACAGAAATCTTGTTTGGACAGGACAGCTAGAGGAGGCAATCCCAGTAATCCAAAAGGTTAGATTAAAGGAAAATATTTAGGTAGACCTGATATGTGGGGCAAAAAAATCAGGGTTATGTAAGTATTTTCTTATATTGAATAATTCCAAGACGAAGGAGCAGTTTTGGGTCTTGTGTTATATTTTTTTGATATTACACTTATATTTGATATGTGTATTTTTAATATAAAAAATATATTAAATGAGAAATAAATTTTATATTATTATATAATATAATATGAGTGTAATACTAAAAAAATATAATAAAAGATCTAATGCCGAAAGGAGCAAAAGACAAAATAAATAATTAGACGTTTACAAAATATTAAACACCTCAATGTAACCGAGATTTTCTGGGTCTAATTCTTCCATTATTAAAGTAGCATACTCCTCAGCACGTTCTTTCAATGTGGACAATTTATTTGCAGATGCACTCAGCATTATTAGCTGTTTCCATTTTGCCAAAAAAAAAATTAGCTGTTTTCATTTTACTCAAAAAAATAAAAAATAAAAAATAGCTGTTTCCTCAATCAAAAGAGACAAAAAAATATCAAGATAAAAGATTCGCCCAATCTCAAGGTCAAACCCAAAAAAAGTAAAGAAATCTATCTTCTAACATATACATATTTCTACCTATTACTTGTACACAACTAAAATATCGTAACACCAATTACCATGTCCTATTAAAAAAGGCAAGGTTTTCGGAACAACAACATATCATTTCTTTCTTACAAGGAATCCCACAAAAGAGAAGTAGATAAAACTAAGCTAAAAAAGCCAACTTTCTTTTTTTATGATTATTATAAATAATTTGGTAATACAGCCAAGATAGAACATGGTTTGTTCAATCTTGAAATTGATTAATAAATAACTCATCACCTAATATAATCCTTTTTGATTAATTTTATATACACTCACAGCGAAAATATTTTTACACTATCGAGTGTAGATGCATCTACATGTGTATAATTAATTTTTAGAATTTAAATAATGAACAAGTGACATGCATCTAAATCCAATGATACAAAAATTTTTATACACCGAAATGTAAAAAATTTACTCAGTCTTTTTATGATTAAAGCAAGTTAGATAAAACATGGGTTGACCAAAATTCAACGGTTTTTTTTTTTTTTCTTTCTTTCTTTTGAGACGTTTGTTAACCTGTAACTATCTCAAATCTTACCTCTTGAACTTCCTCTCTTGTGATTCTTCCATCTTCATTTCTATCCGCCCTATAATTAAAATACCAACAAAAGAAAAAAGAACAACTCAACGATAAAATGTAAAAAAAAAAAAATCATCTTCTGCCATCATTTCCTAATAAACAAATTATACAGTTTCGTAACGAAACTATATATCGTTATATTTTAAAAATTTATATTGTACAACATCATTCACTTTGAAAGATTTATATAATATAAAATTTTAAAGTATCATGTGATAGTTCCAAACGAATCGTAAAATTTCCCTCAATTATATATAAAAAAATTAAGTAAATGGAAAAAGAAAAAGCAGCCCACATGTCAAAGAAAATCTGCAGACGGGCGTCAAAACTCTGGTCGGAAATCTGCAACCAAAAATCATGCAGCTCAGCTTTGGTTATCATCTCAATCCTCTGCCGCCTCCTCCGAGCTAGTGCATCGAACAACCCCACCGCAAACTCCTTTGAATCCGCCATCCCTACCATCCATTTATGCATGTTAACGAAACATTAATTTACACAAATAAAATAATCCAACATAAACAAAACTTATGAATAGTATTACGGCGTACTAGTTTGTTTTTTTTTTTTTTGTTTTCTTGTCAGTTAAACAACAACGTAATAAATAATAAGTACATAGTAATTTACCTATGCATTTACCATAAGTCTTCTCGAGAAAGTAAGCCATCTCTAGCTAAGGAATTGAACTGAGCCTCCACTTTTTTACACAGCTCATTCGGGTCGGAATCTTTAGTATTTTTACTTATGAATCTCAGTCCCTTAAGAGCTCGTTGAGCGTTTGATTTCGTCCTCATTAGCTTCGCTTTCATCTTCATTTCTTCTCGTTTATCCAAAGCAACCGTCGTGGTCGAATGCTGATCGCCCACCTCCGATGATGCCCGGGACGATGCGGGGGATCTAAACCAGGAGAATTTCCTCCTAAGTCTAGACGCAGCCGACGAACTACTACCTAAAAATCCGTAGGCGGTCGTCGGCTGCGGTAGCGGAGGAGGAGAAAAGAGGTCGTTTCCTTCTCCTCCTCCGTTACCCCCTCCAGGACCCGAGGACGCTGGAGTAACACTATATAAAACAATAGAATTGTCGTCGAGCTCCAGCGTGACCTCGACTAAATCCTGCTCGGTGTTTCTCCTCAAGTCGTTGAGAAATTCACACACCGGCAGCATTGCACCCCCAACTCCGTATTCACGCGAATCATCCGGGAGGTCGAATGAACGGCTATAACTCGATCTTTTGGAGCCGCTTCCAAATGATGGCGTCCTCAGAATGGAAACCATCTGGAAAACACTTGTAGTAATGCAGTGCAAAAATACGAGTTATTTGCTTGGATTCAAAAGCATGGGAGAAGAATATTTGGTGATGAGGAATGGTGCATAATGGGGTGAAGTTAGAATTATTGAGATCGATCACTTTGTATTTGTTTGTTGGATGTAGACGAAGTATGTAAACAAAACAAACACCTCTCAACTGATCTGTGCACACGAATTCAACGCTTTTTTTGTGCTCTCACTACTTGTGCCTTTGGGAGTAGTTGAGGGGTTTGTTCAAAAATTTCGATCCAACAATATGCCCTTCTTCATTCTTTCCTCAGTATGTATGTGTGTGGGACCGAATAGGCCGCTGCGGTAACTGTACCGCTTTAATCTTTCTTTTGTGATTTGTGATTTTTTTTTTTTTTTAAAATAAAGATTTATTAGTAATATATATATAGAAATTCTACGGTCTCTTTTAAAGAACCATTCGCATCTTTGAGGGCATGCAGACAAGATGTCTTTAAAAATTTATACTGTACAAGTTCTTCAAGCCAGGGGAATGGTTCTCTATACGGGACTGTAGAATTCGCCATATATATATATATGGGTATTAGAGTTAGGGTATTTCGGATTTTTTGAACAAATCCGTTAAATTTTAACTTTTCATCCATTTTGCAAAAAAAAAACGAGGGGACAGATTATAAATTTGAAAACTAAAAGGATAACATGGAAATTATCCAAACTAAAAGGGGTTCATTGTAATTTACCCTAAATACTTTCACAGTTTATGTAAAAAAAAAAAAAATCAGATGACATGTAAAATTGCTGCAAACTTACATTCCACTAAAGCGCTATTTAACGTGCGTATCTTTTTTTTTTCTTATTATTATTATGTGTGTGTATTTGGATCTTGTGTTTTGGGGTAGAAGAAGTTTCTACAAATAGCAGGTGTATTTATTGTTTGGTTTGGGATAACTAAAATTTCCAGCTTTGATTACCAGTTCTTTACTTTTTTTTATATTTCGATTTATTTTTTTTTTTTCTTGGTATGAGAAAACCAAAAATTTGATGTCTCATAGAAGGGTACAAAAGGAACGATAAATGTATTTGTTTTGCTGAAACCTCGGCAAGAATTGCGCCACGTAAGAGGTGAATGTGAAACTTTACAGGTTCAATATAGGTGTACGTTTTATATGTAGTACTAGTAGTACTATTAAATTAAGGAATAATTAATTTGTCAACGAGGAATTGCATTAAGAGTGTTATTAATACGTAATATGTGGCCAATTTATTATCATGATCGATATTGGGAGTAGTTTGAAGAAGGTTACATCCTAACTGAATTCAGCAATTTTATAACAACGAGGTCAAAAGATGCTTTCTTTTTATTTTTTTTACCTTTGTAATTTGAGAAATAAATCAAGTATTTAGTGAAGTACACTAGTAACTACAAAAGAGTAAATTTTAATTATTCATTTCGGACTATTAAGTGAGTAACAAAAAAATTTTCCTACAAAAAAGAACATCAAATTATTCATTATTTATTCTGTTCTTTATATTAGAATTTATTCAACAGGGAAGAGGAAGCAAGGAAAAATGTTGCAATGAAAATTGAGTATGCTTTCACTCTGTCGAGAGGAAAAATAGAAACTCGAATGGTAAATATTGTTGAAAATAGAGGTCTGAATCACTGTTGTAAACGAATACAAAGAATGAAATTGAGGTTTATAAACACTCTCTTTAAAAGTAATGATTTAGATTTTTCAAAAGAAAATCAAAGGCCATGACAAAGTTGAAGTGAAATGTAAACTGATTGAATATTTTGTGACTTTAAACTCAAAGTTATGATCAAACTTTTTTCTCTTGTGCTCTTTCCAACAGGCCAAACTTACTATAAAAGGAAAAGAAAAAAAGGAAAAAGTTGAAATTTCCAAAGGAGGCGTGTGAAAGTAAATATTCTGTGATTGAAGCTTAGGCATCCCTTCGTCATTTGGGGAAAAGACGTTCTATTAAGTATTACCTAATCATTCAGCAATGGATAGCGACCTTCTCCAACTCTCCTTGACCCAAAAGGCAGATAAATTTCTTCATCTCTATGAATAATGTACTCCTATTTCATTTGTTTATAAGTACTTTTATTTGATAAATTAATGCCCCAATAAGAGTCCTGCATGAACCGATTGAAATTTCTAACAAGATACATAATTAAAAATTCAATTCCAAGCACTGTTGTCAAGTTGTCAGCTAAGAATAGCAAAAATAGACTCTCTCAATCACTAGTTAATCCAAAATTTATATTTTAAATTAGAGCAACTATTTGGTACGACAGTTACGCCAAAATAAATGACATATCTCTATTTATTTCGTTGATTTAAAAAACTTGGATAGTATAAATTTTAAAATACATGATGTTATAATGTATAAATTTTTAAAATATAATGAATTACGATTGTTCCTTTATGAGACTGTATTATTTTCAAATAGTTATACGAAAGTTTTAAAAAAAAGTATAATATCTTTACGGACTATCCTATCATATTTTTTAAATCTATATAAGACAAAATTTATAATTTTAAATTTTAAACTAGGCAGAAATTTCAAAACATAACGGAATGAGTTATCTATCCCAATCATAAAACTTCCTCAAAGTTTTAATTTGAGACGTTTACATGAGTACGTAACAACATCAAAATAGAATATGCAAACCGGAATTTTATAATAAGTCTATTGAACTAAAAGAACTGTATATAATTTCATCTTAACAATCATATTCATGTTCCCCCACCCTATTTTCCCTACATAGTGTTCCAGCTATTCTAGAAAGCCATCTGTCTATATATATATATATATATATATATATATATATATTAATTTGTGGTTATGGGACCCGGGGCTTCGGGTGTGGCTGCCGATTCTTTGAAAAAAGGTTGGTCGAATAAGATTGAACAGATAATTCTCTATTGAAATTATAATAATTTTTCGGAAGAATATTGGTACCAACTGCTTGCAGTGTTTAAAAAGAAACATTACTATTTCCTAATTTATTTGGTGAAAATTCTTTGATTGCTATTGGATGAAAATAATAAATAATTTTTTTGGTAAAAAGAAAATAAATAAAATGGTCAACTTATTAGTTACACATTTCAAGATTTGGTTCCCTGCACTTTCGACATCAAATCGTTTATTTAGCTGTATCCTCACATTTATTTTTTCTTTGGTATTTTATCCAACCACGTAAATGGTCTTGTTTTATTTATTATTATTTTTTTAAATTACTAAACACAGTTTATTGGTGAAATACATTTCTTCCCTGCGCAAAATCAAATACAACATTATGATGGCTAGTATAGTGGAATGATATTTTTTTTTTGGTGGTAGGTTAGTATAGTGGAAATGCTAATTATAAAGTACCCAAGAAACTTCGTCAAATTTAGCTCTTATTGAACCACAATAATATATATCTAGCGCAGATGAAGCAACATATAAAAATATTGTGAAAAATCAAATCACTGTGCATCAAGAAAATTTTTGTGACGTATATTGAAACCAAACCAATCCACCAAGAAGTGATAGTGGAGTAAATTGAAAAAAAAAAAAGTAATCAATGTATATTACAGTTTAACTATATTTAATTCTTTCTAGTTTTAGTTAGACTAAGAACTCTCAAACAAATTCAAAACATCCTTTTTTTAAAAAAAAAAAAAAAAAATCATTCAGACAACCCAAGAACATTGTTAGTTTCGTCCTATTAACTGTAGGTAATTATTCCATATGGTGAAATTCTGTCACCATGGCCATTGAAGCCAAAAATAAATTAGGATTCCTCAACGAAACAATAACAAAATCAGCAGGAAGTTCTCGAACTTTCCGTTTTTTACTCGTTATGGCTATCAACGCCACTTACTGGCTTCGATTATATATTGTTGGATTTCAACCCAGTAAAAATAATTAATTAATCCAAAAAAAATAATAATAATGAAACTATACCGTTAAGAAACGAACAACAGCAAAATTGAGATCAAGAAAGATGGCTGACTTTTAATTTGAACCAATGACACGTAAAACAAAACTATTAGTTTTGATTCTTGTTAGTTCTGAACAAACACATGCGCACAAAAGGATCAAAGAAAATTTTTAATTTTTCTTTAAAACTCTCAAGAAACAAGGCAACCGCAATCAACAATTTTTTCTGATATTTTCGTGATTCTCACACACCAAGTTTACGCAGCAATACATATATTTATATGTGTAGGACTAAATCAAAACCTATTTGAATTTAGACCCACAAACTTAAAATAAATACGAATAGAATTTAAAAAACGGGCCTAATCTTTTTAGTACTTGGTTTAACTCGTACATCATCTCCCTTAAACCAAGATCTTCAAATCTCAATATTCCCAACATTTTCTTTAACTTGACAAATGATTCTAACTTGAGTGCTTTTCATGAATATGTTGGCTACTTGATTTTCAGTCTTACAATAATCACATGACAATGTCTTTGTCTTGAACCAACTCATGAATGAAGTGGAACTTAATGTCAATGTGTTTGCTGCGCCCATGAAAATAGGATTTTTTGTCAATTCAATAGCAGACTTGCTATCACAAAATATTTTTGTAGGACCCTCTTGCTTGTGTTGTAGAAACCCAAGCATTCTTCTCAACCATAGCGCTTGAGTAGCACTAGTTGCTGCTGCCATGTACTCCGCTTCAACTGTAGCAAAGCCACCACTTGCTGCTTCTTTAAAGATCAGGAAAACACACCATTACCCAAATAAAAGGCATAACCCGAAATACTTTTTCTTTGAATCATATCACCAACCCAATAACTGTCTGTATATTCAACAAGGCTAGAATCATCAATATGAGAATAAAAAATACCATTAGACTGCGTATTTCGGATGTATTTCAAAATTCTCTTAGCTGCTCCATAAATCTGCTAATCAAGCCAACTCCAAAAGTGTTATCAGGTCTCGTTGAAGTCAAGCATAAGTAGCATCANTTTACAAAATCACCTGTACCATCTTTTATCAATTTCAATTTTTCTGTAACTGGGGTCATTATTGGTTTGGCGGTATCCATTTTAAACCTTTTCAAAATATCACCTGCATGCTTTTTTTGGAAAATAAAAATACCACCTTTCATTTGACAAAATTCAACACCAAGAAAATAAGACATTAACTCCAAATTTGTTATCTCAAAATGACTAATCATAGCCTCCCTAAATTCAAAATTTAATTTGAGATTATTGCCAGTAAAAATCAAATCATCCACATACAAACACATAATGAGAACATCTCTACCTGGATTGAATTTGATGTATAAAGTATGTTCATATGGGTATCTTTGAAATTCACGATCCATAAAATAAAAATCAATACTAGTGTACCAAGCCCTAGGAGTTTGTTTCAACCCATATAATGCATTCTTCAATCTATAAACTTTATTTTCTTGACCCCTTTTGACATAATCTGCAGGTTGCTCAACATAAATTTCTTCTTCAAAAACACCATTAACATAAAAATACAAATTTCACATCCATTTGATAATTTTTTCAATAATTATTGGCAACAAATGAGATAATCATACGTACAGTATCAAGTCTAGCAACTGGTGCAAAGATAAAAAAAAAATCAATACCTGCCTTCTGTTTATAGCCTTTAACAACCAATCTCGCTTTCTAGTGATCCACTTCTCCGGTTGGTTTGATTTTAGTCTTATACACCCACTTGACTCCAATTGGTTTCTTTGTTGGCAGAAGAATGGTCAACTCCCAAGTGCTATTTTTCACTATAGCATGCATTTCCTCATCCATGGCTTGAATCCAGTGATCATCTTTGACAGCTTCCTCAAATGTAACTGGATCACAATCTGCAAATAATGCAAAATTTATAATATGTTCATCAGATGCATCATTATCATTAGAAATAATATAATCTTGCAAACGAACAGGCAAATGGCGCTGTCTCTGCGAGCGACTGGATGACTCTGCTAGAATAGGCTGCACAATTGGTTGATCCGGCTATGCACCAAGACAGCTAAAACTTCCTTCGTCCATTATTGGAATCATTGGTGGAGGTCTTGATGATGGCTCAGGATCATTTTTGGACCAATCCCAAGCACCCTGCTCATCAAAAGTAATATCCCTGCTTATAATCACTTTTCCTGTATCAAGATTAAACAACTTGTACCCTTTTGTCTCATAGCTGTAGGCAAAAAAATACACTTTTCTATTTTGTCATCCAATTTCTTCCTTAAAGCGTCAGGTAGACGGGCATAGGCAAGACAACCAAATACTTTTAAGTGATAAATATGTGTTTTCTAACCAATTCAAGCCTTATATAGAGTTCGCCTATAATTACACCTTGTAGAACACATGTTTAACACATAAATGGCACAAGAGACAACTTCTATCTAAAAACCTTTAGGTATATTTTTAGAATGCATCATGGATCTCACCATGTTATTACAGTTCTATTTTTTCTCTCAACCACACCATTTTGTTGAGGAGTGTACCTAACTGTCAATTGATGTTTAATGCCATATTTTTTTCAAAAAATCATCACACACAAGAAATTTAGTTCCCCTATCAATTCTCAAAATTTTAATGAAGTAACCACTTTGTTTATCCACATAGTACTTGAACTTCTTGAACACATCACATGCATAAGATTTATTTGTCAAAAAATACACCAGTGTCTTTCTGCTAAAATCGTCAATAAAGGTGATAAAATACCTACTACCACTATTGGAAGGAACTTCCACTGAGCACAAATTTGAATGAATCATTGCAATGGTTTATTTGCCCTCCAACCTTGTCTTTTGGAAAAGGGTCTCTGTGCTTCTTTTCTAAAATACAAGACCCACACTGCTTGTTAGGGTAATTAATAAAAAGTAAACCAACAACCAAATTTTTCCTTGCTAGAAATTTAAGATTGCTAAAATTTAAGTGAGTGTCACAGCCAAGTATCATCAAAAGTCACAGAACTAAAGCAAAGTAAATCACTACAATTTAGAGAAAGATGCCAGAAATGACTACGGTTCATATTTACCTATAGCAATTAGTCCCAATTTATCATCAATGATAGTACCAACACTATGCTTAAAATACAAATCATATCCCTTTTTAGATAATTGCCCCAAACTCAACAAATTATGATATAAACTTGGCACATAAAATACATCAGAAATAAATTTGGAAGACCCATCTTTCAAAATAATATCAATTTTACCCTTTCCTAAAACAGACACTTTTTTATTATTTTCAAATTTCACACAAGATCTAAAAGATTCATTCAGATTAGAAAATAATTCATTTTTTTCACACATGTGACTGTTACAACCAGAGTCAATTGACCATTCATTCTTTTTATTTTTTCGGTCCCAGACCAGAAAATAAAACAATTTCTTGTTTATCACCATTATGTTCAACCACATTGGCATGCACTTCTCCATCACAATTTTTATTTTGCCAACATTCATTTTGATAATGTCCAGTTTTACCACAACAATAACATTTAATTTTAGATCTATCAACTCTTTGAAAATTATTATTTGGCTGATTATCATATTTGTCGGTCCCTCCTAAAATTACCATTATTATTTCTTTGCTGGTAATTAAAATTACCTCTACCGTGACCTTGAAAATTACCTCTACCGCCACGTCCTCTACCTCTGAAATTTTGACCTCTTTGATTCGCTTCAGCCAAATTCACCGTCTCTTCCTTTTGTTTGGGTTGATCCACCTTAGCTTGCAATGCCTCCTTAACTATATCAACTGTCTGTTGATTCAGGGACATCTCATAGGTCACCAATTCACCTTCCAATACATCAAGTTTCAAAGTATTCAAGTTCTTGGTTGCCTCAAGAACCGTCTTTTTTGTGTGAAATTTTGTACTCAATGACCGTAAGATTTTTTTGACAACTTTAACTTTTTCGAGAACTTCACCATTGGTTCTCATCATTGGCAAGATCACTAATTCTACCAATAAAATCTTTAATTGGCTCAGTTGGTTTCATTTGAGGCAACTCATATTGTCTCTTGAGTTCTTGCAATTTGATTTTTCTTACATCAAACTATCTTAAGCTGTACCACGATTTAAATTTACCAAAATTGTCTAGGCTTCTTTTGCAGTTTTTGCATTCATAAATTTATTAAATACATGCAACTAGACCTTGGTATTGAGGTAGTGGCGTGTCTTGCAATCTAATTGTTTGTTTTTCTCCAACTTCTTAATTTCTTCGGCTGGTAATTGTGCACCTTCTTGGGGTTCGTCAAATCTTTGATCAACAATACGCCATAATCCAATACAAGTGAAAAAATCTATCATCTACTTTTGTCAAGTTTCAAAATAATTTTTGCCATCAAAGACAAAAACTAGACAATCTTGTAAAATATATGAACTATCCATAAAATTTTTGTTTATCCCCAAAATCTCACAAGGCTCTGATACCAATTTGTTGGATTTTAACCTAGTAAAAATAATTAATTAATCCAAAAAAAAAATGATAAACCATTAAGAAACTAACAACAGAAGAATTGAGATCAAGAAAGATGGCTGACTTTTAATTTGAACCAATGGCACGTAAAACTGAAACCACTAGTTTTGATTCTTGTTAGTTATGAACAAACACACGTGCACAAAAGGATCAAAGAAAGTTTTTTTTTTTTTTCTTTAAAACTCTCAAGAAACAAGGCAGCCGCAATCAATAATATTTTTTGATATTTCCGTAATTCTCACACACCAAATTTATGCAGCAATACATATATTTACAAATGTAGGACTAAACCAAAACTTATTTGAGTTTAGGTCCACAAACCTAAAACACATACGAATAGAATTTAATAAACGGGTCCAATCTTTTTGGTACTTGATTAACTCCTACATATATTGATATCTGGGAACCTTATGTCACCCCTAGTATTAGTGGTGCATTTAATAACGAATGGTAGTTTGGTGATAAGACGTTTCTTTTATGATTTATTGGTCATAAATTCAAGTTATTAAAGAGTAGAAGAGGGTAGTTTTAAAAAATAAAAAAAATACTCCAGTATTAATGGTGCATTTTTTCTAGCTATTGCTTATGAGTTTTCCTGATGACACTTTCACTTCTCTTGGTGTTATTCTCATCTATATATATATTGCTCAAACACACCTTGGCAAAATAGGGTTGTTGAGCATAAACATCGTTATCTACTAAATGTAACACCTACGTGTATTATATTTTCATGCAAACTTGCCTCTAAAGTTTCAAGGTGAATGTGCTCTCGGGATACCTAATTCATTAACCACATCAATTAACAGAAGCATTAAAGGGTAAAACTCTCATAAAATTTTATTTAATAAAACCCTACTAATCTTTAATTAGGTATTCGAGTGTTATATTTTGGGTGCAATTTAAATGCTAAACATAAGTTTGTAACTCAAGTAATATCAGCAATATTTGTTGTCCGGTTAGTTATCCATTCGTCATGATCAAAGGTCTTGAACATTGAAACTAAAAAAATTTGTTAGTATGAATATGGTGTTTCATGAGAATATTTTTCCATACATATTGCAAAACTAGCTAGATTTTTGGCATAACCTTCCTTGACATTTCTTGCACTTATCACATCACCCACCCCAATCCATTTCACAAGCATCCCTACCTTTGCTTTGCGCCATTCACAAAGAGCTACCCAAGTTCCAATAATTAGAAATGTTCACAAAGAGCTACACACATCTTCCTCCAAATCAAAGCTTCAAGTGTTCTTGTTTGGCAAATAGAATTGAATTTGCTGTCTTGAATAAACATTTAAGTGTCTTTTATTTTCACCATGCCATCAAGAAGTGAATAAGCACCATATTATTATGTTGCCCTGACCTAACAAATATGACATTCATTTAATCAATGTGTAAAACACGACATGGTTTTTATATTACAATAATAACAGAAGAAGCAAGCTTAAATATGTTGGGCACACAATGAAGAAATACAACATCGAAGTATAGTTCGTGTTAATTTCTCTCTCTCTGTGGTAATGATATTTGTTAATTTCTTTGTTGTTTGTGTACTATTTTTGTTTTTGGCTCAACCGTCATTAAGCTATTTCTAAGTTACAGTTGACTGTCTTTTTGACAACTTTTCTTTTTCTTCTTCCTTTTTCATGCTATAGTAAGTTTGCATGTTTTGCCAAAAAAACAAAATGAAAAAGAAATACAAATTATATAGGAAAGCAAGAACTAGTGAGAGCACATTTGTAAAGCATTTTACTGTTTCTTGCATCAAAAGTCTCATAATGTTGAGATGAATTGATGACAAATTGAGCCAGTGCGGACGCAAAGTGTTAAAGACGTGGGCTAGTCAAAAAGATTCTAAACTAATTAATAAGTTTTTGACCCATTTCACTTATCATCAATTGATTTAAAGATGAAATACCATATTTTTTAACATAGTATCAGAGCTAGTTTCAAGTGTTTTACCCATCCACACATTACTCGAACTCTTCAGTGCATTGGGCTTAGTTTTGAAGGTTTCTGCCAAGGCAATGCTTCTCCTGGTTATGGTATTATGCTTGATTTCATGGGTATCGGTTATGTCAATATCTCTGTTCACTGGTTTGGGTTTAGACCTCCAATCTCTTAATTTACTTGTTTCAACCGGAGTCATGTGTGATAGGGGATGTTAAAGTTCAAATATCCCACGTCGATTAGTTAAGAGATTTTGGACTAATTAATTAGGCTTATGGGTCACCTCATTTATCACCAATTGATTTTAAGATGGAAACCTATGTTCTTTAATATGATATCAGAGATAGTTCTCAAGTGTTTTTCCATCCATCCATACGTGTCTTGGGTTCTGTCTAATTCCTTCCAACGGACTCTCTTACGTCTGACCCACGTGTAACAGGATTTTATCCAACTTACACAGGGTTCTATCCAGCTCCTTCCAACGGCTCTCTGACGTTTGAACCATATGTAACAGGGTTCCATATCCAACCCAAGTCACGTGTGAGAGGGAGTGTTAAAGATCTTAAAGTATAAATCCCACATCGACTAATATGTTCATAAATCCCATATCGACTAACCAAAAAAATCCTAATCTAATTAATAAATTCGTGAACCACTCCACTTATCACCAATTAATTTTAAAATAGAACTTAGGATCTATATTTTTTAACATTGAGATATTACTTTATAAGGACGAGAATATATAAAAGGGTAGCATAGCTTAAAAAGTTTATATTATTTAGTATTAGTTATTGTCACTTAATTTATAGTATGTAATAGTATATTATATATATATATATTTATATTTTTTTTTGTGAAAGCCTGTTTTCATTATTTAAATTCATGATCTCAATATCACACGATAACAAGGTTTAATGTTGGGGTAAGACATTATTTTTGGACGAGAATATATATATTGAAATAAAATTACTTAAAAAAAATTAATATCAATGTCATGTTTTATAATCCAACCAATATCACATAAAAGAAACAATCGTATAACTATCAATTATATAATCCATGAAATTCCTTGAATTTTTAGAGTAGTTTGACTTGACAAAAAATAATAATGTTTGAACTATAAATGTTGACAACAACAACAAATAGAACAATTCAAGTAGAATAGTTAACCATTGATTAAATAAAGTTTACATGTTAAGTTTATAATCGGTAGCTTGTCACAAATAAATGAAGTAAATTAATAGTATTTAATTAGGCCGTTGATTTTTTAATGAAATAAAATAAAGAGGGATAAATTTTAACTTACATTAAACTTAAGTGCAGGAAAATAATAAATTAGATCTTTAAAAAAATATTTAAGAGTGAAATCAAATAAAAGAAATTTAAAAAAAAAAGTTTACTACAAATCCGAAATTTATAATAATACAAAAGGGCAATGTATTTATCCCAAGAATTAGTGGAATGCCCTCTCCTCTAATATTGTGAAGTCGAGTATGAAAAAAAAAAAAAAGGAATTATGGGATTAGTAATTTAAGTATAATTACTCGGATACTAATAATATTAATGACTTTTAATACCCAACAAAAGAATGTAAATGGAGTTAAATAAATAATAAAATGAACTGCTAAAAAGAGAGTCTAAATAATTTAGAAAATGAATATAATAATTTATTAAATATTTTACTCAAACTACATAAGTACTTATATAGAGGAATAATAGGACACTTCTTGGGAGATCTTCCGCCACTGAATTAAGCTGTATAATCATCCACACAGTCTAAAAAAAAAAAAAGGATTGAGTACGGATTTTGAATTTGATAATTTTGTTTAATGTACACTAAATTATTTGAGATGTTCACATGAATAATTTGGTTCTCTTGTTTGTACTGCTTATATGTTGCATTAGTTTCAACTTTCAAGGCATAATCGCGCGAGTACTTGTGCACGCTGCTATAAAAATGCTTAACTATTGTGTACTATTTTAACTCAAGAAGGTACACCTACTTCAGACTTCAACATGTTTCATAGCCAAAGAGCACATAAAATATTTGATTTGGACAATTGGATCCTTCCATTTCCTCTAAATGGAGAGGTCTCTATTGGGACAAAACTAGAAATATTTTTGAATGGGATTTATATAATAGTATCTTGTTATGTTTTAACAAAGTGTGTGCCTATATATTATTGGCAATTCAGACATTTTATGTTTTTTTTTTTTTTGTCAAAAGATTTCAAATAATCAAGATAAAATTTTCAATTTTCAAGTTTAAATCCAAAAAACATGACCAAAATTTAATGAATAAGGAAAACAATTATTATTTTTTCATTTTATTGTCAAATATTTACATATTTACTTCCTAACTATAGGCTGTTCACATGCATTATTTTTTTTTCTTAAGTGCGGGCACAAAATCGGTGATATTTTACAGAACTAGTTCTCTATTTATCCTTAAAACAAAATTGAAAAAGTAATTGTAAAATCAAAACGATTCGTAATTCATATCATATTTAATAAATGGCTTGCAAAAATCAAGAGAAAATAATAACATTTTACTGTTGATAGAACAATTTTATGTTTCATCATAATTTGAAAATTGTTACATATCCAAATGTGACATATAAATTTAAGGTTTAATTACAGTTTGTCCCCAGTAATTAGGGGACAGTTGCAAATTGTCCCTATATTTGTTTTATCTACAAATTGCCCTTAAGATTAAATGAGCTTAAAATTTTCATCTAAAGGGGATAGTGAAATATCATAATTACCCTCAATATTTTTAGTTACGCTTTGTGAAGTTCTTTACTAAAATTATTCTCTTAAATTTGAAAATGATACTAATAAATTAAATTTATTATTTTAAATTTATTTACAATATATATTGATTATATCTCAAACTAGTATATTTACTCAAATAATGTGATTTTTTAAATACAAATTGATGAATTAATTATTGATAATAGAGAAAATAAAATAAAAATTAATAAAACTAAAGTAATGTGATTGAATTAATAAAATAATTTAATCTAGATCTAAAAATAATATTGACAGAACAAGTATGTGATGGCATACTAAAAAATAGATGCAAAGAAAAAAATATTAAAATAGTAAACTAATTCATACAATTAATATTAAAGGGTAAAATATTTTCTCAATGATGTTGAATGAAAACCATTATTACTTTTGAATGACAAATTACTTATAAAATAAAATCAGATACCAATATGTATTCTCCCTAATTTTATTGTTGGTTAAGGTAATTAAAATGTTGAAGGCAATTATGACATTTTACTACTCCCTTTAGATGAAAATTTTAACTTCATTTAATCTTGGGAGATAATTTATAAATAAAATAAACATAGAGGGCAATTTACAATTGTCCTCTAATTACAAGAGGCAAATTGTAATTAAGCCTAAATTTAATAGCGAAAAACTTTTTCTTGATAAACTGATTTTTAGATAAGATGGTATATTCAATGAGATAAAACTAAGATATGCTCTATTATTTTTAGGTTTAAAATTCCAACCAAAATAATATCATAGAAAGTCAGAAACAATACCTTTTTTTTTTCTTTCCAAGAAAGTCAGAAGCAATACCGCAAACTATCTTTATCGTTCTTAGTGAAATATAAATAACTCTAGATTTATCTGAAGCATTTAATACCAATTAATTCCAACTTGTTTGCTATAGTTCACCAAAACCAAAAGAAAAGAAAACTACAATCACAGGAATCTTTTATTCATTCTATTATTTCACTGTTTGTGCCATTCTACCAGTCTCTCATTAAGATATTCTACATTAATTAACAAATATTCGGGAGTAAATTAGAGAATAAACTAATTTCTTAAAGAAAAAAAAAAAAAAAAAACTAGAAGATTTCAAAGTCTTCACTCAACTATCATGAAAATTAGCAACTAGGATAGATAATATAATTTATTTTATTTTTTAAAAAAATGTTTTTTATTTTTTTGTTAGAGGGCTTCTGCAGATATGCATCATTTACATATTCATGAATGCTGTAGTAGTAGGTGCATGGAGAGAAGACTTGCGACTTAATCCCTACTAATATTCGAGTCGTAAGCTTGGCATTTAAGAGCAGTAGTTGAGAGGCGTGAATTAGGACTAATTTTATTGGAGATCTCTTTGAGGAATCATTCATTTATGTTTTGAATACTTGTACAGTACAACACTATGTGTTTTAAAAACTTGTATAGTACAAACTTTTAAAATCAAGGAAATAGTTTCCTAAAAGGGACTATAAAATTCTCCATTGTGATTTTATTTTACACCCTTCAACTTATACATAATTCTTACTTTGCACTTCCACATTTAGTTTTGGATACTTTTCACCCCAAACTTTCAAATTTATCCTACTTAACCTCCTTTTTTTTTTAACTCTGTCTAAAAAATTAATAAAATTTTTTTATATGTACAATAAATTTAGCAGGATGTGCAATAATATTTTTGCATGCAAAAATAAAGTTTCTGTTAATTTTTTTGATGAGGTCAAAAAGGATCTAAAGTGGAACAAATTTGAGAGTTGAGGTGTAAAGTGTTCAAAACTAAAATTTAAGGTGTAAAATGAAAATTGAGTATAAATTTTTGAGGCGTGCAAAATAGAATTAGTCCCGTGAATTATACTAGCTTTGTCGCTTGTAATTCCATTTCAGCACTCTTTCTCTCGAGAAGTTCTTTGCTTGTAATGCTAATTACGTGACTAGTTCAACTGTTAGGTTGACTAAAAATAAGGGATCATCCTATTTTCAGCCAATCTAATGTGGAATTGGTGTCTAGTTCAGATCTTTTCTTTTTCTACCCCTAAAAAATATTTGAAAAGTAGTTTAGCGTTTCATTAAAATTCCTGCAACGTTTTGGACTATGAAGTAATTTTATTTGCTTTGTGTAATGTTCTAGAATCTTGGTTTTATTCTCAACTATTAAATTAAAATGTGGTTTGTTAATTCCCACCATATACCAAAATTACTTTTTTGATGTTAATAAAAATTTTGTACTTATGATACACGATCCTTGTTAGACAAAACTAAACAATATTCTTTCGCATGAAGGAAAAATTACTCATTTTCCTTGGTTTCACAAGGGAGGAAAAAAAATATATATGCTGCAAAAAAATGTAATTAAGTTAATATGGAGGAACAACGTTCTCATATAATTTGATTAAGAGAAAAAATTGAAGCTAATATAAGGGTTGATATCACTTTATTCCCTTAATGTTTAGGGTTACTATCACTTTAATTTCTAACATTACTTTTTAGGCACTTAAATCTTTCCGCTTAAATCCAACTCAACATTCATTATCTTTTTAACAAAAATACCCTTATTCTCTCTTCTTCTTTTTCCCCCTCATTTTTACTTGATTCATCTTTTCCTCCCTCATTTTATACAAATGATTCAATAATTTTTTATAATTATTATCATATCTCTGTTTCTTAAAACATTAAGATGTGTAAAAAAAACAATAACACATTTTGGGTTTCATGAAAAAATTTGTCAACAAATCTAGTGGGTAAAAATGTCATTTTAAACTGAAAATTTAACAGTTTTAGCTTTGACTGTTAGTCTAGGGACTTAAGTATTTAAAAAATAATGTTAAAAATTAAAGTGATAGTGACCCTAAACGTTAATGGGGTAAAGTGAAATTAACCCTTAATATAAGTTGGGTACAAAAAATATGCAGCCAAAGTACCCCTATGATGGGTTTTTTTTTTTAGGTAAGTACCCCTATGATGTTGAGTTTGAGTATTTAAACAATCTTCAAGTATATATTAGGAACCATATAGAATATTATTGAATATTGACCGGCCTCTGTTAAGCTAACTATTCAAATACTTTAAATGGGTAAACAATTAATTAGATATACAATATTGCTTTAGAAAAAGCAAGAAACTCGTTATCAAAAAAAAGAAAAAGAAAAAATGAAATCGCGTTATCATTGGAGGTACAAAAGCTTATTCAATATCCAAAGCCGTCCACGAGTCTACTGAAGAATATTGTGACGAATCCACCAACCGAAGAACCAAAATCTGGTGTAGAACTAAATTATAATTCAGAAATTATAGATTGTTTACTTATTTATTTAATATGCATTGAACTCGTACCATCTTAATGGCAAAGAAATTAAGAGATATTACCATTTGGTCTCGTATTTATTATGGCAAACTAATTTAATCTTTTAACTTTGAAAATATGGCCACCATTAGACGAAAATTGGAGAAAGATAAACGATTACGTAACTTTAAAATCTACAACTAAAGTCCTAGCTAAAGATAGGGAAATTTTTAAGTAGATGATATCAGTTTTAACCTCACTTGTAAACTCTATGATGTGGATTAAATTATATGAAATAATAAATGATATCAAGTTATATAAACAAGATTGTATAAAATTTAATATTAATCACAAAATGTACATGTGAGATTCAATTATTTTCCCCAAAGATATAACATAGTCCTTTATGTTTGGGCTTTAAAATAATTTGGTCCCTTATGAGACTCCTCAAGAGAAAATTCTTAGACGAATCAGATCTTTGATAAGTGTCATTAACTCGTTGATCTAAATTCACCCATACCACCTTAAATTATTAAAATAGGAAAAATACTTAAGTAGACCCGATCTTTGACTCCACTTGTAGACCCTATGGTGTGGATTAAATTTTATAAAATAAATGACATTAGTTTATATAACTAAGATTTTATAAGATTTAAACTTAACCACAAGGTCCACAGATGAATGCTTTAAAATAAACCTTTTCATAGAAATATGGATGAATTTAAATCAAGAGATTTATGGTAATTACTCATGAGGGACTAAATAGGTTTATCATGACAAATACGTGATCAAATTAAATAGAAACCCAAAGATAAGAACAAAAATGATAGTTTTTTTAAGGAAAAATTATTTGTTACTTCTTTCGCAATACGAAGCGAGTATTTTTTGTTATTGGATGACTGAAAAATAACGAAATCATCCTGTTATACCCGCCTTACATTGCTGAGGATGTAACTCCTCTCCAAGAACGTAAGCGAAGTAGCAAACATTAAAGCAAATAGCTGTTGCTGTAACTTCATTAATTATGTTCCTAGTCTTGTGCCCTTTACTTTCATTCCATGAATTTCTTGGTAAGTAGATAATTCTACATTGTTCATAACACAGCGTTCTACATGGTAGAACAAAATCATGAGGCTATGTTTCTGAAATGCGACGTTTACATGATACATCAAGGTAGTTAGAGATATACTTTTGGAGTTAATATAAGAAAGTGGCCTACAATTTTGCAATTACGTACTTTCCTTGGTTCTATTCCATTAAACTTACCAACTTCTCAAGACTTTGAACATGCATCTGAAAGCCATAGCTGACTAGTATTTGTCATTTCACGTTGATATAGACAAAGAAAGTGGCAGACGTTCCTAAAGATGTTTAATTTGAAAGGTAGAACTCAACTAATTTTCTTTTAAAATGTTAGCCGTCTATGTTTTATCAAACAAAGCAGAATATAGTGTAAATTTGTTATTCGAAGTAATTAAGATTTTTTATGATGATTAGTTTCAGATTTTTTTTTTTTTTTTTTTTTTTTTAATGATTGTTACATTCACTTACGCTCTCAAAATTCAGTTTACACTCTCAAGCTGTTACATATATATATATATGACACATCATACTCCAAGCTTGAATTCATAATTACCAGTTGCCCGTTGAAATCACATGATCTTTTAGATAGACTGAATTCCTTGTGGTTGGATATTTGTCTTGTACCTAATTCATTAGGCGAATTCTTGTACCCTGAAATGTTATTTCTTTTTACTCAAGAAAGAAATAAATTTAATGTACCCAATAACAAAACATTGTGCATTTAATCCTTTCTAAAAGGTGGTCAATTTTCAATTAATACATACCTAGTGTTGAGAAGAAAGTTTAGGGAGACAATTTCTTTCCTACAAAGCAAAAGAAAGTTTTTGTTGAATTGTAAGATAATTCTCTCGCTATCTCTCTGTCACATCAGAACGGTTTTTTTATGCTAGAAATAATGATTTTATTTCTGTCATATACTAATCTTTAGTAGTAATCTCTTTAATTTGCAAATATTCGCTATTCTCATAAAAATTTCTTTTTCCACGGTTTCACCTTTATTTTTTAAATTTGACCAAAATAATTCAGCTTCATGGCCCCCAATTTCGTAAAAAAGTGGACTACTCATTAGGAATACGAGACTCACATTAATTATTAAATAACAGTTAAAATGTTTAATAATTACTTATGAACACTATAAACCTTATATAACTCGTAAGCTACAAATATTTGCTTATGGCTGGATCTACTTTTCAACATAGTCAGATATGTGATAGAATTTTTTATTCTATTTTCTATCTTTTTTTTTTATCCCATTAACAAAATGAATTGACAAGATTATTTTTAAATATAGTTAAAATTTTTAGTAGAGGATTTTAGTCTTTCATTATATAATAAGATAGATAGTGAAATATGAAATGAGATAGAAAATCCTTAAGAGTGAGATACACTATTAAGAGTTTCAATTGTAAGACACTAAGTTAAATTGGTTTTCATCATCATGATCGTACGTGTATAGCAAGAGAATTAAAAAAAAAAATTGTTACGAACTCTTTATTGTAAAATGAGTATTTTTTATTATTGAATTATTAAAAAATAATAAATTTTTTTATTTTTTAATTATTTTAAATTTATTCTATATTATAAAATGAATAGTCAAAACTTACTACACGAGAACCATCCCAAAGTCTTGGCTTGGCTTGGCTCAGTAGAAAGTACACGGTGAAATGCATATGCAGTACTATTGTTCAGAGCTTTAGTCGGTCCTACTTTTCCACGGAGCATAGTAGTACTAAAATGATAGTTAGGACTAACGACGTATAAATATGTTGCCGGTCTCTTGATCGATCAGCAAAATTCCAGACTCTCTTGGTAGAATGTTTCTATCAATAACCTAAGAAGTAGTGGTTTCTAACTCTGCCATCAAATCGATGAAAATGCACAACATGCAAGCAACGCATGGTTTCCATACAAGTCACCGTCTACATGCACACCCACCACACAGTTAAATTCACGTTGTATCATAAAGTCTTCATAATTTTCTTTATAAACAAGCCAGCTAACACTAAAAGTGTAAAACCCAAGATTCAAAAAGGGATTTGATAGTCAATACATGTATATAAAATAACAAAATTATTAACCTTATATTAAATATGCCAAAGAATAAACTAAATTTAACTAAATATTTAAAATTTAGAAGTTGGTGATTTAATTAATATGATTTTACAGCGTGTATTAATTTTGGCAATCGGTATTGGATTTTGCCTATCAGTAAATGAATCTTTTAACGATATTGGCATGTCACACATTTTAAATACTATTATTTAAGGAACTTGTTCAAGTTTAACTGAAACAATTATTATTTAAAACCTCAACGGTAAATCCATGTCATACGATTATGTAATAATGGGGCTGTAATTGTACATGATGATTAGTAGTACTTAAAATTGCTTTCAAATAATGCATGCAATTGAAGCCTCAGGCCATGATAGGAGCAAAATTTGGCTGTATCTTAGACTCACCTAACAAATGTGTGGTAAACAGGTGAGCAGAGACAACATTGTTGACCTTTCTAATCACCAAAATGTTTATTTAATTCAACCTTTTTGACAAGCTTTCAATTTTGTAAAATACTCGGGATAAAATTTGTCTTCATTCGTGGAAATATTTTGGTTCCGGCAATGGAAATGTGTAGAAGGAAAAGACGAGACAGCTTCAATTTCCATCCCAAGTACTCTTCTGCATAATTTCTACTGGTCTCTGTGAATTTGGCGTAGTTCGTTTACCTACTATAGCGGAATGAATAGAACAATCGTTAGATCATCTATAAAATAAAAGAATTTATTTAAAAAGAATACATTTATACAAAACAAAAAATAAAAGTTACTAGTATGTCACTAAATTTAGAAAAGAAAAAAAAAATTTAAGGAAAAATCTAAAATTAATAAGATCTTGTCACGTATAATAAATTTAACAAATAACTATAAATTTATAATTTTATAATAATTTTTCATTTAAAAAGTAGGAATCCCTTTACTTTACTAGGTTATTATTACCAGTAAATTGACATTGTTAATTGCATTATCTCAATTTTAGTGGGAAAATGCAACTCGAAAGTCTGTAAAGACTGGAAGAGGACTTCCTGGGAAAAGATTTGATTGGAGATGCGGGGGATCGAACCCCGTGCCTCTCGCATGCAAAGCGAGCGCTCTACCATTTGAGCTACATCCCCCCTTAAAGCTTTTGTGATAGCAAATTAAATACAGAACGGCTAAAGCGATTCAGTCCTGGACACGCTTACCTCCAGTTAAAAATAATGGTTCAAATTGTTTAATACCAAATGCCCACTGGGTTAACATATTTTTTCAGCAGATCCACTTGTAAAACTTGTGGGCTTGGACTAGATTGACAATTAGAATTGTTTCATGGGCCACTAGCAGACCACACCACCTTCCCCCAGTTCAAAAAAAAAAAAAAAAAAATTTCTGTTATAAAACTAAGTTAAAATTATTAAAATTGATTAAAAAGTAGCTAAAGTATGAAATATAGTAAGAGTAGATAAGAGAAAAGTAGATAAAGAAATAGTAAAAAAATCTCTAATGCTCTATATTATCAACTTTCATTAGACTTACAAAAGGCTTACAAATGAGGTACCAAAATCCCATATTTATAGAGTTATAAGATAGGAGATTCATAAACACTTAATATTATATATGAATGACGGGAATTAATAAACCTTCACATAATTTAAAGGAATGAATATTAAATTAACCGATTTGTATTTGGAAAGATGAATAGACATCCACCTATATAGATATAATAATAGTCCCCCTTGGATGTCCATACATTAAAGAATACGTGATAAATTACTACCTCTTTGAAAATTTTACCAAGAAAAACCCAACAGAAAAAAAACTATGGTAGAGAAAAAAAATGGTACAGTGTGTATTCAATATTTATAGTATACTTTTGCATGCTATCTTAGTAAAAACCTTGTTAGGAAAACCCATTGGAACAAAATCATGGCCAAGAAAAAAAGAGTACAGCTTGTAATTTTACTCCCTCTCATAAAAATATCACTTGATATCTTGATATCCTTGAGACGATGAAATCCCAATTTTACAAACTAACTTCTCAAATGTTATTGTTGATAGCACTTTTGAATAAATCTGCTAGATCATCACATAAGTGAATTTGTTGGATATCAATTTCATCATTCTTCTGAAAATCATGAGGGAAGAAATACTTTGGAGAAATATGTTTAATGCTGTCTCCTCTAATATAGATCTTCCTCCATTTAGCTGAGCAACATATTCAGCATTGTCTTCATATATATCATTAGAACTTTCACTTCTAATATTAAACTACATATCTTCTAGATATGTTGGGTCAATGACATTAACCAAACATATTCACTACACATTTCTTGTATTGCGATTATTTTAGCAATGATTACAAGAAGTAGTGACTAAATTTTGAAAGCTATGATATATCTATTTCTCCATATATAAATACCTTGTTCGTGATCGAGCTTTATGTTTAGTCAAATAAATATCTAACATCTGCATTGTCAACTGACCTTGATCTAGATTCATGTGAATAACATAGACTCATACCAATAATGCCTCGGAGATATTGAAGCACTACAAGAAATACACAAAATTTAGCAACTGATTTAATCATTTGCTAATACCAACGGAATTACCGATGGAATTCTAGTTTTTTAAAAATTAATTGTAAATAACTTAGCAATGAATTTATCCATTGCAAAATTTTTTAAAAAATTGAAAAATTTATCTTCACAATGGAAATGTTGGTTGCAAAAGTAGCAAAATTTTTTTTTATTTATTTAAAATGTTCTGACGAATAAATCCGATGCTGTGTTATTTTTTTGGAAAAAAATTATAACTGGCAATTATCAACGGATATTTCCCCCTCCCAACTCCGAAAATATCTTCCAATTCCCAAACCACAAATCTTCACCTTACAAACCCATCCATCTTCCCTATCCAAAATCAACACAATCTACCCCCCTTTCTTTCCCCATTTTCTTTTCTCCCTCTCCTTCTGCCACACCATTGACCGAGAAGCTTCCGCAACTGCCTGCCACCACTATTCCCCACCACCACGCAAGGCTTTGTTTGTTAGGTAAGTGTTAGAATTGTGTAATATATCTAATTTTTTAGATTTATGCACATTAATTTGTAGAGAATTTTTTTTAATTTTTTTAGATTTATTTTACTCAAATTCGTATATATTATACGTTTAATAAAAATAATCAAGGCCAACTTGAATTGAAGTTAGATATTTTTTTTTACTGTGAATAATTAAGGTTCGATTATTACCAAAAAAGAATTAAAATATTTTGTTTTATGGCCAATGTCAGTCGATCGTCATTTCGTAATCAAAGTTGTACCCAAATCACTGGAGATGATTTTTGTAGGAAAAGATAAAATAATTACTCTTAGTAGAAGCTTGTAGTGTTTTTATTGATTCATGTAGATTATTAAGGCACGACCTTGCTCCATAGTCATGCATAATTCAGTGGTCCGTAGGGAAACAAATCTGCAAAGAAACCCTTTTTCCAGCAAGGAATTTAAGTTAGATAAAACCACTACATAAGTCTTAGCATTAAGTCACTCTTTTGTGACTTCGGTGTGAACCGTACAATATACTTGCTAGATGAAATCCTAAAAGGCCGAGAGATCAAGCAAGCCCTTTTGAGACTCGTTTATATTTCGACCGTACCAAGGGTGTTTGTTGGAGGTGTATTGGTTGGTGGAGCTAATGAGGTCATAAATCTTCATCTCTCTAGTAGGTCCTTAAAGCCAATGCCAAAAAGGCGAGGAGCTTTATGGCTTTAATTAGTTAACGAAATTGTTGTAACACTTGAATTTGCAAGTACTGTATATAGTATTGTAGTTTTAATTATTGATGTCATATATGTTTTTGGCTAATGATGACTTGAGTTTGCAAGTACTATATATAGTATTGTTAGCTTCTATCATTTTTTTAAGCTCATTGTCACAAAAAAGTGCTTAGCAAGTTAATAAATCGACATGCATTTATCATTTAACTTAACGATCGAGATTCAGTCAAATATTTTTACTTTGAATATGTATAATTATTTGGTTCACTTGCCGCCATTAAGCTCATTGTCAAGTAAAGTTTCTGGAAAGTTGGTAAAATGTACATGCATATCTTCCTTTGCATCTTGGTTTTTGCGGTTTGATTCTTGTACTGTTATAGTAATTTTGCAAATATTATAATTTAGAATTTACTGTTCTTTTTTGCAAAGTTTGACTTGCATGTATATTCCATAGATTTTCATGATTGCTAAAATAAAGAAGATTAATCTTGAATGGGTTTTAGTATACCATCCACCATAGTTTCATTGCAGTAAAAAATTAATTCACTCTTAAGCTCATGATTCTTAAACCATATACTTTCGGATTATGCATACAATCAAAATTCAATGTTCCTTGTTATTTCCAAAATTCAGTGTTCCTTTCGTAGTTCTTGTTCTATTTTGTCAAATATAATATATATCAATACAAGTAGAAATACATAGTCATGCTTAGTTTTAGGGAGTCTCGAAGATTAGTATCAAAATTATTTCCTAAAGTTCTATTACATCATCCATTCATATTATCCAATCTCGTAAAAAATTGCATATCATCTTTAATTGTTATATTTGTTCATTACACCCTTGAGTTAATAATTCCTTGTTGTCGACTTTCTAGTACTAACCTTTTTTTTTTTTCTTACTTTCCCCTTTAGATTGTTTTTTTTGGTTTGTACTTGCAACTCTAGTCCCAGAATTAAAGATGTGTTTGTTGAAAATCATCCACAAAAGGTACTTCACCTTAAAACTTAGCACTATGAACTTTATATTTTATAAATATATGTCAATTGTACATCTTTTGTTCAAGATATTGTCGGGTCAATATTGATTATTTGTATCAACCTTTGTCGGGTCATGATTGATTATTTGTATTGACTCTTGCCGAGTCATGAATGATTATTTGTATCGACCCTTACCGGGTCATGATTGATTATTTGTATCAATCCTCGTCAGATCATGATTGATTGATTATTTGTATCTACCCTTGTCGGGTCATGATTGATTATTTCTATCAACTCTTGTTGGGTTATGAATGATTATTTGATTCGATCCTTGTCGGGTCACGGTTGATTATTTGTACAACCCTTGTCGGATCATGATTGATTGATTATTTATATCGACCCTTGCCAGGTCATGATTGATTATTTATATTGACCCTTGTCGGGTCATGAATGATCATTTATGCCTATTTATTAATCTTAATATTTTATTTATTTATTTATTATCAATCAGCTTTTATCCAATTTGTTTTATTAATTACTGATAGCCGTCATGATTGATTGTTTTAATTGGTTTGTAATTAAGGAAATTGATAAAATTAGGAGAAACTATGTCAAAATTTTTTCAAGAATGTATATTAAGAATAATTAAAAAGTTTTTTTTGGAGATATGATGGGTAATCTTGTCGGACCACTCTATGTTAAACGATGATGATAAATGGATTGGTAAGCCTAAATCACTTTCTTTAGCTGGCAATTACAGGGGTTCGCATTAGATATACATAAGCTAATTATAGGAAATAAGTTATTGGATTTGTTTAGTTTATGTTATTGTCATTGATTTCATGAATGATATTTATATCAACTCTTGTCGGATCATGATTGATTGATTGATTAGTTGTATCAATCCCTGCCGAGTCAAGTTGAGCATTTCTCATTTTTGTAATGAAGATATACTTAAAATCAGGAGAAACTATGCCGAAATTTTTGTAAAAAATGTATACTAAAAATGCTCAAGTAACAATATACTACAAAATAGTCGTAATAGGGGTATTATAAAAAATTAGTGACTGTAATATAGGTGTGTGTGTGTGTATATATATATATATATATATATATATATATATAGACACAGTACCATAATATAGGTGTGTGTGTAATATTTAGTCATTTTATGTTTCAAAGTGTGTGGCCCATTTTGCTTCTTTACATCATCTTCTCATTTAGACTATTATTGTATATTTAGCAATCGCAGGCTTGAAAATCTTTACATATTGTTTTTTCAATAACATCTAGATTGTCTAATTGACAATATTTGTATGTGGATTCTTTAGGAACATGTATGATGAACAAAAAAACTAAATTCAAATACCCTTAATTTTGCTGAACATTGTTAACAGATAGCTGATATTGGGAAACGAAAAGATAAGAATGTGGGTACTAACAAGAAAAAGAACTCTTCTACCACCAATACATGATCATTCATGCCTCCTCCTATAAATGCCTCATCTAATACAGTACCGCCACCTATGTCTTTTAATATGCCTCATTGAGTCAGCCATATACACCTGTTCCTTTTGGTATGTCTCCTCCTATCAGTCAACCACCTAGATCTAAGTCTTTTGACATGCTTCCTCCTTCGAGTCACCTACCTACATCTATACCTTTTAACATGCCTCATCCTAGGAGTCAGTCACTTACATCTGTGCCTTTTAGCGTGCCTCATCCTATGAGCCAGTCACCTATCATACCTCCTCCTATGAGCCACCTATCTACATCTATGCCTTTTAGCATGCCTCCCCATAAGAGCCAAGCACCTATCATGCCTCCTCCTATGAGCCAGCCTCCTTTACATGGTATGCAAGAAACCTTCAATTATTTGGTATCAGAAAATACTGGAGCGGCCGGAACAGTTGACGGTGTACACCCTTTAACACAATCATCAGGTGCTTCAAATGATGGTTCAATCAACGCTTAGAATGGAAGGAATACTACAAAAAAATTTATACGGCCACGTGAGGCCGATCTTGAGTAATGAATTTATATTATATTTTATTTAATTTCATTAATTGATAATATGATTTAAATTGTAATGTTATGATTTTTTGTAGGTTCACATATTTATGATTCATATTTTTCATTGATTAGGTTTGAATTTCATCAGCACGAGTGCGTTTCGCGTATTAGTCACCTTATCAAAACTAATTTAACTAGTCCTTACCATATTTGGAAGAAAATACCAAAAGAGTTGTGAGACTTAATGTTTAGATAATTTGGAATGAGCTACTGTTTTTTTTCATTATTCAAATTTACATTTTTTTTTGTTTATAATTTTAACATTATAATTTATTTGTGCTGTTGTCTTGGTATGTAGAATTTTTTTCATTTGGCCTTCGCAGACAGAAACTAGAATCCGCAAGATATTTGAGTATTGCGGCTCAGAATGCATGAAGAATCTAATGCATGACGTTCGTGAAGGTTTTAGGATGGCCTCAATTGCTGAAGATATGGGATGGAGATAAGTTCAAATATTGATCCTTGAGTAAAACAAATAAGCAATATCGTGCATCCACTTGCGATGGTAAAGGATTTTCGCTCCATACTGGTGGCAGCATTACTCATTTGACACATCGGGATAGATTGGTATATATTTAAATACTATGTTTTAGTTTGGTTATTATAACATAGTTTTTTTTTTCTTTTTTCTCTTGCATTATCTTGCATATTTCAAAATTTCTAGATTAAAGAAAATAATGGTCGTGATTCTAGTGTCGCTGCTACTTTTCTACACACCCATGAAAAGAAGGCAAATAAGGAGGGCCCTAGGCCATGGATAAGTCAGCCATCACAATAGTCCTTACCTAGTGAAATTGAAGTATGGACAGAAACTATTGGTGGGATGAAGAAAGAACGCGTGATTGGCCTGGCAAGTTTAGGTAGATTTGATTATGGCGGTACGTCGTCTGACACATGTGGGATGCCTACCGAATTGGAGATCACAGTTCAAAAACAAACAAGCATATCCAAAGCCTCCAAAGCACAATTTGTATCCTTACAGACAAGTAAAAATGAACTTAAAGATACAGTTAGTAGCTTAAAGTCTAAAATTGAGGTATTTGAAAGGTTTGGAATTTCATATTATTATAATGATTTTGTTGTTGACAGGTTTGGAAATGAATAGAATATTATTTTTTATTTTTATATTTTTTAGCAACCAATTTTTTCGTTGCTAATAGTTTTTTCATTTTTAAAAATTTAATTACCGACCGATTTTTTTGTTGCTACTGGTATCTTTAGTAACGGATTTTTCCATAGCTAAATTCAACAACTGATTTGTTCGTTATCAATGCTATAATTAGCAACGGATTTTTGATCACTAAATTCAACAACAGAAAAATCCGTTGTTATCATAGGTGACTGAAAACTATCAAAACCAAATTTAGCAATCGATTTTTTGACAAAAATATCGGTTGCTAAAATTTCGTCGGTAATTCCATTGCTATTTTTTACCGACGAACGATTTTTCGACAAAAATTTTTCGTCGGAAAATCACCCAATCGTTGCTAAAGCTCTTAGCAACTGATTTTTGATCAAAATTGATCGCTAAATCCGTTGCTAAATAATGTTTTTCTAGTAGTGAAATATATGCTTAATTATCATTCCAATATTTTTGTGTCGGAGAAAAATTAGATCTTGCTAATAAATTTACAATACATGTTAGCACTGAGCTATTATACTTCAAGACCAAGAAGTTCTTCACTATTCTCACTAGAGCAAAAAATTATTGTTCTTGACATCAAGCGATCTTACAACTATAGAGGTATTCAATCGATGTATTTTATCCATATAGAATTGTTCTAATGCCTTTTTGGTATAAGTTCATTGATGAACAAAAATTTCGCTCGATAAATAGTCAAACTATAGACATTTTGCCAAGATCTTTTAAATAAATTCTTATCTTTTGAAGTTTTTTAAGAGTTCTAATGAAACTCTTTAGGAATTCAAATAATATTTATATTATCAACATATATAATAGTTATCACTAGCTCTGATCTTGTGCCATTTGTGAAATCACATAGGCAAATTAGGTGATCTTTATAACTATTATTCAAAAGATACTCATTGAGGCGATTATATCATATTCGTCTAGATTGCTTTAATCTAATCCATACAAATATTTTCATATTCTCATTGAACAATGTTCCCGATAAACTTTAAATGTTTCAAGCGTGTTAAATGTTTCAGGAATTTTCATATAGAAAACGATATCAAATGAACCATACAAAATATGTTCAATATCCATTAGACACATTTCAATATTTCGTGAACTACCATTCAAATTAAATATCTAAAGGTGATCGCATCCACCACTAGAAAATATGTCTCTTCATAATTAATGTCAAATATTTACAAAAATTTTGTTCAATAAGGTGTGCTCTATTTGGCACAGTTTCATTTTTCTCATTTCATTTTCGCACGAATATATATTTGTACCCAACCAACCCTACACCTTTAAGAATTTGGACTACAAGTCCAAAGTCTTCACGTCTTGACCATGAATTGGTTTTTATATTGAGTCTTTCAATAATTTCTATACTGATATTTTTTGACAAATTTATATTCAAATTCAAGATCCTCAACTTCTATTCAAAACATCATATGATATTTTAAACAATAATATGTTATCGATAACAATATCTTTCGGTTCTGTGTTTTCCAATATTGGCATAAGTCATTGAGATCTCTTCATTTTAATTAGATTCAGGTACCTGATCCACTTTTGGAATTTTATAATTAGTTATGTCTAGGGTCTCTTCAAGAGTACCGGCCTCCATTGTATGACCATCTTTAATATTTGCTCATTTTCTCTTATGAGAATTCTTTGCTTTTGGAACCGATAGGTCAACCACACCTTATACGTGGCTAACTACAGATTGTTCTATTGGGACACCAATTCGAATTAGAGCATTTTGGCTGGTAAATGAGATTTCATTCATTTTAAGTTAGTTAATGAATTTGAAAGTTGATTCACAATATTTTACAAATGAATTATCATTTAAACTTCTAGTTATCACAATGATCAAAATGTAATAATTTATTTCATTCAATTTTTCTATCCAACTACTTATCTTCTTCCCCTAATATGGGAAAATATTTTCAAAACAATCGGCAAATCGTGTCATAATGAAGTCTCTTTTTAATATTTCAAGATATATTTCAATCATATAGGGAGACTCATATCTAACAAATATTCATATCTTTCTTTTGTGACCCAGCTTTATTCGTTATTATGGAATAACTAGAATATATACTGCACAATTAAAAATTTTCAAATGGAAAAATTTGACTCCTGACCAAAAGTAAATTATAATGAGGAGAATTTAAAATATTTTATTGGCCTGATGCATATAAGTGTTGCTGCATAGCATTTCTTTATACATAAATAGACAATTTTATTCTCATAAGTAATGGTCTAACTATTGATTGAAGGCATTTGATTAACAATTCTTCTAAACCATTTTGTGCTTGAACATGTGTTTCAAGATGTTCAATAGATATCATCAAACACTTGAATTCTTCATCAGTATTATCAAGACAAACTTTTTAATTGTATAATCTAAAAATCGTGCTCAAAATCAATTAAATTATTTGATTTAGCAATCTCACAAACTCCAGGTTCTAAATCAATAACAATTACACATGTAACCATGTAGCAGATGCATCTATCAAAATTATAAAATATCTACATGGTGCACAAATCAAGGGCGAATGGGCCCATTTGTCTCACCATTATTTCATTCTAGAAATGTAGGGGATATAATTCCTATTTTAACTGGTGATTGTCTAATAATTAATTTTCCTTGAGAATAAGCAACACAAGAGAATTCATTAAATTGAAGAATTTTCTGGTTCTCTAGTGGATGTCCATGTGAATTCTCAATAATTTTTATGCATCATAATTGATTCGAAATAGTCTAACCGATCATTGCCAAACAATAAAACTATTTGAATCAGTAAATTTCAGGTTTATTGTAACATGTGTTTCAATTGTACTAATATATGTATAGTATAAAATAAAGGGAAAGACATGCAAATTTTCCTTAACAATCAGTAAACTTTTCTAATATTACATAGGTACTCAACAATTTTCTCATTTTTTGTCTCAAAATGATATCCTTTACTAGGGGTGTTCATTTGACCAATGTTCGACTTGATTTGTTTGACTTTCGACTTGAAAATCTCAAAGTCAAAATCGAGTCATAAAAATCCAAAATCGATTAAAGTCGAGTCGTTTAAATTCGACTTGTTCGACCAATAAGTGTCGAGTCGTTTAAGTTCGACTTGTTCGACCAATAAGTCGAACAAGTCGAATAAGTCGAACATTTAATCTTTTCTTATTCTATATTTTAGTTCTAAAATTTAGTAAGTTATCCATTAAACTCTATATCATTCCACAAAAGTGTATTAAATTTATGTGTACAACTTATTAATGTAATACTTTTGTTTTAATTATTTCAAATTTCACATTATCATCTTTATATTATTGTGTACAAAAATATTATTCACAATATATATATGTGTGTGTAGTGTGTATACACACATGTATACACACACATACAAAAGTTACAAATCTTAATATATAAATGTGTATTAGTACAAATATTATATATAAATATTAAAATTGATTTACAAAATCTCAAATTTAGATCCACTTACCAAAATCAATTCATATAGAAAAATTTAATTGAATCACCAACCCCTATTAAGTTATATTCTATAATTATATAGAAATATATATGATTACTTAATTCTATCTATATTAATAGTAAGTTAGTAATGCATTTAATATACTTGCTAATAGTAAAAATGTTATGTTAATAAGTTATAAAGTATAAATATATAAGTATATAAATTAAATGTTATGTAAAACATATTTTATTACAATTACAAGTTATACAAATCTTAATATATGAACATAAGAACATGTATGTATAGATATATTATATGTAGATGTTTCATTAAATACTTTAGTACATATAATTACTTAACTCTAGTATCCATGTGTATTAAAATAAAATTAGTAATTCATTTAATTAATTATTAAAAAAAAAAGTGTTACATTAAAAAGTTGTACTCTTACATTAATGTATAAGTACATAAATTGTATATAACACCAATAATTATACAAAGAAAAGATATTTAAGTATTAAAAAAATAATTTTATCAATTATTAACATATTTAATTATTAAGAATTAAGAATATTATGCTAAAATATTATATACACAAATACATTAATATATTATTATAATTGTATATCCTCATATATACATACATATATACATACATATATATATATATATATATATTTGTTCGACTTATTTGACCGGTATTTGACCGGCCAAGTCAAACAATTTGTTCGACCGGTAAACCAGTCAAACTAGTAAATTTATAAATCAGTATTCGACCGGTAATTTGACTTGAAAGTTGAAGTCAAAGTCGAGTTGGGAAGACGTTAGTTAGTTTGACTTTGAGTCGAAAGTCGAATAAGTCAAGTCAATTTTTTTTTGACTTGACTCAACTCGACAATTCGAGATATCTTGACTATTCAACTTGACTGACTTTTGAACACCCCTATCCTTTACAGCGAATATCTTTGAACCTTAATAAATTTTTTTGAGATTTAGTAGAGAACAATGTATTATTTATAACCAATTTTGTTTCTTCAGAGAGACATATATTTGCTCTATC
Organism: Cinchona pubescens; assembly: GCA_025175665.1. Taxonomy (NCBI): domain Eukaryota; kingdom Viridiplantae; phylum Streptophyta; class Magnoliopsida; order Gentianales; family Rubiaceae; genus Cinchona; species Cinchona pubescens. Next base: position 825,475 of record JANKKI010000031.1, on the reverse strand, counting down.
AGAGCATTCAATTAATTTTTTGGCATTACCACTTATGGTGTTAACATTTGTTTCTCTTAACATTAGGTGGGAAAAATATTTCTTAACTTTTGAGTATCAAATGTATTGTTGTACTGTCAGAAGTATATATTCTCGTATATTGGATACATTTAAATATATATCTATACGTTTCTCATTCAAAATAAATATCAAAACAAACAAATTAATGCAAAAGGACAAGACATATAGAATTTTGAAACTATAATGAAAACATGCTAAATAAAATATCACGATATTTTCTTTCTTAAATCTTTCCACTGTCAACCAAACGGTTAATACTTCCTTCAAGGAAGAAATCAATAGCACAATGACTTAAAGACGGTCAAAGTCATTATAGAGAAAACTTGTTTCTTTGGTTTTCTCTTTGTTTTTCAATAATTTTTGAGAAAATGCAAAAAGGTTATTTGATGTAGGACAGGTACGTGACCAATGATTTTTTTATGCCATAATAATAACATTTATTTTCATATCATTCTTAGTCTGTCGAATATTATCTTTCTCTTTTATCTCTTCATTATTCTATCACTTTTAATGGTGAGATATAGTGCTATAATCAGAATAATGCTTACCGATAACAATCATGAATATGTTGACTTTGACCATCACCACGTTCATAAGTAATATTTAAACTTTTGTCACATTCACTTCGTGGAATGAAGCATAATTAATTGGATGAGATTCATTTAAGTAATAACTCATTATTTTATTCAGTCATAAGAAGACATGAAAGTTGGAATATTTCCTAAAACTCTTTACCAGTATTGCTTCTTCACGAACATATTTAAGGCAAGAAAAGTAGAGAATATTTTTTCTAATATCAATGAGGGATCTATATAATTTTCCCATAAATTTGTTGGATCTTTTAAATAGGAATATTTTGAATCTTTCAAGGATATAATGGCAAAAATTATAGATTTTGTTTAGCCTTGCTTGGATATAGTATGTTGCATTTTCTGATTGTGTTTTCAGGACACATGGAATCCAAATAGATTTCAACATCTAAAATTCAAAATAGAAAGTTCTTGCTTATTATGCCATGAGCCATAAATTCAAATTTGGTATAATTTGAACTGAATTAAACTAACAAAATAAATTCTAATAATACTATATTGATACAGTTGAAAATATAAAAACAAAAGATAATAATAGAGAATACCCAAAATCTTTAAATCATACCTTGACTGTGACAATTAAAGTTCTACATATCTTCGTCATGTTGAAAGTTCTACGTACCTTCATTGTGTTGATTTAAAAGTCTATCTCAATTGGTCAGAGTCTTGTGCTAATAACATGTTGTAAAACTAAGTCAAAATTATTAAACTTGACACATAGAAAAAATATCTAAAGTAGGAAATATAGTAAGTGTAGACAAAAAAATAGTAAGAATTTTCTAATGTTCAATATTATCAACTTTCGTTAGACTTACAAAAGACTTAGAAATTAGCTACCAAAACTCCATATTTATAGGGTTACAAAACAGGGGATTCATAAACACTTAATATAATACATGAATCACGGAAATCAATAAACTTTCATACAATTCAAGGGGATGAATATTACATTATAATCTATGCGTTTGGGAAGACGAATGGACATCCACCTATTTAGAATTTATAAAATTTTTGAAAAAAATGTTTTCTTTTCTTTAGGAAACTATCTTATGGTATTTCAAAAATTTGTACAATACAATTCTGTATTTTAAAAGCTTCCTACGAAATAGTTCGTAACAAGGTAATAGAATTCCATTTATTTTATAATTTGGATCATCGAGTTGTTTTTGTGAAGTAACATATTACATTTAGCATTATTGATTGAATAATATATATATCATTATCTATTCAGAAAAATTCTACTGTCCCTTTTAAAAAATCATTCCCTTGTACTTTAAATACTTATACAATACAATACTGTGTGCTTTGAAAGTTTATATTGTATAAATTTTTAAAGTTAATGGAATAATTTTTTAAAAAGGGATATAGAATTCCCCCTATTGATATAGTACAACAAAGTATACGAATTTTCCCAATAGTCCTAGATGGTCTCCTACGACAGTTTAGACCATATCCGGCCTGCCATGAAATTGAGCTATCGGCATCGCATGCTAATCCATATAATATAGAATTTGGAATTTCCTTACTACCCATAATATTTTTCTTTGTTTAATAGGAAAATGACCAAAATAGTCAGTTATTTTTTTTCATCAAACAATATTGGTCCCTAAACTTTAATTTGTACTGCTTTAATTCTTGAATTTTTTCTTTTGCGCCAATATGATCCCTAAAAGGTGGGTCAGTCCAAAACTTCAATAGGAGCCAAAAAAAAAAAAAAAAGATGGGCTGTTACATTTAATTTTTTAGAAATGTAGATAGGCTGGTACATTATAAATATTGATATGGCCATAAGATACGCAAGAAGCAAGGTGGGGCTGGGGGTAGTAGAAAAGAAGACTGGTGAAGTTGTAGTAGCTGTCTGGGCTGTGCCACTGAACTTGAGGAGCAAAACTGCCCAAATGGAAGTTGAAGCAATAAGACTGGCTCTACTGAAGGCAAAGGAAAAACGTTGGCAAGATATCATTATCCAATCTGATGCTAAGTCTATTATCGATAGTATTAACCCTACAGAGGATTATATTTTGGAGGACATTAGGAGTTTGTGTAAAAGTTTTAAGAGTTGTTCTTTCTCGTTTGTTAGAAGAGAAGACAACAAAGTTAGTCATGAAGTTGCAAAATTTGCAACTAACTTTATTCGTGATGTAGATTGGAAGCTTAGCTTTCCTTGTGGATTGAACAATTAGCACGGGACATACGAGGGTAGTTACCCACTAATTGTATTTAGTGACCTATATGAAAATTAATTATGACTTTTGGGTAAAAATAAATAAATAAATAAATAAAAGTTATAATTTTTTTTTAAAAAAAAATTCAAAAAAAAAATTAAAAAATTCTCCAACTCCACCATACCTCTACCTCCACCCACTACCTCTCCACCTCCCTCCTCTATCTTTACAGTCACCACTTGTCCACCTCCCTCCCTCTACCCCAGCCTCCTCTCCCTACACCATCCATCACCATCCAACTCCAATCTCCTCTCCCTACACTATCCACAATCCTTTCCTCTCCCTTTGCTCCACTACCCCTCTCTTCCAGTCTCGCTACCCTTCTTCCTCATCCCTCCCTCCCCATCCCTTTACCCCTCCCTTCACCACCATCCTCTACTCCACCCCTTCAGATCTACCATTCCTTCCTCCTTTTCTATCGCCATGGGTTGTGGAGGTAGATCTTACAAAGGTTATCAGAACTAACTAAAAAAATTACCTATTGAAATAAATATACCTTATAACATATTTGTCCAATTCTACTTTACACATACTCATTTTATTAGGATTAATTATAATGCATCTGAATTTCTTCAAATCAAAAAGCATTATAAGTTGTTAAACACTAGGAAAAGAAATTGGATTACCTAATCTGTTTCATTTTTAATTTCTTTGGTTTTGGTAAGGGTTAATTAATCCAAGATCCGAAGTTGTTTACTAATTACAATTAGTAACTAATTTTCTCTTGAAGGCCGAAGTGATTTTCCTTTGTCAACTGAGGCGCCAAAACTTGGTTAAATTGATTGGCTATTGCTGTGAAGATGAAGAAAGGTTGAAGGGTGGTAGAGTGGGAAAAGGGGAAGGGGTTATGGATAGTGTAGGGAAAGGAGGTGTAGAACTGGTGGCTGTGAAGATAGGGGAGGGGGTGCAGAGGTGTGGATGGAGGTAGAGGTATAGCGGAGATGGAGAATTTTTTTTAAAAAATTTTGAATTTTTTTTAGTTTTCTAACTTCTTTTGTATTTCTTTTTTTTTTTCAAAGTTTAAGAATAACTAATATAGTTTTTACAAACATTATATGTAGCAACCCATTTAAATTTCTTTTTTTGCCCCTGTTTTTATCGATAAAAGTTGGAAACTACTGAAGTTTAGTGTTGTGCCACACAGTCTAGGGATCATTTTGATGCAAAGAAAAAAATTCAAAGACTAAAGCGACACACATTAATATTTAAGAACCAACGCTATTTTATAAAAAAAGTTTAAGGGATCCTTTTGGTCGTTTTGTTTTTAATACTACATACACATCATCATTGTTGCATGTAGGCACTTAATGTCATAACATGGCATGTGCTAAGCAAACAAATTAGTCCTTTTTACATGATAGATGTTATGAATTCTATGTATAGTAAACGGATATCCATTCTTCTCCTCAAGTACATTGGTAAATATGTCATTCATCCCCTTAGTTACATTAGATTATATGAGGTACTTTCCCTTGGTTTATTGATCTATTAATTTATGTATCATATTTATTTTTTGTTCATAAACCTTCTATCTTGTAATACTATAAATAGACATATGTGTAAATTTTGGTATCTCATTTATAATGCTAATGAAAGTTAATAATAAAGAGTATTGAAAAATTTCTTACTATTTCTTTATCTACTTTTTCCTTGTTTACACTTACTATATTTTCTATTTTAGTTAGTTTTATAGTCAAGTTTAATAATTTTGACTTAAATTTTTAGTTAGTTTTATAGTCAAATTGAATAATTTTGACTTAAATTTTTAGTTAGTTTTATAGTCAAATTTAATAATTTTGACTTAGATTTATAATAGTAGAATAAATTTTAGAAAGAAGGTAAATTATTTTTCTTTTTTAAGGTCATGGCATATTAGCGACGCATATTTTATTAACTAACAGTAATATTTAGGGGCCTACCAATTAAGTCAAAGTTTGAATATGCACATCAAGTGGTCGCACTACATATCATTTACTATGTTGGCAAATTGAGCCTTGTTTGGGATTACGGTGACTTATTACAAAATACTTTACGCAGTAGAACTTTTATAAAATGCTTGGCCTAGAACTTTTATTAAAATGCTTAGTAAGTACTTAATTTTTGTTATTTGAGAACAAAATTATTCTATCTGTATTCAATTCTAAATTTATGATAAATCGTCAAACTTTATTTTTATTTATTTAAAAAGAAAAGTTAATGCAAAAGCACCAATTTCTAGTTTGTCTGAATAGTACTTTTCTAATCAAAAACTTTATCCTTAAATTTGAAGATAATACTTTCCAAAAATCTCAAAAAGTACTTTTATCATTTAAAAATACTTCTACCGAAAATATCTTTACCTCAAACGGGGCTCAGTCCCTTTTCATTGAAGGAAATAGACCATCTGATTATTCAAAATATACCAAAGCAAAACCACAAGTTAGCCATGCGTTGGAAAGAAGAGTTTTGAAGCCGAAGGTATCATAATAACAGCACACATGCTGTTAAGTGAAACTAAAATAAAATTAATACAATCATCAGAGATACGATATTTTTGCTGCAAATCTGCTGATCCCAATGAAATCAGAGTTATTTTTTTACTTAACTACTCAACTGGTGCGCTTGATAAAATTGAAATATGAATTCTGAACACTGAAAATTAAGTGTTGAAATCTTGATTTGCTAAATTCATAAAATTGTATCCGTTTGATAATTAGCTGAATTTGAGTACTGAATTAAAATATTTTATCCAGTATATATTATATATTTTGATGATAATATATATTTTTTTATGGTAGATTATTTTAATTATAATATTTTTAATACAAATAAATAATTTATTATTATAGAGTATGTGTGTAAGAGAGGGGTATGTGTGTGTGTGAGAAAGAGAGATATTATGCACAAGTATGTATTTATATGCGAGAGATAATGAATATAATAAGTGCAAGTGTACGTTTTTGTATTAAAAAAAATATAATATGTGAAAGTGTGTATTCATGTGTTAGAAAAAAAAGAATATAATGTGTACAAATATATGTGTGTGAGGGAGACGGAGTATAGTATGTGTAACTATGTGTATGAGTGAGAGAGCGAAGGTAGTGTGCAAGTGTGTGTTCATGTATGAGAGATAATGAATATAGTGTGTGTGTTTATGTGTAAGAGTGAAGAAATATAGTATGTTCAAGTGTGTGTGTGAGAAAGGGAGAGAAGGAATATTTTTATGTAAGTGTGCATCTATGTGTGAGAAAAAATGAATATAATATGTGCAAATTGCAATTGTGTGTTTATGTGAGTGAGAGAGAGAATATAATATGTGCAAATGCGTATATATGTGTGAGAGAGAAAAAATATAGTATATTCAAGTGTGTGTTTATATATGAAAGAGAATGAATATAGTGTATGCAAATTTGTATTTGTGTGTGAGAAAGAATAAATATAGTGTATGCAAATGTGTGTTTATATGTGAGAGAATGAATACAGTGTGTGTAAGTGTGTGAAAAGAGTGTGTGATTGTGAAATAAAAAAAATTTTGGTGAGTTTTGCTACGGTAGTAAAGAATTCACTAAATTAAGTGATGGATTTTTCACTTAAATGTAACCCATTTTATATAGAAATTAGATGGCATTTGATGCATTCAGAGGTAAGAAAATATTGTTATCAAACACACTTAATATAAAAAGCATTTAATGAATTAAGTTTAAACACTTAATGGGATTATAAAACACCCCTGTTCGTTTGGACTGAAATATTTTCTAGAAATTTTTTTGATGCCAAATATCGGAAAATATTTTTCGGTATAAAATATTTTCTAATTTTCCTTCCTCTGATTGAAAATAACTTACAGAATTTTTTAGCGTAAGTTATTTTCAAATAATTCAAAGGTGACATTAAATCTTAAATACTTACTTTTATAATTTCAATTGCTAAACTTATTTTATTTTCAATTATTTTTTATTTGTTTTTCTCTTAATTATGGATTCACACTAATATAACTATCATTATACATATTTTACTACTATATTGTACTATCATTTAATTTTGACCAAAATCAATCTTTTATTAATCACAATTACTTGTAAAGGATTTATTACCATTGTTATAAGTTCTTATATATACAATTTTTTACCTTATATTTATAAAATTAAAGATGAAACCGTTAAAAATTTTTATTTCAAAATATTTTCATTTTGTTAACCGAACACCGAAAAATTATATGTAAAATAGACTTTTTCATGTAAAATATTTTTCAAAAAAAAATATTTTTTCCAAAAAAAATTTTAATCCGAACGAACGCATCTAATTTAATCTTTTTCCAATATAATTGTAATGATAACGTTAAAAATTAATGCAAGTAAAGGGGATGGTCCAATACCCGAAAACATAGGTAAAACCAGAAGAGATTGAGAAACTCACTGCGACAAAAAATGAAACTTATTTAAGCAAACCTTAATCAAAGGTCAGCTCACGTTACCTTGGAATTTAATTTCTTGTTCAGAATTAAATTATTTTATTACTAAAATTCTGAAATTTTTATTTTGTTTCGTCTCTTCTCCAAATTAAGGAGAACCATAAGAAAGGGCCGTCTTCAGCCCTCTCGTCGTCGTCCTCCTCCTCCGGAGCTCCTCTTTCATGAAGATTTCATTATTGTAGTAATGACTTTTCCTCTTCACATGATTGCTAGTTGAGGGCCCTTCTGCATGCCTCCTTTCTCCATCTCCACCAAGGCCTTTTCTGGTATTAATTAACATTTCTTTAATGTACTTTTTTTTTTTCTCCTTTGATATCATTTCAAATATCCAACTATTTTGTGAGTACTCATTTTTTTTTTTTTTTTTTTTGTCTGCATGGTTTTGATGGTCAAATAGCTATGCTTAATAATAACATAAATGTTTGTAGGAAAAATGCCTGATGTATAATTGTATACCTGAAGTGTTGCAATCTTTGATTTTATACCTTTTTTTTTTTGGGGGGCGCGGGGGGGAGTTGATGATGAATATGTTACATGCATCATCTATTAATTGTTTATAATTATGAAGATCATTTGTTTCGATTATTGCAATTTAGTTGGAATAAGAATTTCAATTTTTCAAAAAGGTTGGTATTTTAGGCAAGTTCTACCATCCAAGGAAATATTTGGTTGACTTATTATAAGGAGTAAGTTTTTAAAATATATAATTTTATATAATACGAAATTTTAAAACACCGCAGAATTTTCCTAAGTTTTTATATTGATTTTGTATATCGTTGCCACAAGAGCAAAAAGATTAGAAATTAGATGCCATTTGTTTACTGCATTTTTCTTGTTTCCCAAGTGCCGGTGTTTAATTTACAAATCTGGTGTTTGATCATCTACAGCATACTTGCTATTCTACAGCATGTTTTCTTTAATTTCATTAAAGCCTGACAGTACAACTCAAAAGAGGCATATCCCTCTCACCTTAATTAACCTTAGATTTGATCGACAAGAATATCATCAGTTTTTGTACATGTAATTTTGGGAGCACAACCTTTATTAAAATCATAAAAACAGTCTTTTCTGTCTGTAGTCCAAGAAAGACATTAATTAGTTTATTTGCTCAATGATTTCTGTAAACACCTAATGATCATGTGAAGGCAGAAGGCTCTACATGCTGCGTATTGAATCATCTCTTAAACAAATCTCAAGAGCTAATCTTGTTCCTATGGAATCAATAATGCATTTGACATTTAATTATCTAGTAAATTAATTGATTTAGGATCATGAGGAATTTCTCCAGCTTGCAATACTCTGTTGTCTTGATGCATAAGTAAATTGAATTCAGACTATTTCAGACCATCATACAGAGACAAGATCAATTGTTATGAAAAATCCCCTATAAAATGCAGAGGTACAATATCTGATGAGACATATTGATCTACAAGGAATTACTGGACCCGTTGAATTAAACCTCAATATTCTCTTCATTCTTGTGGTGATTAAGCATAATAGAGAAATGGCCGAAGACCATGGAGGATGCAAGGTCACTGGAATCAGGCAAATTGTAAAGCTCAAAGAATTCCTCCACAAGTGGCAAAATGTCACACTTGGTCCGAAGGAGAATTACAATGTGCAGCATTCCAATCAAGGCGGCCGAGGAGGCATTTCACCAGCAATTAGTAGGAGGCTTCCTTCGCCTTGAGGAGCTCCAATGTATATTGTGATTCAGATGAGGATAGTTGCCCGAGCCCTGAACTGCCCCATGATGTCCCGAAAGGATACTTGGCGGTTTATGTTGGCCCTGAGCTTCGGAGGTTTATCATTCCAACAAGCTATCTTAGTGATCCATTGTTTAAGGTGCTATTGGAAAAGGTTGAGGAGGAGTTTGGGTTTGATCATAGTGGCGGCCTCACCATCCCTTGCGAGATTGAGACATTCAAGTACCTCCTCAAGTGCATGGAAACTCATCAGAGAGAAAATCAGGCTGAACACAAGAAGGATGATACAGGTACTTTTAACTTCCCTTTTCTCAGGTTAGTTTAAATTTGCAAATAATTCGACTCATTCAATCAGTAACGAACTTGGATTGCAATGGAATTTTGGAAAGATTTTTCCCTTTTCACAGATTCATGAAATTGTGTTGATTTTGCAGCTGCAGCTTCATTTCCTGTTGAGGAGTAACTACAAGAATGCCATAGGATCTGAGAAGCTATGGTCCGGGCTGATTTTTCTGGTGTAAAGCAAGGGTGGTCTGTCTCCTTCTTTTGCAAATATCACATTTTCACTTTCATTTTGGTTTTCTATTTCATGTTCAAAGTGACCGAGAATTAGATAGATAGAAATTTTTGCAAGGCTTAATATATGGCCAACATATAGCTTTGCCTGCCTTCCCTTACCTTCGTAATTGACTTACATTTGATGTTTTGTAAAATGTAAAAGAATTTTTATGTTGTCCAAGGATGTCTGATGTAATTCTTTTATGGTTCTAACTGAAGATTTTGTAACTATTACTACATTTTTTTCAGAACCCCGTTTTGGCATTTTCTCACATTAATTATTCTTGTGCACTTATAATATGTTGGTCTCAGAATCTGCACATATTCGACCATAATATGAACTCTGAATGGTATCACCAAAATATTCACAACATATAAGTCTGTCTCTTTTTTTTTCTTGCTAATTAAGCCAATATCATATACTGTCTCTGCTAGATGTAGTTTCAAGATTTGATGAACAGGAGATGTTGGTTTCTCTTGAAAATTGAAATGCATTTAGTGATAATTTTGTAGTTAGTGGAGAAAGGCAAAAGCAAGTCAGCAGCACCAGAAATTGGAGCTAAATTTAGTGAATATATATTTCTACGAAATTCTATAGTAATGTTAGAACCATTCCGTTGTGGTATGGATACTTTTATACAATATAAGTTTGTAAAACACAATTTGTTATATTGTACAAACATCTAAAATATAATGGGATGATTACTAAAGGGACTGTAGAATTTTATAATATTTGTGCATCGATTAACCAATCGGTTAATAAATTTGGTCGAAAATTCAAATTTGATTTTAAATTCAATTCGGTAGAAAATTCAGTTAACCAAATTTAAATTCAATACTCAGTTTTGAATTCGATTAATCAAATTCAACTTGAGTTAATTGGACCCTTAATATTGGGTCCCAAAATCCTGTACAAAACTTATTTTTCAAGCAAAATTTTTCTAATTTTATTTCATTTTTGACACGTAATTTGATATTTTGTGTGAATTTTTATTGATAAATGATTCAGAAAAATAAGTAGAAAACTATATCATGTAAGTTAATTGAATAACAAGCAACATAATTACGTACAACATTATAATATCATGTAACTTGCAAAAATTAAAAAATACGTATCGCTATACTATTTAGTATGATTTATGGATATTAATTTAATAATATAATTAAGTATGAATTAATGTATAATAATATAAAATATAACAATTGTACTATGAATTAATAAATAAGAATATAAAATATAACAACTGTACGAATTAAGTTAAAAATAAAGCTAATCATAATAATATCAATAAATATACTTTTAGTTGAATAACAAAATTTGTATTTTTAGTAAGATATTTTTTATATATAAAAATATTTTAATAAACTTTATTTTTAATTATTGAATTGGGTAATTGATTAACCGAATTCAAAAAAGCTCTCCATAATTTTCGAATTCATTAATCCGTATTTATGAATTCAATTAACCCACCCATTTCTGATCAAATTTAAAATTAATCAAATTTATTAACTGAATTGAATTTAAAATCACTTACAAATTCGATTAACCGAAGACTTGTACATCCCTAATTTTTAGAGTAAAGAAAGCCTTGAAAGGAGCTGAATATGGTCCATTATACAAAAATCTTTCTTACTAGAGTTCGATTCTCATTAATTGTTCCATTTTATAAAACATTTTTGGCAAACATTTAATAAAACATTGGGAAATTGTGTTAAAAAAATGACAGCAATTGAATATTTCGGCCCATTACTAGAGTAAAAATATCCATAGCCGAGCTACTTAGGATGCTAGAAAGAAATGCTTGATCTATATTCCCTTTCTATATGTCTAATTAAATTCATGAGATTAATAAGGCAGCGGAGCAGTATTATAGTGAAAGTTCTTTAATTAATTCATATTAACGTGCTAATGTTCCCAATATTATCAGCATCATGTCTTCCTTTCCATGGATCAGAATATGACCAGTTTAAATGTAGTGTAGGATTTCTGAATTGAATGAAATCTTTTAATTATCACCTCTTTCTTAATCATTCCCTGAAGATTTTCGTGGAATTAAATATAGTGAGCTTATCCAATTGAAATATTTCCTCAGTTTCTAAGATAAAACTGGCCGAATTGGGGTGGAGTATCATAGTCTTTCTAGCTAATGGATATGACAAACTATGGCCCAACAGGCTTTAAGGCCTTGAAGTTTTAAATAAAGCAAGCCCCTATGGCGTGCGATAATGGTTTATTCGTGGTGCAGGGAATTCTTAGGCAAACTGAGTTTATGATAGGTATTTTGAATTTTTTGATCCAAATTTATTTAATCAGTAAGAGAATTATTTTAATAAAGTTACGTGGTGTGAGTGAATTTGAACCAAAGAGTACATGATGTCCAATTCACTTAAGAATTTTTCACCGTGTGGGATTAGGGGAGACAAAAAATTACACTTTTCAAGGTTTTATTTAATTCTTTTTTTTCGACATCAAGGTTTTATTTAATTTTCTCTTCTAAATCAGCTACTAAACTGAATAAAGTATAATGCCAGCATGCAATCCATTCCAATAGGCTACAGTCTAAAATTCCAACGACTTTTCTTGAACCCACAAGAATCGATCATTAACAAGGCGAAATGAAGATCTAGAGATATATTCTCGATTTGTGCTAAAAAAGGATGACATAATTGCTCGGTACAATTTGTTTATTGTATGCGTAGTGAATGTGTGGGAACCAATAAAATAATAAGAAGTAATAGTATTACAAATATTATAATCTTTAAAATTATAAATATTAGTTATAATTTTAACGAGAGAGTTTTTCTTTTTCACATATCAGTATCTAAAAACTAGAAAGTGAGGTCAACTTAAAATTTAGATATAAAATATAAGTATTTGAAGGAGTTTGTAACTTGTTGGAAGATTACCATATATAAACTTCCTATTTTCCTAAAATAATCTACTACAAGCTCAAACTTCACCAAGATCACCTACATAAACCTAGGCTCTTTGAAAATCAAAAATTGAAAATCCAAGAAAACTAAAAGAAAATAATCAAAACACAGCATCTAATACTAACAAACAAAAGTGGTCTCAAATGCAGCACAAAGAAAGAACTTTTGTGTGCATAGATTTCTCTTCGAAAAAAGTCGATAAGTTTAAGAGATTGCTTGTATATTTGGCAATAGAACTATCTCAGAGAATGAATCATGTCTAGGGAATTCTATTACCAAATTCTAGTTTATTTTTCTGTCAAGCCAGGTGAAGGGACAATCTAGCATTAAGGAAAAAAATTAGGTACATCTAATTGTGAACCTATTCGTAGACTTGTAGTGTAAATTAAATCTTATATAATTTCATTTACATCAATGATATAATATATTTTATTTATTTTATAATATTTAATTTACATTAAAACAGGTTGTGATGAGGGTTTCCAATTGCCACCCTTAAATGTGTATTATAAATTTGACTTGTAAAATTTTTGATTTTTAAACTTTATCTTACACATTTGTTCCCCCTGATTTTTAGATTGCCCCCTAATCAAAATTTTTTTTTAAAAAAAAAAAAAAAATCTCTTTTACGTGACTGCTTAAAGAAATTAGACTTTTACCATAATTATATACAAAAATTGAAAAAAAAATTACTATAGAAATAGAGAAAATTTGAAAGATCATAATAAAACTCAAGAAGATAATTTCACATTACAGTAATACATACTAAAATGAATGTACTTTAATCTTAAAGTGAAATCAAAGATCGGAAGCGTGTAAGTATTTTCTTAACATTACATGCCTATTAGGCTATTATTAAAATAGTGTATTTATACAAAATGATAATCAAAAGTTACTAATGTATTATTAAAATAAAAAAAAATGAACGAAATTTGACTAAAAATTTGAATCAAAGAATTAGTTATTTAATAAAATTTTGATACATAAATTGGTTTTGAAAAGTAACTTTCAAATTTACAAAGAATTTTCCTTACGAAAATAGGTGTATATTGTGATCCAACAGTACAATCATGTTGACGTTTTGAGTTAAAAAAAAAAATTTAAAAATAAAAAGAGATCCAATAGTACAAGAAAGATGGTCTGACTGTGCAACGTATCCCAATAAATGCGGTAAAGAGCAGAGCGCATGTGTTTTGGCATCAAATTTCAGCTAGTTATCACATCCACGTCAAGTTGGCTGCTGACTGCATCTTTTCATATGAAACCACATAAATTTTCTGTTCGATTTATATGCTCTCATGACCTTCACCAACCCCCTCCAACAGAGAAAGACAGCCTCTTTTACATTAGTTGTCACCATACGAGCAGCTAATATTAATTAGTTACTGAATTTTCGGTTTCTCTGGATGGGCTATCCATCCTAGATAATAACTAATGAGTCCCTCTCTCTGTGACTGTGTCTCTTTTTTCTTTTTCATTTATTTATTTTTTGGGTAATACCCTTTTTCTTTTTTCCACCTGAATAAAAAGAGCCTAGGAATTGCGTGGCGAGAGTTGGATTCAGGGCCGTGACCTCACATGTCATGTCTCCTCCTGCTTGCTTCTGTGCTTTTTTTTTTTTGACTGCAATGAATAGTTCAATGTATGCTTAAGGCGGATTTAAAATGTGCTTATTTTGTTTGTAAATATTGGAACAAAAAAATAAATAAATAAAGGGCAACATGCCAACATGCATGGCATGGTAGTCTACGTGTGCATGCCCATGCATATTTATGTGCACTTAATCAATGATTTTAATTAGGAAGGAGGTAGGGCCACATATGTCTTCAATCTGTTGAAAGTTTAGAAAAAGAAAAATGATAACTTATATAAAAGCTACGATAATCTCTTTCATGAGGCATATATTGAAGGAAAAATTAACATCTCAAGAAATATAATGAATCCTACTACTAGTTAAGGAGTAATTTAGATGACACAATAGATCAAATTAAGAATCTAGTTTGGAATGTTTTAATAATCATGCTCATTTTGCAAATTTGTGGTAGAAAAAGCAATAGTCTGTATTACTCCTAGTGTTTAAGATAGAGTCCTTACTTAGGAGTAGATTCTCCAAAGTTCTTCTATTTTAGGTCAGCAGAAGGTCGGTCTGACTAATCCTTCGAGCCAGGTTGCGCAAAGAGATATCCTCTCTAAAGTTGCGATTTTATCAGATTTCAAATGTACATTCGCTTCTAGAGTTACAAGTCACTTGCCACTCGCTCAAACACCTTTAGTACTTAAAAGATACCCTACGCACTCGTTGTAATGAGAATTGTAGGCACTTTCTACGGACTCTAGCTAAAGTATTTTGGAAAGATGACCGAACCAATTCTACATGATACAAACTGTGGCCCATGTACCAAAAGTTCGGTTGGCAATATAAATATAATAGCTGCATTGGGTAAGACCTAGTTGAATATTATTGTTTTGATTTAGTCATTTTAACATATTCATGTTTTTTTGCCAAATAATGATAGTAATTCTTTTCCAGGAACATTCATGTGATAAAAATGGATCACTTTAGTTCTCTTTGTTGATCATCTGCAATGCTCCAAGAACCAAGTCAGAAACTGAGTCGTTTTCGACTGCTTGGCCCAAACCCAAAAGTAGACTCAAACTCTGAAAGAATGGAGTAGATAGTGACATGTTAAATACGTTAAACCCTCTTAAGGTTTATGCTGTTTTGCACTAAACTATCTAATGTTATTTTTTTCTCGCTTTGTCCCTTTGATTAATA
Organism: Cinchona pubescens; assembly: GCA_025175665.1. Classification (NCBI taxonomy): domain Eukaryota; kingdom Viridiplantae; phylum Streptophyta; class Magnoliopsida; order Gentianales; family Rubiaceae; genus Cinchona; species Cinchona pubescens. The sequence goes on along the minus strand of JANKKI010000031.1, from coordinate 810,176 downwards.
GTTAAATGTAACTTTGCCCGTTAGTCTTTTTAAAAAGACAAATTTACCCTTAAAGATCAATTGCGATCAACCCCCTTAAGGTTTAAGTAAAATTTCACTTTACCCCCATAAAAAATAAAATTCAATAATATTATCAATATTGTTAAAATAATAAATATGCTCCAAATTAATTACTAATATTCTAATTCTCGAATTATACTTTCTTTAATATTTAAAATTTAAAAATACGATAAAATAATTAATTTTAAAATTTTTGATAAATTATTAAAGGTATTTCATCTAAATTATTTTAATTTAAGTTTCTATTTATATAATTTAGTAATGTTCCTTTGTATAATTTAGGTATTAGTTAAATTATATTAACAAAGAAAAAAAGTAAGAAGGAAATAATTTTAAGTAAACAATAAGAAAAGCAAAAGGAAAATAGACTGATATAACTTTAATAGTTGTTATAAGTTACGTATATTTAAAAATTTATTTTTACATGAAAATAAAATATAATAAAAAGACCAAAAAAATACAGAAAGTGCTAGAAAATTTTTATATTTAAATTTTTTTCACAAGTATTTTTAAAGAATACTGGTGTTGGTGGACATTATTATATTTTTAGTTATTTTAACAATATTTTTATATTGATTAATGACTAAAGTAGGTTAATTGATACAAAACTTGAATTAGGGACTAAAATAACAAATATAATAAATTTTAAGGGGTTAATTTTATATATTCTTGTAGTGTCCAAGGGTAAAAATGTCTTTTTTGACTTTCTAATAGTTAAATTGCTGACGAAAGGGGTAAAGTGAAAAAAAATAACGTTAAGTAGTTTACAGGTGCAAAATAGTCCAAATTATAAGGGGTTTAATATATTTAACCCTTTTCTTAATTGGTAGAATTTCAACTTTCAAGTAGTCTAATGGCTGTTGACAGCTTTTGGGTCCACTGTGTTCCCCATATTTGCTGTGGGCCAAACCTTGGTTATTTTTGCTGTGTGTCCGTCTGGTATTTTGTCCCTTTATTTACTGGCTCTTCTATTTTCCTTATAATTACATTTTTTTTTTTTTTTTTTTTCAAATATGTGGATAAGAGACCCAAAAGAAATAGGCAAATATTTAGGTAGATCCGATCTTTAATCCCACTTGTAGACCCTGTAGTGTGGATTAAACCTTAGAGAATCTACGACATGAGCTGATGTAAGTAAAATTTTTTAAGATTTAATCCTGACCACAAGATCTATAAGTGGAACTAAAAATCGAATCTATTTAAATATTTTCCAAATACATATATCATGATTGCGAAATAAATTAAATATAATGAGAATACTTTTTTTTTGGTCATATTTTCCTTTACAATAGACCACAGTATAATAGCATTATGCAGCTTCAATTATACTAATTGCACAATTGTCAATGTATATCGAAAGGGTGGATCATACAGGGTAGGAAAAGGGCGTTCGATCCTAAAATATTTAAAATTATATTTTTTTCCTCTTAAATTTTTTAAAATTATTATCATGCTATTATAAAAATTAAGTTTTGTCTTCTTAAAAATTTTAAAGAGTATAAAAAAAGTATTACCTACGTAAGTATTTATATAGTTTTATTCTCCAAAAGTTTCGAAAATATATTATTTTTCTTAATAGTTTTTAAAAATTTCAATGACTCACCTTAAAAATAATTAGATTTTACCCCGTAAAATTTTACAAAAATTATAAAATTATCTCTTCAAGAATATGTATATATAGTTTTTACCTCTCTAAAGTTCAACTCCTGAATCAGCCCTTGTATAGAACCAAATGTGTGAATTACTTGGTTTTTTTTTTTTCATTATGTTTTGGCTAGCAAAAATGTATATTTGCTAGATAATTGGAGAGATTACCTAGTACGGAGAATTGCATAACTTCTCTTATTAGGACAACAATTTCCTTTTTTTCTTATATAATTCTTTCTTTAATTATTTATGATTGTGTTATAACTCACAAACTTATGTATCAAATATATTTTCGTTCGTGAATTAGTTATATTGAGTTATGTTTAAGAATAATAAGGAAATAGAATTAAATGAACTCCAAAAATACTTTATAATAAATGATTTATTGCACTAGAGATATTATAGAATAGATGTGTATTTTTTACGACAAAGTGTAATTCAAATGATAAAATTACATTTTTTTAATAATTTAAATCATAAATTCGAATCACTAAGGTATAAGTAGAGATTCATTATAAATTTCTTTTAAGAAAATGTGTACTTTTTTATTTTATAGGCACCAAAAGCAATTGGACAAGAGAGGCATATGCCTCCAGAATTCTGACATTATTTCTATTTCCTTTGTTTTTGCTCTGTGTTTCGTGATTTCTAAATTTCTGTTTGATTTGAAAACTTTGGAAAGATAAAAGACAAAAATTTAATATCAAAATATCACACGAGGAAGCGAGGGTGTTGCGTAGAAGGGGCCTATGATTCGCTTGAATCCGATTTGCGGCCCACTTACACATGGGCTGGTCTTCGCCGAACAGACCAACTTCAATGAATACCGCAGTTCAAAAAGTAGTACTGATAGGCTACTGTCTTAAACAAATGGCTATCAGAGTACAAATTAATACGGTTGTGGGTCCAGGATTCTTATCGATGTGATTTTTATGGGAAAAAATTTATGATCTTGAACTCTAGAATACCTTGTATTTTAAATATTTATAAAAAATAATATAATATATTTTAAATTTTTATATAATACAAAATTTAAAAATATAATAATATCATATATTAAAGAAATCATAAAATTTTCCTTTCCTTGATTTTCTTGATATCAACCGGCAACTAAGAAAATCAGTTGGCATAACATTAATTTGTCTTGCCAAAAGAAATACTAATATTAGTGGTGGCCTAAAATGCTTAAGTACTATATATTACTCTTACCAGTTGAGAATTTTTCTCTCTTTTTTTTTTTTTTGGAGAAAACATTTAGACACCCTCCCATTAAATTTAAAACTCATCCAAAAAAATCACAATTATAATTTATTTATTGAAATATTTTTTTACTTTCAAAATAACAGTATGTGATATAGTGATACTATTACTTTGTGCTTATTGGAGAGGTACTTATTGATGAACTTTTACTATCATAAACCGCTGAGTGTAAAAAACTTGTTTTACTTATAAAACGTCATATTTATAAAGCATGCACCTAAACTTTTCAAGTGACAATGAACTTGAAGATACGGAAATTAATCTGTATCGATCGAATGAAACTGAGATAATGGAAATAAGGAACTAAAACTGAAAAACTAAATAATAAGTCAAGTATTTAGGGGAAGACGATCAATATTATTGCTTTGAGTAGTGGATGTGATATTAGATGTATGTTACATGCCCCTTACAACTGTAGGAAAATGAACTATTTATAGGCTCGCTATTTAGAGGACAGAAGACCCATAATAGGGATTGTCATGCTACTGTTACATGTCTGAGCAACCAAGCTACCGAACTACAAGGATGCCGATCTACTTATGTCACATGACCGTAAGCCGAACTATTGTATGTGTGGGTTGAACTCCCGAGTAGAGTAGTTGTTTGTTCAGATCTTATGTCGATGTCATTTCGTTCAGGAGATCGGTAAATGTTGCCATGTGTCCGTATATCCGAGTCGAGCAACTCTGGGTGTCATCATAGCCCTCTCGATGTAATTCGAATCAGAGATCGAATTGCATCGATTTGATATTATTTTTATACATATTAAATTATCACGTCTTTTGAGTTTCCCTCATTAAATGTTGGTGGTTATACTTTTTTCCAATCATCACTTCCTTGCATGTTTTGGATGTATTTTAAATTTCAAGACGGCTTATTGCAGCCTTCACTCAAATTTTTCATTCGCAACTTCTATCTTTCTGCTTCTAAAATATCTTTTATCCTTCGTTTCTCACATTTCTTTAAGAAGAATCCATGGCTTCTGGATCAAGAGATAGATCAACTGAGAATGTCCCTGTGGAGGACAAATTTGATTTGGGATCTGTAATACTGCACAGTCAGGGTTCCAAGAAGATAGTAAGAAGTGCCCAAAAACAAACAATTCTAGTAGATCAGCCATCTTTGGGGGGAGCAACTTCTGGGAATTCTGAGTCCAAGGTCCCAGAAGTTCAAACCGTGAGTGGATCTGAGCCATCTATTCAGGATGTGGAGGTGTTGTCTAATAGAAAGCGAAAGACTTCTCAATCTTCCGAGAAGACAATAGCTGCTATTGAAGCCAAACTACCTGTTGATTTAGAGCATCCCATTTTGTTGATCAATTCAGACACTTCTCAATTTAAACTCGTAGTGGTTCATGATTCTAAGGTTGAGAATGAGCCCCCAACATCGTCTTCTACAAAGGCTCAATGCTTCGTGCCTGAGTGGTCAATTCTTGATGGCGATCACATTAGGAGGTCTGTAAAGACCGTTGACTCCCATACCTTTTTGCTGCCTTCCTGAAGGGAGATAAGGCCAAGACTAAATCATGCTCAGATAAAATGAAAGCGATCCGAGCAACTTCGGATTGGTATTCAACTGGATGCTATATGAGGAGTATCTTGCTTTCTTGGCTGGCAAACAGAGATAAGATTGCCAGGTTAGAGGGGTCATTGGAAGCGGTTAATAGGGAAAAGGTTATTCTGATAAAGGAAGCAAAGAAGTCTAAACAAGAGAGGCTTCTTAAAGAACAGGCCGACTTGGAGGCAAAATTTAACCAAAAATATCAAGAACAGCTGAACTGTCAAGGATGAGGAAAGAATACAAGCGATCTCTCACAACTTGTCTTCCAAATCCCTCTACTTAATTTCCGCTCAATCCGAGGTCCAAAAAATGCAGGCTGAAATATCTCATCATCTGGCTTCGATTGAGGATTTGAAGAAAAAACTTTCCCTCCAAAGCTTGAACTCCTTTTTTATATAGGATGCCTTGGGAGAGGACTTAGAAAAATTTTGGGTACTATGAGTGCAAAAGCCGGTTTTAACAAAGTCTTAGACGACATTAAAGTGCACTTTCCCGAACTGGCTCTTGAGAAGGAGAGCTTTGATTTCTATGACCCAATTGCTTCTTTTAGCATGATCACTGAGTTGGGTAGTACTTTTAGGAGATCCCGAACTGCTACCTCTTTAGATCAGAGTGTACTTTTAGTGGATCCTACCGAGGTAGTAGAAAGGAAAGAGGCAGAAATAAAAATACTTGAACAAGAGGTGAATATTTCAAGTCTGCTAGATAGTATAAATATTAGACCTTGTTTCTCCTTTGATACAAAGATTTTGGACGTAGATCCTCTAACTTTTCTTCATTTTGACAATCAGGATGTAACAAGAACTTCTAATTTGGTTGAAAACCCTTCAGTAGAACAGGTTGAAGGAAATCAACAGAAATAAAATAGGGCCTTGTAAATTCCTTTTGTGAATGTAATAAAATATCTTATTTAATTTTATTCTTCCATGTATTCTTCAGTCTATTCGATGTACTTTATCTGAGATCTTTGGAAAATTTTTCCGATTAAGTCTTTGTTCAGATTAGGTTTTTTTCCATGTAAGCTATTCTTTAATAAAAGAACAACTTATTCTTTGAATTCTTACCTTGTGATCGAGCATATTCATATTTAAAAATGGCTATTTGTACACTTCGGCGAACCTGACATTTAACTGATGTCATCAAATTAGGGACTTGAAGTTACTTGTAGCAATTTGACGAGCTATCCCTCATTTGGCCGATCTGTTTCAGATATTCTGACAGGTTGACCTTTGTTTTTTCTGACCACAAGAGAACTATCACTTGTATTGAATTGAGCCGTCATGAATTTATGACTGTTTATGAAATGACGTGTCCTAATTATTAGGCACGTTTAATGCGGGGGCAGTTATTGCCAACCCACTACCGTTTCAATTTCCAAAAATTCTACCGTTTCAAGTTTTAAGAATTCAAATTTTCTCATAAATACTCATTTTCTCATTTTTGTTTTCTTCTTCACTTTGCTTCCAAAAAGCTCTCTTTGCGAATTCCAGCACTTTTTCATTCTCGTTTCTGAACTTTCCTTTCAACTTTTCCAATTTTCTCATGGTTTCTTCTTCTTCCAACATGATGGTGGTACGTGCCCAGTCCACGACCTCGGTTCCCATGTCTGAGGTTTCTGCTCCATTATCTCCTCTTCCTAAGCAAGCACCTATTACGGTGAATACTAAATCCACCTTGCAAATTGAAGACATCCCTCGTCTAAAAGCCACTTACCAAATTCCAGACGTCGTGGCTATACAGATCCTGGACGAGAAGGATAGGGCACACAATCCTTTTGATAGGTTTGTTACAATCTTCGAAGATTAACTCAAAACAGGTCTCGGATTCCCTTTTTGCAAGATTCTTTTGTCCATGTGCTCTTTCTTCGGTATTTGCTTGTCTCAACTGATACAGAATTCCTTCCGACTCCTTATTGCTTACGCCCTAATTTACAAGTACTAAGATATTAGGGTTTCAGTAAGTACACACGGATTCAAGTGCTTTTACAAAGTAGTGCAAGAAAAAGAGATCGACTATTATTATTTTGCTAGTCATTCAAAAGGGCCAGTGTTGCCTTTGACATGCCGAGCTCAATAAAGAACTGAAAATCCAATTTCTTTTTTGCTACTCAGGCCGATATGGGAAAAGTCAAAACCAAGTGGTCATTCTCTAATCAAGACCTCATTTTAAATTCAAACCCCCTAGGAGATCTAGACTCCGAATCCATCTTGGGGTAACAAGGATAGACCGGTCGGGTTCGGCTGTTCTTTTTGGGGGTAATAATTCTACTGTAGACCACAACTTGCTGAGCTGGGCAAATCTGGTCGAAAAAGCAACTCTTCCTCAGAATTTCAATGGACGTAAGTAATTTTGTTCAAGTTTCTCATACGTTCTTAATATTTTATTATCGGCTCATCTTTTCTTTGTTCTTATAATTAGGGACTCTTGTGAAATCGATATTATCTGTTTCAAATGAGAAAGATTCTCAATTGCTACTGTTCGTAAGCCCGTCCAAATAGTAGATCGCTTTCTTACAACCATTTGAGGAACGGGGGATAACAGCAGTTTGGCTACTGTTGTTAAAAAGGGAAAAGCTCATATTGTTGCTACCCCTGTTGCTCCTATTACCACCGTTCTGAGGAGGAAGAGATCTAGACTGGTTTCGGTAAAAAAGGTCGAAGAGAAAGATATTGCGATTCCTTCCTTAGCTGCTCGCCAGCATAAGAGAAGAGATAACCTTGATTCTTCTTTTATTCTTTCTTCGGTTTCTCTGATCCTAACTCCCTCTTCTGGTCAACCAGTTTTAGGTGGGTCATTCTGTCCTTGGTCATATAAACCTAGGATTTTTTGTGTTCCGGGTAATAAGGAGGTGATTGTCTGGTATGTAGCTCCAGGAGCTTGGGACTGGACTTCGGAGGAAGAATGGGTGTCCAGTAGCTCCCAGAATCTTTCTTAGACAGCTAGAACGGTTTAACTGATCAGGAATATTGATGGTGAACTTGACTTGAAAGCTACCCCTTTGAACCCTTTGTGGTTTTTGACTGTGAACGATTGCGGCTAACATGCTCGTGTTACTAATGATTGGCTTGATAATGTGTTCACAGAACGAGATCAGTCATATGCAGTTGATCTTCCTACAGCTCAACTTCAATCCAGGGCTACTTAATCTTTTATGCGGCAAGTTTTTTTTTAACACTTTTTCGATCTTGTAGCTCAGAAATATGATTAGTTAGGAACATTGACGCTATCTGAGGCTAGAAAATCTGCTCGAGCAACTAAAAGAGTTGTTTCAGAAGTCAATTGTGAGTGAAGAAGCCTTGAAACAGCAACTATAGTCTCGAGGTGCTTTAAATCCAGTCGATACATCCTCTTCCTCGGATGAAGAGGATTCCAACAAACTGAATTCCATTGTCTGTAATAATATCTCAAGGAATTCCATATCGACAGACAATGTTCTTCCAAAAGAATTTCTTCACATTCTCTCCAGAGATTGATCGAAGTGGCTCGGCTTCAATCCAGAGACATTTTGAAAAATAATCGACCTCTATGATTAGGAACTTAAAATTACGGGTTCCTTTCGAGAAAGGGTTCGAGAATGTTTAGTCCTCACTGCTGGAAATGTCATGATCCGAGAATAAATGTCATCTTTGCAGCGGTCTTGCGAATGGTAAGAACATGTACCTAATACTTATGGCAATATTTAACGGTCTGAGTTGTATCATGTTATATCATTGGCCAATAATATCCCATGAGCATTATTTTTCGGACCAAGTTCGGTACTCCTAGATGACTTCCACATATTCTTTCATAAATCTCCCGAAGTACGTAATCTGCTTCTTCTGGTGCCAAGCATCTGAGAAGGAGGTGGGGATACAAAAGTCGATACAATATACCTTGATGCAATTCGTACTTCATGGCTCGAATGCATAATCTCCTCTCCTGAACTTGGTCATCTAGGATATTTCCATTGGTTAAATATTCAACAATAGGGGGTTATCCAATTCGGTTCTTCATGAATTTGTGATCATAACGATTTCTTACTTGTATATGGCTCGCTGAGCCTTTACTTCAACCATAACTTCTTTTGTTAGATGGGAGTACAAAACTGTATTGAGTTTTGATAGAACATCGGCATATACGTTCTTTGTACGGGAAATTATGATAAATTCGACTTTCCAAAAAAAATTTCTGAATTTTCAAACTGTTTCAAGATATAACTGAAGTATGATTCCCCAAGTTTCGAAGTTACTGAGAATCTAATTAATAGCAATTTAGGAATCACCATTTATTCGAAGGTTTTGAGCCCCATTCTCGGGCAAGCTTCATTCTTGTGATCAATGCTTCGTATTCGACTTCGTTGTTAGTCGTTTGGAATCCGAACCGAATAGCATATGTAAACTGATCCCCTTTGACTGTTTTGATGACAATTCCAGCTCTAGAACCGACTTCATTGGATGACCCGTGAACGTATAATTCCTAGAGTGGATGATCCTCAACTTTTTCGTTGATGATTAAGACTGAGATGTCAAGCAAGGTATTTTAGTCAACAACAAAAGCAGCAAGCACCTGTGCCTTGATTGCTATTCTCGGCTGAAATTTGAGATCGTATTCAAGAAATTCGACGCACCATTTGAGTACTCGCCTTGACACATTCGATTTTCTTAATATTGTTTTGAGGGGAAAATTTGTGTTGACTAGGATGGCATGGCTCTGAAAATATGGGCTCAACTTTCGAGCAGCAACTACTAGGATGAAGGTCACTTTTTCGATATTAGTAATTCTACTCGGGTCCTTGGAGAACTTTGCTGACAAAGTAGAGCGGTCGTTAGACTTTGTCTCGCTCGGATACTAGGATAGCACTGACAGTAGAATGGATTGCTGATAAGTATAAGGCCAAAGTTTCATTTTTGACAGGCGCTGCATGGCATCCTGGACAGATATTGTTTAAACTCTTCAAAAGCTTTTTGACACTGTTCAATCCACTGGGAATCCTTAGCTTTGGTGATGGCTTAGAAGAAAAGAAGCCATGCTCTACCGATTTAGATAAAAATTGGTTCAGAGCAGCTATTCGCCCAGTCAGTTATTGTACTTCTTTTATAGTCAGGGGAGGTTTCATGTCGATGATTGCTTGTATTTTTTTCGGATTTGCCTCGGTTCCTCTTTTAGAATCATGAATCCGAGAAATTTTTCTGAAGAAACTCCAAAGGTGGGTTTTAAGGGGTTCGGCCTAAGATTGACTGATTTCATTATAGAAAAAACTTCTCAGAGATCTGAAAAAAGTGTCTTCATATGTTCGGTTTTTAACAACCATATCATCAACATAAACTTTCATGTTTCGCCCGATCTGGTTTTTGAAGAATTTGTTGACCAATTTTTGATACGTGCCCCAACGTTTCTTAGACCGAAGGACTTCGTTTGGTAACAATAAGTACCTAGCTATTTTTTCTTCATCTTCTTTGCCAAGAAATATCTGATGCTATTCTTTGTATACATCTAAAAAGTATTCTATCTTGAATTCTATTAGTGAATCTACCACTATATCAATTCGAGGCAAAGGATAGCTGTATATATCCTTAGGACAAGCTTTATTCAAATCCGTATAGTCAATACACATTCGCCAATTGGTGTCTTGCTTTGGTACTAATACAGGATTAGATAGCCAGGTAGCGTAAAACACCTCCCTAATGATCCGAGGTATAAGTAGCTTATCGACCTCGTTCTCAATAACCCGACTTCGTTATGGCCAAAGAGCCTCTTCTTTTGTTTTACAGATTTATGAGATGGGTCAATTCCAAATTTATGCTCTATGATCCCTTAAGAGATCCCAGGCATATCCTCAGGAGACCAAGCAAAAAGATCTTTAAATTCATACAAAAGCTTCGTCAGCGCCTCTTTAAAGTTATGTGGTAGGTCAACATACATCTTCAGCTTTCTTTCTGGTAACTCGGTATCAAAAGAGATTTCTTCAATGGCTAACTTCTCCTTCTCGTTCTCAGTGGAATCAAAAATTCTCTGGGATAATTCTTTTGCGGGCTCGAAATCAGACTGGCGATCGGGTTTGGATGGATGATCTTGCTCAGTTGACCTTCAAGAAGCTTCATTGCATTTTTTCGGAGGGACATCATGTAACATTCCCTAGCTTCTCGCTGGTCTCCCCATACCTGTCCCGATGTACTATCTCGAAGGGCAAATTTAATGTCAAGATGGTACACAGATGTAGGGAAATAAAGGTATATAAAGATGGTCGGTCAAGAATCATGTTGTAGGCCGAGCTCTTTTTGATCAACGTAAAATTTAACATTTCAGTTCGGGAATGTGGTGCCTCTCCTAAGGACAATGGCAGCATCATGGACCCCTCGGCGTCAATTGTATCTCCAGTGAACCCGACTAAGGGTATTTTGATGGGCCAAATTTGGGTAGGATCCATTTCTATCTTTTCCTAAGCGTGCCATGAGATGACATCTACCGAGCTTCCACTGTCGATGAATACTTTGTGAACTCAAAAATCTCCGACCTTGACATGAATAAGTATTAGGTCAGCATGGGGCTCTCAATCTGGTATTGGGTCGCTCTTCGTGAAATTGATATTCAGACCTTAACGTCGGTTTTCAAGGGGTTCTCTCTTCTTAAGCCAAATCTCAGGTGTATCTCTTCCTTGCATTCGAGGAATCGCCACCGGTATTTTTTCTGGCAATAGTGGCTATGACTCCAGCCACATCATCATTGTTTCGATAGGGTCATCGGTGACTGTTGGTCTGGGTGTTTTTGGGCTGATAATTCTGCCGAGACGGCCCTTCATTGAAGATGGGTCTTTTGTCATTGCGGCAAAATTGATCAGTAGCTTTAAGAATTTATTCCTGCAAATGACTATCCATTATTGCCCTCTCAATTTCAATCTTTAGATCGTTGCACTCCTCAGTGTCATGGCCATGATCGCCATGATGAGCGCAATATTTGGATCAACCCCGTCGATGAAACTGAGATCAGATTGGCGCAGGAGGATCTATAATCCTTGAGTGACGAACTTGATATAGGATCTCTTTTCTCGGGGTGTTAAGAGGAGTGAAATCTTCATCGAAGAGAACTATGGTTCGTCGGAACGATAGAATCTAGAAAAGTATTCCTCCGACACCCGGTTTATCGAAACTGGAGGACTACCAATTTGAAATTGTGGTGGGTCGGTTAGAGTGTTTGGCTCAGTGCGCTTTTCTTGTTGGGTTCAACAGTCTTTTACTGAATCTTCTGAGGCTTATCTCGGGGTTCTTGTAAGTCTCTCTTCTCACAATTCGATTCTTCTCCACGGATGTAATCGTCTGCTCTTTGTAGCAGCTCTCCAAACATTTTTGGTACGGAGGAAGCGAGATCCGCATTGAATAGTCCAGGTCAAATTCCACTCACGAAAGCTATGGTTAGCACAGTCTCATCCGGGTTTTGGATGTGGATAACCTCGTCATTGAAGCGTCCGATATATTGCTTTAGCGACTCATCTTGCCTCTGTCACACACTCAACAAATGAGAGGCTTCTCTCTAAATGATTTTTTGACTCATGAAATGTCTCAAAAATTTCTTCGCAAGATTGGTAAATGAGTCTACCAACCTCGGAGTCAATTCCTTAAACCATTTCTGGGCTAATTGCTCTCTAAGCATGGTGGCAAATAATTTGCAAGTAATGGCAACCGAGTATCCGAAGAGCCTGGATACCGAGGAGACGTGTGTAATGTGATCGGTGGGATCGGTAGTTCCTTTATATGTATCCAAATCAGGCTGTTTGAAATGAGGTAGAATCTGTTCATTTTGGATAACAAGAATGAATGGATCCTTATCAACGATCAGTAACTCAAGGGTCGGAATAGGTTTCTTCCCAGTAGCTCCTGTACACGTTGATCCACCTTTGCCCTTATTTCATCGTCATGCAAGCTCTCACCTTCAACTTCTACAGCTGAGTCACTCATCCTCCGGGGATTAGGACCTATTCTATCAAAAAAAGATCCTTCTCACCGTGGGACGAGGGATAAAGCCGTTTGAGCGTGATGAGAACTAGTGGCACTGTCATCTTTAGTGGTTTGTTGCTTTTGTTGATTCTTGACGAAACTTTTTATTGCCTGGAAATTGTTAACAAGGAACCCGGATATTTCCTCTTTTTGAAAGTGGGATGGTTCTTTGAGAGAAACTAGTGTTATCTGGTGTCAAAGGGACATATGCTGCAGTTCTGATTTCTTGAACGGAGTTTCAGTTTCAACTTTTTTCTGGATCGTTTAGCCATGATCTTTAAATGAGGATGGAGTTTTGACTTTTTATATCAAGAATTCCCACAGACAGTGCCAATTGACGATATGAAAATTAATCTGTATCGATCGAATGAAATTAAGAGAATGGAAATAAAGCACTAAAACTGAAAAAGTAAATAATAAGTCAAGTATTTGGGGGAAGTCTATCAATATTATTGCTCTAAGTAGTGGGTGTGATATTAGATGTATGTTACATGCCCCTTACAAGTACGGGAAAATGAACTATTTATAGTATTTAGAGGACAGTAGACCCATAATAGGGATTGTCATGCTACTGTTACATGTCTGACTAACCGAGCTACCGAACTACTGGGATGTCAATCTACTTATGTCAAATGACCGTAAGCCGAACTATTGTATGTGTGGGTTGAACTCCCGAGTAGAGTAGTTGTTTGTTCAGGTCTTATGTCGACGTCATTTCATTCAAGAGATCAATAAATGTCGCCACGTGTCCGTATGTCCAAGCCGAGCAACTCTAGGTGTCATCAGAACCAAGTTAATTTGAAGAACTAGCAAGATTTTGTTGAAGTGGAATTGAATAGAAAAAAAAAATTAGAGGAGGCTAAGCTTAGGGATTCGTAATTTCTCACTCTGGTTTATATAGGTTTGCCGTGAAACTAAAGGATTTGGAGGGATTTGGATTTCAAATCAAATTATTATAGATTTATCTAAACAAATGTGTAGATTTGATCAGAGATTTGAATTTACAAACAAATTAGAGTGATATTTTAAAGATTGAATTAATTAATTTTTAATTCATCTCTCATTCCAAATTCACTTAATACAAATTTATTAATTTCAAATTCATTTTACAAATCAAAATCACCTATCCAAACGCAAAATTTATGTTTTGAGCGGTATGAATTTTCTGCTCTCACTCATTATATCATTTCCTATGTCACGGTAACAGTAGGGTTTTGTTACTTATAAGAAAATGGCATTAAACAATGGCTTTCTTTTTCCTACTTTTTTTCAATTATTTATGTTACTATTCACATTATTTCTTATAGAAATCTAAAAAGCTATTTGGTTAGTGTTGTATTTTTTGGTCAATTTTTCCGTCTTACACTATTCATTATTTCAACTATTCAAACTACTATTTCAATTATTCATCATTATTTACACTATTTATCCGTACACATATTTTACTATTTACACGTACTTGCATTATTTTTTTTTTGGATTATTCATTACCATCCACCGGTCTGAATTTTTTTCAACAAAGAAAAATTGAAATATAGGTTCAAACTTTTGAACCAAGGATGGGAAGTCCAAATTATGAGTAGGAAAGTGAATTTAAAAAAGGTATATAAGGTTCTAATTTTCGAATCTAAGTTAGGAAGTTCGAACTATAGGACAAAAAGTGGAATTTAAAAAAGTATATAATGTCATAGGTTTGGATTTCCAAACCTAGGTTAGGGAGTTTGAACTATGAGCGGGAAATAGGAATTTAAAACGAATATAATCCAAATCTATATTGGGGAGCCCGAACTATAGGCAGAAAAACTGTTATTTTTAAATTGTAATTTTTTTTTTATTAAAGAAATGCATGTTTAGTATACTATAGGGAGATATCTTGTTTTCCGAGATTTAAATTTCAAACGAGGAGGAAACTACTTTTATGTGTAATTTTTTGTACTTTATTTGATAATGCCAAAAAAGAAAAGTGAACGAAATTATAAATTTTAATATTAGTAATTATGTTCGATTTTCATATACGTATTTTGTTTTTTAGTACAAAAACACATCGAAACACTTATTTTCAAATAATTATTTGCATTATTTACTACCCAAACACTTATTTAGAATTTTTATTATTTAGCAAATAACTCAAATAATATTTTGAATAATATACCAAAATAATATTCTAAATATTGCACCCCATTGGGGCAAAACATCTTTGTTATTTTGGACCAGAACAATTAATTTAAAACAGTAACAAATAGTAGTAGAAGTATATCCAACCACAGAAGGATGAAAGTCAACGATGAAGTAGTCGCAGCATGATTGGGTGTCTTGTATACCAGTTAAAAAGCCGCAAAACACGGTTGTCCTCTTCTCTTGTTTTGTCTTCTTCGAATTCTTAAACTTTAACCTCAAAACAAATGAACTTCCTAATCACCTTTCGCTGCTAATTAAGTGCTAAAAACTACTCGCCAAATCATCAAAAGAAAAAGAATAAACGGGATGAAAGCAGATAATTAAACTAATAAAAAAGGGATTAAGTGCAGTTTGCACTCCTAAATTATTATACTTTTGTACTTTATACACTAAATTACTAGTTTTGACAATCAACCACTTCCAACTTTTAAATTTTTGTACATTACACCAATTACTCAATGGTGAATAAAAAATGAGTTTTGTGATCTTAATGAAGTGAAAAAAAAATCTAGGAATCGGAAGTTGAGGTCCACGACATTGATTTCGATTATCAAATAATGATTTATTGTTGTCATTTCCGCTCCAGAAAAACTAGTTAGAAATGTAGATGAACAGCTTATAATTTAACTTTTCCACAAGCGATTCACTATTAGGTTTCTCAAGTTGAGATGGTAAGTTTAAATGATTAGTTATAAAATTTGAAAGTACAAAGAAAGTACTACAATTTAACTATCTCTAAATCCATGAGTTTCACTAACCCAAATTTGAACTCAAATTTGGACCCGAATTCATTTCCAAGAATCTAAGAATGTTGTACTGGTAGTGGTGTGTGGTTAAAGAAGAGATATTTTCAAAAGTTGGATAAATTAATGGAAGTACATGGGTTATTTTATTGTTTATCTTTGAGTAATTAGTATAATATGTAAAAATTTAGAAGTTGGAGATGATTGATTGTCAGAATTGTTACTTAAGGCACAAAGTACAAAGATAGAAAAGTTTAAGGGCGCAAAGTGCAATTAACCTTAATAAAAGCTATAATTTACCCCATCCATCCTTGTGAATACAATAGTTTTTCTTTTTTCTAATTAGAAAACTGTTTTTTTTAATCTTAAAACTCTTCTTTAAAATTAAAAATTGATCGTGGGAATTATCATTGCATACATACACAAGTACGAGAAGTTTGATAGTCTAGACATCCTGTAGTTAGTCTAGGACCACGACAAAATTTCCATATACTTAATTAGCTCTTTAACCTTTATTTCCTCGCTTTGCTAATTAGTTCTTTGTAAATTGTATTACTAGTGTACCACAAAGTTAGAAAATATTTAAATAAATCTGATTTTTAATTTTATTTATAAATTTTGTGATGTGAATTAAATATTATGATATCTATAACATTAGCTGATATAAGTAAAATTTTATAGTATTTAATTTTGATCACAAGATTTACTGGTAAAATTTAAAACTAAATATGTTAATATTTTCCCACAAAGTTAGCTGCCATTAGGAAACTTGCAATGCAGGCAAAAGTACAATACATTAACCATAAGCTGGCTTTTGCTTTTTCTTTGTAATGAACAATACTTTATAATCATTTTTTTACTTTGAATAAATACACAAATATCCACTATTAATTTAAGTAGTACTATTGTCATGCCCTGCTGCTGGTGAACATCTTTACCTTTGTCGTTAGGAATGTGAGCTAGCAAACACGTTACAGATAATTTGGGAGCTAAATGTGTGTACCACTCAACAAAAATTTCGTGTCTTCCACTAAATAAGAATTGTTAAAAGTCTTTAGGAGACGTAATCAAAGGTCCTATGTACTATGTAGCATCGAACAAACGGAGCGTGTGGTGCTGCTGGTGCTGGTGCTGGCTGAATCAATCAAAAGCACAATAAACAAAAACAAAGACAAACAGCATCTCTAACTACCCAATCATTAATTAGTATCGAAAACTATACACAATTAATTAATTCTTCACTTCACACAAAAAGAATATTTAGTTACAGTTAGCCTTAAATAATACCAATATTTAAGTGGAATCAACACATAAATAAATGTTAATTATGAACGACCCTCTTCCTACAAAACTCACTACTTCACCTAAATCTTGGTACCAACTCACACTTAAAACCTCTATTTCTTGCGCAAGTATACAACTGTAGATACCCTTTTTTAACCAGGTTCAAGATACATTTCTCATAATCTGGTCGGGTATACCTCGAGTGTAAAATCGAGTATCATGTTACATTTTGTATAACCACCGAATACCCATCTCAATTCATTACAAGGAAAATTTTATAATTTTATCAGTTTGAGTTACTATTTATCGCCTATCACTAAAGTAGTAAGTGTATATCTGCCTCATTTTTATTATATCAAAATGCCTCTCTCTTTAGTCTTAGACCTCTTGTCCAAGAGTTACTCTCCCCTTCTCTCAACTATATTAGATCCTCCATCTTTTCCAATCTCACGACAATAGTAAGATACTTAGTCTATGTGTATAGAGACTAAGTATCGAATTAAATTTTTTATGATCGGATGAGATTGGGTTCGATAACATGTTTTAGCATATAGACCAACTATCTAGTTTATAAACACCCCAAATTAGTTCCGTTAGGAAATTTTTTTTTTTTGGGGGGGGAGAAAGGGGAGGTGGGACCTGTTTTCTTAGGGTCTTAATTAATTTTGTTGTATTTTAAAAAACAGTAGGAGCTGAAGCTTAGTTCATCTTGTTAGAAGATAAGAGTAACAAAAATATCAAGCCCTGAATTACAATTTACAAGTGTCTAACCATCATTTCAGAAACCCTTTATTAGATTCTTGGTGTCTAACTAAAATCATGGAGGAATTTGTTGATTAATTAAGCAACTTGCATTTAATTGGTTTCTGTGCTTCTTTTACGCTAAAGTTTGTCATTAGAAATCGATTGACAACGTTTGTGGTGGCCCTATACCTTAATTAGTGGTCTCAAACAATTCATAAAGTCAGTTGCTCGTTTATTAATCTTGATAGTTTATAATCCCGCAATGATTTATCAAGCAAATTGGAGTAATACATTTTTTTCAATAACTCTTTTATAAATCCAAAAGTTATATGTGAAAAGCAAAAAAAAAAAAAAAAAAGTTACGAAATTGGAGCCCATGAAGGTTGTAGTTGTAGATACTTCGATGGTAGGACATATATAATTAACACGGTCAAGGAATCAAAATAATAAAAGTTGGTTCACAAGTTAGGTTGTTATTTTAACATCAACATTCTGACAAAAATCTTTTGTCTAACAACTATTAGACAAACTCATTATTTGTTGGCTACATTATTCAACAATGGAAATTCTCTATTTCTTTTCTTTTAAATTTTATCTTTTTGTCAATGCTGCGGAACCATCAATTTTTCAAAGGAACAATCATAAATTGGAATTAGACTTATTTTTTTTCCCCCCATAAATTGGAATTAGACTTCAAATATAGATGACAAGAAAATGAGTAAAATCAAAATTTATTAGCATCAATTACATTATTATCCTCAATAAAACAAAAATTGAAAAAGAGAAAAAAATAATAATAACCTTCTTGAAAAGGAATTGATGCATTTTTATACATTATCAAGAAAAACAATCAACCGATGATGAGAAATGCGTAGAGAAAAAAAAGAAAAGGAAAAATCAAGAGAAGAAGTAAATCAAAAAAAAAAAAAACACAACATTCCAAATTTGTAGAATTACAAGAATTAATTAATCACAACAAACAAACAATAGTGCTAAATACCCATTAGGCCTAGCTACTTAACATTAGCCATTGGGTTAATCCTCACCGTTCATTGTAATGAACCGATGGTAAAATACCATTTCTCTCCCTGTCATAATCTACCGTCAATCATTATTACCTTCAAAAAATTTACATCTATATACCATACGGATGACCACACAGAATCAATCACCCTCACCACGAAAGCAGTTTTTTTTTCTTTTTCTTTTTCTTTTTCCAGTTACTGACAGACCGTTGCTATGGTATTCCAACTAACTCTCCACCAGCCGCCAAGTCAGCGCCGCCGCCAGAGCCGCCGTAACTGTTTCATCAACACGCATAAAACTCCACCAGCTCATCCAACGACTCCGGCTGAGGATCAGCATTTTCAAGCATCCAAAGCAAATGCTCAAACAGCACGACTTCACACCCAACTCTAATGCAGTTGTCACCGGACCGGTCCGCGAGCTCGCGGAAAAGTGGGTTCTCGATGACGTCGGAGCTGATGAGGTAACGGCGCCGGGACTTGCCTACGTAGACGGGGTGCAAGTCGTCTTTGTTCGATACGACAACGTTAATGTCGTAGGAATCATCGTGGTCGGAAGAGGAGCTGCAGTTGGTGGCGGCTGCAATAATGGGGCTGCCATTAGTATTATTAGACCAGCTGCTGAATTTGAAAGATTGCATTTTCTTTAGAACCGACTTGATTTTTGTGAGTTTGCCTCCTTTGGCCATTGCTTTTTCTTGATCAGAAAGGAAAAGGGTTTTGGAGAGAGAGAGAGGAGTTTGAGAAAGTGGGAGGAAAGTAGGGGTATTATAAAGGGGTGGGAATGGGGGTGAAAAAAAGGTCGAGTTAAGCAACCCGGCCATGGTTTTGTTTTTGTTTGTATATTTATTTATTTATTTATGATTTTGTTTTGGTTGTCTATAGGAGGTGTAAAGATAAATGGTGATGTTTGGTTTGGGGAAAATCGAGTACGAGTAAATTTGTGTTACTCACTTCACAGTATAGATAGATGTTATAACGATTGAAAAATAAAAATTTTATTATCTTTTTAATTATTTAATTATTTAAAATACTCTATTAAGATGGGTAGCAAAGATTTTAATTGACAAGTGACAACTATCACGTGATAATTCGATGATTCTAATAATTTGATAAATGAATATTAAATAATATTATTAAAGAATATTAAAAATAAAAAGTAATCATAATTTTAAATTTGTGTGACAATTTTTATGTAATTACACTACACCAAGAAATTCGACACTAAGTATCTCATTTGATCTAAAGTTACAGACAATTAGCGGTCTAAATTGGTCACACGCTACTATAATTTTGGTCTCTATTTATTTACAGTTTATTTTGCAAAAATTATAATTTTGAAATTAAAATTATGATCTGGTCACATAAGTCGCGGCTGATCTAAACCGCCAAGTGTTTATATAAATTATTGTTACAATGGAAAACAATCTGGTTCCCAAGTTGTGTATTCTTCAACCATGCACTATCAAATATGATTATCAAGAATTTGTGTTCGAAAAATATTAATTGAAACCGGTTCTTCATTTCTTGTTAATAGCGCAATGTAAGAATTCCTTTTTTGACGCCCCAATTGTCTCAAGTAAGTTACCAATGGGATGTGTATATTTTGTCGGAATCCTTTGTTCATCAAGAAGAAATTTGATGTAATATTCCAAAGTAATTTATGTATGTGACAAAATTTCAACATTTTAAGCTGTATATGTGAAATATATTCACATTCTCGCCATCTGCTTTCCCAAGTGGTTGCAAGTTGCAACCAAGCTAGCTACAGCATTACAACAACAATGTTCTCATTTCCTGTTGACTGCCTTAAATAAATAAATATCTTTCAGTTTTGAACAAAAAAATAAGGAAAGAAAAATGACTTACAAAGTTATAAATTTAAAATCACTTGCATTTAAGTTAATTCACATGGTAAAATTATATTGATTTAACAATATTTAATTTTATATATTTGGTTAGATTTTATTCATTTTTTTCAGATCTGGTAATACATCAACGGATTTGTCATTTTATATAGATGCAATGACAAAAAAAAAAAAAAATGCCAAAACATCAGCACTTTTTTGCTGATACAGTATGAATTGAACAAAAAACATATGCATGTTAAAGGACCCCTGGTCATGATAGTTGGCAAGATTGAGTGGTGAAGAGATCACTAATTGAGTACGTACTCAACTAGAAGTCATTCTTTTTCAGGCTATGATCGTGTTTCATGCATATATATGTTTGTGGATGAAGCTGCAAATCTTATTCCATCATCAAAACATCATTTTCGGCTTGGGGAGGATGCCAGGAGGGAGGTGGAAGTGGAACCCAGCACTTTGCTTCTTTAGAGTCATTAATAAGAGTAGAAAGAATTAAAACATCCAGACCAGATGACACTAATCCCGCCAATTCCTGCATGTTCTGAAGAAGCTTGTTTCTAAGACATTAATTAATTGTACAAAACTCGAGAAAAAAGACTTGATTCATGATAGTACTATTCAAGATTAGATACATTATCTTATTATATATTAAAGAGTGAGTCTCATTTAGTATAGTGATCTCTTCTTTTAATTTTCTAATTAGTTATTAAGAAGAAAAATTTTAAATTTAAAAAAGTAACTACAATCAAGTCAAAAAAATAAAAATAACTAGCATCAAGTAATCAAAACAAGGAAGGTTTAAAACTATCCAATTCTTTAATTGTTTATAAAAAATTATCGCTTAAATTTATTTAAAAATTTCTTTCTAATTTAACAATATTAAATTATTTAATTAAAATTATATTTATAATTTTTTGAAATGGTACACATATAGCGTATGCCAAGATCACTACTTTACTTTAAAAACTTCTGTAGATATAAACTCATGTTTAAAATACTTTTACAATAACAATACTATACTCACACGAAATATGTTTTCGCCATTACATTTGTGATAGTAGTTTATCATACTACTAGGATTAAAGGCATACCCTAATTACACAAAATGAATTTAAATAAAAATAAATAAAAAATAGACAGAAGTTATAAAATCATTATTTTAAAATTGTGTCATGCCAATCTCTATTTTGTGGGCAACAGTTTTGTTTTTAAGAAAAATTAAAAAGAAAACAGAGGGTGGGTAGTTACTTAACTCCTCTCTCGTGTTGGTAATTTTCTTTAATGTGCTTTTTGAAAAATTACGTCATAATTACACCAAATTACATATTAAGACACTCGATGTATGTGCAAGATTGTATTTAAACTTAATGAAAAGAACAAAAAACAAAATTACTACTATATATAATGCAAGAGATTTTTCGTTTAATTATGATTTTTGATGTAATTTTCTTAAAATAAAAAAACTAATTTATGGATGTTGACCTATAACTTCCATAACTTCTTTCCAATTCAATAACTTCTCATAACCTACTATTTAATTTAAATTTATTTTTTATACTCTTTCTACAATTAAGCACTCACTTAGAGTATGCCAGTATGACTAGTCAATATTAGTGGAGTGAGGCACACATTATGTGTGTGAAATTTCAAAACTAAAAAAGAAAAGTTATATAAGGTAGTCATTAGTGGTGATTTAACATGATACATTATTAATGACGGATAGAGAAGGCATACACAATGTGTATGAGATTTAATTATAAAAAAAAGGAAAAGTTATATAAAGTAGTTATTAATGATAGTTTGACGTGATATTGTTAATACTAATTAAGGATAAAATAGGAAATTCAAAAAGTAACTAACACCAAAAAGGCCTCTTACTTTATATATAATATAGATAATAAAGGATAAAATTGGAAGTTTATAAAGCGACAAATACCAACCTCTTCCTCTCCCTTTATATATAATATAATTAAGAGATATGTCTTTTGAGACCAAGAATTACACGGTACAATGTCATAAAACGGGTCTTCCCAAAAATCACCCCACATCTTGTACCAACTTTTAATCGATCATTATATCCTAAGCTTATTATGATAGGAGAGGTATGTAGGGAAATATTTACGTATATCTGATTTTTTATTCTACTTGTAAAATTTGTGACGTTAATTAAATGTTATAAAATTTATGATATCTAAATAACATTTTATAAGATTTAATTATAATCACAAAATTTATAAGTAAAATTTAAAATCAAGTCTATGTTAATATTTTATGGGGTACGTATAGCTAGAGTTTCATGTAGAGCATTTCGGGTATGTCTTGTCCTGATAAGCGGTACTGGGATTCATTCGTCCCCTTCAACTTTCATCTGGACCAATTCAAGCTTGGCTGGCTGATTGAAAGCTATTGAAGAATATATGTCCTTCAGGCTTCAATCATGATAGTTGGCAAACTTCAAGATGGCACGAATGGTTCTTTTTCTTCTTTTTTTTAAAAAATAAAATACAAGTAATTGTAATATGATTTAACTAATGAAGATTCTAATTAAGTTGTATGCAATCATTTATTCGGTCACATTTGTGCTTTTCCTTTAAAAAATTAACCGCAGAAGTAGGCAATTAAGTAGCTGTAGCCATTAAATAAAAAGAGTAAACAATCACAAAGCCATGACATTAATTATTTATCAGACAGGACTACGAGGTTGTTAGGGTTCCTAAGATGCAGACAGGACTTGCTGTTAAGCATAAATTTATTAGTATATCTTATGAATTAATTTAAGTAGGCGTTCCAATAGTCTCTATTTGAATATCAATTTTCTTCAATGACAGCTAGTACTTTATTAGAATTAGAAAACGATAAAAAAAATATGATTTAAGTAATAAAACGTTTTCATTGATTTTGAATTTGAAATATTGAACGGTAGAAAACATACTTTTTTGGAGGTTAAAAGAATATATTAAAATTAGAAAGTCTAATTTGTAACGTAGTCCTAAATTGCGGTACTTTGAGTCGGGACCCATGGCCAGCTTCGAACTAGCAGTCTAGCACTCCGAGCATCCTCGGAGAGGCGTACACGTTCTTTAATAACATTACAAATGCTCGAAGTCTAGGATCCATGTAATTAAATATATCATTTATGAAAACTACAAATGATGATACAAATATTAGCATAAACAGACTCATATTTAATTATTTAATCACTAATCTTTAATTTTAAATTTTTAATCAAATTTCGTTATTTTTTTTGATAAATTTAAAAATACATCAGTACCTTATTTGTTTATATAGATGCACTGATTAACGAGACAAACAAAAAATACCAGATAGCCACAACTCTTGTAAACTACTATAACTAATTTTACTTGTAAGACCGAAATTTGAATTCATGACTTTTACTTTTAGAGAAAGCTGAGCAAGCCCAAAATAGGCGTATATTTAGGCAAGATGAATGCTAAATTTAACGATATCACTATCTTATTGTATGTATTCTTTTTTTTTTTTTTTTTTTCTCAAACCGCTTATTGTATGCATTCAACACCTTCAAATGACACCGAATCTTCTGTTGCATTTATTGGCATTACATTCGTGTTATATTATGTGATGAAATGATATTTATCCCTTATTAAATATTTATGTATATTCAAAATACACATATTATCTCAATATCTCATTACATAATATAACATTACGAGTGTAATACTGAAAAGTGTAACTAAGTATCTTATGCCCTTCAAACACGAAATAAATCTCCCAAAAATAGCTTATTGTACACACATATGAACACACACAACACAGAAGTGCCAATTATAAAGTTGTGGGTCTCAAAAAAAGCCATGCAACCAACTCTATTGAACCATTTCAAATTTAATTTTGCTTGAAAAGACTAAATAAATTAGTCCATCTTCAAATGGAATTTGGTTCTTGAAAGCGACAGACATGTGGGAGGGAGTTGCCGAATTCTGGATGCTTAACATGATTATCAAAGTCTGGTCATATTTTATTTCATTCAAATGTTTCCTTACCATTTTTTTCAAGTGAAATATTAGGAACAGTTAAATAAAAACTATATTTGTTGGGAACAACTGGCGATAACTACCGCCAATCCCCTTTTTCCGCAGAACTAATTAAGCTAATAATCAATTCTCGTCTTCTAATTAGTTATTATAATTAATTAATTAATTAATTAATTAATATCTTGTTTCTTGTTTGTTGGTTTCAATCTAAATTATCAAACTAACTTTCAAAATGCATAATTTGTTTCCTTCTCGAAAGATTCCCAATATATAGTGACTTATTACTGCATTACGTGCTCCTAGCAAAAAAAAAAAAATTACTGCATTGCGTGCTACAAAGTTTGTTTCATTATTATCCTCTATATATATTATACACTAGGTCCTGCCGTTGTGGGTTTTCTTTTCTTTCTTTTTTTCCACCCCTTTTTTATGAAGTTCCTAGAATTTTGATGAATATAACCCCCCATTAGATTTGGATCCTCTTCATTTAGTTTCTCTCTATTTATTGTCCTATA
Organism: Cinchona pubescens; assembly: GCA_025175665.1. Taxonomy (NCBI): domain Eukaryota; kingdom Viridiplantae; phylum Streptophyta; class Magnoliopsida; order Gentianales; family Rubiaceae; genus Cinchona; species Cinchona pubescens. The sequence goes on along the minus strand of JANKKI010000031.1, from coordinate 785,309 downwards.
TGAAAATAATTAAAACTTAAAAAAATAATCAAAACATACTATTAAATTTGTCTTATCGAGTAAATCATCATATCTAAAAATCAATTCATTTAGAAAAAAATTTCACCGTTGAATAATTTCATATTTGGACAGTGCAGAAATTTTTAAATTTTGAGGAAATATTAAATAGCTTAATCAAATGGTAAAATATTAGTATCTGATTTTTTGCTAGACATTTATATAGAACACAATTTAAATTATGAACGGTTTTGATTTTTAAAAATATTTTTTAAAATTTAATTTTTAAAGTTAAATGGAAACCTTTTCATTTACTCCTAAATAGAGAAGATCCTTGTCCTTCTTCGTCAGTCCAATAATGTTTTTTCCATGGTTATGGAAACATATATATTTTAATTTTACCATCATAACGAGAAGAGCAAGAGTGAAAATTACAAACGCAGCTACGGCTGTTCACCCCTTTCAGGATTTTTCTTTAGCAAAAAATAAAAAATAAAATGAAAAACTAAATGGATGAAAATATTAATGATAAAGGGGCCAAAATTAAGAGGCATACTTGTAAAGATTTACTATCACATTTACACATTTAAAAATCCAAACAAATATGGCGTGTTCCTGAAAATCCAAACCATATTTTGACATTGTGTTTTTTTTTGGGTCCTTAATTTGATGTGGGAGGAGTTGCAAAAATGCCCATTCTTTTAATTCAAAAGTGCGGTCCTATGAATGATAATACAACAAAATATCCAAAGCATCATGCCCCAACATTCAAAGAATTTTAATGCATATTGCAATAAAATCTATTAATGATGTTTAACTATCAAATAGCATAATCACGACGTTTCTTGTATTGGATTAAGAATTTGGCGATAAGATTTTTTGTCACATTCTCCCTGTTATAATCTTTTATCTTACATTTTGTATATTTGTTACATGTATTCAAGAATAATAATACTTATAATACCAGAACACACATGGTAAGTATTTAATATATGAGACAAGAAATTGACACAGATAATAAAATAGAAAATTTAGAGCAGAATTTGGGACTGCTAATTTGTGAGTATTTTTTATGGCAGAAATTAACCTAGAAAGTGACGTGCAAATGGTACGTAGCTCCATAGAGTGAGCATAGCCATGTGAGCAACACATGGATAAATTGTGTATGCTACATACAATGATCATCCTCTCTTCAACGAGTTTGATGCAAAAATATGAATCCAAATCGCCCCATACCACTCCCATGTGAATCATATAATTAATCACAAATATTCCTCCCTTTAATTGGTTCAACATCTTCATTATCAAGGAAACATTTTTAAATGTCGGCTATTATATATCTTCTAGAGCTTGACAAATTGATCATGTAAAAACTGTTATTCTCATAAAAGAAAATGAATTTAAAATAGACCTGAACACAATTTCTTAATCCAAATTTAATCATATCAATCACAAGTTAGCCACTAGCTATTAGTCTATAATGTCCAATCTTTCTCTTCTAGGACTAGCTGCAAAGTGGGGGAATCTAAGCAAGAATTAATGTACCATGTTTTTTGTAATGTATTCATGCACAGAAATGACTAGAACATGGATATACAAATTTAATCATGTGACAAGCCAAACGGCCGAACATAATCTTGTCTTGATTAATTGTAAGCCATTGATGAAGTCTAAGAAAAATACAATTAATTCTTTGTAATATGCCCCACCTGAGTGCCTTGGACAGTCAAGATCTAAGAATTGCATTTTGAGGTCTTTGATTTTGAGTTTTGTTGTCATTGCTGCTCGTGCTTCTGGATAAAGAGTGCGAAGTCAGCAACATAGCCATTGATAATGTGACGTGACTTGTAAAAAAATAGAGAGGCCATACTTACTTAGTTTTCAATTTCCGACACTAATAAAGAGACTCGCACCTTACTGAAAGCAGCGTGTTCTTGAGAAGTAAGATTAATTTGAAGAATGTGTAAGCTAACAAGCAACACCATCTGAATCAAAACTAAATGAAGATGTTGATCACAGTTAATTTTCGGCTTAATTATAGTTTGTTCTCCGTAAATAAGAAATAGTTACAAATTACTTCAAAATTCAATGGAATTTAAATTTTCATCTAAAAATAGTAATAAAATATTATAATTGTTCTCAATCTTTTAATTGCGTAAACGAATATAAATTAGAGTGACTTGCACCTTGGTATCTAATTTTACTTTATAAGCAAAAGTAACGATGTTATTTTTCATTCAACATTATTGAAAAACTTTTTTACCCTTCAATATTAATTATATGAATTGGTTTGTTATTTTATTTTTCTTCTTTGCATCAATTTTTTGTATGTCATCGCATACTTGTTCCGTGATTATTATTTTTATATTTAGAATAAATTGTTTTATTTATCTAATTACATTAGATTTTAAGTTTTATAATTTTTATTTTATTTTCTCTATGATCAATGGTTAATTTATCACTTTGTATTTAAAAAATATCATTATTTGAGTTAATAGACTACTTGAGATATAATCAATATATATATATTTTTTTAAATAAATTTAATTTGATCAACTAACTCACTTCCTCATGCTATCTAGAAAAAAAAATTAGAATAATAAATTTAGTTTATTATCATTTTCAAGTTTAAAGAAGAATTTTAGTAAAGAAATTCACAAAGTATAACTTAAAATAATAAGGACAATTATGACATTCTACAACTTCATCTAGATGAAAATTTTAATTTCATTAAATCTTGGGAGCAATAGTAAATAAAATAAACATAGAGGTTAATCTGAAACTGTCCCCTATTTATTGGGGGCAAAATGTAATTAAACCTTCATTATCCAATAACCCAATGTCGGTAATTGTAGAAAGAGAAGAAAAGAAATGAGTGTTCAAGATTCATGAAGGCATGCAGTCATTATCCAAGAAGCAAACTCTTAGACTTGTATTTGTTTAATCAAAGTTAATGATGGCTATGTTTCTTTTGTCAATAATCAATGAGCATATGTATATAGTAATGTTTCGGATCCTAATGAAGATTTGATTATTCTCTGCTAATTAAGAAGCACAATCCAATGATGAGGAGGATTTTCAAAGGCAAAAATAAATAGTAGAAGGCCAGCGATAATGCCAAAACAATAATTTTCTAGCCAGAGCAAAATTGTTTCAAATACCAAAATTATTTCCAGAAGTCAAATCGAAAAGTAATAAAATAATCTTCACGTCAGCTCACTCTCCTCATCTGTATGTAATTTATACGCCTTCTTTCCTCTCTCCCAAGTTCTAACCCGAATGTGATTCTCTCAATTCCCACCTAATCAACCTTCCTACTTAATCTTAATTGAACACTGTTTCCTAAATCTGGTTTAACATAGTAACTGGAGTTTAAGTGCTTATGATTTTATAACAAAGTATTTTTCCCCACGTTTCACCTAGGCACATGATAACAAGACATGCACATGTTTCAAATTGGAAAATAATTTCGAAGAGTATATATTCATGACTACTTTTCAAATTCAATTATCAACTTTATGATTTTAAACATTTGATTGGATTTGTCTTTAACGAATCTAGAACACATTAATAACTTTATTATTTTGTCGCTGGTATGGATCCTCTATCTCAAATTAATAGATATACATGATACAACTCCCTTTGGATATAACTATTATTTTGTTTAAACTAGTTTAGTATCAATAAGAAACAAATTAATATCAAATAGCAGTATGCTAACAAAATTTATCATTAGACAAAGTTTGATGACTTGTATACAATATAACTCTTCAAATGTGCTTATCATCATTTTTTTTATTTTTTTGGTAAGAAATCTTTTCCATTTTTTTTTTTCAAAGATGGAGTTGTACGTTCCCTATTTGTAAGAAAATATCACTATTGCACGTATATATTCTTGATACAACATCTCACTTTAAACACATCCATCTATTTCTTTATAAATTGTTTAATTAATCTAGGAAAAAAACTTCTCGTAAATGATAGTACCAATCAAACAATTAATATTGTGAACAAATAGCATCTTAGAAAAATTCTGCAATCCAATAACCATGACTTTGTAAACTCGTAATTTCTAGACTTTGTAAAGTATAATCCTACAAAACAAATATTATAATATTCTAAATGAAACTGTAGAATTGTGCAAAATTCTTACTATTCTCTTGTTCTCATCACTTCCATATGTATTGAGAGGGAAAGCCACAATGTGCTTTCTTGCCCAATCCATAGAACCATATTGGGCCTTCTAGCCCAATCTATGAGCCTCTGTCCTCTTCATCCCTAGCCCAAAAAACAAACCTAAAACAAATAGTCCAACCCAACTAGTAGTCCCTTTCAGCTTCATTTCAAACTTGTGGTGTCTAACCTAACCAAATTTTATTTTATTTAAATTTAGTGATACATGTGACTTATCTATAATTTTATCATCTTTACTTATCAATAATTTTTTCTTAATTCTTTAATTTTAAATGTTTGACCATTTTTATTTTTTTAAATTTGGTGATATATTGTGACTTATCAATAATTTTATCATTTCTTTTTATCACTTATATTTGATGTACTGGCGAATGGCCATCCAATCCAAGAGTCCAGCTTTTATGGGTGGAGTAAATAAATTCTTAAAGCGTTTGTCAAAAAATTCTCCGGGTCTAATATGCACATGAATCCAATTCATTTTACAATTATCTGAATCCGAACCATTTTAAAAATGCTTGACTTTAGACTTCACAGATTCAATCCATTTTAAAATTTTCAGTCAGAATCGATGGCTTCACAAGTCACCTAATTGTTAAGAAGGCCAAATAACTGCTATGAGGATCAAGTAACAACTTGAATAGGCATCTAATCCATTCCCACAATAAGAAAGCAAGAAGAAGTGGAAAAGGAAGGAATTTGATTTTTATTAAAAAATGACAATTCAGAATGTCATACTTAACTCAGCACTACCAAAGGCAAAAAAAACAAAAACAGAACAAAAAAAAAAAAGGCAAGCAAACCCAAATGAACAAGAAGATCTACAAGAAGCTACAGGCAGAAATCCCTTTGAAACATTTTCAATTGAGGGACTAATAGCAAAAACATAAACAGAAGCCTCATTCTTTCTACACGATCATCTCAAGCACTTTCTTTATTCAACTCTCTCCAGGTACCTGAATATTTCGGTCAGGCGCCTCGGACATCTACTCAGCGGCCAATGGAACAGATTCAGCCTGAAAGAAACCACCAAGAGAAAGAAACCGTTAGTAAGAACAAATAGTAATTCCGAAACAAGAAAGCAGAAACCACGCAGAATGATGGTGACATGATAACTCACCAACTTGCGATACTTGAGAGCATAAAACATTTCCAGATAACGACGGATCTCCTGGCGATCAAGCTTGGAAACATATTTCCAGAATCCATAAACTCCGGCCAGGGTCAACAACCGGTCCGAGTAGTTAATTTGCCAGGTGTACCTTTGAATTCAAAAATAGAAAGCCATTTTAGTTGTTACATTTAACTCAACTAGTTTGAATATATAACAGTGTTGCAGGAATGTGTAAATTCTTACTTCTCCTGGATACGCTTCAGGCCGCCAACTGAAATGGTGTCCCAATAAGAAGGCTCTTTCTGGCATCTTTCGAAGAAATTAACAAGGAGCTCAGCAACCTGATCACCATGATAAGGATCAATGTGGAAACCAGATTTACCGTGAATTATAATCTCAGCAGGACCGCCATGGAGGGTTGCAAATGTTGGCAAACCACAACTCATGGCCTCAACCACAGTCAAACCAAATGCCTCGTAAAATGCAGGTTGCACAAAAGCACCCTTCGTGTCAGCAATGTACCGGTAAAGTTCACCATTTCTCACTCTGTTCATCTGAGAAGAAATCCATCTGAATTGGCCATTTAAGTTGTAAGTTTCAATGAGCTCGTACATCTTTTTCATCTCAGCCTGCCAATCTTCCAAATCTTTGGATTCCTTCCTTCGGTCTCCACCAACCACGACAAGATTGACTAATTCCCTTAGCCGTGGGTTCTTGGCATACAATTCAACAAGCCCTGTCAAATTTTTCACACGGTCCAATCTTGCCATGGTGAATATGATGGGCTTCTTCTTGTCTTTTAGAACACATCTGTCAAATAACAATATGTCTCTGAGAAATTGAAAGAACTTATCGATTTGATCTGTAGTAGTATAGAAAAGAGAGAAATTTACAGGTGCTCCTTATTCTCGACTTCACTGAACAGTAATTCGTCAATTTCAGGATGGAGAGCTGTCAATCTCTTTTCCTTATCTGTAAGTGGGTAATAGAGGTTTGTATCAGCTCCTGGAGAGACAATGTTGAATTTTGGGTCAAAAACATCAATGCCATGTACAACTCTGTATAATCCCGGCATTGTGAAGGCCATGTGACTTTCATACTGTCCAACAGTGTCCTTGCTGAAGAAATTAAATCAACTATAAAATGATTAGAAGGATAGAGATGTTAAGGGTTTAATTCGTTAAGAGGATATTTAATACCTTCCGGCTATTTCTTGGAAAGTGCTAGTGATGATGAAATCAGTATGGTTCATTGCGATAAGATCAGCAGTGAACTGGCATGAGAAGTGATACTTCTCATCAAATTTGCTCAAGTAAATATCAGAGTCGGGATACTTTGTTTTTTCCAAAGCATGAGCAATCGTACACTGCAAAGATATTGCATATTTAAAAAGCATTATTCTTTCTAATTATAAGCTGAAGCAAATGCAGTAACACTTGAGAGATGAAACTATAGCACAGACCTGCGTTACACCCAACTTGTGAGCAAGCAATGAGGCAACAAGGTTACCCTCACTGTAGTTACCAATTATCAAATCTGGCTTTGCCTGTAATTCTGCAGTAACTTCTTTTGCAACATCCTAAGAATTTAGAATGCAGGCAGATGGTTAGCAGATGTATTTAGCAAAAACTCAATGACCAATTTTAGGATACGTGAAAACTAAAGAACATGTTTCACCTCAGTAAATGTTTCCATGTAAGGCCAAACTTCAAAGCGGGAGATCCATTTACGAACAATTCCATTATCAGTTCTGAAGGGGACTCTGAGTATGTGAGAGTACTCTGCTCCAAATACTTTCTCAAGTCGTTGACCACAAGTGGTTCCAGGTGCATCAGGTAGCAGCCTAGTTATCTAAAAGTAAATCAAGTTGCTCATTAGTCCAGTTTCACTCGAGAATTGCACAATTCTGAACCAAAAATTTCACAACGATGCAGCACTTACAATGAGTATGCGCGGCTTGACATCAAGACCTTGTTCCTTTATCCTTTTGAGCATCTCGCGCTCCAAGGCAGGAACTTGATCCAAAATGTAAACAACCTGCAAATGAAGAAATGTCAATTTACTTGTCAAGCAATCCAAGCACTTTTGTAAGGGACAGAATCAAGGATCATTGATCAAGAACACACCTGGCCACCAGTATCAGGATAGCCCAATACATTTTCTTGAGCAAAGTATCCATGTGGCGATAGAATAACAACATTGAAAACCATGGGAATTCTCCCTAGGAACTTCTCAAGAGTGCAAGAGTCGGGAGCCTCCAGGAGATCCAAAAGCATACAGATCATTTCCAAGACACGCTCAGCAGTATCACCCCAACCTCTCTCCAATCCAATTTCTTGGAACTTGTGTTCAAAGTCAGAGTATGGTGTTTCTGCAGGAAGAGTTGTTAGATACTCCTCTGCTTTCCTCAGGACAGCTTGGAGTGTGTTTAGGTCCTTGATTCTGTCATTTAGCATCATTGTCTGCACGAAGAAATCAAATGATTAAATTGGCTGAAAACTTGCAACATTTGTCATATTTCAACAAGCACTGTAAAATTCAGTGACTGCAAAATTTTCATATTTCTGAGAACAATTTCAAACCATTAAAAATTTAGTTTTCCATTCTTAAGACTATATTTAAGATATCTACACTGGTACATCAAATTGCATATTTTTGGAATATCTCCTCTTTTTACAGGATAAAAGGATGTCGTAAAGCAAATTACACAAAGGAGATATTGATCTATTCAATCTGAGATTTTATCCAATTGTTCTAGCATTTTATAACTACTCCAAGAGACAGTTAAGTGGTGAGACGTCTACCTTGCCCTTGTACTCATGGACTCGAAGAAAATCAAGAAGAGGGGCCATGCTCTCCTTGTCATGAAACATTTTTGCAGAGAGGTGCCGGTTGAGGAACTCAACTCCATTGCCAATTGACTTTGTTAGAGTTGGCTTGGGAAAAGATGCAGTAAATGGTTCAAAATCCAGCTCCAAAACAAAGTTGCCATTGCAGCTGCATCAATATAAGCAAAATCGCGCTATTAATAGGAGAGAAAACAGAGAAAGGAATCGATAATCCTCAACCTAATAAAAAAGTAATAATGAAGTACGAGATTCAAATTCACCTTCCATTTACAAGCTCTTCTTTGAAATGCAGGTACTCTGGAAACACAGTTAATTCCTCAACAACAAGTGCATTAACATTGACTCGAACATACTCCCAGACACCAGGTCTGAGACGAATAGCAAGTGCAACCCAGGGAGGCAACACAATTGCTTCCTAAAGTAGTAAGCAAAAACAGAACAACTTTCAACAAATCAACAACACAAAATTCCTATTTCATATACTAGCATATACAGGCTGTACAATCCAAATCAACTTTCACCTGTGTGGACTTCAGAACTTCTTCAAAGGCATGATCATTAATTTTTTGTTTACCATCTTTGTTAATTGCTTCAAACTCGGCCAAAAGCTGGTGCGGTTTCAGGATTCCTTTTCCATGGCTTTCAAGCCTTCAATCCAAAGTGAGCGCAAGTTAATACTGGTTTCTTTATGTTGGCAAACAACAAAATATAGACAAACCCTCGAGGCATTTTACTCAAAACACGTTACATACCAAAGCCAGCATAAGTTAAGACCGGTTTTTCTATGTAGTCTAACATAATAATTTAACTAAATTCTAAGGCTTTTTACTCAAAACATGTTGCATAACAAAGCCAGTGCAAGTTAATAATAAATTCTTGATGTAGTCATACAAAAATATAACCTAAAACTTATGCTTCATACCCAAAACATGTTAAATACCTTGACATAAACATATAACCAAAAACTTAGGCTATTTACTCAAAACATGTCACATACCTTGACATAAACAACAAAACATCGTTGCGGTGAGCAGCCAAAGTAGCATCAAGGCGTTCACGGAGGCTGTGAACCCGGGTCAGAACACGTTCGGCCATGGCAGTTGACGGATCAGGTAAAGAACTCCGGACCGAATTTCAACTGTAAAATAAATATTTTAACAATTAGAAATACAAATCTTAGCTTATCCAAAACAATTCTTATATAAGAGAGATTGACCAAAAAGTCAATGATCCACCTAATTTATTTATTCAACCTAGAATATTAAACATTTTCTAAACCTAACACCTCACACAGTAACACAACTAATTACTAACATTTAATACACCTACCAACATAATGACATCAAGAGTTTTCTTTAGTTGCATAATAAAGCACTAGAATTTACTAGATCTTGGATCAAACCATAAACTAAATAAATGTGCATGCGTGACAACAAAGAATGGCTAGTACATAGCAAAAAATACTAAATCTGCCATTAAACAATAAAGTAACAAGAAAATCTATCATAAATTCAGGTAGACTACTAAGCAACATTGCAAGATAACCCATAAAAATCCAAATGAGATCAGATCTGAACAAATTATGCATACAAAACTACAAAAATCTAGGCAACCACCTACTCCACTAGCATTTAATGAAGAAAACCTCCAAAATTCCACTCATAAAACAAACAAACAAACAAAAGGCATAAAAAATAGTGATCACAAACCAACTCAAGATCTATGTTTTAACACAACCCTTTATAGATTTCTGAATATTAAACTGTAGATCCAAGTGAAATTAAAAAAAAAAAAACCACACACACACACGGAGAAGTACTTTGATAAAACAAGTTACCAAAGAGATTTTCCTTGAGAAGCAAAAGCAAAACAGAGGACTTTGCACAAATAAGACAGTAGCAAACAAGAAAGAAACATGCAAGACATCAAACAAAAACCAAATAACTGAAGAAAGAAACATCTTGAAAGAATGAAAGAGAAAACAGAAAAAACTAAAATGAGGAAGGCAGAAAAAGACTAAAAGAGCTCACTTCAAATACGGAAGCAACGCAAGAGAGAAAAAGCAAAGTAAGTTTTGTGCTCCTAAAAACTTAAAGACCCTCAAATGATTTTGCATTCTTTTGTTTCGTCTACCAAAAAAAAAAAATCTGGGTTGATCTTTAGTAGCTCTTGGACATCCTTGCCGGAGAATCTTACCTCACCGGCGCCGATCAAGTATACAAAAAGTCAATGTCATGCTCTGTCAAATTACTAATATTTTACTTATTTCGATTTCAGATCATTAAAAATTAGTACAAAAATTTTCCATAATTTTGCCTTCACTTGCTGCGTAGATTACAAAGGTACAAAGAGAGAAAGAGAGTCCTCCGGAGTCCGGCAATTTCCTGGTGTCTAGCAAATTCAAGATCTCACACAACCGACAAATCAGCCGAAGAAAAAGATACTGAAAACGAATTTTAAACTTTTAGCTATCCCATAAATATTTCTCAGTTGATCAAGAAATGTTGAAATTTCGCATGCAATGATAATTTTCTTTTTAAAAAAATGTTACATTATTTTATTTTATTTATTTATTTTACCTTAGGGAAAAAGCAGCAAATTAATGCTAGAGAACCAAAATGAGAGAGCCCCAGAAACAAATGAATCAATGGAAAAGAAAAGGAAAGAAAGGAAAAGAGTAACGGAGTCCTCAAAATGAGAGAGAATGAATTCAGCTGGTTTTTGTGCTCAGGTTGGAAGCCTAGCGTGGCCTTATATACACATAAATCGTAATTAAAGCCACTACAATTAACAATTAAGTACTAGTATTTAATTAGTATTTAGATTAAGTGGTTTTATACTATACCAGTGATCAATGGATTTGGACAAATGTTAAACCAAAGTGGTCCCTGGTTTTCATGCAAAAAAAAATAATAAAATTGTATTAGGACGAATATTTAAATATGTGTGATTTTTTTTTTTTATAAATTAAATTTTACTGAATAAATGATAATAATTAATGTTAATAAAATTTAATACTAATCATAATATCTAGAAATAAAGTTTAACATCAAACTTATCTAAATAGTTTTATTCATATCCAACACTCTCATTTGATGAAAAAGGAAAACCACTTGCCATTATCCATTCAAATACAGTAATTCAAAACCACACCTGTTTTGCTATTTTAATATCTGTGGACCCTTTTTTGTTTTACCATTCCTTTATCCATTTTTTTAATCTCTACTAGACTCGATTAATATAGTATTGTCTTTTGGGCAATCCAAATTGAACCCTTTTGGTGTTTTTTTTTTTAATTCTATATTGCTTGTAAAGAATTTCACTTGCCACGTTGGACTAAACAAAAATAAATACTAGATTACTAGTAATTTAATGTCGTTTATGCCCCGGAATACTTGGACTGGGGTTTTGAAATGAAAGTATGTACTGACTAAGATAATATTTATTATGTAGGTTTGTTGTTTTCGTTATTTAAGATTGTTCCTCTTCTTTGTACTTTCCTTGACTTTTATACCTTTGAATTCCTTGTTCTTAGTACTATACCACCATTCATGGATCATGGTTTTCTAGAGACGACGCTGCGGTGACATGGGCTTCCTTTTTGGCGCGTAAATGTTTGATGCAGATCAGGGGTATTTCTGTCTTTTCATCAGATGGAAACACACTTGTCATTTGGGTACGCAGCTTGCAGTTGCAGCTGGTAGACTTTGTGATGACATTTTTCACCGCATCAAGATTTAGTTAGTGTTGTATCAGTTAATTGAATTTTAACAGATCAAGTAACAAACTTATATATATGGTTCGGTAAATATTTAAGTAGATATAAGTTTGCCATTCTTAATTGTAAATTTTATATTGTTGATTAAATTTTATAAAATAAATAAAATTTTATAGAATTTATAAATAAATATAATTGACTAGTTTTCATATACTACTATTAAAATGTTACTACCTCTTTTTTGGTGTATTAATATATAAAAGGACATTTTTCAAAAAAAAAAAATTTGTTTAAAGACTACATATAAATGAGGAGAACAATATTTCGAGATAAAGTGGAAAGACCAATTCAAGTTCTTAACTTTGTTTAAGAAATAAAATTAAAAAAAAAATTATCGATTAACATCAATAACAGGCATATCTATAGAGTAAATGAGGGAAAACTTGTACCGACAACTCATCTATGATATACTAGTATTAATTTGGGATTGCAAGTCAATGAATGTTAAACATAATAATCAAAGTGAAAAAAAAAAATCTTAGGTTCAACTTTTAATGCTCTCGTTCTTTTTTTAGTGGACGATTTTATACTCAACTTTAAATGTTAACAAAAAAAAAAAAAAAATGGGAAATCTGAATAGCCAAAAATAAATAGAAAATATTTAGGTAGATTCGGTTTTTGATTCTACCTGTAGATTCTGTGGTCAAAATTAAATCTTAAAAAATCTTGCTTATATAACCTGATGTCATAAATTTTTTAAAATTTAATCCACACTACAAAATTTATAAGTGAAATAAAAAATCGGATCTACCTAAGTATTTAACAAAATAAATTCACGAAGAATCTTGGTTCAAATGGAGGCTACAAGTAATTACTTTTGGAGGTTAAATAAGTAAACTTATGAAAGATGCTTTTCTATCATTTTTTTTTTTTTTTTTTTTTTTTGAGGTTAACGGTGACTCACCGCCGCTTACGATTGGAATAAGGTGCGTCTGGAAGGTGGGTGCTTTCAACGTGGTGACGTAATTGTCTATTAAATTTATAAATTAATATTTTAATTACTTATTTTACATCATATCTTAAAAGTTTGAATAATACTTATTTTCAAATTTTAATATTATTTTAAATAATAATAAAATAATAATTATTCAAGATAAGCATAAAATCATATTTTTTTTGTTCTTATGAATTTATTAAATTAAATTTTTTTCATTTTTCACTTCAAAATCTCTACGTAAATTTTTGTATGATTTTAATTTTTTATTATTATATTTGAAAAATTCTACAATTATGCAAATGTAATTATTTTTTTTATTTTAAAAATTTATATTTTTAAATATATAATATTATACTGTATAAATATTTAAAATATAAAAAAAATAATTTCTTAAAAAATACTATATAATTTCCAAAATGTTTAAATATTAATAATATTTTGTATAGATGTCCAAATGAAATTATTCCGTACTTAACAAAGGATGGAGTAGTCAAGTTAGGCTATTTTGTCAATTACTGGGATTGTGCAACAAAAGGACACAGCAGCTGGCCCACCGTGCAAAATTGTCATTTGTTGGTTTGTTGATTCCAGCTAATCTATATACACATCTTTTTGGAATAAGAGTCCCAAATTTTTGACTAATTTCGACTTAGACCCATCTAAATATCCCTTGATTATCTTTAAAAAATATTTAAATAAATCTGATTTTTAATCCTACTTACATATGTTATGATACTGATTAAATCTTATAAATTAAATAATATTAATTAATATAAATAAAATTTTATAAAATTTAATTTTGATCACAACTATTTTTACTATTTAGATTCTTTTTTCGCATAATAAATACCTAAACAATCTCATATGTTCAAATAGAGAAAGGTCAATTGTATTCATTGAAATATAAAGGACTCTTGTATTTCAATGTGAGAACGTGGCATATTAGTTGTATAGTAGTTTTGCAAGAAAAAGAAAAGAATAAGAAAAGGAATTTTGGTATTATTATCTTCCATTCAAATTGTGGGTATGTTTTACTAAATTGTGTTAAAATATCAAGATGTGTTTAAAGTAGATAGTATTGCAATATTTTTTCACACAAAAATTTTCTTTAATTTCAATTTGTCAATTTATAAATTAATTATGTTAATTTATGAATTATGATCAAAATGTTTAGATAAGCTAGTTTTACACTTTTACTTTTTTATTTATATAAGCACGTGGAGCTGAGCACAGTGCATCCAATGCTTTTATCTTAACCAAATCTTATTAAAGGTTGAAAATGACACGTGAACTACTTTTGTTATATAGCTAGTTCACTCCAAAACAAAATTTGTAAACAAACATAACAGGATAGTACCCTTATGAGAGAACAAATTAATATAGGGACATTACCAAAAAAGAAATTAATATAGGGACTTTAATGTTTGATTAAAAGAAACACTCTATGCATCAGAGTGATAATGTGATATGACATCACTTTTTAAGCCAAAATGACATATTTCAGTGAACGGACAATTACTTCACTTGGTAGTGATATAATGTGGCCCAAGTTTCACCTCCAAATTTCGCAAATAAGTGGGTGTCCATGGCTACAGGAATAGGCCTTTTTTAGATCGGAAATATTTAGGTAGATTTAATTTTTAGTTTTATTTGTAAATTTTGTAGTGTGAATTAAATGTTATGGGAATTTATAACATAAGCTGATATAAGCAAAATTTTATAAGATTTAATCTTGACCGCAGGGTTTACAGGTGGAACCAAAGACCGGATCTATGTAAGTATTTTCCTTTTTGGATTTATTTTCCCACTTTTTTTGGTGTTACATATATATATATATATATATATCTTTATATATATATATATATATATTCTTTGGAGCATGGTCTAAAAAAAGTTTTTCAAAAAGAATTAGACATATTTTTCATTTTTACAATAATGGAAATTAGATTTTTTATGCCTACGTAATTATGGTATAAGGTGGTTACATATAATTTGCTGGGAATATCCAGTTATCCATTCAGAAGATCTGATGGTGTGAAGTCCCTTTCACTAGATTAGAGAACTCACAAAACATATTTGGCTGGCTGTTGGAGTCCCGGCCAGCCAATTGTAGGGACATAAATTTCTTACTTACTTTAACAGTGACCCGTGATCCTCGTGTTTATACTTTTTGTTTTAGAAAATATTTAGGTAATTAAGTTTTTTTAATAATCTTGTCTTGTGACTAATAGGAAAGGGGAAATACCTAAGTAAATATGGTATTTTCATTCCATTTGTAAACTCTGTAATGTAGATTAAATATTATAGAATCTATGACATCAATTGATGTAATAAAAATTTTATAAGATTTAATTTTGACCGTAAAATCTATTTGAAGCAAAAAATCAAGTCTATATAAATATTTTCTATAGAAAAGTTATCTGTACAATATAATGTCAAATGACATTAACAAAATCCACATAAGTAATGTTATTTGATATATATTGTTTAAGTGACCTATTTAATAATCACGAGATTTTTAAGTGAAGTTTGTAGGCCAAGCTTATATTTCTCATTTGAGAATAGTTTTTCCGGTTAAATGTACTCTGTGCTAATATTTTTTTCCCAAAACTTGCACCAATAAAACTAACACGCATTTGCGTTTTGCACCTCAAAGTATAATTTTTTTGTAATTAACTAGTTAACTTTTTGAATTTTGACACCAATTACTCACAGATGGACAATAATAGAAATAACCTATATATCCTCACTATATTATCCAACTTCTTAAAATGCCCCTTTTTCCACCGTACACTCAACTCATACATTGTATTGCTGCCATCCCCTCCACTCCACTCTATTTCCCTTTTTTTTTATTGAAAAAATTGTCCCATGTTATACCTCTAGGTAATATACAAGCTGCCTCCCCCCCCCCCGCCCGCCCCCCCTCTTAAGGAAGGAAAGCATCCTTCATAGGTTTACTTATTTGACCTGGTAAGTATGTGTTATTTATTGGGTTGTGTTTGCGTTTGGGTTGAAATGGAGCATTTTGGGTATTATAAATATACCGTGATTGTGAAAGTCTTTTTATTATTTAATGATAAAATTATGTAAAAACGAGGTGCAACTTATATAATAAAACACTTTTTCTCTATTCTATTAGTTTGGATAACTAAGGAATAAGAAGAATGGTGAAATTGTGTAAATTGAGAAGTTGAAGGTGATTAATTATGAATTAATATTTTTGGGTGCAAAGTAAAAAATGAACTCATTGTTGTTTGAGGTACAAACTACAAAGTGCATTTATTTCTAGTTTTTAAATAACATAAAATAATTATCTAACGTGCCAATTAAAGTATAGTTTAGAGAAATACGTGGAAAAGGATCACACAACACTATTTTTATAACTGATATGATCCAAACATGGTCAATTTCTTAAATTTCTTTCTGCGGTAAGCAGCGGTCAAGCATGAGTGATCGTAACTTCCAAATTCAAACATTATGATGTGCATAATTATTTTCGTTATAGTCTATTAAAACCTTTTGATTTCTACATATTTAAGATGATGTTTACATGTATTGTAGATGTTTTATGAATTGTTGGCCATAACGTATCAAGTTGGATTGGAACCTTTCCATTATCTCTCTCTAATTACTTTTAATGATCGTTTATATTTAAATAATTGAAATTCTTAAAAATTATCATATTATATCAATAAGTAGATCAATATATTTAAAAATATTTTATTTCTCAATTTGTCCAAAACATTTATAATTGTATATATAAATTAAAATCGAGACAAAATTTAAACGTTTAATTAAACAAAAAAATTTGTTCTATGTATTTATTTTGAAATTTTATGTATAGTAATTATATACAATAAATTATATTATAAACGATTATAATTTTTAAAAAATAATTTAAAATTATATTTTTTAAGAGACAGCCTAAATAGAAATTCTTTTTAAATAATCCAAAAGAGCATAATCCTACCAAATCCATCGAAACTCGGCCAAAAATTTTACACGTTGTCAAGACAAAAGCCGAGTAGCATCTTATACAAACTTTAAAAAAAAAAAAAAAAAAACCACTATTCCTACGACACTATATAACTTCCCAATAAATAAATATATATATCTGTCCCTTCAAATTTTCTAGAAGATTTTACAATTCATTGGTCATTCATTTAACAGGAACATTGTCTTTTCAAACAATGTCCACCGCCCACCAATTAGAATATCCAAAAGAGTCTTCATAAAATTCTTTTTCTTTTTGGTAATTCACAATAAATCTCTCTCTCTCATTTTTTTTTTTTTTGCATGTCAAAAAAATTTTCGTCGATCAATTAGCATTTTGTTGGGGTGAAGAATGATATACGTGTCAATCAGAAATAGTTGAACATTGGCATCAAGGTAGAATTTTATTTGTTTGTGGTATATAATTGATTGGAAAATGGTCGACTTATCTTTGCCGCACAATTACATCAAGAATAAGTAAAAGAAGGCAACTTTTCATTTCCTCTTTGCATGGGATAAGAGCAAATTCAGATACGTAGCTTGGAAAGAAATTGTACTTTTCTCCCATGCAAATCACCACGAAACGTTTTCTACTTTGAGAATTTGGTCTACTTTATCCTTCTCATAAAAAGAAAAGAATGAATTCCTTTTTCTAATCAATAAGTGTTTTTCAAATTGATCGCTTTCAAGTTTTTAGCAACTTTCTAGAATCTTAAATTTTTAGAGTTCTCCAATACCAAAATTAGAGAATTGAAGGAATAAAATAATCACTAGCACAATATATATATATGAGAGAAAAAAATAATTTTATTAATATTTCAAACAAACAATACTCTTAATAAATTCTTCAGACTCACTCCGGAAAATATTCCAATGCACCTTATATATAGAGAGAGATTCCTAAACTATTGGTTAACATGAAACAATGGGATAATAATTATTAAATAATTATCGACTCTAAAATAATTAAACTACTAAAAACTTGAATTTAATATAACTACTAAAAATTAAATAGAAAACTTTTTGACTTGATTTAATATTCCAACAAATTTGATTGTTGCCTACCATTTACCAAATGATTAGGTAAAAGTGCCAGAATTTATCATGTAAAATATATCTAAATTGCGAGAATATATTCCATATGATATCACTGGTTTTTTGTATAGTTTTAAAAATGTCTGAATCGCACTCAACACATGGCCTTTTGGAGTGTGATTTTTCATATCATGGTGTAACTAATTGCTATTTTCGTGCTAAATCACATTCTAATATCTTGAAATTACACTACTAACTAATTTCATGTTAATTAAATCACATTCTAATATCTTAAATTACACCTTACCACTAGGAAATGGATATGATCTGAATGTGCCTGTAATGTATTAGGCTACCTAACATTTAACAATGCTTTTCAATATAACACTTGCATTTGAATGCTCTTCAGATGTACCAAATGGTATGTTATCTTTTAAGTGACTCTTTCAATAATTAGTTGGTTTGAACAACTTCGACAAAATTACAACAAATAGTAAGCACTTAACTTAGAGAAAGTAGTAAAAAGAGGTTAATTTGACAGGAAAATTATTTGTTAAAGGCAAATTAGGTGACAAGATTTTATTAAATCATGACTCTCTAATTTTATATCCACGTTCGGATATCTTTCCTTTTTTTCAAGATATGTACACACATCATTTATTTTTATTTATCACTTTATATTTGTCATTTTATATAAATATATTCAATTTGATATGCATAACCTCTAGGGCCATTCTTAATTATGAAACTTAGTGTCGTAGATCTCTTAATACAGAATAAGTCATATTATCCAAATTAGTTAGATCAATCATAAATAATATGATTAATTCTAAATTAAAAGATCCAATCAATTTTAAAGTTTTTCCAAGTCAGAGAAAATATCAAAATTTGAGATGAGGATTGAAGAATGAGGTTCTGCAATAATGTGGGGAATAGCGAAAGATGATCAGCTAATGCTGAAAAAGTGTTCTGGTGGAACGATTGGCTCGCCCTCCTACATTTACACTTTGGATAGGTTTTGGCCTAACTAAATACCTCACTAAATTTTTTACTCTGAGATTAAGACAACAACCTAATCCTTTTGTTTCAATCTATGAGAAATTTTCATACCACGCATGCTAAAAAAATCTAGCCACAAAAAAAAATCCCCTTTTTTCTACGAATATAGTTTCTGTTTTTTGCATTTTTTCCGGGCTCACAATAAATTCTTCTGAGTCTCACGATTCAATGTTTGATCCATCAGGACAAAGCATAAGATAGAATAATATTCTCCAAAAAAAAATAAAAAAAGCATGAGATAGAATAAGGGAAAAAGACTAATTGATCTCTTATTTTTGGTATCGATTAATTTGATCTCTTATTTATTAAAAAGACCAATTTGGTCTCTCATTCTTAAAAAATTAACTAATTTAAAACTTGTGACGGAAATTGTGAACAAACTAACAAAATCATTGACGACATATCTATTGCAGGTTAACGGTCACTGAATCAATCATTAAAGTTAAAAGGAAAAATTATTCAATGAGGAAAAAAATTAATTTAGTCTTTTATTTTTAAAGTATCAATTTATCTTGTTCTTTATTGATTATAACATACTAATTTGGTTCTTTATCTTTAAAAAAATTAACCAACGCCTATGATAGAAATTGTAGACTAATCAAAAAACCAAACCATTTGATACCGCAATAAAAAAAAATTATAAAGTTAAAGAATAAATACAGGGATTTGATATATATATATATATATATATATATATATATAGACACACGCTTGCAATATTTGCAAAATAACTTTATATTACACATTGATGTTCACTAGAACTGTTCTTTCCACGTTATGTTGGATACTTACCACATGTAAAAAATATAATACTTGATATTTAAATAATAATTACGTAGTTACATATATCTTCTTTTTGTTCTTTTATATAAAAAAGGGAAAATCGCTGAAATAGTTCTTCAATTTTTTTACTTTAGCCAAAATAGTCCTTCAATTTTTTTTGTAGCCAGAATGGTCCTCCAACTTTTATTTTTTAGTCAAGATAGTCCTTTTATGGTGACTTCACCATCAAAGGACTTTCTTGGCTAAAAAATAAAAGTTAGAGGATCATTCTGGCTACAAAAAAAGTTGAGGGACTATTCTGGCTAAAAAAAAGGTTAGAAACTATTTTGGCTAAAGTGAAAAAATTAAGAGACTATTTTGACAATTTTCTCAATAAAAAAAAAATTATCCCTCCTTTACTCTTTAATGTCCGTATTCATGACTAATATAGGTCATACGGAACCATCCTGACTAAATCGCTTTCTGTACTGTGAAAAGAAAACTTACACAATAATTGTAGAAAAAGTTTATTCCATATACGTGAAATACTTAGCACTTGTGTGCGTCATTAAACTTTTACCATTTAATAAAAAAAACTTGGGCCACCGGGCGGTCGCCACTACTAATGCCGAACCTGCGTGGTCCTGAAGCTATCAAAAGTCGTCTAATTGTAATTATTTAAGCCAAAAAATTTCTCATCCAAATCCACCAATGGATAACATAAATATATAGTAGTACTTTTTAATTAGCAATAATAAATTGTGAGGTTGTTGATCACCGCTCTGCCTCGTAATTGAACACAATTATAGTGTAGTAATTAGTAGTAATAAATAGAAAATAGTGGATAGAATTTGATGGTTTGTGGGACACAGATTCAGAATGATGTACTGGCAATTTGCCCCATATTATTATTATTGTTTGCTTGTTGCTAAGAGCTTTACTTTTACTCCAAGTGTCTCCAACCTCCATTGGTACACAGGATATAAAGATTTTTTTTGCTTCTTGTTGGATCCTCTCTCTCTTTAGAATTCTATCAGGTAAGTATTAGAGAGTGTATGTAATTTGTAGCCTTTTATATCCTTATTTTCTTATTTTTAATTATTTTCGATCTCACACATATCATGTCCAATTAACAATGTTCAAACGGATTTAGGTAGATTCAATTTTTGACCCCACTTGTAGATTCTATGGTCATAATTAAATTTTAAATAATCTTTGTTTACATCAGTTGATGTCATAAATTTTCAAAAATTTAATCAACACTACAGAATCTACCAATAAAATCAAAAGCCAAATTTATCTAAATATTTACTTTATAGACCGGTCTAGTTCTAAACATCACATGTAATTCCCTTTTGATCTTCAGAACCCTTTTGATTTTTGTTTGTTTTTTTTTTTTTAAAGGAACCCTTTTGATTTTTATTATAATACTACGTATGTCAGTGTATGAATATAATTTGGCCTCTCGCCCATTTCTTTCCCCCCTGATGCAGAAGTTGACATCAATTTTCCAATTCTGCACAGCTGTTCTACCTTTTCTTTTCTTTTCTTTTCTTTTCTTTTTTTGGAGGATGTGCATGGAAAAGAAACTTGGTTTGCTCTGGGATTTTCATTTATGAAAAGATAGAAAACATATTCCGATGATTTCATGTTTGATTAGGAAATTCTGGGCATCTTACTTTTTTTCCTTCTGATGATGTCCTTCTCATCATCAAAATATAATGAATATTCTAACCGGCCTCTTCCATTTTGATTTTTGGATCGAGACACCACAAAGAATATGCACCATTTGTCCACCATGCAAGCTCACGGAAATTATTTACTTTGAAACAATTGACCATCATGATGTGAACCTATAGTCATTACGACATTATGGACTTTATTCCTCTCCCTTTTTAATTAACTACAAATTAAGATGCAAGATTAAATTTTAAATGGATATCAAGTATCAACACGTACGAGTCTTATTTCGAAGTACTATTATCATTTAACTTAGATCTGGAAAAGATAAAAAGAAAAGAAAAAGGTGGCATAGGAGAAGAAGAATATGATTCAGTTATTATTACTATTATTACCACTTTAATAGTGTACAAGCATTTTTTTTTTTTCATTATCATTTTTGGTACAATTCTTTTTAACTCATGATCAGATAGCTTTTTCTTAACCCACTAAATAATAACGTTGGAGAATTCTACGGTCATTTGAAGAAAATATTTCGTTAATTTTAAAATCTTGTACAATACAAATTTTTAAAATAAATAATATCGTACTGTCTAAATCTATAAAACACAACGAATGATTCCATTATTAAACCGTAAAGTTTTCCAATAATTTTACTTAACTCATTGCCTAATAACTTCTCATAATCTATCATAAAATTGCACACAAGTAGAGTTTGATTTCGTGACTTGTTATTAATATAACCCGCGAAGAAGGTGAATCGACTGACTACACAAATAAAAAACTTAGGTAGTCTTATGGTGCATTTGATAAAATTGGAATCATAAAATCTAAAAATTAAGTATTGAAATTTTAATTTACTAAATTCATAATATTGCATCTGTTTGATAATCAGCTGAGGTTGATTACTGAATTAAAATATGATACTCCGTATATATTATATAGTTCGATGATAATATTATATTTTTTATAGTAAGTTATTTTTTAATTATTATATTTTTAGTATAAATAAATAGTGTATTAGCATAAAGTGTGTGTGGGAGAGAGGTGTTCATGTCAGATATTATGTACAAGTGTGTATTTATACGCAAGAAAGAATGAATATAATGTGTATAAGTATGTATTTTTATGTGAGAGAAGCAATATGATGTGTTCAAGCATGTGTTTATGTGTTAGAGAAAATAAATATAATTTTGTACAAGGAAGAATAAATATAGTGTGTATAAATGTGTGAGAAAGAAAGTAGTGTGCAAGTGTGTATTTATGTATGAGAGATAATGAATATAGTGTGTGTTTATGTGTGAGAATGAAGGAATATTGTATGTGCATAAGTGTACGACTATGTGTAAAAGAGAAAGAATATAGTGTATTCAAGTATGTATTTATATGTGAGAGAAAAGAAATATAATGTGTGTAAGCGTGTGTTTATGTGTGAAAGGGAATACATATAGTGTGTGCAAGTGTGTATAAATAAATAAAGAAAAACTGAGGGAGTTTTGGTATACTAGTAAAGAATTCAACAAATTAAATGATAGACTTTTCACTTAAATTTTTGTATAGAAATTAAGTAACACTTACTATATTCAGATGTAGAAAAATTTTATTATGAAATACACTTAATACAAAAAATACTTAATAGAGTTATTAAACACCCCTTAATTTTGTTAATTACAATATACAAAAAAAGATGCCCCTACATGTGTCTTTTATATCTTGTGATCTACAAGATCAAGTGTACCTGAACTCTTTTTTTTTTTTTTCTTGGTTGATGTTCGGAAGGGGCACAAGTATAAGATGAACTGATGAAGACTGAAAGGCCAAAATTAACAACTAATTTCCATACATCAAATCAGCGTGAGGGACATGAGACTGTTTTGGAGATTTGTAGGCTGGCCCTTCTTTCTCTAATAGGATGAAACATTTTGGCCCAAATCGTAACTCGGCCACCTCTCAGTAATGAATGCCCTACGCACACATCTCCACAAAAAAAAAAAAAAAATTGAATAAATAATAAAAAAAATCTAATTGAAATGCATTCGGTTTTTATTTCTATTTTACTACATATTGCGTTTTACAACTGTCTTTTAAACCATGTGAATTATTTCAAACTTTTTGAGCTGAGTTTGATTGGATATTTAGATAAAATAACTATTAGGATTCTACCAGTAATATTACAGCCTCCAACATCTACTCTAATAGAACTAGATGAAAACTCGTGTAATTATAAAATAGGATCTATATTATTCGAATTTTATAGTATTTACCTAAAAATAAACATGTGTATAACATGAACATATGAAACCTTTGTTTTTTAATGGATTGTGCCATGAATTTATTACCCTCAACACTAGTAATTGTCAGTAATTAGGGAAGAAAAGTTAGTTTTGAGAGTTAATTAGAAGTAGTAATTGCAGTAGCTAGGCTTTTAAACCACTAGTTGTGCTGAGACAAATTATTAATTTAATTGGTACGCTTCTAATGTTAATTCTTAATTTTCATTAAGGTATTATGTAATTTATTCCAAAACTGCATATGCAATGAATAAATTGTTACATTGCTCCAAACAGGGAAGGAATTTGTAGTGCAAATAATAAATTTTTGTTGTGTCTACCATAGAAATTTGGTAAAGGAAAATATAGTTCAGTCATCATTCAAAAAATATAACACAAAATGTCTTTGGTAAATACTGGAGGATATGGTCATGGATTAACTTTGTAAATGGTACGCCAGGCCGTGCTTTCAATACCCATACCACAGATTTTGGAATGTAGATGAGTTGCAAATTGGTATGCACGACTGGAACGCAGTCGAGGGGTGATTTAGTGAACTATAATATCACTCCATCACGTGATATAATACAAAGTATAATAAAGAATTTAGGAGGTGTTTGGTTCACGTTCGGGAATCGGAATCGGAATCGGAATCATAAACTCCACTATTGGTATGAGTTTATATCATTCTCCCTTACTTGTTTGGTTTAACATAGAAATGGATTTCATTACGTTAATAAGTTACTTAACTTGAAACCCATGTCACAAGTGGGGAATGAAAGTAGGTATTTTCTAACACTTTCATTCCCATAGAATGATTTCCATAGTGTTCAACCAAACACCATCTATGGGTATCATTAACTTTGATTCTCATTCCCCCCTCTCATACCCATAAACCAAACACCTCCTTAGTACTAATTATTTCGGTGATTGGATAAATAAAATTTCCTCCCAGTAGTTCTGTCCTACTCTCTCTTATTCATCTATCTATTTGTTCCACTGAAAAAGAAAAAATAAAAATAAAATGCAAATAACTCCCTTATGGTTAAACAAATATATCCTTTACTCCTCTATGGTTAAGCTGGATTAAATGTACATTTGACACCCTCATAGCTCATTTTTTTTTTTTTAATATTTTATAAAATAGACGAAATCGTCAAAACTAACATAAACTTGTGAAATGTTATCTATGCCCCTGACCAATTTAATGTTTCACAAAGTTTTAGAGTCAAATTAAAAATAAAAAAGGATTACAAAGTTTTGGAGTCCTTATCCAGTCGACTCCATTTTTACGTTTATTTTAAATAAAAATAATAATAAAAAAAAAACCTTACAATGTCTTCGTATGTATAGGAAGTAGTAGGAGTCGACTACATAGCATTAGGAAAAGCTTTCTAAATTATTATTCTCTATCCAGTTATCTTATCCACGCACTGTATATGCTCATCCCAAGTATTTAATTTGGAAAGTTGCCAATTTGGATTTCTCTTCAATAAGGGGTGGAGATTCCCGTCAAATTAAAAATAATAAAATTCAAACCCTAACTCTTTCTGCTTGCCTGTGCCATCCTCATCTCCTCCCTCACACCCCAGCCACCATAATCTGTACACAGCCTAACCCCTCATTCTTTACCCCTCGTCCTTCCTCAATCCTCGAATTTCCTTCTCCAGCCCCCTATCTCGCCACTACCATTCCGTCCTCCTCCACCACCACCTCTTAAGACCTAAAACTCTTCTCCCAACACCCTTGCCACCCAGCACCCAACCCCGGTTAGCCAACCACTATTCCTCGTCACTCTTTTCCTATTCCCTATCTGATCTCCCATCCTCGATCTCCCCCTTCCTTCTTATTACTATATGAGCACCATAATTTTCAACTAAACCCATCAAATCTATACCATTAACACATAAATATAACAAATCAAAACCATATTCTATCATAAAAATATTACCAAAATTCAAATATGAAACCATAAAAATTTTGATCCAACCAACACAAAGATTCAATTTTGACAAGGTGATATTGACAGTGATCGTGACTAGGGGAGTTCATCGGCCGGTTTTTTGATAATTCGGTTAAAAATTTTTGATTTTTTTGATTTTCGTTACAAGAAATCAAAAAACCAAATCCAAACCAAACTTTTTTTCAGTTGATTGGTTAATCAAACTTATTTTTTGGTTAATCTGATTAAACGAGGATCACTAGTTAATTTAAAAACTAAGCATAAAATTTAACACAAAACTAATAAAATTAATAAACAAAAACCTAAAACTACTAAAAGTAAGACTAGAAACTAAAAAATAACAAAGAAAAATAATATGAAAGTGTTGAATGAATGAAAAATTGGAATTGGTTTACTAAAAAACTAAAAATAATAAAATTAAAAGTTTTGTAATTCAATAATTCGGTTATTGATTTTCAATAACCAAATCTGAACCACATAATCAATCTTTTTTTATTTGATTTATCTGAATAACGATTATCTGAAAATCGAAAAAGAAATTAGTTTGGTTCAACCGATTTGTTCGGTTAAACCAAACAATGAACACCTCTAATGGTGACTGATCGAGATGGGGATAGGAGATCGATTGGCGCCTGGTAATGGAAGAGGGTGATCGGACTTGGGGGAGGAAGGCTCTCCTGTAAGAGAGTCAAGCTTGGGAAAAATGGTAAGAGAGATTGGGAGAGGTGGGCTGGTGATGGGGTAGAGGGTAGGAATGATGGCCGTGTAGGGGAAGGAAGGGAATAGATGGCTGCTGGACTAATAGTAGTGGCTAGGGTGGGAAAGAGGTAAGATTATCGGTGAAAAGGAAGGGTTAGGGTTTTGGAGGTAAAAAAGTCTATTCATGTATTTTAATAGTGTTAAATTTTTTAAAAAACAGTCTTAGTCTCTAAGATGTGCTACAAGGCGAGTAGCGCGTGACCGTCAAAACTTGTTTGTCTTCATGGACACTTGTTATAGTTTTCGTCTATTTTGTATAAAAAAAAAAAAACAGAGAGTCAAACACACATTTAATAACTATAAGGGTAATTTACCTCATCACAAGAGGTTATTTGCATTTTATCCAAAAAGAAAAGGGAAACACTTAAATAGACCTGGTCTTTGACCCTACTTGTAGACCTTTTGGTGTGGATTAAATGTTATGGAATTTATGAATAAAGCTGATATAAGTAAGATTCTATAAGATTTAATCTTAACTGCAGGATTTACAGGTGAAACCAAAGACCGAATTTATGTAAGTATTTTCCAAAAGAAAAAGCACGAGGGCAAATGAGACTTTTCAACCATGTCATTATCCCCGCACTGTCGCTCCCATCATAAGCTGCCCTAGGCAAAGAAAAACCAGTACTACTACGTTAAACCCTCAAACCTCAGACACACACATACAGCTTTCCTTCTAATTTTTTGATAATAAGTAAAATTGGAAAAATGGGGAGAGAAAAGCCTCAACAACCATCATCAGCGTCGGCGACGTCGTTCACGGTGGAGCAGCTCGTCGCCGTCAATCCGTACAACCCTGACATCCTCCCGGATCTCGAAAATTTCGTCAGCGAACAGGTATTTCTTTTTATTTATTTATTTATTTATATATTTGATCTTATTCGAATACTCATTATGATTAGTTGAATGCAGATTTTCACTGTTTTTTTTTTTTTTGGGTTAAAATTTAAATAAATAGGTGGCTTCCAAAACCTACAATTTGGATGCCAATCTTTGCCTTCTCCGTCTTTATCAGGTTAGTCTACCTATTTATAAGAAATTTATTTTTCGAAAATTATGTAAAGGGATGATTTTTAATTGTTAAAAAAATTAATTTTTTTGGTGGGTTTGTAGTTTGAGCCGGATCGAATGAGTACTCAGATTGTTGCTCGCATTTTGGTCAAGGTGCGAACTTTACTGAATATTTAGAAGTTTTTTTTTTTTTTTTTTTTCCTGAGTAATTTGAATATCAAATGAATTCTTAGTAATTTTTATGTTTTGGAAATTGACCAGGCACTGATGGCAATGCCAGCTCCTGATTTCAGCCTTTGTCTCTTTTTAATTCCCGAGCGAGTGGTACTTTCTTATAACTCCGTTTTTTTTTGGGTATAATGACATGATGTTTCTTGTCATGGTATTGTAAATTGAAAACAGTCTCGAATGCTCTTGGAAACAAATACCGAGTGCTTTTATTTATTTGCCTATGTATTCTTGCAATAGAAGTTTGATTTTATATTGGTATTTTGGCAATGTTTAGTTCTAATAAACATTTCAATCTTGTAATAAATATTTTAGCTGACGCCTATTATTTTCTTGTGTACAACACAGAAAGAATTTGTTATAGCAAATGTAAGTTGGTATATTTCTTCTTACTGCCTTTGCTATTAGTTTATTGTCACATGTGAAACTTGGAATGTCTACTTATCACCTGCAGCCAATGCAACATGCGGGGACTGTGTTTGTGTGTACAGTTTTAATTGTGAGGCCAGAATGCTTTTGTTGATAATAAAGTTTTCATGAATAAGAAACTGCACAGCTGTGAGAAAAGGCAATAACAAATGATATTGTTTATAGTGAGATGGTTCAAAGATTGTAGAATGAGTGAGAGGTACTTTGATGTTGCTTCTGGATTTCAATAATGATTTTTGAGTGCTGATAATTGAAGTTAGAATTTGTGTGTGTGCATGGCAGCGGATGGATATGCAGTGTTTGGTGTGGGAGTAGGATGGAGCCGGGGAGCCGAAGGGGTAGGCTGTGTGTGGTTGGGTATGTGATTGGCATTTGTGCCTTCTATATCAGTTTTGCCTCAACCTACTATAACCTGCCTGAGTATGACTTGCTATCATATGATAACTATTAGAAACCATTTGCAACCCATCTAATT
Source organism: Cinchona pubescens (assembly GCA_025175665.1). Classification (NCBI taxonomy): domain Eukaryota; kingdom Viridiplantae; phylum Streptophyta; class Magnoliopsida; order Gentianales; family Rubiaceae; genus Cinchona; species Cinchona pubescens. Next base: position 756,776 of record JANKKI010000031.1, on the reverse strand, counting down.
AATGGCGTAAACAGCCAACTTGCTACTGATAGAACAAGCTAATTTGATTTTAGGATGCACATTTCTTTTGAAGCTGCTACTTGTTTCTCCTGTATGAAAGTTAGAGTCTGTTTACGCAATATTTCCTTGTTTGTTAATAGCTGATGAGAGTATTCTACGAATCCACTATTGCTGGCAGGCTTTGAGATCCACAGTCATCTTTATATGTGGGAAATATGGGGTCACGTTTTCCATGATTTTAATAAAAACCTTTTGCTGATGATATTAGTGGCGGAAGTCTTTTGTGTAATTTCAGCTCTTAAAGTAGGAATACAGTACTGAGGATATTGAATCTTTATTTTTCGTGTTTGTTTTCTTCAAAGTATACACGAGATGGTTGTCATTTAGAAATAAAAGCTGTTCTTTTATCCTCTTGCTGTTTGTACATTTATTTATCTCATGTCATTGGGCAGCAAATGGAGGATCAGTTCAAGACACTAATCGTCCTCTCCCACTACTTGGAGGTACACTTTTACCTCGTACCCTGGTTTACATTTGGTTGTTAAAGATTATAGATCTGTATTTTGATCCATTTTCTACTGCAGACTGCAAGATTCCGTCAGTTTTGGGATGAAGCTGCTAAAAGCCGGCATTTATTAGAAGTTGTGCCAGGTATAGTAATTTGTAGCGCACCAAGTCTATGTCTGGTTTCATTTAAGGAGCATATGTCAACTGACACATTATTATGAATCTTAATCTCTCATCATAGGTTTGGAATTATTTTAACAATATTTACAGTTCTTTTTTATATTCATCCCTGCTTTGCAGCGACTACTTGAACTTGTTTCGTTGTGTTATTCCTGCTAATGAGGATGACTGCAGGTTTTGAACAAGCAATTCAAGCATATGCAATTCATGTCCTTTCACTGACTTACCAAACAATTCCAAGGTCTGTTCTTGCTGAGGTATGGTTTTCTGTCCTCAAAATTGCTTCATACATTTTCTATTTTTAGTTTTGTTCTGGATAATTACCCAAGAGATGTACATAGTCATGCAGCATCTGCCTAGAGAGACGCCTCTGTTTTTTAAGGAAAGTATACCTTGTTTTTATCTGTAATTTATTGGTACCTTTCTTCACATGTGCATTTGCGGAACTCATGGTGTAGATTTGCGTAGAAGTCCTTGTTAAATGCAAATTCCACCACAGCTGTGTGAATATTTCTGCATGCCTGTTATTTTTGTTGTTCAAGCTCCATTATTAAACCTTTGTCGGTTACTCAAGTCGGCTCTTTTGTAGCTAGGGCCCCTCTCTGAGTGGAGAGATATAAACTTGCATGCTTAAAATAAAATTTATATGAAATCCTTTTCAATTGAGTTAAATGCATCACATTAAAAGTTTCCATTGCAATGGTATTTCTCAGGCCATCAACAAAGAAGGTCTATCTCTGGACAAGTTTCTTGAGCACCATGCGGCTAATTCAGGTTGGGTTGTAGAGAAGGGCAATGGCAAGGGCCAACTGATTACTCTTCCTAGCAATGAGTTCAACCATCCAGAGCTTAAGAAAAGTGCTGCAGATGGTATCCCGTTTGAGCACATTACTCGTATCTTCCCCATTCTTGGCTAATTGTCTAACGGAAAGATATCTCAATTTGTTGTTCATTTTAATGGAAATTTGGGAATTAGAATGAGTTATACTTTTGCCCTGTTTTTTATGCTTAAATTCGTACTTTGGAGAACTGTATTATCCTTGCTGGTGTTTGAAACTATGATGAATTATCTCTGGTAATGTATTCCCTGTTCATTTGCTTACACTTTGTAGAACCATTACCCATCCCTTCTCTCCAGGATCTCAACTTTGAATTATCATACAGTCGCGCGCACACATACAGAAACACAAAACACTAAGCTAGCCACCCATTGCTTTCTAGTTTTGCTTGCCGGGAAAGCAAAGAGTGGGCTGACTGCGATCCGCCAAGATTGAATCAGGTGGGGTTATTGCTCAATCTTTACTTGACGCTCATATTTGGCCTCCTAATTTCTTTTACAATTTTTTTTTTTTTAAATGGCTTATTTTTAGAAATTGCCCATTAATTGGCTGGTTTTCAGTTAAGGAAAAATTATGTGTGGTGGTTCCGCTGAAAAAGAATGATCTTAGCTAAAAATTTAAAGTTCAAGGACTAATACGACTAAAATAAAAGATGAGAGATTATTTTGGCTAAGTAAAAAAAGTTGGAGGCAAGGGCGTGGTTAGAAAATTTATGCACTGGGCGCAAAATTTATAATATAATTTGAGAATAATTTTTTGTTATTTTAATATTTCATTCTTCTAATGGAATTTTTCATTTCCTAATTCTCGAAATTCTTTTAAAATTTCTAGGTTTACGGAAATAACAAGAGTTCTTTACAAGAAAAGTAATATTAATAATAATTTATAAAAGTACCAAATAATTTTTTTCTCTATATTTTAAAGAGAATTTGGAGTGAATCTCCACATTCACCCTATTGGTGTCTCAAAATTACACTAGATTTTAACATATAATATTTGTCATGCATGTTTTTCTTACTCTAAATGTATTCTTTTGAATATGATAATTAGCAAATTAGACAAAATACTAAAACTTATGGAAAATTCTATGGCCTTTTGTACTTTAAGAAATTGCACAGTATAATATCACGTGCCTTAAAAATTTATATTATACAATCCCTTAAAACCAACGGGATAGTTCCGTCAATATGACTGTAGAATTTCTCAGAAATATCTTCTTGATATTATTTATTAATCATTAAAAAGATTGGAAAAATAAAAATTAATTGTAAATTTTACTGATTCTTATTTAATTAATTACTAAAGCAATAAAATTGTAGCTATTAGCTTGTTAATTTATAATAAATTATTTTTCTATTTATCAAACACAATACCCGTTGGCATAGAAACACGATTCTTTTGGTTAATTCATATCATATTTTACTTGCTAGTAGGGACAAAAGTATTCAAATTACTACACATTTTCAAATTTACAAAAATTTCTAATCCTTGATACCCCCACTGCCCCAAGTGTCTCTGCCATTGTTTGGAAAACTAAATTGGCGATTTTTCTTAAAATATATCATTCCGCATCAAACAGAGTCATTAACTGTCTAACTTGGCGAACGATATTTGCGCACATCTAAAAGCTTTTTATACGAACTTATCCCTTTTTATCAATTAAAAAGACAAAATCTTCATTTACATTACCATATGTTTTTCATACCTAAACTACCCTTATACCATAGTTTACCAAATACAATAAGGTTGTGCTTGGATGGGTGGATTTGAATTGAAGGAAAGATTTGAAATGAAAGAATTTGAATTAAGTGTAATTGAAATGAAAATACAAAATTTGGGTGAATTTCAAATCCACTTATTTAATTATTAAAATCACACTCTCTACTTCTTGGTAGATTTTAAATCTACAATTAAATCAATTTACTTGTTTGGATAACTTATTATAGATTAGAATTTCAAATCAAATCCATCCAAATCCCTCCATCTAAATACAATGTAATTGATTTCTCATATGCTCCCTCATATTTATTTTTACTTAGTGTTATATGTAAAAAATAATAATAATCATTATATATTATCAAATTTTCATTTTAAAAATTGAAAAAAATAGTCATGATTGTCATACAAAAAAGTACACCATATAATAGTTTGCCGATGTAACTACTACACTAGATACAATGAGATAGTCGTTGTAACTTCTTTTTATGATTATTTGGATATCATGATTACAAACAAAACATATTTACTAGAAAGAAAATTTTAAAAATATAAGTTTCACGAAAACAAACATGTACATTATAAAAGGTTTATAAGTTATTTCTTAGTACTTATTACAACTAAAAAGAAATGAGTTATTAAAAAATTAGACTAATAATGAAAACTTTCATTCATATTATTTTAGAAAGAAACTACTCGTGATTGTAATACAAACGATGTGATATTAGTACAAGGAAAATTATAAATCCCATAAGATCTATTCACTAAATTGAATTTTAGAAAAGGAAAAATTACCGAAATAGTCCCTCGACTTTTTTACTTTAGTCAAAATAGTCCCTCAACATTTTTTTTAGCCAAGATAGTTGTCACACTCCTAAAACAGGACAATGATACGCCGCACTTCGGGATCACTCCAAGCATGCAAGGTATAGTAAAAAAGCAATAAACAAACCATAATACATGTCATTGGATCTCAAAATCAACCAGGACAAAGAAACAAGAGGTATATACAACAAACATAACAACAACCATTCACCACATAATCAAATCACACCTATATAAAAATAATGAACTACAAACGAAACGACAATCAGATGTTCGATGTACAAGACAATCCTGACGATCCCTGTCTATAGGCACATAGGCCTAAACACAAAAACAGACCTCACACTAAGATGGTAAACGGAAAAACTCTGACTCCAGTAACTGGGGTCCGCACTGTAATCTCCTCCAATTCAGTATCGCCTCTTGTTGGTCCTCGACTGCAAACAAAAGGAGAAAACAATAACGGAGTAAGCATATAATGCATAGTAAATAACATTTAAACCCAATTATAAACAACACTTATATAATCAGTGTAGGGTACAATATACGAGACATTATCAATAATTAAACTGCTAATGTCAATCAAGGAACTTATGGCTCACAAAAGTGTTCCCAACACTAGATTTAGGTCTACTTATTATCTCCCCGAGTAGACAAGGTATAACGGAGTGTCTATCACTTGTATTCCTGATAGACTGAGTATAACATTTACAAAGTAGGGTACTCAATGTATCATTTCATCACTCACTCATAGCCAAACCCACTTAAGTGACCCATTGAACTCTCCACAATAATCAATCATATAAATGTAGTTATGCCTTATAAAAATGACTCAAATCAAGTATACTTACCTTTATATTAATTATTGTAAGGCTTCAAAACTAACCATATACAATATATCGATAAAAAGGCGTAAACATTACTTATCTCGAAAATCGATTTCGATAATCTAATTTCGACAATCGAAAACTCTAATCCCGAATCACCTAAACCAGGAGAATGTTATACCATTAGGATAAAAATTGAGGTATAGGTTCACTTTTGGACATCATCCAAATTCTCAAATCAGGCATTAATCGAACACAACAAATAAAAGTTGACTTAAATTCATGAAAATAAGGTAAAAATCTAAGAATTAGGGTTCATAAATTTAAATATATCACCAGATTCGGAATTGTCAAAACCCTCATTCAAATCTCACCAAAATAATAGTTAAAAAGTCATTTCAAATAATAAATCAAGTCCCATTAGCTCATGAACATGATCGGTAATAAAATCAAACCATAAAAACCAAAAATTAAGTAAATTAATTTATTGAGGAAACTTGAAATTTAACATGAAAATCATGCAAAAATTGGAGTAAAACTTACTTATTACGATGAAATATAGCTTTAGGAGTACTCTTGTATCACTAATTTGATTTGGGGACAAAAATTCCTAAACTAGTGATAGAATTTGAAGACTGGGAGAAAAGGGTTTTTAGAAAGGCTTGATGGCTTGCTACGGGTTGGAGAAATGGAATGGAATTTAAGGCAGGTGTATAAGGCTTCGTGAAGACGTTTTGAGAATTTTTTAAAATCTGCATTTTAGTCCTTCAAGTTTGAAAATTTTTATTTTTGCCCGAAAACTTTAAAAAATGTTCAAAAAGAGTAAAATGATTATCTAATACTTGAAAATGATAGTTACAGATATTTAAAGAGATATGATCAATTACAAAAATACGTAAAAAAAGTCGGGTATTATTTTCTCCCCTCCCTAACAAAGGATTTAGTCTCGAAACTTAACAAACCTATGAGACAAATAAGTAAAGGTACTTGTTTCGTATACGTCAGCTTCGGATTCTCATGTGGCTTCCCTTTCTGAATAATTAGACCATTGAACCTTAACAAACGGAATAGAATGTCGAAAGACTTGTTCCTTAGTATCAATAATGCGAACTGGTACCTCTTCATAAATCAATTCTTCTTTACCACCGAGAGGTTGATATTCGATCACATAACTTTGATCGGATACGTATTTTCGGAGCTATGAAATATGAACTACATTATGCACTCGAGCCAACTCTGGTGGTAAAGCAAATGATATGCCAGGTTTTCCACTCTTTTCAGTATGTCGAAGGGTCTCACAAATCTTGGACTCAGTTTCCCGCTTTTACCAAATCTCATAACCCCTTTAATTAGTGAAACCCTTAAGTATACCTTGTCTTCAACCTAATAACGACTATCTTGTCCACTACAATAATCAACTCGGGCCTTGTTAATCTTCTTTCCCCGACTTCATCCTAATATAAAGGTGACCGACATTTCCTTCCATACAGAGCTTCATACGAAGCCCTGCTGATCAGATAGAGATGCTACTATGATAACTATTATTGTAGGAGAACTCCATCAACATCAAGTGTTCATCCCAGGTACTCTTGAAATCAATATCACAAGCCCTCAATATATCATCTAAGATTTGATTTGTTCGTTTTGTTTGCCCATCTATATGGGAATGAAATGAAGAACTCAAAACTACTTCTATACCCATGGCTTGCTAATAGGCTGTCCAAAATTTTGAAGTGAACCTTGGATCCTGATCTGAAATAATACTAATAGGTACACCATGTAACTTCACAATATTCTCCATATAGATCTGTACTAACTTGTCCATAGGAATTGAAGTCTTCAAGGGCAAGAAATGAACAGATTTGGTTAACTTGTCCATAATAATCCAAATGCAATCATATCCCAATCTAGTCCTGGGCAACCTACTGATGAAGCCTATTGTGATATGTTCCCATGTCCACTCTGGAATAGGTAATGGACTCAATAAACCACTCGATTTCTGGTGCTCCGCCTTTACCTATCGACAAACTGATACCCAAATACTTAGATACAAATTCAGTAATCTCCCTTTTCATGTTGTTCCACCAAAAATAATGTTTTAGATCTTTGTACATTTTGGTGCGGATAAATAGAAAATCTAAACTGTGAGCTTCAGTCATGAACACTTTCTTCAATTCTTCATTTGTAGGTACACAAAGTCGTTCTTGCATCCAAATAATGCCATAATCAACCCAGAATTTTCCTCGATCTCTACTTTCAATCTCGTTCCTGATTTTCATAAACTCTGGATTCATAACTTGAGCTTGTTTAATCTTGTCTATCAAGATCGGTTGCACCACAAGTGCTGCTAAAATGTTAGCTGTAAACTCTACAATCTCCAAATTAAGTTTCTCTATTTGCCTTATCAACATGTTGGTTGTAACCTCCGAAGATATCCTGTTTAGTGCATCTGCTACCCTGTTAGCTTTCCCTGGGTGATAATTGTTTTCAGATCATAGTTTTTGAGTAGTTCCAACCTGCACTGCCTTGTATTGAGTTCCTTCGATTGTTGTTAGTGTGAGCAAGTATTTCAACCTTTGATGACTTGTAAATAGTTTATGTTGCTCCCTATAAAGATAAGTGTCTCCAAAATCTTCAGAGCAAATATAATAGTTGCCAGTTCCAGGTTGAGTGGGATAGTTCTATTCATATGGCTTTCAACTGCCTTGAAACATAGGCAACGACCCTACCATTTTGCATCAATATACAACCAGAACCGTTCTTAGAAACATCACTGTAAATCACATATTCTCCAATTTTGGATGGCAAGGTTAACACTGGTATTGATATCAACCTGTTTTTCAACTCTTGTAAACTAACCTCACAATCTACATCCCATACAAACTTGGTCTTCTTTTGGATAAGTCTGGTCAATGGCATAGCTATCAAGGAGAATCCTTCTACAAACTTTCGATAGTAACCTACTAAACCTAAGAAACTGCGAACCTCTGTCATATTTGTCAGTTTAGGCTAATTAGTAATTGTCTCAATCTTTTTAGGGTTCACGGATACTCCATTCTCAAGCAGAGATGATATGACCAAGAAATGCTACACATTTTAATCAAAATTCACATTAACTAAATTAAGAAATTTATGTGTTCTTGATCATGACCTTGTTTAGTTTCTGCTAGTAAATACATAAACTGAGGCTACCATCTTTCTTCTTTACAAATAATATTGGAGCTCCTCAAAAGGATACACTAGTATGATTTTATTATCTAGCAACTCCTGCAATTGCGTTTTCAATTCTTTAAACTTTGTTGGGGCCATTCTAAGGAGCTTTGGAAATTGGTGCAGTCTCTAGTGGTAGAATAATATCAAACTCTTTGTTCCTCTAGTGGCAATCTTGGTAAATCTTCTGAAAAAATATATGGAAACTCCCAGACCACTGGGATGTTTTCTAGCTTGGTACCTTCCTTTTCTGTATTGATCACGTAAATCAAGAATGCTTCACACCACTTTCTCAATGCTCGTTGTGCCTGTAATACTGATAGTATTGGTATAGGTTGTCAATCTAGTTTGTTGATATCAATCTTGATACACAAATTCTTTTTTCTCCGGATGACAAAATCTGACTTTTTTTTCTTTGTAGTCTATGTGAGCATAATTACCCATATCCAGTATTATATCAAAATCATACATATTAAGCTGCACTATGTTAGCATCAGACTCATAATTACCCAATGATACTCTGCAACTAGGATATATTCATCTAGACTCAAAGACCTGATCCCCTAGTGTACTTACTCTATAAGGAGTACCAAGTCAATCTGGTTTAATGCTCAACTTTCTACCTGATCTTCTAGAAATGAAGGAATGCGTAGCACCACTATCAAATCGATTAGTTGCAGGCACATTATTATTAAATACCATGCCTGTCACGATTTGGCCTGTTCCATCTACTTCTTGCTGGGTCATAGTATAGACTCAGGCTATAACTAGTCCCGTGTCATTACCACTCATCCCTTGTGGCATCTACTATTGCGATGGTCCTGGCCTAACAGTAGGACAGTCTCTAATCTTGTGCTCAAAATCCTCACAGGCTAAACATGCTCTCGATCTCCATCTACATTCTTCGATGCGATAACAACGACAATAATTGCACTATAGGATACGAGGTTGTGCCTGAGATGGAACTAGTACTAATACCGTCACTCTCCTCTTGTCAATAGCCCGAGAGGGTCCAACAATAACTAAGGGTGATTGCGGCCTCGCCTGTGGTGGATGGAGCCTGAAAATACAGAATTGTGAAGCTGGTGGTTGTGGCAGTCGTACGCTATGAGTTGAGAGTACTACAGATCCATATACTGGTCTTTGTGGAGGTACATATGGACCTCTATCACTCTTCTCCTACATAACCCGCAGTCTCAGAAAAGTATTTACATGGGCACTAGTGTCGTACAACTTCTCAAATGTATCTGTGTCCACTGTTGCTATTTTTTCTTGGATCTCCTTTAGCAAATCTTTTTTGAAACGATCACACTTCTCTACCCCTATTACTCATAAACCCTGGAGCAAACATCCCAAGTGTATGAAACAATCTTTGTAAATACTTCACTACAGATATCCCTAGAGTCTGACTAAACGAATTGAACTCGTCTCTCCACTCCACTTTAAGATATGAAGGATAAAAATGCTCCAAAATGTCTCCCTAAATGTCATCCGTGAAATCTGTCCCATAGGGGCAAATACAGGTCTCATCTCCTTCCACTATCTAGTTGCATCCCAAACCAGATATGGTTTTACTATCAAGACTTTGTGCTCATCAGGTACCTTCAAGAAATCTAATTTTTTCTCAATTTATCCCAACCATTTTTCAGTTTCATCTGGATCATGTCTACCCTCGAAAATAGGAATATTAATTTTTGTAATTGCCCGATAGTAATAATCAACATCTTTAACCTCTGGCTGTGGTAGTGGTTAGGTACAAGATTCACAAGTGTAGTATGAATAGTTGCATGCACTGCTTATCCCACAATAGCTGCAATAATGGCATAATCTATTACTGGTACAAGTATCTGTGATGGTAGGGATTGCTGGAACTGTTGTGGCTGCTGTGACTGCTCAATCTGAGTCTGCCCTCTTATCCCCTGATCTGTCCCAACAGACTCCTCAACCTATACTTGGCTAGTTCCTATCCCCTGCTCAAGTGTCCCCTCCTAAGCTATGACAACCTATTTCTATCTATTTAATTCAAATTCCATTTTCTTGCATATATCAAATAGAGTAAGTATCACACGTCAATTTTTATTCAAATACTAACCATAAAATAATATACTTACACACTTCAACCACTTCCCACCTAAGCATTAAAAACAAGGAATTGCAGTAACCCCTAGTCTGGGTTAGCCAATCCCAAACTTGAGTTACTTACAAGTCCAAGTCCCCAATACTACACTCAACATAATAACAGTTCTATTGAACACTAGACACAAGATTGAATAACCCATACTTCGATACCACTTAATGTCATGCCCCTAAAATGGGACAATGATATGCTGCATCTCCGGATCACCCCAAGCATGCAAGGCATAGTACAACAGCAATATCCGGACTAAATCATAACACATGTCATTAGTCCTTAAAATCAGCCAAACAAAACCACAAGAGGTATATACAATAAACATAACCACAACCATTCACGACATAACCAAATCGCATCTATATACAACTAACGAATCACAAATGAAACGACAATTAGATGTTTGATATACAAGACGATCCTAACGAATCTGTAGGCATACAGACCTAAACACAAGAACAAACCTCACACTAAGATGGTAAATGAAAAACTCTAACTCTAGTAACTAGGGTCCACACTGTAATCCCCTCCCAGGTCAACATTCGACTCAGCACCTGTTATCGCCTCTTGTTGGTCCTTGACTGCAACCAAAAGGGGGAAAAAATAACGAGGTAAGCATATAATGTTTAGTAAATAACATTTAAGCCCAACTATAGACAACACTTATATAATCAGTGTATGGTACAATATATGAGACATTATCAATAATTAAACTGCAAATGCCAATTAAGAAGCTCATGGTTCACAAAAGTCTTTTCATACCGAGCACTGGATCCAAATTTACCTATTATTTGTCCGAGTAGACAAGGCATAACGGAGTGTCTATCACTTGTCTTCCTGATAGATTGGGTATAATATTTACAAAGAAGAGTACTCAGTATATCATTTCATTCACTCATTCATAGCCAAGTCCACTCAAATGACTCGTTGAGCTCTCTACAATAACCAATCAATAACACATAGTACAATAAATAAACAAATAATACATTACATAACGAACGCATAAATTATAAACAAATTACCCTGTAAACATTACTCAAATCAAGTATACTTACCTTAATATCAATTATTATGTGGCTTCAAAACCAACCATAAACAAGATATCAATAAAAATGAGTAAACGTTACTTATCTCGAAAATCGATTTCGATAACCTAACTTCGACAGTCTAAAACTCTAATCTCATATCACCTAAACTAGGAGAGTGTTATACCATTAGGATAAAAACTGACGTAGGGGTTCACTTTTGGGCATTACCCAAATCTCTCAAATTAGGCAATAATCGAACACAACAAGTAAGAGTTGACTTAAATTCGTGAAAATAAGGTAAAAATATAAGAATTAGGGTTCATAAATTCAAATATATCACCAAGTTAGGAATTATCAAAACCCTCATTCAAATCTCACCAAAATAATAGTTAAAAAGTCATTTCAAATTACAAATCAAGTCCCAGTAACTCATAAATATGATCGGTAATAAAATCAAACCATAAATAACAAATATTAAGCAAATTAATTTCTTGAGAAACTTGAAATTTAACATGAAAATCATACAAAAGTTAGAGTAAAACTTACTTATGACGATGAAATATAGCTGTAGGAGTACTCTAGTATCACCAATTTGATTTGGAGACAAAAATCCCTATACTAGTGATAGGATTTGAAGATTGGGAGAAAAGGGTTTTTAGAAAGGTTTGATGGCTTGCTACGGGTTGGAGAAATGGAATGGAATTTAAGGCAGGTGTACAAGACTTCGTGAAGAAGTTGGGAGTTGAGAATTTTTTTTAAAATCTACACTTTAGTCCTTCAAGTTTGAAAATTTTAGAAAATGTTCTACAAGAGTAAAATAATTATTTAATGTTTGAAATTGATAGTTACGGATATTTAAAAAGATATGATCAAGTACGAAAATACGTGAAAGGAGTGAAAAAAAGTTAGGTATTACATAGTCCTTAAACTTTTATCTTTTAGCCAAGACAATCCTTTTGTAGTGGAGCTATCACAAAAAACCTTTTTTGATAAATTTCATACACTTCCTGTGGTTTTGTTGTTTTTCCTTATAACCCAATATAGTTTAAAATGAGAAAAATAAGAAAGAAATTAATTTGAAGGAGTTAAAAAGAAAAAAAGAAAAAAAAAAAACTTCATAACAATTTTTTTACAAAAAATAAATTGAAACATTTTTTTTTTAAAAAAAAAAAAAAAACCAATATGAAAATTCTAACCCTTTCCCTCTTTTCCTTTCCCCAGTCGAACCTGTCACCCACCCAACTCCAAAACAGGTTGATATATTATAATGTACTATAATATATATTATAGTCTTATAGGCCAATGTAATTGATACATTTAATTTTTTTTAGATTATCTTTTAGTATGGATTATTCAAAATGTATCTTTACTTTAATTTTTAATGGTTCAATAAATAATGTAATAGTGTACCTTTTTTCCAGAAACAAAGTCTACAATTGAAATATAAATAAAATGCAATTTTTTGTTTCTCATCTCAGCTTGTATTAATTTTTTTAGTATTATCCAAATGTATCTTTAGTTTAAAAAAATTCAAAATTAGAATTGTGACCAGAACCGGGATCGAAACCGGTTGAAACTGGAACCAGTTTCTAAGGTTTTGGTTCTGGTTCCGGCTCTCCCTAGAAACAAAACTAGAACCGGAATTGGCGATTCTGGAACCATGGTCATGATTACTTGCACTAGCCATCCCCCTTCCTCTTCCCATTCCCTTCCCCTCTCTCCTCTTTCTCGCAACCCTAGTCCCTCCCATTCACCCTTGTAGCCTGCAACCCTCTTCCAACAACCCAGTAACCTTTATTTCCTCTAATCTAACCCGCAACCTTATCCTCCCTCCATCTCATCCTATCAATTCAGCAGCCCTCCCCCTTTTCCTCCTATCACTTTGTAATTCCCTAGTCCTTCCCTATACTCCTTGCATCCCCATCGCCCTTCTTCTTACTCTTGAATCCCCTTTTCCCTATGCCATCAACCCTTGTAGCTCCATCCCTTCTCCCTCACAAGTAGCTAGGATTTTTTTTTTTTTTTTTTTTTGGTCTATAGGTTCTGAAAATGGGACATTTTGGGCTAGAGGCATACATGTAATTTTATTGAAAACTATTATTTTGGATGATTTCCATCCGTTTCACCATTTAGTCTAAAACACATGTGGGTGTAAGGTATATTTTCAAAATATATGATGGTCATGGGTCAGAAGGATATACTAATAAAGAGGTTTACAGTAATTTACCCTAAGATTTAATGGGTGCTTGGTTGCAAAAAAAAAATGTAATTTAGGTATAGAAAATTTATATTGTCATGTAAAAGAAGGTTTTTATATGATAATAAAGAATAGTAGTGCGTAAGAGACTTTTAAAAGTGTGCAAATATTATTTGCCTTTTATGTATTGTTTCGATCAAGAAAACCAAAATCATGTTTAATAAAATTGTACCAATGATATTATCATGCCTCTATCTCATGTGCGCACACACATAGGCCTGTAAATGGATCGAATTTGAGTCGAAATTGATAGATCCAGATCTGGATCCGATTTGTATATCTAGATTCAGATTCGAATTCGGATCTGAATATCTTCCGAATCTATAAAAAAAACCATACCCAAATTTGTCAGATCTTATCGGATCCATCTGGGTCTTATAATATTTTTTAACTTTTAAAATTTTTATATAGAAATTTTATAATTTATAAATTTTTTATTTTTTTGTAATTACTATAAAAAAATATTTGTTTCAAAATTTGTATTTATGTATAGACTTACAATAGAATATAATTTACATTGATAATTTACACAACATATATTGTATATATACATATAAAATAACATTAATTATATATAATTTTATTATATATAAATATTTTAATCGGATCCAGATATTAATCGGGTCAGAATAATAGGATCCATATCCGATTCGTTTATTATAATAACTAAATAAGTTTGAATCGAGTCAGTTTCTGGTGTAGACTCGACCCATTAACAGGCCTACACACATACAAACACAACTTTTATTAGGCTTAGTTTGTGAATAGGAAGGAAGAGAAAAGAAAGGAGAAAAGAAGTCCCTGTTTTGTAGTTTTGAAGAATAAATTTTATTAATGTTAGTATTTTACTAAAGTGTCCATCCTTTTAATATTTGTATATTATGTTTGAAAGATAGATGTGAGATTTCAAAATTAGTTGAAAGGTGTATTAAGTTTTCCTTCCATTTCATCTCACTTATGAAAAGAAAAGATTGCGGGAGATGGAGAGGTGAAAAATCCTTCCAAATCATTTCCTTTCCATTACTTAAAAACACCCCAAAAAAAGGTAAAAATTTCCTTCCAAATCCTTTTTTTTTTTCACCCTTTTCTTTCCATCAAAACAGACTGCAGTTGGCGACCCATTGCATTCTAAGGAGCAAAGCAAGTCGCTCTACCTAAGCATCAAGTGGGCTTGACTGTGATCCACCAAGATTGCTAAAACAGGTATTATGATTTGTAGCTCCCTTTGGATTTTAGCAATTCCCACACCTGTTAAGGGAGTTAGTAATAGAATTTAAACATTGCAAAAAAAACCTTTTTTTTTCAACGGAAGAGACTAATTGTGGTAAAACTTCTAAAACATGTAAGGATGATCCTATCCAAAATCCCGATAACACTTGACACTGACAGTCTTGACAAATATCATCAGACTTTCAGAGAGGTAAGTTCTTTAAACATACGTATACTAAATACATAAATTGTGGACTTTACATAGAGTTCACGTTAGATACCACATGAGATCCAAAATTTATATATTTTGGCCCAAAGAACACAATACTTGATTAACTGCGACAATTGTCAACAAAGAGACTAAGTACGCTCATGTATTTCTTTATTTTTTGGGTTAATTACATTTACCTCAACTGAACTTTGTCCAAACTATCAAATAAATCCCTGACATTTGACAATATTATAGATACCCCTTCTTTTTGCTCAATCCGTAACAAACAGCCCTTACCGTGAGTCAACTCACATTGACTTTGTATTTCTCAATACTGCTAGCAAAATTTTATATTGAATTTCCTAAAATACCCTTTCAAAACCTAAAACACCTCAGCCTCCCTATCCTTTTCTTCTCGTCATCATCCCCTCCAAACACCACCAATGTCCGCTGCCCTTCTCTCTCTTTCTCCTGCTTTTGTCCAACATCATAGCCCGCTACTGTCCCCCCTTCACTTCCCAAAGCCGTAGGTCCACCACAACCCTGTCATTTCAATCTTCCCCTTCTAAATCTGCTTCTCCTCCTGCCACTGCCCCTCCCCTTCCAGCTCCTCTTCTTCAGCCCTACAAGGCTGCAAGTGTAACTCCTTGGTAGACAGCCATCAATACTAGGGCACGCCAAGGTAAAAAGGTTTAATTTTGAATTTGGTCAGAAATTAGTTAACTGAATTCATGAGTACTGCTAATGAATTTGAAAATGGTAAAAAGATTTTTTTTAATTCGGTTAACCGATTACTAAATTCAATAATTAAAAATAAAGTTTTATTAAAATATTTTGATATATAAATAGTACATCACTGAAAATATGAATGTAGTTATTCGACTAAAAATATATTTATTGATAATTATTATAATTAATTTTATTTTTAGCTTAATTTGTACAATTGTTATATTCTTATACATTAATTCATACTTATATTATTAAATTAGGATCCATAAATTATATTAAATAGTCTTGTGATACGTATTTTATTAATACTTGTAAGTTAATATGATATTATAGTATTGTATGTAGTTATATTACTTATTAGTCAATTAAGTTACATTAAATTTTTTTACCTAAAAAAATGATATAGTTTTTTTACTTATTTTTCTGAATCATTTATCAATAAAAATTCACGACATAGATCATCAAATTATATAGAAAAAATAAAAAAAAATTAGAAATTTTTTGCTTGAAAAATAGGTTTTTATATATGATTTTGGCCCAATATTAAGGGTCCAACTAACTCGAGTTGAATTCGGTTAATCAACCGAATTCAAAATCGAGTACTGAATTCGAATTTGGTTATCTGAGTTTTCTACCGAATTGAATTTGAAATAGAAATTAGTTAAAAGTTCTAGAACCCTTTTCTAAATTTTGACCGATTTTATTAACCGATCGGTTAACCAATGCACACTCCTGGCCCACAGCCACCATTACAAACACCACAACCACCACCACCATCACACATGGACATCTCTCTATCTCAACCAAAACCCGAATTCCAAGCTTCAATTTCATACTTAAACGATTATAACAAAGATTTTAGACAAAATATATTTTTTTAAAAGCTTTTTTTTTTTTTTAAGGAAAAGGTTATACCGTAAAGTATTGGGTTCGAATTAATTTGGAAGATTTCTATATTTCTTCTTCGATTATAATAACTCGAAAATATTGGGTCCAAATTGAATAGAGTATTTCTCTATTTCTTCTTTAATTATGTGTGTTTTGTGAGTTGAAATGTCATGTGTATCTATGGTTGTCTGTGATTGTGTGTGGGCTTTGTGTGACTGAAATGTGAGAGAAGGGTGTTGGACAGGAAGATGAAGGAAATGAGAAGGGAAGGGAAAAAGGAAGGATTGTTTGAGTCGGAGATGGAAGAGATGGGAGGTGTGAGTTTGTGTAGAGAAAGGGATATTGAGACTGGCTGACTTGGGTAGAAATGGAGTAGATAGATGGGGAGGAGGAAATTCTTATATAGATCTATTCCATAGCATCCTTGGTTTATATTGAAACACATCACTTAGGTGATGTGAGGTAATAGGTGGGTAATGTAGATCAACATGGACCAAGGGGTCCATGTAAGAATTTTCCGGGAAAGGGTATGGAAGGAAAGGTGTGAGATTTGGATAGACAGGGAAAGAGAAGGGGGTTGGGGTGGGAGTTCTGAGGTTTGTGGTTTCTCTTGTCAATTTGGTCAACTAAATTTGTGGGCACTATCGTCTTTTCGCATGTTCTGTTTTGTGGATTTAATAGATTTGACTTTTAAGGGGGTATTTGTAATATTGCCAAACATTGAGGTTTATTTGATAGTTTGGACAAATTCAGAGGAGGTAAACGTAATTAATCCTTATTTTTTGGATTAATCACACTTTGCCCCCTTGTAAATTGTATCGTGTCTCGATTTACTCCCTATAAAAGTTATATACTTTTAGCTCTCTCTGACTGTCGGTCAAAACTAATCGTTAGTCAAAATGTTAGAAAGTGATTCAAAATTATTAAATTACCCTCACATTAATATTGGGTCTTGTTACAATTTAACCCCCTATAATTGTGCAAAAATTACACTCCACTTTGATAAATTTACTAAATTGATCCTAAATAACGTCATTTCATGGTGTTCATCTAATGGCAGATTTCATAGGTGATGCAGTAGCTGGGCACATAATGTAAAATATCTCAACACCCAAATCCAGCACTCAAATTTTAATTGTAGTTATAATTATAATTATAACAACTAAATTAGTCAAAAATGACTGGAGAATCACAAAATAGGAAGAGACCCGTGAAGGCATTCTCTCCTTGTACATACTTAGAACATGTATAAATCCCACATAAAATTACTTCAAAATGAATTCCCAGGATTATAAAACAAAAATAAATGTAATAATTTCACTAAATACCTAATTTACATTACTTTCAATCCTAAAATTCTTAAACAATCTATTAGAAATCAACCTATTAGAAATCAATGTAGGAATGATGACAAATTAAACATGTTAATTGAACTGGAAAAGACAAACCATCGAGTAGGAAAATTTTCATTCACATATTTTATCTACTTTACAGGAGAAAAAATGAAAATTCTAAAGATTAAGGGGACAAAATGTAAATTTTATACTATTACATGGAATAAATTGTAATTAACTCTAAAATTATACGAGAACAATTTAATAATTTTGCACAATCCCTTAAACTTTTGACTAATAATCGACTTTGACCTTTAGTCAAAGGAGGATAAAAAGTATATAAATTTTTTTCAAAGAGCAAATTAAGATACAATCAAGTTTACAAAGAGGCAAAGCTTAGTTAACCTTTTTTTTTGGCCTCTTTTCCAACCTGAGGAAAACAATAGTCATAGGTAAAGTTTACTGAGTTAAATGAAAAAGAGGTATACGTTCGCCTACAAAAAGAGGAGAGATATAAAGCATGGTTTTATAAGAGCATATTTGCACGATCATATTTGATAAATTCGTGAAAGAAATGGTGAAAACAAATCAATGCCCTAAGCTGTAACACAGGAGCTCCCACGAGTGAGCATATTTACATCATTATAACCTAAGATTAGTTGATGGTGAAATAACGACAGATCAATGAGAAAGAGCTCCAAAAGAATTTTAAAACTGTTCGATTGCTATATACTCATTTATGCTAATGTACGAGGCTCCGACCTAAGTTTTGACTTTCAAACGAATTTTGCGTAATCATACGCGCGGGCAAAGAGGACCCACCAACCAGAAACTCGCAAACAAATGAATGCAGGAATAACAGGTTCTTTGTCCCCACGTTTCTTCAACACATACTATGCCTGCCATTCCCGCTCGGCCGTCCCCTCTCCCTCTCCCTCTCCCTCTCAATCCTTCCCTTTCCCCTTTAATTGATCCAGTGACCAATGTCATTGAGTACAGCTTCAAAATGCATAAACCACCAATGCCAGTGAACTCAATAAGAACCTCAGTGACAGAGTGTTTCTCCTTTAGTTATCCACCGTACAAAACTATCTGAAAATTCCTCATGAACGTCGGAACTACAGCTATCATCATAGGACAACTCAGTTCCAGTCTGATCCCTACCCTGCATAAAAACACACAAGAAAATTTCCATCAGAAAGCAAATGTAAAATAATCCTTTATTTGAAAGCATAAGCCATTTATTATGACAGTCAACAAATCACTGAGTGAATATTTAGCGCAGATCACAGATCTCCATGAAACATTAGCAACATCAGCCATATAACTAATTATTTAGTTGACAAGAAATGGAAAAATAACCAAGGTAGGAAACCAAAAATGTTTATATCAACTTATATTATATGACCCCCAAAAAGAATACTTTCTTTATTTCATATGAAGAAAGCTTTTCCCTGTCTATATGGTATAGCCACATGAATCTTGTTCTATAACAAGTTCTCTGGTCTGTTTTGCTGTTTGCCAAAACTTCCCCCCAATCCCATTGGGGAAAAAGAAAAGAAGAGGAAGGAGTCCTCTATGAAGGCAATTGTTACAGTATCTCAGCAGCAAATCACATGTACAAGGGTAGAAAGCATGAACAGGTTCCACAAGCAAAGAAAGGCTTCTACTATTATCTAACTGAAGCATTATGACTACAATGAAGTCCACACTAAGCAAAATCTGTAACCTCTTTCCATTGTTCAAGTATTCAAACAAGTTTAAGTTCTGTCAGAATGCTAATTGCATAAAAAGGAAGGAAGACATACTAACCTTCACACTAGATCCACACTCACTGATGGATGGGGTTGTTTCCCCTGCCAAATCATTGACAAAATTCTCTGATGAGATTCCAGCAATTGAGGATGTAAGCATTGACCTACAGGCATGGAACAAGAGATTGAACTTTGGTGACTCTCCCCAAAAAAATCCAGAATACACAAAAACCCATCATAATGGACAGCATCCTAGTTTTGGAAATTTGGAAGAGGAGACTCTAATCTCGTATCATCAGTAGCCAGCAGATATAATTGACAACCAGGCCATGTTACTGTTCCAAGACTAATAAATCAATCACATGGTCTCTTAGCAACTGGACATTGAATTATTAAAAAAGGTGGCAAGAACTTGAGCATCAAAATGTTTTTTTTGCAATCAACGGTGAGAATCAAATACATGCATCAGTAAAACCAGTACAGTTTCTTCATGAAAAAAGCACCAGAACAAAGGTGGACTTCACAATACTCATTTACGATGAGGTGGGAGGTTTTATATGACAATAAGATGAGGATTTGAAATTATGTATTAGTGGTAATAAGTGGTAATAAGTGGTAATAAGTGATAAAGGAAGTAATACACACTTTCCAGCACTGAAATATGCAAGAAAGTTAGCTAATAGCATGATAGGAGGTAAAAAGAGGAGGATGGTCTTGTAACCAATCTTTAGATGAAAGCTACACCATTGGAGGTAGAGACGGCAGAAAGCTTCTTACAAGCCTTTACAAGTCAAAGGTTGGAAAGGAAAATGGGTAAGGACGTAGCAGAGTGGAAGTGAGAAACTATCTGCATCGAATTCTACATAAAACTGAAAGTGGACATACTAATGAACTTCCAGGTGACAAACTGAAAACTTGGCACTAGACAGGAAACTTAACAAGCCACTACCTGAGGAAGAGAAGATTAATATAAATTACTGTCCTTCCCTTTCTTCACTTTTGGACCAGTGAAACTATTCCTCTGAAGTATTTCTTACTATTCCTACAAAGTATTTCCTACTAAGGAGCAGAATACAGAACAATAAACATGTAGAAGGTCTCTGATGTCTCAAGAACTCTATGACTTCTCAACACAGGTTCAGAAAAAGGTAACATATTGTTCACCTATTCGTCCACAGCTTCAGCAAAGTCAAACTACATGCAATATATTAATGGTCTCTCTGTTAGAACTTAGAACTAGGATTAGTTGAAAAATAATAAACAACTATCATAATGGTCTGAGCATATTACTTTTTGTCTCATAATCCTTGCTGCAGATTAAAATAAAATTAGCTGGTTAAAATAGAGATTGTCTTATAAATTCTGCAAACTAGGAATTCCCATCCCTTCAATCAGTTATTAACTTCTCAACAGATAGACAGAACATCAACACTGGTTAAAGAATCACCTCTCCAATATCTCTTCTTCACATGAATTCCCAGAGGAAGACAGCCAATCTAAATCAACAAAATTTGATGAGTCATAAGCATCTCCATTTTCGTGTTCCAGACATCTGTCAGTTTAGGCATGTCCATGAAAAGCTCCTTTGGAGGCATTGATGGAGTATACCTGCATAAAGATAATCAACAAGTCAAAGCTTGAACCACAAGTACAAGGAAAAAGCTGGAGAGGAGGAGAGAGAGAGAGAGAGAGAGAGAGAGAGAGAGAGTTGAGGCTGATCTGTCACAATTGTAAACAAATCAAGCCTTAATCCCACTAAATAGGATCGGTTGATCTGTCACAATTGTGCCAAAAGAAAATTTCTAGCATATGGAATCACAAAACCAATAGGAAAGACGAGCCTTTTCTTTTTCTTTATAATAAGAAGAACTAATAGATCGCATCCAACGTTTAGAACAAAACAAATATTCATTTCTTTTAGCCATGAGATCTTCATTGTTCAGTATTTGTACTGAAATGTCACTGATCGAGCAACTGTACTAGCAAAATGCACACTTAAAAATCTGAAGAAAGTTTCTTAAGAGCAGAGCAGTTCCTGTATTAGATAATGATAGATAATAAATCTTTTCGAGGCAATCTTTTGTTAAGCAGAAGAAAAGACAAATGGCTGAAACTAAAGAGAAGATAAAGTTGATTTTTTGCAATAACATTCAACGACATGCAATGCAGCATCCAGCTCATCAAAGAACCTTTTGGCCGAAAAAATAATCAGACAGACACAACTAGGAGGGATACTCAGTCAATTGAGCAACAAAGACTATTCACCTTGAATATGCTAATTCGCTTTCAGAAGTTGGCATATCTGGAGTTGATTCAGAGAGAATTTTGCTTTCTCCATCCAGTGTATCAGACAAATCAGAATTAGAAAGATCTTTTTTGATGTTTGTGGCGGATAAGGGAGTGCGACTTTGACGAAGAATGTTCCCATCTGATAATGATCTTTTAAAAAGTGACCTGCAATATACAACGCTGGAAAAACCATAAGAATCTAATCTATTTTGGTAGCAAGCAATCTCACACTACAACAAGGAAGCTCAAGTGAGAAACAATAGCATGGAACTGATTAACTTGAAGTGTTTTGAAACCCACAAAACCATAAGAGTATGTTTCTCTATCATCATACCTCCCATTTTCATCAATACTTGATTGGCCATTCCCACTCGCCTTGTAATGCTCATCAGAATCTAGCTCCCACACTTCAGGTTTGCCTGATTGAGGCTGAAAATGCCCCAAGAATCTGCAAAATACCATCAACAAACTGAGAGTTGAAGGAAACAGGACTACAGGGGGGAGGGAGGGGAAGCATAAATAGAACGATAAGGTATGTTATTAATCCATGTTCAATAAACCAACATCACTTCTCCCACTCAGATTCAACTCCAAGGCCCAAGCTAAGTGCATACAACTTAACCGATTATTAACAGGGGACGGAATTGATTTACACGTTAATGGCATTTTGTTTCTCTGCATCCATGTATGCATTATTGTAATATCGTTGTAGAGTTCTGAAGAATTCTTGGGACTGGGTTGCAGCTTTCCACTGACCTCTTCGCTGAGAAAAAATCTACAAGAAACCAATCGAATTTTACCATGTCATAATTGAGGAACAATACGAGTACTCAAAAGCCGAATACGGAACAAAGTTATGGTCTTCCTCCTCCACCTAAAAAGGAATATGAAACTCTTTTAAGAAAACAGCCCGTGTCAATTGGATTTCTGACATGGTCAAAGAGTAAGCTTCATTTCCATATACTATATTTAAACTTCACGTTTTAAAAAGAGAAGGGTCCCATAAGCTTACTATTCGATCACTTGCTATCATTTTCATCCACAATCACAGCTTCATGGTAGTTAATGGACCAATCTGATACTCAATTCAGAAACCAACAAGCAGTGGCTCCATGAAGGTATACATAATATATGCAAAACAGTAAAAAAACTTGAGAAAAATAAAAAACCAAGTTTTTAGTGGCTTCACAAGAAGCTCAACTTTGCTTTCTGCAGTTATTGCCTGGGACTTTCTCATCACCATGATAAGCATCAAACCAAATTTAGTTAAAAATTTTATCATCTACTTCCAAAAGGATTGGACTCGTACTAAGACATAATCCGCGTATTATTCCTCTTCCGGTACAATTCAAGAAGTACAACTTCATTTCAATCTCAAACATTCATATAGTTCAAAAAAACTTTGTTTTGTTAAATTGATCACACAATTGCATTGAATCTCGGTATCAAGGTACAAGGGGAATGCTTAGATAGACCCGGTCTTTGGCCCCACTTGTAGATCCAGTGGTGTGGATTAAGCCATATGGAATAAATGACATCAGCTGATGTAAGCAAGATTCCATAAGATTCAATCCCAACCACAAGGTCTACAAGTGAGCCCCAATATCGGGCCCACCAAAGTATTTTCTCAAGGTACAAAATGAAATTCGGTCCTCACTAAGCCACGAGGTAGCACTTTTTGCCAAAAAATTTCACTACTGAAACACAGGTTGCTAGTGCTGGTTGTGTATTGTTGTATTGTCAGTGCCAATATGAACCAGCAAAAGACTCCAAGTCTCTAACCACCCAAACAACAATAACTGTTGAATGCCAGTAGAATAACATCTTACCTTGTTGTGAGCAGCTGAGCCACCATACTGATGGGCAAGTGTATCACCCATTTTTTCATAGAAGCCCATTAATTCTTCAGCCAAAGGATCATCAAGGTCAATTTTAATGGAATTGATTAATCCCAAAGCTCTCAATTGATGTCCTAAAGCAGCCAATCCATAAGCATATTGTGCTACATTAGTACGATCCAAGCAATCTATGCAGTTTGTTCTGAGCACTCCCTTTTGGAAAATTGGTTGCTTGCCAAAATAAATACCATTAGCCACATTGTTTCCTGAGCAGAATTTTCTGTCCAATTTATCCAAGTTCTCGCTACCATTGCCATGGAGGTTGTCATTTTCAGTTTCGCAATTTTCTAGGAGTGACATGTCACTATCCATAGGACTTCTGCATCATGCATGAAGTTGCCAATTCTCCCTTTAGTACATGATTGATACTAGCAGAAAATATTGAAAAAGCTATACCTTGCAATAAACTATACTATCTATATTGTCTTTCAACAACTTTTATTTGATTAGTAAATATACATTATTCATGAAACTTGTAGACCTTGTATAACAGAAGTATACTCTTACAAATCAAGTTCAGATACGAAATCCGTACAAGACTCTACACATGTAGGAATAATCTGCCTGCTCAAGATAACATGTAAAAGTAAAACAGAATCCAGTCACAGTTAGGCCTCTCCAATTTACTGTCAACTTTAAAAAAAGAACGTCAGTTACTACCAAAAATGCCCTTTTCCAGAATGGATAATAACCTTGATTCTTTGCATAAAGGTAAGCAGTAAATGAGTGACATGTTTTAATATCTAGTCCCTCTTGAAACAGTACAATAATATAACATCCAAAAGGCAATAGCTCATGCATCGAGTTTTATGCCTTATATATGAGTCAGATGGAAGTATAAACACACATAAAAAGTCCACAACCAACTTTTGAAGGGTGCTTCCTCTTTGGAAAGCCTCCAAACCCACCCAAAAAAAAAAAAAACAGAAGCTAGAAAAACTAAACACTCAACCAATTGGCTGTCCAAGGAAAAGTAATGAATCTTGGGCCTTAGATTAACATGGTAAGAATGCATATAGACAATACACTATTCCAAAAGAGAAATCAAAACAAACGCATGTTCATTAGCTAATAAATCCGGTAATAACACTTTTTCTTCTTTTTCCTTTTATTATCGCATCTCTTTTTGTAGGGATGGGGGAGCTTGTTGCAATTGTTCAATATTCAGGAAAGAAGACAACGAGAGAGTATAGGAGGTTAAACACCGGACTGCTTTCATGACAGGAACAGAGAACAAAAGAAGACAAGAAATCAACCAGGAAGAATGTTAAACAAGAACACCACGTTTCCCATCAGGTACTAGAATCTGCAGACTAATACGATTTCTCGTACTATTTCAAAAGAGTATTCCAAATTTCTTCTGAGAGGATATGTTTATCAAGTTTGACCTATACCTTCCCGAGTCCAGAGTTGTGAATACTCTTAAAGTAACATACTAATATTCATACACTTATTTAACACTCCATTGAGGTCAATATTTATTTTGAAGGCCTAACTCATAATATTTCCAATTTAACACTGAAAGATAAAGGTTGTTTGATAGCCACAATATCATTTGAGACCTACCAATGTCAAATCAATACTGCCACAATTCATAGAATTAAACATTATTAAAACCATACATTTTTATGATTTTGAGGCCTCAATAATCAAATTTTCTGTCAATGTCTTCATTATCGACTTTCCAAACTTTTGAATAAGTTAAAAGACTTGGAAAGCAACCTAACAGAAATTTGGAAGTAATATGAACTTCAAAGCTTAAGGAATGAAGTCTGATTCTACAAAATGCAACGCGTATAAGAACATATATCAGCTAGTTATTTAAACTTCTTTTAAATTGCTGCAAAGTAGTACTTAAAAATCCAAACTTCATTAGAAGTTATGGCACAAGGGATAGAAAGGTAGGACTGATTGTTTCTCATCTAAAATGGTGCCCAACACCATCTAAACAAAAAGAGGACACCGGCACACCTGGATGATAGAGATGCCTCTGCATATGAAAGATGGATAATGTATATCCTCAAGCATACATGATTATGCACAACAGAAAATAAAGAAAAAGACGAAATTTCAAAAAGAATTAATAGCATTGGAAAGAGCAGACTCACTCAAGATAAGGCAATTTCAAGCACCCCTCAGATATCGAGGCAGGTGTTACTTGGAAGTAGAAGAAACCTGTCAGTGTCAATGCATACGTAGCCACTTTGCCCAAAAGGAGCAAAACATCGGTAGCTTTGCTGGAACAGATAGAAGAAAATTAGATTCCCAAGAAATTTCTATAAAAGCGGGATGACTAATCAAAAAGTCACAAGCCAAGTACCTTTGTGAATGTTTGTGCAAATCCCAGTGAAGGAACTTGAGATGATTCTCCTCCAACAAATCTTTATTTATGTATTCAATGGCATTCGCAAACTCGGCACGAAGAAATGGATTCTCGGGGCCTCTTCTCATTTGTCTGTTAATCATCAAATTACATGTTAGGTAGTGCTTGCTCTCATATCAGTCACCTCTAAAAGAGGTAACCTGTTTATTTCTTCCTTTTTTGTGATTTTTAGTTCCCGAAATACAAAACACCCTTTGGCTAATTGCATTTCAACAGAAGAAACTTTTCACAGATTCATTGTAATCCAAGTACGCCCCTCTCACCTTAATCAAATCCAAGATTATTATAGGATGCCCATATCTACTGAAAAGATTTTCAAAATGGAGTCTTGTAGCCTCGTATCTCTGGTCCCTTTTTGACACTAAAATGAGACAAAATGCAAATGTCAGTCAAAAGATGTAACAAATGGCAGAAATATGGATCCTCAAAATGCAAAATGCACAAAATAGAAAGAGAAGGGGAAAGGAGAAGATAATCTAATTCCTTAACATACATATGATGTCAGGCTTAAGGTTCATGCGTGATGTTTCTTGAGACCAGAAAATCAGGGGGATTGAGCCACGATTTTGTACAACAGAACTAATTTGCATAGGGAAACCCTCTGGAACGTTCTCAAATACAATCTGCTCAGTCTCAACATCATTTGCAACCCTGCCCTTTTCATTCACACCACGTTTCAGATATCTACATGAAGGGAAAGTAATAAAAATAATTATGAACTGCCATCTGGGCCTTTCAACAAGAAATAGAAAATTGCTACCTTCTTTTGACAGAAAAACCTTTACTGATTAGACACAAGTGAAAATCAAATCTACATACAGGTAAAATAAGACAAACCTAAAAAGAAGAGGGAAGAGAGACTGCGTATTAAAAAGCTTACCCTCTTTAATACCCAATCAGTGTGTTAGTCTATATTTTGAGTCTAAGGCGTTCTCTAGCATTTTTTTTTTTCGCAGTAAAGCATTCAGGACAAGTGTTCTAAGTTCAACCAGGACAACAACCAAAATTTAAACTAGACAACCAGTTTACCATAAAGCATACCGACATCATTTTTTACATGAGTTATGCTGCCAGGTAGAAGCAAGGAGGTTTTTCATTAATCACAAATCTACAGCATGTGTTGTGATATGCATAATGACCATTATATTCATAACCTAACCTGGTGCCAGCATAATGACGAGAACGTCTAGCAATAAGAGTCAGCCAGAATTCTCGCCCAGATATAGACAGTGTAGCCTGGATTCACCAAGTAAAAAGCAAACAAACACATCAGACAGAATAAGAAAATACCAATAAATGATCAGCAAAGACATATCAGAAACTAACAATGAAATGAAATGAAATGCAAATTGCCAACAGTCAGCAACTGCTTAATTAATTACACAACAGGAACTAGTGGTCCAGCCCTGTTATTCTCACTCCAACAGCCAAACACACCCTTACATCCAAGGACAGGGTATAAATGAAAAAATAAGCGGAAAAAGAGAATCTGACGATATTTATTAACAAAGTCAGGACTCAACTCGAACCAATGTTGGGGAATTCAATGTCAGTAAGACACATCTAGATCCCATACTATGCTCTAAACTTTTGTTTAAAGATCATTTGCTCCCTCTCTCTTTTTTTTTTTTTTTTTTTTTTGGGGAAGGGGGGAAGGGGGGGGGGGGGTTGGAGAAAAATTAATGCATGGCAACTAACTAAAGCTCACCTGCTGAAAAAAGCCATATACTAGTGCAACTGTCCAAAGCGTATTCTGGAGAATATTCCGTATTCCACATGTCAAAAACTTATTCCAAACAAACATGGTTTCATAAAGGACATTCCCTGTCTCAGTATCACACACATTCTTCTGTAAACTCCTCATAATATGGTACGAGTAGCTGAAGAAGAAATCCTTCGTAAGATCAACCGTGGATAGAAGCTTCTTGTATCTACACCATTACAGAAAAAGAAAAGAAACAAATTAATAACAAGGAATTTAAATAAGGAAAATGTTTAGTTTAGATCTGATATGACCAACTGTTTAATAGATTCGTAACTATTACTTCCCGCAACCAGTCCTGGTCGAAAACAAAAAAAGGTATATTTTTTGTAAAAGTAATCTTTTATTAAATGAGTCATTTTTCCTTGGTGAAATCGAAAATATGAATGAAAGAAGCAATATTCAGAGTTTCCCCCCAAAAGGAAAAGATGTGTCTGTCTGGTTCGGTTCTTCTTAGTTGGGTTGGGCGGGTTTGACCAGAAATGCTGTGCTTACACACAAGACTACCCCTCTTCCCGAAAGCTTCGCGGAGGTCATGGTGCGTCAGTTCCTTTCCACTGAGTTATGTTTTGCAACTCGAGAAAAGATTTTTTCACTCTATCAACTCATTTTTTTGGACATAATGTTTATGATACTATCCATACAAAACATATTGAGGTTATACAAAAAAAAATCCTTTTAAAAAACACCGGCTTCTATCTCAAAACCAATTGGCGATGTGTGGAGTGGCCCATGAAACTTATTAATTAGTTCAGGATCTCTTGCCTAACCAATGTGGGATATTTGTATATTTAACACCCTCTTCACACGTGACTCATTGAGTTGGTTAAGCGCCTAGGGCTAGAGAGAACCCATGACTTAGGTTGGTTAAGCTCCCAGGGAGTTGAGCACCCGGTGTTAGAGAGAACCCGTGACTTGGGTTTGTTTGAGCTCCCAGGGATAGAGAGAGCCCGTTGGAATGGGCTAGAGAGAACACAAGACATGAGTGAATAAGGGAAAATTTGAGGCTAGTTTTAATACCATGTTAAAGAACATAGGCTTCCATCTCAAAACCAACTAGCAATGAGTGGAGTGGCCCATGAAACTTATTAATTAGTTCAGGATCTCTTGACTAACCAATGTGGGATATTTGTATATTTAACAGTATTGTGGATAGTTTAGATATGTGCAAATAATGGTACTTATTACAACTCGGAGAACAGCATCTGATTATACTTGGATTAGTTTATCGGTGAAAAAACCATGCCCCCAGTATGTGACATGCTTATGGTTGTCAGCTGGTATTCAACATTTGCACATCACTACAACCACAGTAGCAAAATCTCTATAGAGGTCACCGAAATATTATATCTTTGGGTTAGCATACAACAGTGAAGTTGCTTGCATAACTCGTTTGTGATAATGAAGAAAAATATATTGTATTACAACCTGACCAGTTCAACCCTGTGGACCCACCCATATGGTAGCTTACAGAATAAGGATATGCACAGTACTCAATCATCAGTAATTATTCAAGAAGGTGCCGGATGTTAAACTTACTCCCTAATGCTTAGCCTACAACATAACACAATAACTACCAAGTAATGGCCCCCATACCTATACTCAACAAAACTCTTCAAGCACATTTTAAATATCCAAAAATGGTGCAGATTTTAACAGTAGCCAATGAATAACCTGTTTTCTTTCCCATAGTTAATCATCATATTCGAACGGACCGCAGAATTGGGAAGTGGGATTATCTCACTCTTCGAGATAGCATATACATTGTGTCCAGAAATTGCACCAATCTGTCTCCTTTTGGTTATAAGCAACATGTAATAAGGCCCCCTTTAGGAATTTAATGAATCCTGAGAACAAGGAAGTAAAGTGAATATAAGTGACAACCCAGCTTCCCTCAGTGGATGAGAGGACAAAAAACAATTATGCATACCGACAATGCCATAACAAGTAGTGACTAATTTAAGGCCCCCTGTAGGTCTGTTTCCCTCGTGTATCCTTCTCAAAAGATCAGAACATTCCCTTTCGCTATAGGTTGTAGAATCTTCACATATGTTCAGCTCAGAAGGTTCCAACCTGTCAATTTTTAACACTCTCCAGTATGTTCGACTCTTATCCCTGCCTATCATATAGAAGTTCTGCAGCAAAAATGTTGATGAGGATTTAGATAACATTGCACACTAATCCACTGAAGTAAAGGTTCATTGATACGTCCAATTTCTTAAAGGCACATCTATTGACTAGATATACATGATAATTAGTTAGTCTCTTTAAACGAAAAAATCTATGTTGGCTAACCACTGTACAGTTGTCATACTCAGCAGGGTGAAAATTTGAGAGATGAGAATAATGACTAGTAATGAAAAAACATATTCAACACATGCTCAAATAAAAATTCCTTATGGCGGAATGACTGAGACATAAAACAGGCTACTATAGTAGATAACATGCAATTCTCTCACACGTGGAAAAATTAGCTTACTTCTGCAGTCTTGGATGCAACTAAGAGTAGGTAATTAATGCGAAAAGTTTGCCATGTAAACAATCTGAAAACTCAATCTTATCCAAAAACAACATAAAATTGACTTTCTAGTTAGAAATAACACCCCGCGCAACCAAAATTTGGCCAAAAACTTATATCTAGCATGGGACAGAGAATCTAATACTCAACTAACTAATAACTGAAACACTTTGAAAAGAAGTTGTAACACCAACAATATAAAACATTCAATCGTATAAAGTGAAATGCAACAAACCAAGCAGAGTGTATTCGACCATCAGCCTAACAACAACTATATAACTTGCCACTGCAACAAAATGTAATCTTTATACAAATCAAACATCCATATCAAATAAACTCAACGATCTTATTAAAGGCAACCAATAAACAATCCCAATTAGAAAGAAACTTCGAATACCACAAACATCCAGAAAAATGAAGAAATGAGAAGAATAATATACCGATCGAGTTTCATAAAGGCGGAATTTCTGCATAAAGCCCTCAGGCGGAGGGTTAGGGTGACTAGAATAGAAATCTTCTGATACTGTTTGCTGATCATTTTCTGTCCGGTGATCAGTTTCCGAATAAGTAGTCGGATATGGCTGCTGCGGCTGCGGCTGCGGCTGAGGCTGAGGCGGCAGCTCATTCTCCATCTCTGCCGGCATTGATAAGTTAATCCTTTCACAAAGATCCACAACTCAGTAAAAATCAATCTCCCGAGCCCCTGGCTCGGGAATCAATCACTCCCGCATTCAAATGCTTAATTCAATAATTCACCTTCCTCCTCTACCTCTAAACCCCCTCATCATCCTCGCCGCCGGCGCAATCACAAAAACCATTTCCTCCTCCGCCGCCTCCTCCTCCTCCTCCAAAAGCTTTTGCCTTGGAAAAATCACTTTCGAAACCCTAATAATTATGCATCTCTACAACCCTATATATACAAAATTTGAAGTCCGTACATATAAATTAACGGCTTCTGATCTATGGATCAAAAAACCACAAATTGAATTCAAATTGGAACAAAAAAAAAAAATTAAAATGGAGGATTTTTTAGTTGTCAAATTGGAAAATAAAGAATAGAGAGAGAAAATGGAGAGATGATCGAAGAATCAAAATTTTCAGGAGGTTCTAGAAATGCTCGAAATGTAAGAGAGAGAAATAATAATGGAGGTGAATGTCTATGTATAGGTTTGATGATGATGATGTATTCTTTCTTAATACTTTTATATATATATATATATATATATACATATGAAAATACTTAGGTAGATTTAGTTTTTGACTCTATCCGTAGATCTTGTACTCAAAATTAAACTTTACAAAATTTTGTTTACATATTAGTTGATATCATAAATCTTTATAAAATTTAATTCAAATTACAGAATTTACAAGTTAGATAAAAGATCGGGTCTACCTAAATATTTGTCATTATATTCAAGAAATACTACTATCAAATATATGGATCTGAATTTTTATTGTTTTTTTTTTTTCTTATTTTAATTTTTTACTAATGACTAGTATTTATTTATTTATTTATTTTGGAAGTATGAGATAGAGAAATAGAGTTGTACGAGTTTTAAATGTTATTACATATAATAAATTCACAATAATTGTACGTGAAACGAAATATTAGTACTCGCTTGTATATGCTTTTATGAAGTGTTTTTTTAACTGTGAAAATCTCAAAGAATGATTAAGGAGAACGTTATATTTAATGACAAAAAGAAGGCTAATTATATGATGATAAATAGAAGATCATGGGTATAATAAGTTTTTGTTTTTATTTGAATAATATGATTTTTTTTTTTTAATATTTTGACTACAAGATATGATGGAGAATAAATAAATGAGTTTCGATCATTATATACCCTAGATATGATAAATTGCTTATTTTTACGTTTGCCTTTTTTTTTTTTTTTTTTAAGCTAACAAATACAAATGTTTTGCATGAGGTAAACTCAAGATATTTTATTCTTAAATCATAGACTTTAAGCTTTTAGCTATTAAATCAAGTGGAGGATTATGCTTTTTTATATTTATACATCTTTTTTTTACCCTCTTGCATACTTTTTTATTAGTATTCGTTAGTGTAATTAATTTCTTACACACTTTTTTTACCTCTTTATATACTCCAAAATTAATATTTTATACTAATAAATATTATTCAAAATATTTAAAAAATAAAAAAATATAAACATCATCACTTAAACTTAATTGTTAACCAAACATTAACGTACAATACAAGACACTTCAAAGTAAAATTGGTACATAAATACGTAAAAGTTATGACAAATTATTAATACAACTCATAATTGAATAAAATAATTGAAACTTGAAACACGTTTCTTATTCCATAGGATGATTGACCATCTTATTGCAGGATTGCTTCTCATTTGTGGAGGTCTTTGTCTTCGGGCAATGATATTGCCACGGCTAAATCCTTATTGCCACAACATTTTTTTTTGTTTAAATGACATTATTACCCTTAGAAGCTCATCGCAGTTTCAAACCCCACCAATTTTTTTGGTCCCTCTCTCTTTCTACAGTTTCCGACTTCTCATTATCTCCCCTATCCCCTATCCCCTATCCAGATGCATCACCACTCTCTCCTATTCCTTGTCCCAATTTACCGTTGCCCTTCTCTCTTCCATCTCTACCCAAGCCACTTCTTCACCTCTTCCATTCTCGGTAAATGCATATTATGAACAATGATTTGAGAAATTACCAATAGCATTGAGAATATAGAGGTCTTGGAATAATTTGTTAGATTCAAATGCCTTCATATGGTGAGGAAGATGTTCTTGGGGCTAATGGAGAAATATCTGAGCGATATTCTTTACCAGTTCTAGTCTGCTTCCATAAAATATTGTGTGGATGCTTTCATACGATGTTTGATAAACCTTGAACTGATGGTTGTGGTAAAAGAACTTTTTTTTTTTTTTTTTTTTTTTCCTTTTGAGTTTAAAAATAAGGGGTGCCAGATCCAAAAAGAAAGTATGTTGTTTTTATAAAAAGGTATATTTGTCAAGTAACATTAAATTGTTGTGGCATTAAGAATTATGTTGTGGCAATATCATTTCCCTTTGTCGTCCCCTTATTATTTCCTAATTTTCGTGGCTTATATTAACGGGGTGTAAAATCAAAGCTTGTCATGCCGCACTAGCCGACTTCCGGACTCCGGCAAAGAAAATATAAAAGGTTTAATTGCAAACAACCCCATCAAGTATCTACGATTAGCAATGTGCCCCCTGAACTATTTATTATAGCGATTTACTACCTTATAGCATCAATTTGATAGCATATTGCTCCTATTAGGACAATTGACCAATTTATTTTAATTGAAAAAACTATATTACCCTTGCCTAAAATACCCTTAAGCCCTAACATACTTTCATTCAGAGTCTTTCTTCACCATTCCTTCTCATCACTCCCCCACCATTAACTCACCTGCCACCCATCACCAAAGATGCTAATAAAGTCCAATAACTATTACTCCAACAAACTAACTATATCCCACATTGGAACTAAAAACACTATATTGTGTACCGTGCAAAATAATTTGAATTTTGAATAAACAATTAAAGAACAAAATCTTCAAAAAACCCATAAGATGAAGGATGAGGGTTTGCCGTGGGAAAGAGGAAGGAAGGCCGGGAGAAAGAAAGAAGGGGGGATAGGAGCATGGAGGAGGGCCGAAGACAAAGAGTAGGAAGAAGGGGAAAATACTGGGTTAGGGAGGACTGGTGAAGAGATAAGAGGGGTTGGGGGTAGAGAAGGGAGAAGATGAGAGGGGAAGAGAGGAAAAAGAAGGGAAAAGAGGCTGGTGGTGGGGTAAGGACTGTATAAGAGGAGGAGGAGGAAGAGGATGAGTAGGAAGGAGCTATGGTGGGGAAGAAAGAGGAAAAAGGGGAAGAAGGAGCTGGGATGGGGAGGAAGAGAAAAGAGAAAGAGAAAGAGAAGGGGAATGAAGAAGAAGGGGCTGGGTTTTTGGTATTAGGGTCAATTTGTCGTTTAGTTATATTTTTAACTTATTTGAGTAAAGTGAAGAAAAATTAAGAGTTTAAGATAGTAAATTGATGCAATTAAAAGTTTAGGGGGCATATTGCTAATAAGAGATAGGTCAGGGGTGTTGTTTGCATTTAACCCAATATAAAATTAAAAATAAAAGACACGACCACAGTGGATATTCCTACAAATCAGGATTTAAATTTGGGTATTTTATTTGGTAATATGTTTTTATATATTTATTTACTTTTGTTTTTGGTGGTAGTGACTTTTTTTTTTTTTTTCTTTTGGAGGGGGGGTTGGTTTGAAATATGTTGAGAATATGCTTTTCAATGATTGAAAAGAGGTTTCTTTAGTACCCCTATTCAGCATAGAGAGACGGAATAAAAGAGAACTTAAGCCCACGTTCGCTGCTGAGACTATGATCAGACGTATTTTTCAACTACATTTTGCCTAGAGCTGATATGCCAAACATTGCCTTTTTTTTTTCTTTTTTTTTTTTAAGCTTTTTAAGTTTTGACCTTTTGTGTTTTCCTTTCTTCGCTAGTAAAAAAAATATAGTAGGATAGGAGTAATTTAATTATTTTGATTTATTCTCACTGTGACATTAACAATCCTTGATGTGACAATAATATTGTTGAAAGAATGATTGAGTGAATTGAATTTGAAATAAAATATCCTTGGATAGTAGTTAAAATATGGGATAATTCTATATTTCATTATCTAATAACTTTTTCTATACTTGTATCTTAGCTTACAAATCTGCAAAGTTTAAAAAAAAAGTATGTCACTTTTAATAAAATTATAGATTTTTCAAAAGACATTGAAAAAAGTTACTTTATGTTTACAACACCATTATATCGTGGATGATATGATGAGTTTAGTCTTCTTTTCAATAATTCTCAATACTTTCCAAAATTTTGAAAAATTAATGCTAGTTGAATTTTGTTAAAATCAACGGTGATTATAACTTGAGTTCAAAGTTTATTGGTTGTATTGTATCATCCGGATTTACTTCTGGAAAAAACCTTTGATACTGAATTATTTGCTTGTTTCGAAATAATTCCACTTTTATGTTTGCAATTTTGTATGCAGATTAGTAAGCTTTATTCATGGTTGAACGAACTTTAATTAATGTACTAGTGGCAGATTATGTAACAAAAATAGTAAATAGTTTGCATTGAGTTACTTGTAAAAGTTTCAAATTCATTAGTAATATTTTATCTAATGCACTCGTAAATGGGAAAAGGACTAGT
Organism: Cinchona pubescens; assembly: GCA_025175665.1. Lineage (NCBI taxonomy): Eukaryota > Viridiplantae > Streptophyta > Magnoliopsida > Gentianales > Rubiaceae > Cinchona > Cinchona pubescens. The sequence goes on along the minus strand of JANKKI010000031.1, from coordinate 721,041 downwards.
TAGTTATTAATAGGCTTATACCTGGATTAATTAATTATTAAACAGAAACTTTTGATTAACATTTCACGAGTCCAAACAATTTGCCGACCAGATCATAATCCTGTTTCTTTCCGAAAGATAATAGTAGTACAATTTAGATTAGCTAATGTACAAGCGTCCTTAATTCATTGAGCCATTTGAACTACATTAAGCACTCAACCGGCTTGATAGCAACTCGTTGAATTAGGGCTTTTCATACCACGTGATTTGTCTACACTATCCTAATAATAAGTAATTTCCCATATTTCATGTTTGCAATTATTTAAGAAAAACATTTCTTACCAGCTTGTTTATTTATGAGATGTTGGTGTACATATAACATGTCTACAAATTACAAGTACTCAAATGAACTTCATTTTGTGTTAATTATTTTATGTTGTGTTTGGATCGATTAATTTGGGTAAGAATTTGAAATTTATTTAGATTGTATTTGGATGGGTGAATTTGAATTGAATGAAGGATTTGAAATGAATGAATTTGAATTGGGTAGATTTGAAAGTACATGAAATTTGGGTGAATTTTAAATTCATTCATTTAATTATTAAAATTACACTCTTGGGATTTCAAATCTACAACGAAATCAAATAATTTGTTTGAATAATTTATTGTAGATTAGGATTTCAAATCAAATCCACCCAAATCCCTCTAGATCCAAACACAATGAATGATTTAATTGTGAATTTAAAATTTACCAATAAGTGAGAGTGTGATTTTAATAGTTGAATGAGTGGATTTAAAATTCACCCAAATTTTGTATCATTTCAAATTCAACCAATTCAAATTTATGCATTTGAAATCCTTCTTTCAATTTAAATCCATCCATCGAAACATAACCTTATTTATTGGAATGATTGATAAGGATAAAATGAATGAATTTTAAATCCGTCCAAATTAAAAAGTGTGAAATGAATGATTTCAAATAATTTCTTAATTTGAGTGAATTTAAAATTCATCCATTTTAATATTACAATCCCTCCAACAAGCACGTTATTTTACCCTTATTTATATGAATATTTACATACTAATGTCTGCTAATTATACATGCTAAGTTAACTACGTGTTTTTTGTCCGGTTCATATGTAGTGAATTATATCATTATCTCGATCTTCCATAATAAAACGTGCTAATAAAATTGGTATCGCGTTAAGAGATAGAGACATAAGTTAATTTTTATGATGATTTCAAACGAGTGGTGTTTTTGCGTTTAAAAATACTCATTTAGATAACTTCCTGAGTTTAAAAGGTTACAACACAAGTTACCAACAATTGCATTCCCTAAAAAGACTTGGGGTAAGCACTACTTAATTTGTTTTCAAAATTTTAAGTCAAAACATTTTCACTTAATCTGCTGAATTTTAAATAAATGTACAAACATATAGTCTAACACACATATTCACACACACACTTTCTCTCGCTTGCGCACACACACTTTCTCACACAAACACGCACTCTCTCACACACAAAAAACACACACTCCCACACATGTATACGTTGTCTCTCTCACACACATACATACTTAGTCTCTCATACACTTTATCTCTTATACTTTTTCATACTCATATTCACACACACACATATTCTCTCACACACACATACGTACTCTATCACACACACACACACATTCTCTCATATACATATTTATACCATCCTTAATTATTCATTTTCTTTTCTACGCATCTATGACAATTATTTATAATAAATTAATACATGTATGAAGTGACATATTTAATTCAGAAATTGAATTTAATTGATTATCAAACAAAAATAAATTTATTAATTCAGTAATTAATACTTTCAGAACTTATAATTCAAACTTCAAAATTCAGTATTCAATATTAACAAATACCCCCTTGCTCATTTTCTAGATTGTGTAACCAAGTTGCTCGTAGGTGAACCATATTTAGTGAGATCATATATCCTATCAAGAAGCCAATCATACAAATTGGAGTTGTTGTACTTGAAAGTTGAAACTCTTGAGTAAGTATCGAGATTGAGGAGGACGGTCCTTAAAGCATTATTGTATGCAAATGTTAGAGCACTTAAGGGCGGATGTAGTGGGCCGCAGGGAGGGACGGCCACTCTCAAGAATTTGAAAATTATGTTTTCTCCCTTTAAGATTTTACAAATTTTTATTATGTTTTTATAAAAATTAAATTTTGTCCCTTTAAAATTTTCAAAAAGCTATAAAAGTTAGAGGTGTTCATGGGTTGGATTAGTGGGTTCATAGGTTTTCAGATTTTTGGTTTAAAAAAATAAAACTCAACTCAACCCAACTAATAGAGCAATCCAAATATTAGTTGGGCGGGTTGTTCGGGTTTTCAGATTATTTGAATTAAAAATCCAAATTAATAAAAAAATTAAAAAATCTAAAATTAGAAGAATATACATATCTAGTATATGTATAAGTTAAAGATAAAATCTTTAAAATTAATAATTAAAAGGAAAAAATATACAATACGATAAATTAGATGTTATTTCAAGAATGAAAAGGAAAAAATATACAATACGATAAATTAGATGTTATTTCAAGAATGAAAAGGAAAAAATATAATTAGATGAAATAATTAAGACAAAAATAAAATTTAAAAATATATATAATTAAACTTTATTGGGTTACCAGGTTAGGTTGGATTTTAAAATATAAAACTCAACCCAACCCAACTAAACTTGGGTAACCCAACCCATTGAGTTGCCCCAAATTCATTCAAATTGAGTTGGTTTGGGTTTGAACACCCCTAATAAAAGTATTTTTTAAATATATGTTTATATAGCCATGTTCCCAAAATATTCGAATTATCCTTTGAGATTTAAAAAAAAAAATTAATTGCACCCACATAAAAATTATATTTTACTCCCTTAATGATTCACAAAAATTATAAAATACTCTCTAAAAATATGTTAATATAATTTTACCCCTCAAGGTCTAGCTCTTGCATCCGCCTCTAGAGCACTTGCTTGTTCAAAACAACCGGCATCATGGACTTCGGGATTGAGAGCTCTAAGGACCAGAAGGCAACCCAAAGAGCACTTGCTTATTTTCATCTGTTTGATACTTAAACCGATAGCACATGGAATTATTTTTAGATTTTTACATTATAGACCTATGTGATATAGGTTAAACCATATAGGATATACGACATGACAACAATTAACGTAGGCAATATTGCATAGAATTCAATCCTGACTTATAAGCTGATCTACAAGTGAAGTTTAAAATTGGGTCACTTAAATATTTTTCAAAAAATAAAATATACGACCTAGGCTATTCTACCAAAGCTGTATGCCTAATATGACGTTTGAGTAGAAGTGGAGGGCTTTCATGTAATCTCATAGCAATTCTACATCACTCTAGTTGTCACAAAACCTTGTCGAAAATGTGCAATGGAACACAGAACACGGATTTGTGATAGCCTAGCACACAAGCTAGTCTGCCAACTCGTTTAGGATCTCACACAATACAATAGGCAACAATGAAACGAAAGAAAATGAAGCACACGAGCAATTACAGCCGAAAACGGCCAACCTTTGTATTACTTCCACACAAAGCATACAACAAGGAATTTTTACAATCACCTAGTGTGCAGCACAAAGCCAATGTCTCTCTAACGTTCTACCTTGGTTGCTGACTATCGGGTAGTTATAAGGGGCATAGGGGACGGTTGACAAAGCCCAACCGTTGGCCACAATCAGCACAAACAAATGGGTTAGCACGGGTAGTGGGTCGTTGTGGTAGCCTAACTATCCACCCAGTCAGCTCCCACGTTTTGGGGCTGCTTGGTAACCGCCTGGGTAACCACACGGGGCTGCTCAATGGATTTCTAGCCTCAATCACATAGTCCACGCCTTGCACGGACCTTCCCAAGATGCCAATGCAACCAGCCGAAGCCAAAGAACTCAAAATGCCACGCTCAGCCAACAAACGGTCCATGCACGTGCCACCCGTGCAACACTGCCAACGTTTCCCAACTCATTCGTGCCCGTGGGTACCCAAAGCCAACGTTTGCCAACATCCGTTCTGAAACTAACACGACCATGCCTAACACTCATAGGACATGGGGAAAGGTTCCTAGCAATGCCTACGGGTTGCTTAGCCCACCTGGTGGAGCATATCTTCCCTATATAAGGCTTGGAAAAAAAAATCCCAAATGACAGCAGTTGACACCAATTTATTAAAAATCAGTAGAACCATTCGGGCCACTCAAGAGCCCATCAAAACTGGTATATACCAATTTATGCCAAAACTTTCCTAAGGACTTCCAAAACACCAAGGCATAATTTAGGAACACTTAACATGCAAACGGCTAAACTCGGCCCACGTCCGTTTGCCAATCTCGCACGCTGCCTTGCCGACGGACAATCTGCCTAGCTGACATGCAGACCAGTTAGGCCAGGCATGCACGCAGCCTAGCCGATGGGTGAAATCATTCCAAGGAGGCTAACACTAGTCCACAACACCATCATCGTTCTCAACCAATGGAACTTCATAAATCATACACAAATCCCTACCCGCGAAATTTTGTAAGTGCCCAAATTCAAATCTCAAAATCCAATTAAGCTCAGGAAACCTAATGATACATCCTTGATTTCCATTACAAAGAGAAATTAGTTCGTTGCATCCTTAATTTCCATTACAAATATAAATTAGTTCGTTGCAAGTACGCTTTATCTAACCCTATCAAACAAAGTAAATTTACTCTGGTTGGATACAAATTACTCTGGTAATAACACTAAGCCTTAGCATTATTAAGATCTGATCTTGTTCCTTTAACAGGTTAAGTTATGAAATTATAGAGTGTGTTGTTTTAAAATTAATTACAAAATATTTAATATGGGATTATATATTGCGTAGTTTCAAAATTAATTACGAAATATTTAATATTTAAAATGTAATAGTGATATGTAAGTTTTGTTTAGGGGATGATTTTTTTTTCTTTTTTTTTTTGTTGTAATTTGACATGTCCTCGGATTGCAATTCCATCTAATATATTCAAAGTGAAGAAATAGATTTTATCAACACATCAGATAACTCTTAAAAAAATAATTAACCAATAATTGATATAATTAATTTCTCATTGATAAGTATAAATTTATAGATGATGAGTATAAACTAGTTCTCATCCCTGTCTCTTGAACATCTAGATAAATTACGAGATTATAGAATGTGTTGTTTCAAAATTAATTACAAAATATTTAATATGGGATTATATATTGCGTGGTTTCATAATTAATTATGAAATATTTAATATTTGAAATGTAATGGTGATATGTAAGTTTTGTTTAGGGGATGACTTTTTCTTTTCTTTTCTTTTTTCAAAAAAAATTTGACATGTCCTCGTCAGATTGCAATTCCATCTAGTATATTCAAAGTGAGCATAACTCTTAAACAAATAATTAACCAATAATTGATATAATTAATTTCTCATTGATAAGTATAAATTTGTATAGATGATAAGTATAGATGATAAGTATAACTATCTCTTGTCAATTCATGGATCGATAATATACATATATTAGAATAATGCTTCATTACATGATATAAATAAGGGGGAAAAAAACTTCTTAAAGCAAACTAATGAAAATTTGTCAGTAGTTTTTCAAGATTTTCCTCTCCTATATTATTTCCTTTCCATTTGCAATTCAATCTTCTCTTAGTTTCTTTGACTAACTAATTGATCTGAAAATTCAAACATTTAAGTCAGAAATTAGTTTATTCAAATAAATAAATAAACATGTGCAAGTTAAATTAGTATAATCTGCATCAAAAACAAATCATAATCTATACGAGATTTAGTAAATACCAAAAATCAAGATAGATTTAAATTATGCTTTAAAAGAAAAAAAAAAGAAAAAAAATAAAATAGAAACTGGCAAGTTTTGAATCACTACAATCATCAAATCATATTACATCAAAAGGCAGCAAAATTCACAGAATCAAATTACAATGCCAATAAAATTGTTCAAATTCAATTCTATGTAGCTACACATTAATTACAATAATATTATAAATCCATTTACTCCTTCGGCTAAGAATAATTTCATGATCATAATAATATTAGCTACACATTAATAATTTCATGATCATAAGTTAGCATACTACAATATTACTTCAATCAAAATAAACTATTAAAACATGTTATCACTACAACACAAAAATGTAATGCATGACGAATTTATAATAAATCACTTTATCACTAATCTATGCAAGCATTAATTCAAAAAACATTAAATATGTGCATGTGCTATTAATCTTCTTTGGCTATATGCTTTGGTCGCAGTTGATTTGATATCATGCATATAACTTTAAAAAATTAGGCAAATAAGGATGTTACTAACACAAAAGTTGAAAACATTCAGAATTTTCAAATCACAATGATTTAAGACAACCTGAACAAAAGGACAATCTAAACATTTGAAGATACTAATAAACGGGAGATACTAATAAACCAGAAAAAAAAAAAAAGAAAAAAAATAGGAGAAGAAGAGTGGACCTCAAATGTACTATTATTAATATTTAAGTAGATCTGATTTTTTACTTTACTTGTAAACTCTTTAATATAAATTAAATGTTATGAAATCTATAATATAAGTTGATATAAATTAAATTTTATAAAATTTAATTTCAATAATAGAATTTACAGATAAAGATAAAAACTGGATCTATAATAAGATATATATGTAAATATATATTTTATGTAAATATGGTATCAGAGCTTTTTCCTTCTTTTCTAGATTTTAATGCTAGATCTTAAACAGACCATTTTCCTAATATAAAATACATAGAGAATACTGTATAAGTCAACTAAATATACATAAAGAAGAAAATATTAATTTTATAAAAAATAATATAAAAATAGATAATAGTGAATTATCATCATTAGCAGCATAGATTATTCACGGTTAGAATATTTAGATCTTAGAATAAATTCATATTCTAAAATAAGAGCTTTTGAAAATAATCAGATTAAGTGTAGAGATATTAATTTATACACACTCTTATATTCAGAAAATTCACAAGTAAATTTATTAGTAGATTTAGTAATAAATTTATAGAAAAGTTAGAATTTAAAGAAAAAGATTTAAGAGAAGTAAAATGTTTTCCTATTTAATTATTAAAAACATAATTAAAAATCAAAATAGAATTCTAGAAAATTTAGACTATATTAAAAATCAACATATAGAAAAAGTAAAACAAAAAGATATAATAGATATTAAACACTTACTAGAAGAAATAAAAAGAATTACTCTTTCATGACAGATAAGAATAATAATATGATGAATATGATTTAAATTACTTAGAAGCTCTAAAATATTTAGAAAAATATCATTTAGATCCTAAAGGTTTTAGTAATTTAAATCTATCTTGTATAAGAGATCTAGATGTGTATAATTCTAAGTATCTAGTACTATATCATATTATTAACATTAGATATGCATAATAGACAGATCTTCTATTAAAACATTCTAAATATATAAGTCCTGAGTTTCCTGATATTACAAATTTAATAAATAAATTACAAAAAGTAGAAATAAATAAAGATAGAAGTAAAGGAAAAAATAAATCTAAAGAATGGCAATTTTTTCAGGAAGAAGCAGAACCCTCTCAGAAATAGGAGAATCTAGTAGACCAAGTATATCTAGTAGACCAAGTATATCTGAAAGACCAAGGAATTTATTAGATAGAATTTTAATGAGAAGAAATGATCAATTAGGAGAAAATTTCCAATTAGATGAAGTTATTGATATAGATAAAGATATAGAAATATTTAGTATAAATAGACTAGTTTAGCTGTCTCTTATACACATCTAGATGTGTATAAGAGACAGGTCGAAAAAGCAAAACTATATAAACACTATAGAGAGCAAAGATAAGTTGTATAAAAGATCAAGAATTAAAAATAAATTTAATAGATCAATCTACAGTTAGACAATTAAAAAGTGAAAAATTAAGTTTAATGCATATGGGATTAATAGTTATAGGAGTTAAAGGATTAACAAGAAAGTTTTTAGGAACTAAAGTATTATTAGTAATATATGATGATAGATGGTCAGATACAAAGAAATCTATAATAGGAGTCACTGAAATAGATATGTCATTAAATGGAGGTATATTTTACTGTAGTCCAGATTTTATAATTAATACAGAAGAATTTGGAAAACACATAAAGATAGGAATTCAGACTAAAGGATATGAAGAAATGATAGGTAATAATTTATTAATTTGTTTAGTCTGAATAGGAAAACTTACGGAAAAACTTATACTAGATGTAAAATATTTCAGTGAATGACTATATTAGAGATTCCTTTTAATAAGATTTCTATCATCAAAACCATCTATAATCTGTCTCTTATACACATCTAGATGTGTATAAGAGACATTTAGAAAAATTTAAAAACATAAACAGTAGCTCCTGAATCCAAATCAGAGTCTATTTCAGTGACTCCTATTATAGATTTCTTTGTATCTGACCATCTATCATCATATATTAATGATATCTGTCTATTAATACACATCTCCTATTATACTTGTTATTTGTATTATCTTCATCTATCATTATAGCTTTCTCTTATACACATCTAGATGTGTATAAGAGACAGGTACTAGAGTTAGAATTATTTGTTTAGAATTAGGTATAAATTTAAATAAAAGAGAATTGTCAGATTTAGGAGATCATTTATATTTACAAAAACAAATAGAAGATTATGAAGTTTTAATTTATGATAATAATAGAAATATTATTGCAATATGAAGATTTAGTAATAAAACCAGATTTGCCAAAAATTTACTGCATTATGGATTATGTTATAGATATAAAAAAGAAAAATAAGATTGAAGAATTAGAAAATAATATTTCTAATTTACTAGAAGAACAATTAGTTAAAGAATATATGGAAGCAGAAAGTTCAAATGCTAATCAAAATATAGGAAGTACAAATCCAAATAGAAGTCAAAGTCAGACTCCACCAATTAATGTGTAGATACACAGAACTATATTTTCTTATAATTTTGATAATTATCCTAGACAACCTATACCTTTACAACAAATTCTAATTGATTCGGAACAAATTAGACCAAGAGGAAAAAGATTACCAATAGAACAGAATATACAATTTCTATTGCGAAATCTTTTTAATCTTGTTCTAGCAGACATGATCCTCAAAATTGGAATAATGTTATAGATGTTTGGAAAAATCTAGTAGCAGATTTTATAAAAACTTTTGATATACATTTCTTCTACACTGGAACTGTCTCTTATACACATCTTATTTGCCAAAAACCAGACTTGCAGTCAAATTTGGAAAATGAATTTTCCGAAGATTTTCAAAAATGGTAGATATGGGAACTAATCCGTTTAATTTTGGAAATAGAATACAAATGATAATTACAGAAATGATCCTAATTCAGAACAATAGGAATACAAAGAGATGCGATGTACTGATTAGAACAACTTAGTATATTTAATTGGAATTTTATAAAACCATTTTTAACATGATTATTTTTATTTAACTTGTATATCAGGTAATGCTTATGATGAAGCAATAGGAGAAAAATTATTTAGAAAACTACCAGGAGCTTTAGGAAGAGAAATAGAAAAACATTGGGAATTATATAATAATAAAATTATAAAATATTCGATAGGACATAGAATTCAGTTTATTATGGAAAAATTAAAAGAAAAATGTACAAATATTCATATTCAAAATCAGCTTAAAAAAGGAGATTATGATTTCTGTAAGAAAATTATTTATACTCCACAAAGATATGAAGAAAGAAAGCAGTATAAAAGAAAAAATAAATTAGCAGCTAATCTAATAATATAATAAAGAAAAATTATTATCTAAGAAGATCACCACTAAAAACCATATTTAGATAAAAATAAACATGTTAGAAAATTTAGGCGAAAGAAAATTTATTTATTAAATTAGTAATATCAGGAAACTCAGGACCTGTCTCTTATACACATCTACAAAAAGAATTAATAAAAGAAATAGAAATTCTTTATTATCCTAGACGTTGACATTTTCTGATCTTGTATAAATATAGATGAAAATATTTCAGATACAGAATCCATTTATTCTATTGTTAGTATAGAAAATGATATTTTAATAAAACAAGAATCAGATAGTGATAGTGAAGAAGATAATATTGTTAATAATTTAGTAAAAACAGATTTATCCTATAATAGATATTATGAACAATTAAAATTAACTGAAAAAGATTTTAAAAATATAGAATTAATGAATATTATAGAAAATAAAGAATGTAATCATAATTGGAAAATTCATACAGGATCAGAAAATAAATTTTGTTATATTCTAATTGTAATTGGTATCCAGCTACAAGAAAAAGAGCAAAATGTTTAGAATGTTTTAAAGAAGCATGTATAAAATGCATAGAATTAAAATATGATATAGTACTAATAAAAGATGATTATAATTTTCAAACTTCTACAATAGAATTAAGAATTTTAGAAAGGAAAGTATTAAATTTAGAAGATAAAATAATTTTATTAGAAGATAGAATAAATAATTTAGAAAAATTAAAACAAAAGGTAATAATAAATGATAAAAATCAAGATTTATTAAATTATGAAAAAGATTATTTATGTAATGAAGATAAAACTATAACAAGTATACAAGTAGCCTGTAAAATAAGAATTGATAATGAGTATGAAATAGAGTGTTTAGCATTAATAGATTCAGGAGCTACTAAGTGTGTAATAAATAGTAAAATAATTCCAGATAAATATTATAAGAAAACAAATAATCCAATAAAAGCAACTCAAATGGATGGTACAACTTTCACCTATGATACTTATCTAAATAGAAAATAGTAAGATTTGTTTTCTACAAATTTGTAATACATATAGTAATAATTATAATTTACCTCAGTTTGGATTAGAAATTTAAATATTAATTCTGTCTCTTATACACATCTAGATGTGTATAAGAGACAGCTCATAAGCAAAGATATTATTCAATTTCATAAACAAATAATTCAAACTCCAGTACAATTTAAAAATAAAACTACAGTTTTAAGAAGTTTAAAAAGAGATAAGGATGGTTGGGTAGATCCTAATTTTTTAAAACAAACATCAAAAAGTTAGAAACCATAAATAATAAATGTTGCGAAAATCGTATCGATAATAATACTTGTTGTAAGAAGGATATTTCTTCTTTACAAGAAGAAATTTTTGAACTGGAAGAATACATAGACCCTTATTTTGAAACATATATAGAAGAAATAGAAGAATATATATATATAGAAAACGAACAAGAAATAGACTATGAGTTTATAAATTTAAACAAAGCTGTATTATTTAAATATAGGATTAATTATAATCAAAAAGATATAGATGAAATTCTTTTAAAACTTGATAAATTAGAAATAATACACATCTAGATTTAAAAGAGATTTTTTCAATATCTTTTTATTTTCTCACCCAAATTTTTACTTCATTTTATACTATCTCTGTCTCTTATACACATCTAGATGTGTATAAGAGACAGAAACTAAACTACTCTATTTATAGGAGAGTCTGGATTATTATTAGACTGCTAATTTAAGTCTTCTTTCATACTCTGTCTCTTATACACATCTAGATGTGTATTAGAGACAGGCTTGAATGTCTTTTTCGAATTTACCTAGATCTTTAATCAAAGGTCTAGCATAATTTACTAATCCTAAAAATTTTAAATTTTTAGGAATAAGAATAGGAGAAGGTAAAATTAGACTACAAGAACATATTTCTAAAAAGTTTTAGAAATGCCGATAAATCTAGATTTTTCCAAGACATCTATAGTATAGAGGTCCTGCTATTTTACCTAGATGTGTATAAGAGACAGTAGAGGTAATGCTATTTTACCTAGAAATTTTTTACGATTTAAATTTACCATTAGATTCGATTATATTACATCTAGATGTGTATAAGAGACAAAAAGGTTGGGGAGCTGTTTTAAAAGCTAAACCCAATAAATATTTAGATAAAAAAGAAGAAGTAATTTGTGGTTATTCAAGTGGAAAATTTAGAGAAAAAGGAAAAATTTCTACAATAGATGCAGAAATGTTAGCAGTAATTTATGGATTAAATTCATTTAAGTTATCAATAATCTCTAAGAAAGAATTTACAGTAAGAACGGATTGTGAAGCAATAGTAAGATTTTATAATAAATTAAAAGATAAAAGTTGTAATAGAAGAAGATGGTTAAACTTTTTAGATTCTATAAGTAGTTATAATATTAACTTTGAGCATATTAAAGGAAAAGATAATAGTTTAGCAGATCAGTTGAGTAGATCAATATTAGAATCTAGTTCAAAAACTAATTTTTTAAATATGCAGAATGAGGCCACCAACAGATCGAGAGCTCAAATGAGGCCTTTTAGACCTCAAGGTTCTTCTACAATGCTCACAGCTTTTTTATGGTCTTGGGCTAAAATTATCTTTTCTGGTTGAAAAAAAGATAAAATAAGAGAATCATGGACTCTAGATAATACTGTATAATATATCACAAATAGATTTCCAAGTTGTAATATATCTTTTAAAATTTTGCCGCATATTTCAGTAGATAAAGAACAGAAGTGTCTTTTAGATAAAGTTTGGATTGCTTATACACATCTAGATGTGTATAAGAGACAGCTTTTCTCCCTCAATTATATCACAATGCTCATTAGTCTTTTTTATGGTCTGGGCTAAAATTTGGCAATGGTCGCAAAAAAGCCCAGTACAGAGTAGTCCATGATTCAGAAAAAATTCTTTTTTGCGACCATTGCCAAATTTTAGCCCAGACCATAAAAAAGACTAATGAGCATTGTGATATAATTGAGGGAGAAAAGAGTGTTTTGATAGATATAAATTTCTGATTTAGAAAAAGAAATACAAAAATTAAATATTGAGAGAGATCTCTTATACACATGCCTAGAATAAGTCTTGTTCCCAAGCAAGTAAAAATTTGGGTGAGACAGTGGAAATTCCTCTCGAATTTCAAAACCTTCAAGTAGGTGAAACTTGACTAGTCCACTCAAAGCGGTAGGTGGAGACAGGAATACTTGGTCTACTAGATCTTACTATTTTCTAGATAAGTATCATAGGTGAAATTCTAGACTATAATGAATATATTAGATTTTTACACATCTATTAATTAGACAAGGAAAATTAAAGCAAGAAGAACAGTCTTTAATAGATTTAGATACTCCAGTACCTCAGCAGCAAAAGAAAGGAGTAAAATTAGATTACAAGAAAAAGAAAAAGAAAAATTTGAAAAAAGAATCAAAAATAGAAGAGACTGTTGAAAAAATTTTAAAAGAATACTTTGAAAAGAATAATATAAAAGAAGAAAGCAGAGAAAGTAGTAGTAAAGAAGGTCCAAATAATATAAGGAATAACGGATAGTGGAATGTCATTTGATTCTATAGCCGACATAATTTAGATACCTAAGTAGAAAGGATAAAGATTTTCGAATATTAAAGATTTTTTGAAGATAAGGCTCATCGAAATAAAGAAGATAAGACATCATAGCATTCAAGAAGAAAGTGGAGTAATCAGATAATAAAAGTCAAGAAAGAGGCTGATAATTCAAGATAAAAAAGTATCTATCCTTGAATCTGATAAATGTCTAAGGAGGAGGTATTTAAGTGGATCTAGTGTCCCACCTTCTTTCCTGGTTTATCAAGATAGACAAGATGGTTACTTTTAAAAACAATCACGTGAAAGATAAGAAGAAATCAGCAAAAAAACAAGAATGATAGACAAAAGTGTTCAAAAGTCAATAGAAGACAAAATCAGCAAAGAAAAAATGGCCGACAAAGAAGTCAATAGAAGACAAAATCAGCAAAAAGGCACACAAAGAAGTCAATGGAAGACAAAATCAGCAAAGAAAAATGGCAGACAAGAGTACTCAGAAGTCAATAAAAATCACGTGAAGAAAAAAGATTCCTTCAGAAGTTTTGAAGTCCGAATTTTGAAGTCCAGACTCTCCTATAAATAGAGTAGTTTAGTTTATTCAGGGATTATCGAAAAAACATAAGCTGAGAGCAAACACAAGAAAATGTCTCTCTTTCCTCTCTTTGAATAAATATCCTTTGTAAAATATTTTAATTTTCCTTTGTAAAAATCCAAGAAGCCTTTGGGCATAGCAGTTTAGACCTCTTCGGGGTTTCCGAAAGGGAACACCCCAAACTCTTGTTCATATATGTAAGTTTCTCATAAACTATGTAATCTTTTCAGTTCAATAATATATGTAACATTTTTCTACTCTATGGTTATTATTATAAGTATTATGCTTTAGTAATTAAATACTTATTAAAGCTGTTATAAAACCCAGATGCTTGTTATTTTTGTATGAGTGACCCTATAGTTAGTCCGTTTATGGCATGTAAAGCCTATTGATAGGACAGAAAACAGAAGGGGACATCTACAGTAAAAGGAATAACAAGAAATAAACTAAAACACTCTATTTATCTGTCTCTTATACACATCTAGATGTGTATAAGAGACAGGGATATCAGAAACTGAGACAGGATAGTAAATGACAAATAAAGTTAATAATAGACTAATGAACTGAAAAAGATTATTAAATTTATCTGAAATATTTATATAGAATGTTTAATTTGTCTGATGTGTATAATCTTTGGATTGCATTTTTTTAATTAAAGGTTTAACGCTTTTATTTTTATGAACAATAATTACAATATTTTAGAAGAAATATTTTTATTACTACCTTTTAAAGATTTAGAAGATTTAAATAATTTAAAACAAGTTTTTATTAATATAAGATCAATTAGTAGATTAAATGTAAGAAATTTATACAAATCTAGAATAGACTTTAAGAAAGAATTTACAGTAAGAACGGATTGTGAAAACAATAGTAAAACCTTAGTAAATTAAATTTTACAAGTTGTAATAGATTTTAAACTTTCAAAGAAATAGATTCTAATAAGTAGTCTAGATAGAAATAATAAGAGACAGAATCTAATCTTAGATTCTAATTAAACAATCCAGACTAAGAGGTAATCTAGTATATCGGTGGAATACCCTCAAGCGCCGTATTCTAGATCTAATTATTGGCCCGAGGTGTTTTTAACAACGCCACGTACTAAGATTATTTTTAATAACAAACATCACAAATATATGGTTTAAATCTTCTAAATCTTTTCTAGATTTTAATGCTAGATCTTAAACAGACCATTTTCCTAATAAAAATACATAGAGAATACTGTATAAGTCAACTAAATATACATAAAGAAAAAGAGATAAGATGAAGAACTAAAACAGAAAGATTTAATTATTAAAAACATAATTAAAAATCAAAATAGAATTCTAGAAAATTTAGACTATATTAAAAATCAACATATAGAAAAAGTAAAACAAAAAGATATAATAGATATTAAACACTTACTAGAAGAAATAAAAAGAATTACTCTTTCATGACAGATAAGAATAATAATGATGAATATGATTTAAATTACTTAGAAGCTCTAAAATATTTAGAAAAATATCATTTAGATCCTAAAGGTTTTAGTAATTTAAATCCATCTTCTCAAAGTGATCAGATAATAATTAGACAAAATAATTTAATTATTAGACTATTATTAACATTACATATCAAGATAGACAATCTTTCAAAAAAGGAAGAAAAATATATAAGTCCTGAGTTTCCTGATATTACTAATTTAATAAATAAATTACAAAAAGTAGAAATAAATAAAGATAGAAGTAAAGGAAAAAATAAATCTAAAGAATGGCAATTTTTTCAGGAAGAATAGCAGAACCCTCTCAGAAATAGGAGAATCTAGTAGACCAAGTATATCTAGTAGACCAAGTATATCTGAAAGACCAAGGAATTTATTAGATAGAATTTTAATGAGAAGAAATGATCAATTAGGAGAAAATTTCCAATTAGATGAAGTTATTGATATAGATAAAGATATAGAAATATTTAGTAATAATCAGCTTAGTTTATTAAAACCAAAGACTTTATATGTTAAAGGAAATAGATCAGAAAAAGCAAAACTATATAAACACTATAGAGAGCAACAGATAAGTTGTATAAAAGATCAAGAATTAAAAATAAATTTAATCCTGGTCTAATTTGTTCCGATTAGACAATAAAAAGTGAAAAATTAAGTTTAATGCATATGGGATTAATAGTTATAGGAGTTAAAGGATTAACAAGAAAGTTTTTAGGAACTAAAGTATTATTAGTAATATATGATGATAGATGGTCAGATACAAAGAAATCTATAATAGGAGTCACTGATATAGATATGTCTATTAAATGGAGGTATATTTTACTGTAGTCCAGATTTTATAATTAATACAGAAGAATTTGGAAAACACATAAAGATAGGAATTCAGACTAAAAGATATGAAGATAGTAAAAGAACTTATAGTTATGGTAATTATCCTAGACAACCTATACCTTTACAACAAATTCCAATTGATTCGGAACAAATTAGACCAAGAGGAAAAAGATTACCAATAGAACAGAATATACAATTTCAAGAAGCAGGTAAAGGAATGATACTTAATATAGCAGCACATGATCCTCAAAATTGGAATAATGTTATAGATGTTTGGAAAAATCTAGTAGCAGCAGATTTTATAAAAAACTTTTCAGATTCCAGTGTAGAAGAAATGTATAAATATTTAGAAACATTTTTAGGACCAAGTACTAGAGCTTTATGGGAAAATTGGAAAATGAATTTTCCAGAAGATTTTCAAAAAATGGTAGATATGGGAACTAATCCGTTTAATTTTGGAAATAGAATACAAATGATTTATAAGTAATTACAGGAAATGATCCTAATTCAGGAACAATAGGAATACAAAGAGATGCTCAGAAAATTTAGGCGAAAGAAATTATAGAGCACGATTAGAATGTTTTACTTGTGGAAATACAGATCATTTAGCAAGAACTTGTCCAAAAGAATTAATAATAGAGATAGAAATTCTTTATTAGTAGAAATGACACAAGAAGACTTAATAAATATAGATGAATATATTTCGATAAAATCCATTTATTCTATTGTTAGTATAGAAAATGATATTTTAATAAAACAAGAATCAGATAGTGATAGTGAAGAAGATAATATTGTTAATAATTTAGTAAAAACAGATTTATCCTATAATAGATATTATGAACAATTAAAATTAACTGAAAAAGATTTTCCAATTAAGAGACAACTTCTGTTTGTTATCTAAGTCTGTATGCGGCATCTGTTTAAAAGACACATCTAGATGTGTATAAGAGACAGGGATACCAATTACAAATATAATAAAATATGATATAGTACTAATAAAAGATGATTATAATTTTCAAACTTCTACAATAGAATTAAGAATTTTAGAAAGGAAAGTATTAAATTTAGAAGATAAAATAATTTTATTAGAAGATAGAATAAATAATTTAGAAAAATTAAAACAAAAGGTAATAATAAATGATAAAAATCAAGATTTATTAAATTATGAAAAAGATTATTTATGTAATGAAGATAAAACTATAACAAGTATAAAATTAGCACTGTAAAATAAGAATTGATAATGAGTATGAAATAGAGTGTTTAGCATTAATAGATTCAGGAGCTACTAAGTGTGTAATAAATAGTAAAATAATTCCAGATAAATATTATAAGAAAACAAATAATCCAATAAAAGCAACTCAAATGGATGGTACAACTTTCACCTATGATACTTATCTAGAAAATAGTAAGATTTGTTTTCTACAAATTTGTAATACATATAGTAATAATTATACAATGTTCTTTCTTGCAAACTCCTATAACTCTGTCTCTTATACACATCTAGATTCAATTTCATAAACAAATAATTCAAACTCAGATACAATTTAAAAATAAAACTACAGTTTTAAGAAGTTTAAAAAGAGATAAGGATGGTTGGGTAGATCCTAATTTTGTAAAACAAACATCAAAAAGTTAGAAACCATAAATAATAAATGTTGCGAAAAGTATCGATAATACTACTTGTTGTAAGAAGGATATTTCTTCTTTACAAGAAGAAATTTTGAACTGGAAGAATACATAGACCCTTATTTTGAAACATATATAGAAGAAATAGAAGAATATATATATATAGAAAACGAACAAGAAATAGACTATGAGTTTATAAATTTAAACAAAGCTTATTTAAATATAGGATTAATTAAAAATCAAAAAGATATAGATGAAATTCTTTTAAAACTTGATAAATTAGAAATAATGGGTCTTCTGATAATCCTTTAAAATATTGGGAAAATAATAAGATCTATGCTTTCTCTTATATATTAAAAATCCGAATATATAATTAAAAGCGCAATATTTCTGTCTCTTAGAAGCTTCTATATGTGTCTCTTATACAGATCTAGATGTGTATCTTGATAAACCAGGAAAGAAGGTGGGAAAATCGAATCGAACATAGATCGTGACTTTTATAGTAAGAAATCATAACGAAATAGTTAGAGGAAAATCAAGAATGGTAATAAACTATAAAAGGTGTCATGATAATACTCGAACAGATGCATATAATAATTCCTAATAAAAATGAATTAATAAATAGAATTCAAGGAAAAAGAATTTATAGTTATCTTTCACGTGATTGTTTTTAAAAGTAAATGCATCCAGATAGTATAAATGTTTTTCTTTATGTGTAGAAGAGACACTTATTTGGCTAGTGATAGCCATTTGGAATCTTTTATCCGGACTTCACGTATTTTTCAAAGAAAATGGATGATATATTTTAAAATATAAAAATTTTGTTATAGTATATATCTATGATATTTTATTTTTTAGTTTAACTATACAAGAACACTTAGAGACATTTAAAGATTGTATTTTTAGAATTTATAAAAAATGGAATAATAAAAAGTAACAAAAAGATGGGTTTATATAACAGCTTTAATAACTAAACCCAATAAATATTTAGATCTTATACACATCTAGATGTGTATAAGAGACAGGCTTATGTTTTTTCGATAATCCCTGAATTATATTTAATCTACTATTTGATGCAGAAATGTTAGCAGTAATTTATGGATTAAATTCATTTAAGTTATCAATAATCTCTAAGAAAGAATTTACAGTAAGAACGGATTGTGAAGCAATAGTAAGATTTTATAATAAATTAAAAGATAAAAGTTGTAATAGAAGAAGATGGTTAAACTTTTTAGATTCTATAAGTAGTTATAATATTAATTTTGAGCATATTAATCTACTGCATTATTATACATGCTTCTTTAAAACATTCTAAACATTTTGCTCTTTTTCTTGTAGCTGGATTCTTCTTTGGCCTTTTTACAGATCTTGAGGTCTAATACACATCTAGATGTGTATAAGAGACAGGACTAGTCAAGGTAATAATCCAAGTAGATGTGTATAAGAGACAGAACAAATGTATAAGTCTTCTTTTTAAACTCTATTTTCAATTATAATTACATTCTAGTATGGTATTATAGGATAAATCTGTTTTTACTTTAATTATTAACAATATTATCTTCGGTACTATCACTATCAATTATTGTTTTATTAAAAGAATTTCTATACTAACAATAGAATAAATGGAATAAACCTCGAAAGATCAAAAATATTTTTAGCTAGCATGAACGCTCTTTCGAATATTTTAATAATGTCAAAAACATTTTAAATTTTATGTTGTTTTAAAAGGCTTTCTGTAGGTGTTTTTCACAATTGGGTGAAGTTTTAGAGTCCATTAACCAAGATTTATATCCAGTTATTAAAGGCTTTAATAATTTAAATGAAGCATATGATTTTGCAAGAAAGAACATTGGGCCAAATTATTTTGTAAGCCCAAGTCTTAGAACACATCTAGATGTGTAGACCTCTGAGTAGTCCATGATTGAAAAATTCTTTTTGCGACCATTGCCAAATTTTAGCCCAGACCATAAAAAGACTAATGAGCATTGTGATATAATTGAGGAGAAAAGAGTGTTTTGATAGAAAAAATTTCGATTTAGAAAAGAAATACAAAAATTAAATATTGAGAGAGATTCTTATAAAAATGCCTATAATAAGTCTTGTTCCCAAGCAAGTAAAAATTTGGGTGAGACAGTGGAAATTCCTCTCTGAATTTCAAAAACCTTCAAGTAGGTGAAACTTCACTAGTCCAACTCAAACAGGTGGTAAAGACGAATCAAGTCCGTTGAAGGTGAATTTGCCAAAAATTCCAATTGAATCGAAATTCTAGACTATAATGAATATATTAGATTTTGGAATTAATTAGAAAAGGAAAATTAAAGCAAGAAGAACAGTCTTTAATAGATTTAGATACTCCAGACCTCAAAGAAGACAAAAGAAAGGAGTAAAATTAGACAAGAAAAAGAAAAAGAAAAATTTGAAAAAGAATCAAAAATAGAAGAGTGTTGAAAAATTTTAAAAGAATACTTTGAAAAGAATAATATAAAAGAAGAAAGCGAGAAAGTAGTAGTAAAGAAGGTCCAAATAATATAATTTGATAAATTCGGATAGTGGAATGTCATTTGATTCTATAGCAGACATAATTTAGATACCTAAGTAGAAAGGATAAAGATTTTGAGAATATTAAAGATTTTTTGAAGATAAGGTCGAAATAAAGAAGATAAGACATCATAGCATTCAAGAAGAAAGTGGAGTAATCAGATAATAAAAGTCAAGAAAGAGGCTGATAATTCAAGATAAAAAAGTAACTAAATAAGGGAATCTGATGCCTGTCTCTTATAGGTATTTAAGTGGATCTAGTGTCCCACCTGTCTAAGAGGTTTATCATAACTTAGACAAGATGGGACTTTTAGGAAAGAAGTGTATAAGAGACAGATCTAAAATTATTCCAAAGGGAACACCCCAAACTCAAGAGTTATGTAAGTTTCTCATAAAGACATGTAATCTTTTCAGTTCAATAATATATGTAAATTTTTCTACTCTATGGTTATTATTATAAGTATTATGCTTTAGTAATTAAATACTTATTAAAGCTGTTATAAAACCCAGATATTTGTTATTTTTGTATGAGTGACCCTATAGTTAGTCCGTTTATGGCATGTAAAGCCTATTGAGGACGAGAAAACGAAGGAAAATACGGTAAAAGGAATAACTGAATTCTATGTCCTATCGAATATTTTATAATTTTATTATTATATAATTCCCAATGCTTGAGTAATCAAGACCCGTCCTTCTATAATTAAAACCATAGTTAATGTTTGATAAACTTATAATATGTTAATGAACTGAAAAGATTATTAAATTTATATGAAATTCTTATATAGAATGAATAATTGTTTGTGGGTTAGTACCGAGTAGGAAGTTTTTTAATTAAAGGTTTAACGCTTTTATTTTTATGAACAATAATTACAATATTTTAGAAGAAATATTTTTATTACTACCTTTTAAAGATTTAGAAGATTTAAATAATTTAAAACAAGTTTTTATTAATATAAGATCAAATAGTAGATTAAATATAAGAAATTTATCAAATAGAATAGACTTAGAACAGTACGAAGTTTATTATAGTAGAAAAGAAGAAGCTAAAAAACAAGATCCAACTTAGTAATTTAGTTTTACAATATATAGATCATAAAATACAAAGAATAGAATTAAGAAGAAATCAAAATAGAAATAATACAGATAGATTAGAATTAAGATTAGATTTAAACAATCCAGACTAAGAGGTAATCTAGTATATCGGCTGGAATACCCTCAAGCGCCAGTATTCTAGATCTCTATAAGATACATTTTATATGATTGAAATACTATTATTAATATTTAAGTAGATCTGATTTTTTACTTTACTTGTAAACTCTTTAATATAAATTAAATGTTATGAAATCTATAATATAAGTTGATATAAATTAAATTTTATAAAATTTAATTTCAATAATAGAATTTACAGATAAAGATAAAAACTGGATCTATAATAATATTTTTCTACTACTACGTGTGGGTTAATTCAATTTCTATGGCAGATTTTGACTCCAAGCAAACAAAGAAAAATAGCAAATATTACTCAAGTGGTCACCAGCAGACCATCATCATCATCAGATACCACGTGATTGGAAAAAGATTAATATAAATTGCAAATTTGATACTGACTTGATAAGACGTTAAAAAAAGATTAGAATAGAGAGGTGCAGAGAAAAAATTGTTAAGAGGGCTGAGGGACAGATGTAATTCAGCTTCCAATCAGATCTTTTCACTATCAAGTAGGAAAGAAAATTGAAAAGAATGTGATTTTATTAGAGCATTATTTAGTTACTATATATTTATCTTCATAACGCACATGAAATAACAAATATGATTAATTTTGTTATGTGCACAATTACACGTAAGAAAAAAATAAAAATAAAATTGAATTAAATAGTGAGTTATGAGAAATTATTGAATTGAATAAAAATTGTGAAAGTTGTAGAATGAGTTTTTTTTTTTTAGATAATTATATCAAAAAAAATATATTATACCAAAAAAGACTCTTTCATTGTATAAAGCAGCAATGGTTATCTTAAACTATTTATTGTAGTAATTTTTAATCTTATTTAAATACTAGAATTATTATGTACACATAGCTAATTATAGGTTGCAAAAATAAAAAAGGTATACAAGATAATTCATAAATAATTTTTAAATCACCCCCCTAAATACCGATAGCTCGTCAACCAAATAGTAACTCTTTCGACAAAAGCCATTTTTATATTAAAACTTAGGGTCCAACATACAGTTTTGATAACTTTGGAGGCCATTTTAACAATTTCCCTTTTATCCAAAAGCCCCTCCAAAGAGGTTCATCTTGAATTAAAAAAAAAAAAAAAAAATCTTCTTATAAAGGTTAAACAAACTATAAAAAAATATATGGAATTGAACAAAAAAAAAAAAATCTTGTTATAAAAGTTTAACAAAATATTAAAACAAAAATATGGAATTGAGAGAAAAAGAGGGAAAAGAAAGATAGAAATTTTTCTGTATGTTGTATATGGTAATAAGAGTACAATAACCCATAAGTTACGTAATGTAATGTAAATAATATAATTTGTATCTACAGTTATCAGATACTTCAATATAGATAGATTTTTACTACTAATAACTTATTAAAATTAAAATATATATATATGTAGACATCTACAACTAATAGAATTTGTAACACTGTCCATTGATGTGTAATGACTAAATCATATGTCTCGTTAAAACGTTATTAGGAAAAATCCGATGGACAAAAACCTAGTGAAGGAAAAAGAGTACACAAAATTTATAGTACACTTTTGCATGCTGTCTCATTAAAAATCTTGCGTACAAAATCACGGTCAAAGGAAAAAGAGTACAACGTGTACTAGTACTCCCCTCATGAAAACGTTACTTAATATTTTTGAAACGGAGCAATCCGATATTATAAACTATTCTCTCGAATGTTGATGTTGGTAGCGCCTTTGTGAATAAATTAGTTAGATTATCACATGAGCGAATCTGTCCGATATCAATATCACCATTCTTCTGAAAATCACGAGTATAAAAAAATTTTGGAAAAATATATTTCGTTCTATCTCTTTTGATATAATTTCCCTTTAACTGGGCTATGCGTGCTACATTTATTTTCATATAATATTGTTGACAGTTTCTCTTCTAACATTAAACCACATATCCTCTAGATATGTTGGGTTAATGATTTTAGCTAAATACATTCTCTACTTGCCTCATATATAGCAACTTATTATGCATGATTTGAAAAAGTAACGGCTAAAGTTTGTTTTGTTAAACGCCATGATATAGCTGTATCTCCACATGTGAATAAATAACCCGTTTGAGATCAAACTTTATGTGGGTTAGATAAATATTTAACATATGTATAACCAATTAATTGTAATTTAGATTCACTTGAATAAAATAAACCTATATCAATAGTCCCTCGAAAGTATCTAAATACATGTTTAACACCATTCTAGTATTTTCATGTTGGAGAATAACTAAATCATGCTAACAAATTTACAGCAAATGTTATATCAAACTGTGTATTATTAGCAAAATATATTAAAACTCCTATAGCACTTAGATATGGTATTTCAAAATCAAGAAAATTCTTCATCATTCTATCCCAAGGAAGAAAAGAATCATTTCTCACATCAAACGATCTTACAACTATTGGGGCACTCAATGGATGTACTTTATCCATATAAAATCGCTTTAATACTTTTTCTGTATAAGTTGATTGATGAATAAAAATTTTATGTGTTAAGTGTTCAAATTGTAGACCTATACAAAATTTAGTTTTACTTAGGTTTTCATCTCAAATTCTTTCTTTAAACAATTTATTGCATTTTGAAACTCTTCAAAAGTTCCAAAATATTTATATCATCAACATATACAGTACTTATCACAAATTTGGACCCAATTCTTTTTATAAAAATATATGGGCAAATTGGATCATTTTTATAACCCTCTTTCAAGAGATACTCACTGAACCGATTATACCACATACGTCCAAATTATTTTAATCCGTATAAGGAATTACGTAATTTTATAGAACAATTTTCTCAAAAAACTTTATATGCGTTGGGCACGTTAAATCCTTCAAAAATTTTCATATAGATTTATACTGTATTAAGCGAACTATATGAATATGTGTCACAACATCCATTAGACGCATTTCAAATTTTTCATGAACTGTCAAACTAATAAAATATCTAAAAGTAATTACATCCACCACAGGAGAATATATTTTTTCATAACCAATGCCAGATCTTTGTGAAAATTCTTGTGCGACAAAATGTGCTTTGTATTGCACAATTTCATTTTTCTCATTTCATTTTTGCACATATACCCATTTGTACCCTTGACTTTACACCTTTACGTGTTTGGACTACAGATCCAAAACCTCACATTTTGAAATTAAATTTAATTCTACTTGAACTGCATCTTTCCATTTTTGCCAATCATCTCTGTGTCGACATTCTTCGACAGATTAAAGTTCAAGATCCTCATTTTTATTCAAAATATCAGCAACTATATTATAAACAAAGTTGTTGTCGACAATAATATTTTTTCGATTCCATCTTTTTTTTAGTAGAGATATAACTTATCAAAATCTCTTCATTTTTAAGTTTGATTCAGGTACCTGATCTACTTTTGGGATTCTATGATTAGTTATGTTTAGGATCTCTTTGGGAGCACTCGCCTCCATTATATGACCATCTTGAATAGTTGCTCATTTCCTCTTTCAAGAATTCTTATCTTTAGGACCGATTGATCTACCACGCTTTAGGCGTAATCATTTCCACTGATAGGTTGTTCTACTATAATTTCAATTATAATTGGAGCATATTCAGCTGGTATATGAGATTTAGTAACTCATTTTAGGTCAGTAAATAAATTCGGCAGTTGATTCGTAATATTTTGCAAATAAATTATCTTTTGAACTTCTAATTCATATTATTTTGTACGATAATCAAAGTGTGATAATAATAATTCATTTCATTTAATTTTTCTATCTACCTGTTTTATCTTATCCTCATAATGTTAAAAAAATATTTTTATCAAAATAACAATCAACAAAACGTGTCGTAAATAAATACCCTATTAATTATTAAAGATATTTGATTATAGAGAGAAGATTCGTATCCAACATATATTTTCAACTTTCTTTGAGAACCCATCTTTGTATGTTGTGGTAGAGCAATTAGAACATATACCGCACAACCAAAAATTCTTAGATGGGATATATTAGATTTTTCACTAAAAGCCAATTATAATAGAGAGAATTTCAAATAACTTGTTGGCCTAATACGTACAAGTGTTGCTGCATCAAAATAGTATATCCCCATGCAAAAATAGGCAATTTTGTTCTCATAAGTAATGGTCTAACTATTAATTGGAAGCGCTTTATGCATGATTCTGCTAAATCATTTTGAGTATGAATATGTGTTACAGGATATTCAGTAGTTCTACCAATTGATATACAAAAATTATTAAATGTTTGAGATATAAATTCGTCAGCATTATCAAGATGGATTTTCTTAATTACATAATGTGAAAATTGTACTCGTAATCGAATTATTTGAGAGAGTAATCTCGCAAATGTCAACTTATGAGAAGATAATAAACACACATGTTTTTCGAGACCATTTAATAGATGCATCTATCAAAATTACGAAATATCTAAACGGTCCACATAACGGGTGAATAGGTCCACATATATCACCCTAAATACGTTCCAAATATGTTGGGGATTCAATCATGATTTTAATTAGTAATAGTCTAATAATTAATTTTCCTTGACAACAAGCAATACAAAAAAATTCACTCAATTGAGAAATCTTCAAATTTTTCAATAAATGTCTATGTGAATTTGCAATTATTTTACATATTATATTATTCCCGAGATGGTATAACCGGTTATACCAAATAATAAAAGTATTTGGTCCGGTTATGCCAAATAATTAAAGTATTTGGATTTGTAAATTTCTGGTTTACTATAATATGTGATTTAATTGTACTAATATATGTATAGTACAAAATAAAATAAAAAGTAGACAACTTTTTCAAAACACGTTTCTTTCCAAATATTATTTTTGTAATATATAGATATTCAATATTTTTTTTCATTTATAGTCTCAATATTCGATATTCATTTCTCCTGATATTTTTAAAACTTAATAGATTTCTTTTAAACTTAGTAGAAAATAATGCATTATTTATAATGAATTTTATTCATCCGGGTAATAATATAGTGGCTCTTCCGAAACTATTAGTTAATTTAGTGCTACATGATATTGTATAAACATTGGTATTAGCCTTTATTAAATGAGAAAAATATTTCTTATTTTTAAGTATTGTATGTGTTGTTGCACTACCAGCGAGACATAAATCTTCACTATTTTTGAATCCAATCATTAAATGAGAAATATTCATATTCTAAATATCATTAAATGAAAAATACTCATATTCTAAATATTTTCAAGTTTTGCTGGATTGATCGTACTGATAACGTGTTATAAAAGTTAAACAAAATATAAAAAAATATATGGAATTGAGAGAAAAGAGAGAAAAAAATGGAAGATTTTTCTGTTGTACTTTTATTTCTCAGATAATATATATATATGTATAAGAATACAATAACCTATAAGTTGATGTTATTATACTTTTATTTTTCAGGTAGTATATATGTTTATAAGAATACAATGACACATAAGTTATGTAATATAAATAATATAATGTAATACATATATTTATAGAAATATAATGACTTTATTAAGTAATATAAATAACATAATTTATATTTACAGTGACTAAATACTTAGATAAACTTCTACTATAAATTAAACTTCCACTATACATCAAAATTAAAGTAACAAAACCAACAAATAAATCTTGAAGCTCACAAAAACCACCCACAGTAGCAGTGCACGATACGGAACCTCAATGCCCATTTCAATTCCACCATCTCCTCTTCAAACAATCCAGGAATAAAATCTCAGGAAAAAGGTAATTTAAAATTCTTCTCTCATGATTTTCGAACTAATTAGTCAATTAATTTCTTGTGCATTTATTTATTTTAATTAGATTCTTGAATTGCTGATTGAATTGAGAATACCCTTTAACCTAAATTTGAATTAGGGTTGAGAAATTTGATAATCTGCCTAAAACCCTCTTAAAATTGTGCAAAATCTTTGGTTAATTTGATTGAATATTAGTTTCTTTCTCTATGTTTAGATGTTAATGTTCAAGATTTTATTTTTATTATTATTATTATTTTTTTTTGTTTATGAGATTCTCAAGGTTTTGTTCTATTTTAAATACGTTGTTTTTAGGAGCAACTTTGATTACAGTACGGGAAAGAGAGAAGGATTATTCAGGTGCATGAAGAAATAGCCACAGAATAGGAAGAGTTTCTATTAAGGGTGTTGTTTTAGATAACTGTTTCAGAGGGAATGAGATGGTTGAAGGAATGTTGGTGTTTAATTTAGTATTCCACATTATATAGGATTTTTAGCTGTATCGGAATTTTAATTGTTGTCTTCGTAGGTGACATGTTTGAAGCAAACCCTACTTATGTTGTTGAGGTGGTAGATTGATTTTGGAAGAAATCTTTATAACTGTGTTTGGATGGGTGGATTTGAATTGAAGGAAGGATTTGAATTGGGTGGATTTGAAATTACATGAAATTTGGGTGAATTTCAAATCCACTCATTTTGACGATTAAAATTACACTCTCACTTGTTGGTGAATTTCAAATCCATAACTAAATCAATTAACTTGTTTGGATAACTTATTATAGATTAGGACTTCAAATCAAATCCGCCCAAATCCCTCCATCCAAACACAATGCATAAGGATTGATTATGTTGTCACCTAATCTTTGCCCTTGTTCTAACTCTAGGGGAAAGTGTGCAACTATTATTCAAGTTTATTTTCAATACAAATTTACTATTTAGCATTGTGGGACAATTTAAATGAGGAAATTGAGGACCACACTTCGATTACCAATCTGTGGCTGTTGACATTTTCCAAATTTATTTTAAAGTTTGTAACTTTATTGTGGATTAATTATATTTTGTCCATTTGAAGTTCTCATATGCTATTTGATGTAGCTTTAAATTTTTTAATAACCTGGGTTTCTGTTGTAAATGGCAGAGCACCTTCTTTGGTAGCTAATTTCCAATTTCTTCTGCAAGTGCTGCACATAATTATGGCAAATATAGAAAGAAAAGTGTCATATTCATCGATTTCAAATTTAGGAAAGGAGAATAGCAAGTTTAGTTTTATTGATGACTTCAATGATAGTGCTTGGTCTGTGCCTGATAGACAAAGTGCTGCTTCTTCAAGCCCAAATACCTTGAAACAAGGTAATCTCTACAATTTTCCACTTGAGCCTGAAGACCTGTTGGATGGCGGATATGAATCAAGTGACAATCACTATAAGATTGTACAAAATAATGGTCCTCCTGAGGTGAATTTGAGAAATGTTTTGAGTGGGATATTTGCAATTTTGACCGGACAGAATAGAAGTCTGAATGGCAGCGGAAGTCTGCAATATTCCAATTCAAACGTTTCATTTCTTGGTTCTGCAAAGAATGGGGATACATACTTGCACTCCTCAGTTTACATTCCAAGTGCCCCACCACTTCTTGAGCCAACTGCATTTGACATTGAGTATAGTGCTTACAAGGATCTATTGGAAGCTGAACCTCCAGAGTGGCTTCCAGACAGTTCTAGTACAGTTTGCATGCAGTGTAATGCTCCGTTCACAGCTCTTACTCGTGGAAGACACCATTGTCGATTTTGTGGTGGGATCTTTTGTAGAGCATGCTCAAAAGGAAGGTGTTTATTACCTGTTAAGTTTCGGGAGAGGAATCCACAGAGGGTGTGCGACACCTGTTATGACAGGCTTGATCCTTTGCAAGGAGTGTTGATCAACACTATCAGCAATGCAGTTCAGGTTGCAAAGCATGATGTGATTGATTGGACTTCTATGAGAGGATGGCTAAACCTTCCAGTGGGCTTGTCGATGGAGCACGAGATATATAAATCAGCTAATATGTTGAGGAGTTACAGTCAGGTTTTCTTTCTGTTTTCAATTTGGCTATCCTATTGTACTCAGATAGTTCTAATATTCTTTTGCATAAATGCGGTCATGGTGTAATGAGATGAGAACTCATTGTGAAAGGTCATGTATTACCAATGCCATTGTCGTTTGTCTTCCTTGTGGCATATTATGTGCTAATAGGATGAGAACTTTTTTTTTTCTCCCTTGATAAGATGAATATATTTGAATGCATTTCAATCTTGAAAAGATGAATATATTTGAATGCATTTCAATCTTGAAAAGATGAATTCATGCATTATACAACTTCTCAAGACAAAATTTCTTTCTGAGATGGATAGGCTGCTCGTTTGAACCCTGAGAAGTCCATTCCTGCAGCAGTTCTGAGAGGGGCCAAAGGTTTGGCAATTTTATCAGTCGCTAAAGGTGGGGTTTTACTTGCTTACAAACTTGGAACTGGCTTGGTTATTGCTCGTAGAGCAGATGGATCATGGTCAGCTCCATCCGCTCTGCTCTATGTTGGCTTGGGATGGGGTGCCCAGGTATACCATAAACCTAAATGTTTTATTATGTGTTTGTATAGAGTCTGATGATGATGTGTAACTACAATTCATTTGGTGAGAATTGATGTTGGATTCAGTTAGACGCATAAAGAAGTGTTTTTTTTTTTTTTTTAGGGTTCAGGGGATGTGTATAAGAGACAGGCCATAGCCAATTTATTCAGTATTATTTAGTCTATTTATCATGCTGTTAGCTTGTTTTAGAAAGCAATTCTTTTCATATACTTGTTAAATGTAGATCAATTTTTCACTCTATTTCAACAAGTAGATTGTACCTACATCTCATTTCTTGGGACATTTCTTTATTGTGTCTATTTCCATAGTTGCGACTAGAATTGTAAATAAACTTTTCTATTCCTTTTTAATATTTTCGGTTGTCAGTTTTGAACTTCAGAACTGGTTGCTGCTGTTTTCATTTTTCTAATTGTAATACTAACTGATAATGATTTTATGTTATTTCTTGATTTGTAGGTTGGGGGTGAACTCATGGACTTCATAATTGTGCTACATGACTCCAAAGCTGTGAAAACATTCTGTAGTCGTATGCATTTTTCTCTCTGGTGCAGGATGCAGTGCTGCAGCAGGACCAATTGGGAGAGTTTTTGAGGCAGACATGCGGGCTGGAGAGAGAGGCTCTGGCATGTGCTACACTTACAGCTGCAGTAAAGGTAAATGCACTTTCATGTTGTCAGTGTTCTGTCACATCCTAATGTTTTCAATAGTTTGAAAGATGGGGAGTCGTGGATTAAAAATGCTTGTTAATAATAATATCAATGATTATCTTTCTTAAAATTGTAACACCTTAAGGTCTCTTCGTGCATAGAGTATGCAGGAGTTTTAGTGTGACGAGACTTTTGGATGCTTTTTCTTAAAAGCTCGGTTTTAAATATTTTGTGCAAGTACTTTGGGACTTTGGGTCAAATCAATTA
Source organism: Cinchona pubescens (assembly GCA_025175665.1). Classification (NCBI taxonomy): domain Eukaryota; kingdom Viridiplantae; phylum Streptophyta; class Magnoliopsida; order Gentianales; family Rubiaceae; genus Cinchona; species Cinchona pubescens. Next base: position 690,012 of record JANKKI010000031.1, on the reverse strand, counting down.
TTTCTTAGCGATTTTCTTATAAAGAGAAAAGAAACAACAAGAGTGCTGTGACGGAAGGGGGGTTATGAATTTGTGGCAGGAAGGTTTATGCTTGCAATGCAGAAGAGAACATGATCACCACCGTCAAATAAACTCATATTCATTCAAATGTGAACTCTGGCACAATAAATCTTGTAGAGAGGCTTTTGTTGGCACCCCAATCCGGGTTATAAAAGCATTAAACTTGTAGGTCAACTTGTTTGACCATTTGATTAGCTTCAAAATTTGGCAGTAAAATGATATGGAAGTTGGCGAGAGAATGGGATTGCTCGATTTATTTTGATTTTACTCCAACCAAAAGTTTAGGATTAAGTTCATGTTAGTTTTGAGAATACAAGTAATAGGATTATTTTCATATGCTCTAGATGTGCTCATTGCATTCTTATAAGCCGTATAGTATGGATGAAGTAAAATCTTCATTTCGCATTTGGTTGATATGCTTCAGGTGCATTTGTTGGGGTTTCACTGGAAGGGAACATTGTCTCAACGAGGATGGATACAAATCTTCGCTTCTACGGTGATCCTTATCTTACTACTGCTGACATCCTCCTTGGAACTGTGGACAGACCTAAGGCTGCTGAACCCTTGTATGAAGCTCTTAAAGACCGCTTGATTTATGCAAGCTTTCGGTGCTAGTGCTGTCCTCTCATTTTAATGGTTTCTGCTGCCCATGAATGGTTGTTTATCAAAATTCTTTTGGGATTTCAAAGGGTACCTCAATCTTTGCATTCCAATTCTCGCTTAAAATAAATGTATAGTTCATGGTTTGGAAGATCATTTCCTTGAAGAAAAATAAGCATATGATTGCTCCTTAGTTATAAGTCATGTCCAGTAGGATCCGTAATATTCATTTGTTATTTATACTTTTTGTACAGTTAATGCAACAGTTATGTTCACTTGTACATAGATGATTTTAACATATCGCTGTCGGTATTGTTATATAAGGGATGGGTTCAGTCGGTACTTTGAATTTGCTTGTTCATTTATTGCTGAGCTGGTTCTGCTTTAGCAAGCGTTTCGCAATGGTCTTTTCCTTCCAAAGAATGAGGAATTTTTCTTTGAATTTCTAAACCCATTATCCATCCGCATTGACGCATTGAAAATTTCACAAAATATCCTTTTGTAATAGTACATGAATTGGTATGTAGAGTTTATATATATATATATAGACAAAGAGAAAAACAAAGAATATATAGACATTCGTCTACTCTATCAAGAATGATTCGTTTTGGGTCTCATTTATAAACTTTGTGATTATAATTAAATCTTATAAAATTTTACGCATATTAGGTGATGTCATTTATTTTATATAATTTGATGTGTCATTTATTTTATATGGCTTAATTCATACCAAATGGTCTTTACAAAAGTTGGGCTACAAACAGAGTGTAGAAATGAAAAAAGATTACATTTTACATTCATATTTATCTAATAAAAATAAGGATTAATTACATTTTACCCCCTTCAATCTAAATTATATTTACACTTTACCCCCTGAACCCTAATAATACACACTTTGCCCCCACTTAAGAGATTACTTTATATAAATATTTATAAAAAGATGATGTGGACATTTGTTTTAACAAAAATATCCTCCAACAATTTATGTTTAAAGTTATTTTATATTTTTAATTAATTTCTAGTTATTGCACACATTCTTTTTATTTATCTATTTATTTTGTATTTAGGGAATATAAGAAAATTTTATGAATTATCAAATTCTTTAATCAACTTATACATTATGTTGTTCATTTATAAAGCTAAATGCAAAAAGGAGGTTTTTTACAACTATTTTTTATTTATTTTCATTTTGCATGAACTAAATATGTTAAATATAAATTACTAAATAATTTTTTTTTTAAATTAAAAGATATCTTATATAAGAATATAATTTCCATTTCACAATTAATAATAAAGTGCAAGAAAAATTATCTTTTAAATAAATAAGTACATTTTCTCTTGTTCTTTTTTTTATGACATCAAAACACATGCAAAATTTTTTATTTTTTTTACAATTTTTTTTGTTACATGTAAAATGTGTAAAAATAAAATCATTTATATAAATAAAAGAAATCTACTTATTTATTTTATTTTTAATATGTTTAAATCTTGCAGAAAAAATAAAGAAAAAGAGATATTATAAAAATTCTCTCAATTAGTATTTAGTTTTAGAAATGAAGAAAAATAATAAATAATTTTATTAAGGAAAATGTGATAAAAAAATTTATTATTCTTACGAAATAAAAATATATTATATAGAATCATTAAAAATGAAATAAAAAGAAATATAATTTATCTACAAATATTTAAAGAATAATAATGTCAAAATAAATATTCACATCATATTTTTGTAATTATATATATATATATATATATATATAAATATATATGATGAAATTTATAACATGAATGAAATTTATTTAAAAAATTTCCCTATCATCGCTATGGAATATAGCATGATGTCATATGTGATTGGCTTAACACAGCTTGGGGATGGACCGTCAGTCGGAGCCCCTAAGCTGACCATACCTTAAAACATTCCATCGTCCCCCAAAAGTCCCCTTACAATCAAATTCCTTTCCTAATCCACCACTATAGAGAGCCCAAATCGTCATGGGAAGTAAGGCCCCAGAAGTTGTGATTCTCAACGATAATGGCGTCGACGATGAAGATGATGACATTTCTGTATTGTATGCAAAACCCATTTTACTCGACAAGGGAAAAAACTCAAACAACCCCATATCAGTCGAAAACTACTCTGAAGACAAAGACCTCCAATTAGCTATCATGGCCTCCCTTCAACAAGAACTAAAAGGTACAAGAAGAAAAACCAGGAGGGTCATTGATCTTTCCCATGATGATGATGTTGAAGTGCTATATTCATTTCCAACAACTTCAAGAAAGATTTTTGAAGGCGAGTCTTCAAATTCTGAGCCTGATTATAATATCATAAACTGCGATGATAATAATAGTGACAATGATATTAATTTTATGTGTGATATTTGTGTTGATCAAAAGCCTATGTCTGCATTATTCCGAATAAAGGGTTGCACACATTCATACTGTTCTGAATGTATGGCTAAATATGTGGCTTCAAGGTTACAAGATAATGTTACCGGTATTAATTGCCCGGTTTCGGTTCAGGGTGTGTTGGAAGGTTAGAGCCTGAATATTGTAGGTCTATATTGCCTGCTCAGGTTTTTGATAGGTGGGGTGATGCATTATGCGAGGCATTGATTTTGGGTTCTGAGAAATTTTATTGTCCTTATAAGGATTGCTCTTCGCTTTTGATTGATGATAGGAATGGGGCCCGTGAGGATATAACTCATTCTGAGTGCCCGGATTGTAGGAGGTTGTTTTGTGCAAAGTGCAGGGTTCCTTGGCATTCTGAGATTTCTTGTGCAGAGTTTCAGAAGTTGAATAAGGATGAGAGGGATAGAGAGGATATCTTGCTCATGAATCTTGCTAAGAACAAGAAGTGGATTAGGTGTCCCAAGTGCAAAATTTATGTTGAGAAGATTTCAGGATGCTTGTTTATCAGATGCAGGTAGTCAAAACTTCTGATGTTTTATTGCTTGAATAGTACTCTCCTTCAATAAGTACTTTTGATTACTTAATCTGCTTCTTGATTTAAATGGTTGTCCATTAAATTGCTAAGATGAATTTAACCAGACTCACTTAGTTGGTTTGCATTTTGCCTAGTTTTTCAGATTTCAATTTGTATTTTCTGAAAATATCTCAGTCAATGTACATCTAGTACCGGATTACTTATTTAAAGCAATTGATGGTGCGAAAGAGAAACAGAGTATCTTCTTAGGAGGGGGAAGAATAGATTTTGATAGGTATTTTGTGTAGCATGTTTTCGTGTTACTATCATTGGCAATATCTAAGAGCATTTGCAAATTGACACGATATGGAAACCTTCAGGTTGCAATTTGGGAAAAACTACAGTACTACATACACTAGGCAGTTCCCTGTTGGGATTTCTGGAAAATGGGAATGTTTTTTGATAGATGATCTACTCTTCTCCTTAAAAATTTGTTACTATTTAAATTCTTTACTTGAGCACTTGGAGTTGTGTTTTGTAGTAGACCGAATTCCATGCTGCACACAAGGCAGACACTTTGTGGTACTTGAATTATATCATATCCACAAAAGAAAAAAATTTAGAAACATAATATTTCGAGATGATATTTTAGCTGAATTTTTTGCTAAAACAAAAAATTAAAACTGTTAAGCAGGTAAAGGATTGAGCTGTTATGACAATAATGAATTCAGAGTTAGCAAAGAGTATGAAGTAAATTCTCATTTTCATTTTCCTTTTCATTTTTCTATTGGTTTTTTGGGGCACTAATGAATAAGTCAATCATGATTGGCCAATATGTGATCCGCTTTTGGGCACAGATTGCACATACTTTGTCAGTTCCTTGGGTAGGTCAGAAACAAAAAAGGGAAAAAAATATTCATATTCAGCACATTTGTATTTTCAATCTGTATTTTTGGTTAGTAAGATTTATTTAAGGCATGTTCAAAGCTTCTCAGAAGCAACATTTGTTGCTACGGTACTAATAGTTCGTCAGTATGAGAAATAATACAAGTTCCTGCTGAAACTTGATTAACAGAATTTCTGTTCCAAGCTTTTGTTTCTTATTCATTTGTCAACATTTCCATCTTCCCATCAATTTGTTTCATCTTATATATGAACTTTCACAAGTTTCCGCTTTTATTGTGGTTGTTTATTTATTTTTTCAATCCAAAAGATGTGATGAATCAGTGCATGAGCACCTGCATTTTTGGTTTAGGTACTCTCTAATATTTCGTCTAATGCTTTTTTTTTTTTTTTTTGGTGTGTGTGTATAATGCGGGGGATGCAGGTGTGGATTCACTTTCTGTTACAGCTGTGGAACTCACATGCAAATTAGCCATTACTGTGTCAAGTGTAGACATTAGTTAGGTTCTTGGATTCCTTATTTTGATTATGGGAGTGGGATATGTAGGATGTGTAGCTGTTCTTGATCTGTAGAACAAGTAGATGATCGTGGCATTTTGGCTTGAAAAAAACATCTTTGATTATTGGGGAACAAGTAAACCAAAAAAGCACCAGAAATTCTTCTGAAGAAACATGGCTATGTTTTGGATTATTATTCTGTAAATAATATTTTGCACAGGATTTAATGGAGTGCTATTTTCTTTGGATGGGAAAAATGGGCCTGTAATCCAATGGTGTCAAACATTCATTGTTCAAGCCTTTGAGAAGGCTGAAATTGGACAAATATTTGAGTACTATACCTGTGGACCATACACCACACAATATTTTTTCCCCCTAAATACTAAAAAATGTTTTTCTTTGATTTTTTTTTTTTTAATGGAGAAGAAAAATGATTTGCTTGATCACAACTGACAAATGTTTTTCTTTTATTTTTGTTGTTTGTTCCAAGTAAAATGGATGGGCAGCGTTCAATTTATGAGTTAAAAGTGTGTCATTCCTATTTATTCTCACTTATCCTTTCGGATCAAAGCTCGATGCATTGGACGATACAATTTAGTGATTTCACATAATATTGATTGTTATCGAAATAAATTATTAAAGTGTTTAAATGGTTTAACATTTATATCACTACATGACGAAGTTTTTTTAATACAATTTTTCCTTTTCTAATATAGAAAAAAACTCAAATAAGAAAACATTCTTTTTACTATGTGATCTTCACAAATTATTTTAAAAATTGCATAATTTTGAAAGGAGTATACAAATAATATATTTTCAGCACGGATTGAATACTGGTTATAGTAGATAAAAATTGATTTTATACCATATGTTAAAGCTAGAAAAATGCTCTTTTTTTTTTTTTGGAGAAGTAGCAAAAAAAATGTCGCAGGCAAAATTAGATATATATTTTTTTCTATCTATCACTAACGAACTAAGGATTATGATATCTTAATTTTTTGACCATACACACACACACACATATATATATATATACACACGCTATTAAGTTTATTTATTTCCAAATATGTATAAGAGAAACATGGTAGATTCAAACTTTTAAAAATAATAAATCAATGTATGTTGTTACTATCATACACGTCTAACATAATTTTTAAAATATAATTAATTTTAACATAAATTTTCAATAATTATTTATAGTTAGGTAGGAAGTATAAAGATTTAAGTACAAATTTAATAAGTCATATCATGTTCTTACTTTTAATTTCTGGTATTGAAAAACTTTATGATATTGTTACTTAGTTTTATTTGATTTAATTGCTAAAAGTTTTATACCGTCATTATTAATTTACTAAAGTCATTTTATTGTAAAAATTACTTATATACACACACGCACACACACGCACACACATATATGTATAATCTTAATAAGAATAACATATATGCATATAAATATTTTTATCTTCTCGTGCATGGCACAAGTTTTCAAACTAAAAAAATAATAATTAAAAAATTAAAATTTAATATTCATCCTTCTTTACGTATTAAAAAATTACTATAATAAACCACATAATTAACTATATATTTTTAATATTCAAAAACTTTAGTTTATCTTTATATTATCAAGTAATACTTAAATAGAAAAAATTGATTGATACAGATTAATTAAGAATTCTATCATTATAACTATCAAATAATCATTGATGAGGAAAAATAAATATATATCAAGTATATTTGATTATGATATAAAATACTACTAATTAAAAAGCGTGACAAATACTTCTAACATATTTTTATTGATGATATATATATCGATAAAATCAAACTAATTCATACTAAACAAATAATATTTCTAAATATTAAGTTTGACTTTGACCATTTATAACTAAAAAAATTATATTAATTCACATTCAACAAAATAAGTTTTATCCTTTATTTTCTCATGAAACACAATATAGCTGTAGGTTTTTAAAATAATTACATATCTAAGTCATAGTAATATTATTATATATCAAAAAGATAGCCATAGTAATTTCATTACTATAGTATACATATTTTTTTTTCAACTAATAATTAAGTTATATAGTTACTTTTCAATCACTTTTATATGACAAAAAATATAAGAATTTCAAATGCATTCTTATTAATTATATTTATAATTGTTTTTCTATCATTTTTATTTTATAGTTAGTAAAGTTTAAAGATATTTTTACTTACTTTTGTTTGTATTTATATTGTTTAATTATTAAAAGTTTTTATATAACCATCATTAATTTAATAATATTGTAAAAATTAAATATAGATATTAATACTCTCTTGCATAAAACGGAATATTTAGCTAGTAAATTATTAAAGTGTTTAAATGGTTTAACATTTATATCACTACATGACAAAGTTATTTTAAATAATTTTTTTAAAAGACAAATTGATGAAAACCAAGTCTATCTCGAGGGCACATCCGATATTTTTACAACGTGCAGGTAATTGACTAGGGCAAATACTTAGGTAGACCTTGTCTTTGACCTCACTTATAGATCCTGTGGTGTAGATTAAATTTTAAAGAATTTATAACATCTGATGTAAGCAAGATTCTTTAAAATTTAATTCTGACCACAGGGTCTACAAGTGGGGATAAAGACCGGATCTACCTAAGTATTTTTCATTGACCCGAGATATTTAAAAGTTAGTCAAGAAAAACTACTGAGTGGAGTCAATCCGAAAAAAAAAATTTAATTTAACTTTTTCGACTTTCGACTCGAAATTAAATTTTCAATTAAGTAACTCATCGATTCCATTTTGACTTCAAATTCTAAATTAAACTACTAGTCGAATACTAATCTGTAAATTGACTGGTTTGACTAATTTACCGGTCAAACAAGTCGTTCAACTTTGTCGGTCAAATACCAATCAAATAAGTCGAACAAATATATATATATACACTAGAAAAGAACACGTGCAAACACTTTTAATTTATTGAAAATTTTTATTTTCTAAAAAATAAATAAGTAATTAGCGAGTGATAACCAAGTATGAAAATTTTAAATGTTGAATTTTTTATACAATATTTATATATTTTAAGTATATTTTTAATATCTTTGCTCTTTTACATTGTAATTATTTTTACCTATCTTTTTTTTTTTTTAATTTTTCAATATTGTTTATTATTTGTTACAAAATTATATATAAAGTTCATTTGTTCTTAAAAATTTAAAAAAAAAAATCTTTTATGAGAACAACGTATGATAGTTGTATCTTTTTTTATATTTCTCTTCTAGTGCCTAGATTATATATAATTTTCATATAATGTCACTACCAATTAATTAAACAATTAAAGATTAAGATTTTTTCATAGTATTGAACTTTTTAAATATATATGCATATTCTTTGTCATTACAAAAAAAGATAATATCATTATCAAGTATTGAACATTATATAGATAAAGTATTTTAAAATTATATTAGTAGCAAAAATATTAATAGGTAATCGGATGATATATGGATAATAATTACAAAATATGATTAATAAAAATTTCAAAAAATAAGAAAGAAATTGAATCTAATTAAAATATAAAGAATATATAAATCAAAAAAAAATTATGTCTTATGTATAGGATAACTAAACAAATCAACTATATATTCTCCATATTATAAATAGGTATTATATAGTATATTAAATCATTATTAAAAATTGAAATAATAAATTATTCTTTTGTCTTGCTATAAAATGCAACAAATGTTAGATAAAACAATCTTTTATCTTACTCTACAATACATGAAATGTTAATGAAATTGTATAGACCGTTCTAAATATAACTAAAATTACACGTTATTACTTTAAGTGAGATTTTATATATTTTTTGTATCACAATTAATTTTTTGCTAACATATTATGTAAAATATATATACATATGGAGAATATATTATTATGTTATCTCTTAAAATTATGATAATATTCACTTCAATACTTAATTAATGCTCTAAACTCTTTATTCATCTTTAATGGCATAAAATGTAGTTAACTCAGATCTAAAATAGTTTTTATTTTTCTTTTAGATTCATAGGTTATAATTTCTAATAGCGACACCACCAATAACTTAATCAATTATAGACAAAGACTTTTCCATAATATTGAAATGTTTTGAGATATATCTATATATTCTTTATCATTTATAAAGGATAAAATCATCATCAAATATCAAACATTATTTAATAAATGAAGCGTGTCAAAATTCTTTTATTAATGAAAATATTTACAGAAGATTAAATAATATATAATAATAATTACAAAAATGATTAAATAATTATAGTTTCAAAAATAAGAAAAAACTAAACCTAAATATAAAGAGCAAAGATATCAAACAAAAATTATGTTTCCTGTATAAGAAAACCAACAAATTAAACCAATATGTTTATACATATAATATGGATAGGTATTACGTAGTATATTAAGATCATAATTAAAAAGTGAAAATAAAAATTTATTCTTTTATCTTACTTTGAAATGTACAGAAAATTAATGAAAAATGATATTACTCTAAATGCACGCAACTCGAATGAAAAATATTTAATTCTAAAGACATCCAAAATAACATGTAATTTCTATAAGTTCTATTCTAATTAATTTTTTTAACATATTGTGTAAATTAATTATGTATCCACATAGAGAATATATTGGTATTTTTTATGTTTCTTAACCTTATGATAATAGTGATATTCTGAACTCTTCCATTCATCCTGAATAGTATCGAATATGGTTAACTCTAAAATTATATTTTGATATAATATTTTAGTAAGAAACTAAATTTGCTTTTATTAAAATATATAAACAAAATGAAGGCTAATAAAAGTGTATGGATTTTTTTTTTTTTTTGTACTTTTTTAATTAATTTCTTTTATTATATACCTAGATATTTAATCTACGTCTTTATTATTTTGTTAAATAGTGAAAATTACATTGTAATTTCTAAAACCAACATGTAAAATCAATATATATTTGCAATTATTTTAGAGTATTTAATAGTATTATTTGAATAATATATGTTGTCTTTTAGAGTACTTACTCGCTTATTTTTTTTTCTATATTGTCATTCCTACAATTTATATGTAGTATTATTCTAGGTCTTGTAATAATTATTCTAGACTATTTTGAGCATGAATCATACAATTGGTTTAATATTTTTTACCTTATCAATAGTTAGTCCAAACTAATATTTCTTTGTTGTTGTAGCATATACTGTAACAATCGGTATAGTAGTTTTCAAATTTGACATTTAAATTCATTGTATACCTGTAACTATTTAGAGTATTGTTAGAATCATTATTATAAAATAGATCAAAATATTTAGGGTATATGCATTGTATCATGGATTGAACTTATTTTCTATCTCATCAATAGTTCGTCTAAACTAATATTCTATAAAATGATGTTATCAAAAATAAAGATTTAGTAATAGAAATACTATTAAAGAGATATAAAATTAACAAATACTTTTATCTCAATTAAAGACTATAATTTTTTTTTTTTTTTTTTGTTCATGAACTTTACTTTCATTGCTTGGTTAATTTTTTTTTTCTTCATGTAGAATAGAAAAAACAAATCTAAATTTATCATAATATAGACTTAAAAAAAATAAGGAAACAATGTTATACATATTCCATAATTTTTCACTTTATATAAATTTTAATTATTTATTTGTAGGATTATTAATTTTGTGATTTTTAAGTTAGAACATACTCAAAAATTCTATACTTATGGATATATCTCTCATGTTAACTAAAATTTTAAGTTAAAGAAGTCATTATAATTAAGAGTCGTGAAACTATTATAGTTGACCGCCCGAATTATGGAAAGTTGTGCTTAAAAAATAATATCACCTAAATTTGTCATCTTCTTGAATTACTCCCAACCAAAAAGGCTAGCAAAAATGCCAAATTCAACTTCAATGTATCTTTTCATCAAATTCCACATGAATTAAATATTTTCTTTATGAAAAGTTTATTATCAGACAAAATTAAATAAAAAATATTAGAATATAATAGGGGTAAAATGGTCAACATGTTTAGTTGATATAATAGAAAGACTTTACTAGTCAATAGATAATATTAGGTATTAACCTATCAATGACACTAAAAAAGGGATGAAGTGTAACTAACCTTATTTATAAAGTACGCAGGGGGGAAGGATCTAATTAAGGATACTTGAATAAACAATTAGAAAAAAGAAAATAATAGTAGTGAATTTGGAATATTTATAAATGTAATAAAAGATTGTTTTTGTTATGACTAAAAAATAGAAACAATTTGGACATACATAACAGTTACAAAATATAATATTTTTATTTTATTCTACACATTACTTAAATATAAATAATTTTTCTACTCTTAGAATTATATACATTCTTATTATGTATTTATGCCAAAATTTTGTAATAAGTTAAAGAGGAAACAATTTATTTTATTAACATTTTATACATTTTAGAATAAGATAAATGATGTTTTCATAAACATTCGATTCATTTTAAAGTAAGACAAAATAATAAATTATTATTTTAATTTTTTATAATGAAATTAATATACTAAATTATACCTATCTGTAATACGAAGAATATATTAGTTTAATCTATTTAATCTCTTATACATAAGACATAATTTTTGTTTGATTAATTTAGTCTTTACATTTTAATTAGATTAATTTTTTATTTTTAAAAAATTTAATTATAATAATATTTTTATACAAATAAAAGTTTTCCATCTTATTATATATATATATATATATATATATATATATATGTCAAAATAAATTATTGTATGTAAACAATTCATAATAGAATATGTTATGAATAATTTAATTAATTATGTTATTCTTATTAGGAATTAAAAATTACATGATTCATTTTTTTATTTTTTGAAAATTTGATTATAATAAATATTTTTATACAAATAAAAATCTTCCATCTTATTATGTATTTATGCCAAAATAGGTGGTTGTATCCTAAAAAATAAGTAGAATAAATAATGGGTAATTTAATTATATTTTCCTATTTGGAATTGAAAATTATATTTCATTAAAGGTGGGTATTTTAGGTATTACAAAAAAAGTAGAGAAACACTTAAAATATGTTTTCCTATTAGGTATTGGAAATTATATTTTATTAAGGATGGGTATTTTAGACATTACAAAAAGAGAGAGAAATCCTTGTATATGTTTTCTATTGGAAATTGAAATTATATTTCATTAAGGGCGGGTATTTTAGTCATCACAAAAAAGGGGAGAAACACCAGAAGGAGAGACAAAATTTGAGAGAAACAACTCGCATATATATAATAGTATATATATATATATATTGATATAAAAAGAGGATCCACAATTATATATTTTTTTTATTATTTTAGCATATATTATAATAATATATTAATGTATTTATATATATATATATATATATTAAACATAATATTCTTAATTCTTAAAATTAAATATATTAATAACTTATAATATTATTTTTTCTTAATACTTAAATTTCTTTTCTTCGTGCAATTGTTGGAATTATCTATGTAAATGTAATATTTTACATTATGTACAATATATGTACTTATACATTAATAAAAGTGTAAAGGTGTAATATTTTTATTTCAATAACTAATTGAGTGAATTACTAGTTTCCCTTTAATACATATAGATATTAGAATTAAATAATTATATATACTGAAGTATTTATTGAAGTATCTATATAATATATTTCTATTCATACATGTTCTAATATTCATATACTAAAATTTGTATAACTTATATTTGTATGTTTTATATGACGCCTAATTTATATACTTATATTACATAACTTATTAGTGTAAAATTTTTATAATCAACAAGTATACTATAAATGCATTACTAACTTACTATTAGTATAGATAGAGTTACGTAATCAATATATTCCTATATACTTATATGATATAATTTAACAGAGGTTGGTAATTCAATAAAATTTTGTTCTATCATTTTCTAGATTTAGTGAAGGTTGGAATTGAATCAACAGTCATTTATTTGTAAAGAATTTACCATTTACCAATCACTACTTTTTAAACTTGCTTTTGTTGAATGATGTGATTGTAATTTAGTTATGTATTTTTTTTATTATTAATGAACTTATATTTTGAATTTGTGGAACTTGTATTTTTTTTGTATTTCTACTATATGATATTTTGAATAGTAGAATAATATAGAATTTTGTGAGATGATGTATTAAATTTTAGAATTAGAATATAGAATAGAAGAAAATTTATGTTCGACTTATTCAACTTACCAGTCGAATAAGTCAAATTTAAACTACTCAACTTCATTTAATTTTGAATTTATATGATTTGATTTTGATTTTAAAATTTTCCTTAAATTGAAAATCAAATAAGTTAAAAACCGGTCAAATAAGCACCCCTATAATCGTGGACCAAAATGATAAAACCGACCAACAAAGGACAAGTTTCTCCATATTTTGAATCCGAAAACTCGAATGATCACTCTAATACCTTGAGTCAGCATCATAGAATCTATAGATAGGAATAAAAAAGTAAGCACAATTAGAGAATATTTCATCATTATATATTATTATTGGAGAAGTTATCTTCTATTTATGTACAAAATGAATGAAGATTAATGTGGAGATTTGTGACCTTTTTATAGTGGTGATTAAGTAATTATATATATCCTAATACTTGAGGCATGACGTTCACTTTTCTATAATATATATATATATATATATATATGTAGGGAGAGCATAGAGAGAGTTTAATTTTTATATGAATAATCTAAACAAGCTTAATTTTAAGATGCATCCCGTATCTAATAAAAAATTCCACATGTACATACAATGATTGCAGTTTACCCGCTTGTTTATCTCTTTGGTGTTTCTAACTCCATAAAAATTTCAATTGAACTTCAAGAACCCAATTTCTATGTTTACTAGTAAAAGGTCTTTAATTCGCTAATTCATAAATCATGACATTTTTCAAGAAGATATGTGTGGAGGCTATTTTTTGCTTTGGCTGAAAAAAATGAATCTTCGTGAGGGACTTGAGTGTTATTAGTGGCGAGAGACAAAGTAAGAATCCAATTCAGAAATAAAACATTGATTGCTCATTGGGGATAGGACTATGGAGGATAGTCAGGGGAGGGTGATCGGGAATAATTCAGAAAGAGAGTGAGAAAGAGAAAAGACGAAACCAAGAAAGATAAAAAGAAATAAGTACTAGTAAAAGAAAGAAAATATTAATATAGACCCGATTTGAATCCCACATGTAGACCTTGTAGTTAGAGTATAATATTATAAAATCTTATTTACATCCGTTGATATCGTAGATTCCATAATATTTAATCCATACTATAAGGTTTACAAATGAGACCAAAGGCAGGGTCTACCTAAGATTTCGTAAAAGAATGAAAAAAAATGCAATTGAGGAAAGAAAGCGAAAGTCCATGTCATAGTTATGTGCACAGGTGTGGAATTTTGATTGGATACGAGATGCATCCAAACAATAGGCTTGTTTGCGTATAAAAGTTATATTTATATAAAAGTTTGAGTTGTACTTTTCCCTTAAGGTATTTTTTTCTTTTTTGATCTTCCTAATTTATCCAACAAATGAAAGAGTGAAATTGTCAACCTGTTAAACAAAACAGTCAAATTAAATTTATATTGTTTTGTTTTGTACGTAAAATGAGATATCAATTATAAATGATGACAATAGAGTTCAATTATAACCCCAACATTAGTCTTTTATTTGGACTATAACAGTAGTAGAAAGCTTTCTTATTGATGAACACAGTAGAGTTCAGTTATAACTCTAACATTAGTCTTTAATTTGGATTATAGTAGCACTAAGAAGTTATCTAAACTCTTGCACACTACTCTCTTGCCCCTCGGTTGCCCTGATCAGAAATAAGTACTCTCTTTTCTCCTTTGATAATTGGAAAAAAGGAAAAAATAAAAATAAAAAGGCTACAATTGCAGCAAATTGTTAGGGAAAAATAGAGATGCAAGCGGAAATGAGAATAAATCCTACTCATCGAGAAGAAATGATCCTCTTCTGACGTTTGGAAAAAAGAAGAAGAAGAAGAAGAAATGATCAACTTAAAGGCTAGTTTTCTTATGTATTGTCGTATCAATATCTTGGGGACAAATCTATGTGAAGTGAATTAATAAATGCAAGTCGTGACAACTTAGTATTTGGCGGAATAAATTTATAGAATGTGTCATCACATATTAGAAATTTTAAGAAGTCATAATTTTATAATCGAAGTTATCATATATCCAAGTTTTCCCAAGCTAAAAGTTTATGTAATATGTTATCATATGATTCATGTACGCATTGATGCTGCAAGAAAAGAAGTTGGAAGTTTTGAAATGCATTGCTGCCACAAAGAATGAGAGAACTTTAGAAGAAGAATATATTGGGTATGCCTTGCAATTTTTGTTAAGAGTTTTACTTTTCTATTTAAATTTCTAAATTAAGGGTCTTAGTTAATGTTTTAAATGTACCAAACCAAGAGAGTTTTAGTAGGATTTCAAGACCTTTATGACTATCCAACCTTTTGTCATATTTTAGACTTTCTTGTGCTTTTGTTTTAATAGTGTCTAGAGCCCATTTTGTCTTATTTGTATACACCATTTGGTGAGAGCGAATTAGGTCTTTTAGAGTCTTTTATCTATTAAGACTTTTATTGGTTATTTTGGTGTTTTATTTTGGGCTTTGTGGAACTTTCTCCAAATTTATATTTTTCTTGACTTAATGGATTTATTCTTTTCACCCGTAGACGTAGATCTTTCGACCGAACTACGTAAAATTTATGTGTCTCTTTTGTTGTTATATTTCTCCTTATTTATCTTTGTTATCATATTCAATGGCTTGTTAAGAAATTTTCGCATATTCCCAGAGTTTTACGAACCTAACAAAGTGGTATCAAAATTGGGGACCCGAGTTAAGTTCAAGCATATGGTTCAAGCATTCGGTCAGCCGATTTGGTTAAGCTCAAGTGCCGATAACTAAGTTTTTGTTTTGAGAAATATTATGAGTTTTGGTATGAATATTTTAGTACTATTTGAAAAGCAATTTCTTTTTAGTGTTTGGCCATTTTGCTACTCTCTTCTTTGTGTGTTGGACTTTTGAGATTTCGAGTGGTCTATTTGGTATATACGAAAAGTTTTGTTGGACATATTTTGTTGATGAAGAGTTGGCTTGCGTTGAATATAAATTTGAAATTTTGCAGGAGAAGGTGGAGTTATATTATTCTATTTATGAATCGAGGATCCAGGCCGTTGGGCTTTTATGGAGAAGGTGGAGAAATTTTGCTTTGTGAAAATTTGCCATTTTACGAGGATTTGTTATGCGATATAAGTCAAAATAGAGATTTGTTGACTATATCTTGTATCTTTTATTTTGTCTTATCCATATCGATTAGGAAAGAGTTTTACTCTTTCACTTGAAGTTATAAATTAAGGGCCTTCGTTAAGGTTTTAAGTGCACTCAATCAAAAGAGATTTAGTGGGCTTTCAGAGCCTTATGGCCATCCAACCTTTTGTCATATATTTGGGTTCTTTTGTGCTTTTGTTTTAATGGTGCCTAGAACTCATTTTGTCTTATTTATATACACCTTTTGGTGAGAACGAATTAGGTCTTTTAGGGCCTTTTGGATGTATCATTTTTGGATTTTGTGGAGGTTTCTCCAAATTTGTATTCCTTTTGACTTAGTGGATTTCGCTCTTTCGCCCGTGGACGTAAATCTTTCAACTGAACCATATAAATCTGTAAGTTTCTTTTGTTGTTATATTTCTATTTGTTTATATTCGTTATTGTCTTCAATGACTTGTTAAATTTTTTTTGCATATTCCCAGCGTCCAAGCCTAACAGAATACACAAGTCAAACCATGCTTGGCCGTTGCGGAGGAAATGAATGCATGCTATACACATATAGAAGTTAGAAGAGCCTACTTCATATTAGCAATGTGCTTCTATTATCCATATTCTTCTAAGTCTCATCTCAAAACCATGATTAACCAATGATGTGGTTCATGTCATTGTTGTAAGTTTATTAGATTTAAACATTATTTGGTCATTTGATCTAAATATCCAGAATTATTTTTAATGTGTTTAAACAATAGGTAAAAAAGATTAAGGTAGATTCAAAATTAAGAAAAAATATTAATAAGACATTTAAAGTATATAGCTTATGAAAAATTAATACATGGTGGTAATTTAGTTACTATAATGTTCTAATTATATGCAAGTTCATAAGTGAAATAAGTGTTTATTGGTTGAATTCATTTTCATCAGTTACATGATAAGCATGAAGAGCTTCCCATGAATCAATTGTTAAATCAGTGCTCCAAATATTAAAATTATAGAAAATATTTGTGTGGTGAAGAAAAGAGAACATGATTTCAACAACCCACCGCATATATGATATTATAACTCCAAATTAACGAAGTAAATGGCAGCACATATAATTAATATAGACATATAGTAGTAAATCATGATGGTCCGATTCAACATTGAAAAACAAAGTTAGCTTGTATAATTTTAGTCCAAAAGTTGCTAATTAGCTTGTAATGGAAGTAAAGTGATAATACCTAATAAAAGAGTTACATAGATAAAAATATATATATATAGGTATTAGATTACCACAAGTAAAAATTGCATGTAAACTATGTTAATCTTAATATTTAGATGGTGCAAATTGTATAAATCCTACAATATACAATATAATTAAATCGAGGAAGCCTAAAAATATTGATTTGGGTGTTACTTGCTAGCTAAAAAGAATCAAGAATTCTAAATGCACTAACCTAACATATCTGGCATCACTTCTCCTTGTATATACTACTTGTGGATTAATTACTTAATATATTGAAAAAAAATAAACAAATAAAGCAGGATAGCAATGCATACATTACTCCCAAAAGCACAAAGAAATACACATAGGAATGCCAACAATAAATTTTGTAATCAAACAATAAAAAGGATCAAATGAGTTGTATAGTAAACACTCTGGGTAGTCATTCACAACTTAAGCAATTAATGACAGTTTCCACTAACATGAATATCGAATTATGGATGGAAGAATATAAGAAACTTACATAGTTGATTTGTTATAAATTATTTAAGACATGAATAATTGTTGAGAGTTAGGCTACACCAAGTTTAAATTTGTAGTGAATTATATATCATATAGCCAAATAAGATACTAATATACCATAAACAGAATATTATTATCTAGAAAGAGTAATACTATGTGATAGTGCCAAAAAAGGATAACTAATTAAAGAATTAATCGGCAATTAATTTGAAAAATATAATAATAAATCTAACATGATAGTGATTAATTAATTAAGAAAAAAAATACACAAATGAAATAGATATTCAAAGTATATGTGCCTGGTATAAGAAAAAACTCCATAATATAAATTAATATCCATAGTCATTTGATATTAAAGACTAATACTGGTTTTACATACATACATACATACATACATACATACATACATACACACACATATATATATATATATATATATATATATATATATAAAATGAGAAATATGTGTATCAAAAAATGAATTAGCATACAATAATATTACAGAATAATAAAGTATAAAATTCACATGATTAAAAAATTATGAAACCAAATTAACATATTCTTTAGCTAACTGAATTGCTCTGAATACAATGTTACAATAGAGAAGCCATTTTACTTGGATCCAAAACCATAATTATACTAATTATTCATGTGTAAAGTACGTGCATTTCCTTAGTTATTCTAAACATGACATTTCCATTAGTTATCATTAAATAACTATTAAGATGTCTAATAATTGATTATTAATTTATGGATAAATTACAAAGAACCTCCCTTGTAATTTGGCCAACGTATAGATTACCCCATTGTGGTTTGGATTTTTCTATCAAATTGACGGAAATAAGAAAATGTCACTGGCAAGATCATTTGAAAGGTCAAAAATACCCTTACCAAAAACTCCTCACAAACCACCACACAAACCCTAATCTCTTTCTCTTTCCCTTCTTCCTTCTTTGCCTCCCCTCTCGTCAGATATATCTCTCCTGCCCCCACTTTCACTTCCTTCCCTTTCACCAATCAGATTTATCACCCCCAATCCCAACCCTACTTCACCCCCATTACCACCCTAACCCTAACATTTTCACTTCCTTTCCCCATATAGTTTCCACTTTCCCCTTCCCAGCCATTGCAGCCACTACCATCCTGATCGGCACTTCACCTCCACCACTACACCAACCCTAATATTTTCACCTTCTTTCGCCACACAACTTCCACCCCCCACACCAGCCATTATAGCCACTACTATCGTACCCCCAACCTAACCCAACCTTTCTTTTCCCTATCCAGCCCATCCCCAATGCCCCGAATCTCTCTTTCCAACCTCTCGTACCACCGCATCGCCCCTCCTTCTTGCCACTCCTAACCTTGCACTTCTCCATTTGGATCTGTCCTTCCATCTCTCTGCACTGCTACCCAAACTCCTATCTCCTCCCCAATCTGCCTCCCATCCTCCCTACCACTTCCTAACCCTTTTCCCATCTCGATTTGCCCTCCCTACCTCTTTCTTACCCCTGTCTTGATCTACCCTCCTACTTCTTCCGTGCCCTAATCTGACCTCACCTCCTCTTCCCCACCTCGATTTGAGGTTAGGAGATGAAAATGATGGCTAGGCTAAGGTAGAATGGAATGAAGGATGTTTGAACTAGGATGGAATGGGTGGTAGTGGTTAGGATGTTGAGGTTGTAGTGGTGGTGGGTGGAATTGCATTTGGTGTGGATGAAGCCTAAAAGTGACGAGTTGGGACCGGAGGAATGGAGTTGGCTGGTGGCTGTGGATCTGGGGTAGGATGGGGACGAAGGTAATGGGAGGAAGGTGACAGGAAAGGGAGGAAGTAGGGGTAGTTGCCAGATCTGGGGTGGAAGAAAGGGAGGAGACGATAGGGTTTGTGCTTAAATTATGTTACTAGCCCTCATTGGTTATTTTAAATGACAAGAAAAACCCTTAAACTTAAAATCTTTGATCCTTAAACTAATAGAAAATCTAACAGTTTTAATTTATCCACAAACCACAAAGGGTTGAATGTACATTATTAAACCATAAAAAGGTAATCTGTATATTGACCAAACCAAAAAGGGTTCCTTGTAATTTACCCTTAATTTATGTGTTAATAATATCTTGACATACCACCAAAATGCATGATACGTTCTTCATCAAACCAATAGTTGTCTAAATGACAAAAAACACAAATTGAAAATCATTTTGCAGATCACAAACGCAAAACTATTACCTAATGCCATACAAATAGATGTGACAAAATAATATTAAATTACTAACATATGATTTTACATATTTAGTCAAAATTTGTTATTTTTTTTTACAGATCTAATGACGAATCAATAATATCACAATTAATGTATCACTTTGTCACTGCTTTTATAGAAATGTGTTCTAAATACAAGAATATAAATCACTTACCAACATCAATTTGTGTGGTAAAATAAAACTAAATCATCAATCCCTTTATTTTTTTTACTACAATTTCTAATCTTATTCCTTCTTTCTTAGATTTATCGACACGTCAATATGTTGAGTAGGTACTTGACTTGCAAAGAAAATCATTTTTTAGACCACAAAAATCAAAACCACTAATCAAGAACAATGCACGCAATAAAATAAAATTAAATAATCAATCTCTTATTTATTTATTTTTTTAAATTTAATCAATAGTGAGGTACAAGATGAAAGTATAGAAGAACAAAGATAGAAAGAAGGATGAATATATCTTGTAAGCTTTGAATCGTAATATATTGATGAATGGCCTTGAATAGGTTCGATATTAGTTAATTCTCTTATTTCTTTTTTACTTTTCCTTTTATCTCTATGACTCCGTCAATTAACCTTTGAACAAGGCCTTCTCTTTATGACGCCGTCAATTAGCCTTTGAACGAGGCCGTTCTCTTTATGCTATCTATTAAATGGTATTTATAAGCGCTGAGTTCCCATCTTTATGATCGGAATTTCAGAATTACAAGGAATTGAGATTAAACAGTATGCATTTTGTCATTTTTTTAGAATTACGGTAACTTTTAAATTGTATTACAGAATTACTTTCTTATAAAATTTACAAAACAAATATAATTATTTTACAGTGTAAACATTTCATGTATGATCAATCGAAGTTTATTCATTTATTTATCGTAACACAGCCAATTGTATTCGTGGCCTTGTCTATTACCCTTATAAAGACAACAAAAGGGATTTGCATTGCCATGGTGCTGGTCGGCTGGTCCTAATTGATACTATTTCGTTTCATTTCGTCTTCTCTTCTCCTCGGAGGTAACTGCAAGAGGAAAAAGCAACAAACAACCAACTAATAATTAAAGAGACAGAAACAAAAGAAAATAACTAAACAAGAAGGAAAAAAGAGACACGTCAAGAAATCAAAACCGCTGTACTCATCATCATCATCATCATCATCATCATCATTCGAAATACTAATAATATAGTAGAAAATACCAGGTGGAACTGTCCCTTTCATTAATCATATGATTTTCATGACTTCTCTACTTCCCTCCATATCCAATCTATATTATTTTAGTACTACTATTATTTAACACTAAACAAATTCCAATCTATTATATAATACTAAACAAATTCCTGAAAAAATAGAAAAGAAAAAGACTATTGTAGAAATAGAGCTACTATCCTTTTATTTATTTTTTTATTTATTTTTGATTGATTGCATGTATGGCTGGTTATTTTTCTACATATAAAAATACTAATAAAATCCAAAACTCAAGTAATTTTCAGCACCAGTTTGCTTCATAATAATAATAATAATAATAGTAATAATATCCCAACACTCCACTTTTTCTTTGTCTTTTTGTTGTTTTGTGTGTTTCTTGAATATATTACTAATCTCTTTCCTCGTTTCTGAGCCACTAACTTCATTTTCCCAGTGTACATTTTTTTTTTTTTTTTGGTTCTTTAAATTTCTCTCTTTTAAGTTTTTTGTAGTAAATAATACAACTGCATATTCTTCTGGTGTCTTCTCGAATGTAGACTGCTTTGTTTGGAAATTTCCAGTAAAAAGAAGGGAGTCAAAGAGAATTCAAAGGAGGAGAAGGAGGTAATGTTATTTTTATATTTTTAGATTTTTTTTTGTTGTTGGACAGTTTATTAGTTTATCAATTTTATGTATTGGGTTTTCTTTTTTATAAGTAAATATGTTTGGTTTTTATCAATTTTTAGCAAGAATTTTGTGTGAAGGAGTAGCTGGCAAAAGGGTTTTGCTTCTTTAGTCCAAATTGTTAGTATAGTAGTATAATTTTACTGGTTAGTAAATTCGGAGGAACAGCAAGAATTTTTGTGTTTTTGTGTATTTTGACTTGGAAGAGACCGTTTGAAGCACATGTCAATTCAATTCAATTACATGTGTACATGTATTTGTAAGGATAGTTGGATGTTGATACACACTGTTTGATTAAATGGTATTATTGTTTGTACTTTTTTCATTTGCATATTCAAGAAAATAATGGATTTTTTGGTTTTTATTTATTTGAATTTTTTTTGAGTTATTTTTGTTCAGTGGCTATGGAATAAACAGTTTAATTTTGAATTTGGGCATTTTTTGGTTGAGTTCGGAAATTATCTGAGATTTTCCATGTATTATATTCATTTGGGAATTGGTGATTTTCTATAGGGTATCTGGGAGCATGCCTGATATGGAGAAATAGGGAGTGGCAAATGGTATTTGTATCAAGATGATTGTTGTCAGTGGGAATATACATTCATGGGCTCTCCTGACGATAATAAATTATCTGAGATAGTTGATAGAGTAAGATCATGGATTCCACGGAGGATGGAACCTGCAAATATGTCGAGAGACTTCTGGATGCCGGACCAGAGCTGCAGGGTGTGCTACGAGTGTGATTCCCAATTTACTGTATTTAATCGCAAGCATCATTGTCGTCTTTACCCAGTGGACGCGTTTTTTGTGCCAAGTGCACAGCGAACTTTGTTCCTGCTCCTTCTGATGAGGCGAGGACAGGTCGGGAGGATGGGGAGAAAATTAGGGTTTGTAACTATTGCTTTAAGCAGTGGGAGCGGGGAATGACCACAGCTGATAATGGAATGACTGCATCCAGTCAATGGCTTAGTCCATCTCCTTCAACAACAAGTTTGATCAGTACCTATTCAAGCCACACCTGTAACAGTGGCAGCAGTGTTGGTTCAACTCCGTATGCAAGGGAACTTTACCAGCATGTTCCGTATAGCTCTGATTGGAGCCCTCGTCAGTCTAATCGAATGGATGAAGTTACTTTAGAACATTACCCAGCAACATCATGTCCAGGAAAATCAGACTCTATCTATGCAAGTGACCCTTTTAGTAATCACTTTGATTTGTGCAACAGGTAATGGAGAACGTAATCTGTGCCTTACATTTCTGGTGTTTGATGTTAAAGTATGGTCTCTTGAATGTTTATGTCACAGAGTATAACTATGCAAGTAAAAGTTAAACCAATTCAAATGGAAGTGTATCAAATATGAACTTCTTTCAGACTTAGTTTTAGATGTGATATTAACTTAACAAGGGAGCAATTATGCTTCCTTACTTCCATGTAGGCAAAAGCCAGTGTTCCAAGGTCACTTGTGTCTGAGATGATAGAAAGAAGTTTTATATACAGAGTTGATTGAATGAGAAGTTCCTCCATCAAGAAATATGTTTTTTGAATTCCACAAACAAGGTTGCTATTAAGAGAA
Organism: Cinchona pubescens; assembly: GCA_025175665.1. Lineage (NCBI taxonomy): Eukaryota > Viridiplantae > Streptophyta > Magnoliopsida > Gentianales > Rubiaceae > Cinchona > Cinchona pubescens. The sequence goes on along the minus strand of JANKKI010000031.1, from coordinate 666,206 downwards.
TTTTTCAACTTTTTAACCAAGCAGACATTATGACCTTTTGTTTTTTTTTTTTTTTTTAAATCTTTTTCTTATTTTTAGTGAAATGACAAATCTAACTTTTCAACATTCAAACATTCATAGTGCAAGCCTTAGCTGTAAGACTGAAATATTAATTTGATGTCAATAGTTACTTTTAGCAGTTTAAAAAGTATGTTAAAGACATGAGGTTGCTACATACTTACTTTGATAATATATTGATGATGGATGAATGACAATTATGATATTCTTGCTACACTGAAGTCCTTTTATAATATGGGATATGTTAACCTTTAAAATCACTCCTCCACTAATTTATCCTGCTTCTCATGTATCATGGGTGAACGTATGCAGACATGTTTTCGTTGATTGATGAATTCAAACTAACATCCATTTTAATTGATTGATCTGTTTTGCTTATATGTTATATCTCTTCTTTTGTCATAGTGCCAGGAATGGCGATGAGGATGATGTTTACAGAGGTTATAGCCTGCATACAGAATCTACTCACTTCTCATCTGGTGAAGTCTATTATTGTGACAGTAACTATAATGAGACCAATCAAGCCTATGGACTGGATGAGGTGCAGTCTGACAGGGAAAAAAATGAACCAAATTGTATGAACTCCTGCCTGCTGCCTGAGAACACAGAAGCATATACCTCAGAAATTTCAAAAAACTTGGGCAAAGAAATGGAGGGATTAAAGAATGGTGCTACAAGTGAAGTCAATTCCCTGTATCTAGATGTAAATGATACAAGTGCTGAACCACTGGACTTTGAGAGCAATAACCTACTGTGGCTCCCTCCGGAGCCAGAAGACAAGGAGGATGAACAAGAAGCTCTTGCATTTGATGATGATGAAGATGGTAGAGATGTCGCTACAGGAGAGTGGGGTTACTTGAGCTCTTCTGGCAGCTTTGGTGGTGGGGAGCATCGTAATCGGGCAAGATCAATTGAGGAGCACAGGAAGGCCATGAAAAATGTGCTTGATGGGCATTTTAGGGCTTTAATTGCTCATCTGCTGCAGAATGAGAATCTACCTGTGAGTGAGGAAGATGGCAAAGAAAGTTGGTTAGATATAATTACGTCTTTCTCATGGGAGGCTGCCACACTTTTAAAGCCAGATATGAGCATGAGTGGGGGAATGGATCCTGGTGGATATGTGAAAGTAAAGTGCATCGCTTGTGGGCGTCGTAGTGAGAGGTATGTTTTTGCTAAGAATTTGTGGAGATTTCACCCAATTCCTAACTAGGGAAGCTAACATTATTTTGCATCTTTAGACCACATTCATGCAATAACCAACAAACCAAGCATTATTCCCACGAAGTGGGGTCAGCACTTTTATGTAATAATAAAAAAAATTAAAATACGATGTCTTTTCCTACATACATAATCCACGTTTTATGCACAGAGAAATTAGATTCTATAAGTGAACTCACAAAGAAATGGATAAATTCCCAACCACTTTGCCATGACCCATCTTGACCAAATAGTTAAACTTGTCTTTTTACCTCTGGTACTTTAGTATTGTAGATGGGCTCTATGTATTCATCAACACATAACTGAATTTGGGTATAATGTTGGAATTTGTAATTGTACCATGAATTGGTAAAGTGATCCTGCCAATGCAGTAGGTTCACTCCCCACAAAAGGTTGTTCAAAATCCCTCAGTAGTTGTACAATTGGAAGAAAAAGCATGAATCATCAAGCTTTTTATGCATCCAAAATTTGGAGGAATAGCTTATGAAAGAAAGGACCAGACATGTTTTTTTTTAACTCGTTAGGCTCCAACAGAACACAATTGAAAATATCATTTTTTCACTCTGGTTAAATGTTTTAAACTTTGCTCTGAAGTTTCATATACATTTATTGTCAAGTTTAAGGGCCGTGCTTTTGCTCCTTGTTTGAGTTAAGTTTGAGATCTATATTTTATTTGACTTGTAATGCACATGTTATCATCTATTAAATGAATTAAGTTGGCAGATGATCAAGAAAAGAGGTGAACATCTTTCTATAAAATCCCTAACGAACTGGGATGACATGGGACAACTCTTTCCAAACATTTCGAGCTTAATTTCGTCCTCTAGATTAACTTTCAGTTCAAAAGCTGGAATGATAACTAATTTAGAATTTATAATGTGAAACTTTATTTTGTACTATTTCTTTCAAGTATACTTGCTGCTAAGAAATGGATGACACTTTGGGACATATATGCACATTGTGTGTCTTAGCAGGAATCACGGTCAATAGGCATTCTCTTTTACAGAGAGATACACGTCAAATTTAAAATTCTGGGTTTGCTACTGGCTGCAGGGCATGGCGATTTCTGGGTCAGTAGATCTGTATACTCTTAAATCTACCTTAACTTTGTCCTCCATTGTGCTCATTCTGAAAATTGCTTTAAATGTTTGTGCCTTTGTTTGACATGCTTAATACGCTCAAGGTTGTTGATGTAGCCAAAATATCTGTGGTATTAGACTGGTTATTTGAACTGAGGAAGTTTCCTTGTTTCCTGTGCACTGTGAACTTTTAATTCTAGTGACATTAGTCTTCCAGTGTAAAGTGGTAGAGGAAAATATTCATTGCTAATTCAAGGAATTTGGTTAAATGTTGCCTATTTAGTTTTTGTCCATATTCCTGTTACTATCTATTATTCTAAGATTTATGTATTGGTTTTTTCAGTATGGTGGTTAGAGGGGTTGTTTGTAAGAAAAATGTGGCCCATCGGCGGATGACCTCAAGAGTTGATAATCCTCGATTCTTTATCCTGGGTTTCAGGGGCCCTTGAGTATCAACGGGTGGCTAATCACTTGTCAAGTTTTGATACTTTGCTACAGCAGGTTTAGATTCTACTTTTGCCTTGACTTTATTTTCTAGGGTTTTAAAACTGCTTCCCTAAGTTTGCAATGAGTGATTCTTTGATTCCTCTGTTATTTGGAATTAATACCTGTTTTAGGAAATGGATTATTTAAAGATGGCGGTTGCAAAGATTGATGTCCATCACCCAAATGTCCTGTTAGTAGAAAAATCTGTGTCCCGATTTGCACAGGAATACCTTCTTGCAAAAGACATATCTCTTGTTCTCAATATTAAGAGGCCACTGCTGGAGCGTATATCCCGCTGCACTGGCGCACAAATAGTGCCTTCAGTTGACCATCTTACAACACAAAAGTTAGGATATTGTGACTCATTTCATGTGAAGAAGTTCCTTGAAGAGCATGGCAGTGCTGGGCAAGGTGGGAAGAAATTGACAAAGACATTAATGTTTTTTGAGGGCTGAGGCCCAAAGCCATTGGGTTTTACAGTAAGTTTGGATTCACTACTTTTCCTCATCAAACTCAATGCTTTGTCCAATTGTATCTTAACTTGAGTTGTAAAATTGAAAGTTTGGATTTGTACACTGCTAATTTTTTCAATGTTAGTTGGTTTTGTGCATGCTGTATGACAAAGTGACTTATTTATTCAGGTGTGCTTTCATATGTGGGCCAAAATTAGGAGGGACAAGAAAAAGGGTCTTTTGGCAAAATAGTAGGATCATGGTTCAAGTTACTTGTAAAAATAAGATCTAGTTGTTTGCAGTCAACCTAAATCTGTTAAGTTCTTATGTTCCCCAAGAATCTGATAATTATCGGCCATGTTTTTGGTGTTTAAATTAAGTTGACCTCCAATGCTGTATTCTGTACCCAAAAAATTGGATTAGTTTCTTGCAAATGTTGTGGATATTTAAATTAACTGATTGTTAAATAGTCCCTAATAGTTACCTGGGTGATATGCATTTCAAAACTAGGGATCAAATGACTGCCTAACATAGGTTACTTATTTTATTTGATATATGAATCCCAAATATTCTAAATGTCTTGGACATTGATCATGGATATTTTATTGGAAGGTGGTATCTAGGAGTTAATGACAAATACAATACGTGGATAACCAATAGGCGTTGCTTTCTTCTTCTTATCCTTAATGTTGATGAATAAAATTAATTGGTTTCTTGAAGAATGTTTGTAAACTTTTTGTTCTTATTGATCTCTATTTTTTTTATTTAGGTTTGAAATGTAGAACATATTGGCAATCTTTAAGTGCTGAAATAAGAAACGAACTCTACAATTTGGAATTTTGTTATACCCTTAATGAGCAGTTGAAATTCTCTTTTCTTTTACCAGTGTTTTGCATGCTCATGTTTCATATACTGATCATTTTGAAATTTTTTGCATTTCTCTAAATTCAGATTTTGTTGAAGGGTGCCAATGGGGATGAGTTGAAGAAAGTGAAGCATGTAATCCAGTATCTTGGAGTTTTTGCTGCTTATCACTTGGCTCTTGAAGCGTCCTTTCTTGCTGATGAAGGTGCTTCTCTTCCAGAACTCCCTTTGAAGTCCCCAGTAAAAGTTGCTTTACCTGATAAACCATCAGGTATTGACAGATCGATTTCCACTATATCGGGATTTAGCGCGGCATATGATAACCATGCCTCAAAGGAGCCATATCAATCAGGCAGCAACATGTCTCCACATTATGCATTATCTAAGAGTTCTCCAACATTGAAGGAAAAATCTAGTTTGTCTGAAGGTTCTAGCTCCACACAAACTGCTCTGAACCATGTGAATTCTGCCACTTCCTTGGGTGGTTCAAGTGATGATGTTTCAGATCAACAGCAAGAAGAGTTTTGTGGTTATCATGCATCCAAGGAAAAGAAGAAGCTTAAGGTGCCTCTGGAGGTATCCTCTGTGGCCAAACCATCAGAACTTGGCATTAGCAATGTGAGAAAGGATAATTTGACTTCAAGTTGTTCGTGAGGTGTAATACAGTGGCAGTGGGAAAAGGAAATTGCTACTTACATTCTGATGAACATCCATTGCCTGCAAATGTAAATACCTTCAAATTGATGTCCTTAGAGCTTGATCATAAAAACCACAACAATGAGTTTGCTTCTCTTAAAGAAGAGTTTTCTCCTTCAGCTTCTGACCATCAGAGCATTTTGGTATCCCTGATGACACGCTGTGTATGGAAACGGTCTGTATGTGAACGTGCTCATCTCTTTCGAATTAAGTATTATGGAACCTTTGATAAGCCTTTGGGCTGGTTCTTACGTGACAATTTGTTTGATCAGGTTTGTTTGTTTCTCTTGCTGTGTTTACATACTGATTCATTTGATTATTTACGTAATCAAATAGAGAATTAAAGTTCCTATCATGTTTTCCTCATAGAACTATCGGTGTCATTCATGTCAAATGCCATCTGAAGCCCATGTACATTGCTATACTCATCGACAAGGCAGTCTTACAATTTCTGTGAGGATGGCATAACTGCCTGAATTTCTCTTGCCAGGAGAGAGGGAAGGAAAAACCTGGATGTGGCACAGGTGCCTGAGATGTCCTCGAACCAATCGATTCCCACCTACCACCAAAAGAGTAGTAATGTCTAATGCTGCCTGGGGTTTATCCTTTGGAAAATTTCTGGAACTCAGCTTTTCAAACCATGCTGCTGCGAGCAGGGTTGCAAGCTGTGGTCATTCTCTTCATAGAGATTGTCTGCGCTTTTATGGGTATACATCTTTTTTATTTTCTTTGGGTAGGCATATTACACGTTAGGTTACTTTGTTATATCTATCAAACAGCTGGTAATTGAATTCGAATAATAAAAATGAAATGGAACTTCGCACTTGAATGGAGTAAACCCAATGATGAAAAATATCAGAAATGCATATCTTGGAGAAATTTGGCTAAGAATCTTGCATCTAATCATCTGTCCCCAATTGTTGGAATTCCAATCCAATCAAAGTTAGGCCTAATTGCTAGTTTACCCATGAATTCTTGAATATCTCCAAACTTCCTGTCAACTTCTTTCATGAATTTTGTATCAAATGAATCTCTTCATTTTTTCCATTTTTCTTCAATGCTTTTTGGAGTTGGTGTGGAGTATCAGCCATTTAGGCATGAAATAGTCATTTTTAGTAGGAATACTACAGTTGATGCCATTGAGCTGTCTATTATTGGAACTGGCAACGGTTCTTGAGGTTGGAGTGCCAAGTATTGTGCCCTTGTTGTGCAATAGATTGAAGAGATGTGGGGATCATATGAATTGAATTGAGCCATTCTTGACTTTTAATTTTGATGCTGAAACTCCAGAAGCTTGATCCTGTGCTAGAGGTAAGTACAATTTTGTTGAATGATAATTTTATCAAGACCAAGGAATGAGGTTCATCTGAACGTCCAAGAATTAAATCGGTGAAAAATTTACGACAGAAAGAATCGTCAAAGTGCTATTTAATTATTAAAGTTCAACTACCCAAATGAAAATTGCAGCATTTCAGTCAGATCAGAGGAATCTATTTTACTGTTGGATATTTAATAGCAAGCTTCAGTTTTCTGTGCTACACCAAAATGCAAAGTGCCAGGCAGTGATTTGATCGCCCCAACTATGCTACAAATATCTCTTCCTTATCTAATAATGGAGTGATGCACTTGGGTTCTGCAAATCTGCTGTAGTGGATTGAAAGCTAGTTTTAGTGTTTTCCAATTCTTGTGCTAGGTGAAGAAGAAAAGGGTAGAATAGGATAGGAAGACATCATTCATAGGGTGAAGGGATGTTTCATGAGCAGGAGATGCATTTGCATGAGATGAACGCGCACACACAGAGAGAGAGAGGGAGAGAGAGAGAGAGTCGGAGAGGGTGGAGGGTCGGGGATGGGAAGTGGCAGACACTACTGTTATGTTTTTTCGGTGTCACTATTTCTTTGTCTATGATACTTGTTCACTGCAAATGTCTTGTACAGCATTTCACTTTCTTATTATGATATACTAATGAAATTAAAGAAGATGCATTGGGAAAGGCGATTAGGCTTGTGAGCACTTGAGTCAATCATCTTACTGCTCAATGTTGGCTTGAATTGGTACAGCAACTTGAACTTGAGCTCAACTCAGAAGAATACTGAGTTTAGCGTTGTTAAACTCACCAGCTGCTCATTTTGTTATGTTCATAATTTGAAGGGGCCAAATTATCTTGTGACTATACTCCAAATCTGAATGAGATTCTAAAGGTGGCTCTCAGCTTTGAGTGGCCATAGACGTCATTGGTCATAAAAGGATAATTCTGTGCAGGTTTAATGACTTTTCTTGAGACTCTGACCATAGCTTCCCTTATTCATTATTTTCATTTTTTCAGGAAAAATTTAACAATTTTATTTTTAATTTCTTTCTCATTTGCTTTTTCTGTTTGCTGCTTTACTATGTAGTTTAACTTGTGGTGTCCCCATTTAAAGTGAGTCCACTTACACTACTACAATTTCTTATAGTAGGCAGAAGTTTCCTTATGACCCCTTGTGCATTTCTGTCAAACTTAAAGTGGGCACCTCAGTGTTGGTTCTTTTCAGGGTAAGCTTGTTGCGCCTTCATAGTAACTTTTCTTCTGCATTTGCAGTTTTGGGAGGATGGTTGCTTGTTTTCATTATGCACCCATTAACATCCATTCTGTGTATCTTCCTCCACCAAAGCTTGAATTCAACTATGATTTTCAAGAATGGATGCAAAGAGAAGCTGATGAGGTGCCATTGCATTTGGACTCTGTCTCATTTGGTTTATGCTACCAGAGTATACACTTACACTGTGTTATTCAATTTCAAATTAATAGGTCTGCAGATGGGCAGAAATGTTGTTTGCTGAGGTGGTCAAATCGCTTCGTCAGATATCAGAGAAGATACCACTCGAAAATGGGGCTAAAGCTGAACGATTTGTTCAGCGAATTGCGGAACTGGAAGTAATGCTACAGAAGGAGAAAAAGGAATTTGAGGTAACTTGTTTATATACTGTATGATGACTACAGAGATATATATGCCCTTCCTACAACTTAGCCAGTAAACCTGCTGTAATCTGCATTTCGAAAAGGTCAAAATTAAATCACAAGTCCGAAGTTTTGTTTGCTTAGTCTGACTTATTCTCACGAGAGAACATAAAACTCTGATTTTGTAACTTCTTATCTTGTTAGTGAGTGTTCTTAAATAGATATGATCACTCAACCATTGTCAGACAATGATCCATTCGTATGCCAACTTGTTTCTTTGAAAGGAAAGTGGAATGCTCGAAGGTGGTTTGTTTAAATCGTATTGCCAGAGATATATTTTTCCTTGTTTATCTGACAGTGAGAGTATAACCTTTCCGATTGAGAATTATTTTGCTTCTTTAAGGAGTTGCTGGGTCAAGTGCTTAACAGGAAAGTTGAAGCTGGTCAACCTGCAGTTGACATTCTTGCTGTATATAGGTTAAGGAGGCAGTTAATCATTCACTCTTACATCTGGGACCAGCGGTTAATACTCATGAGCAATCTTGATAACAATAATCTCCATCTGCGGGAAGCAGTTTGACACCAAAATTAAAGGGAAAAACTATTGTTAATTCTGGTCAAAGTCCTGCTGAGATGACAACTTTTAAGCCAAGTAAAGGATTCAGTAGCTATGATTCTTTTCTTCTGAATTTGAAGCCGCAGGTAACTTCTAATCAAGGAGGGTATAGAAATTTTTACTCACGTGATGGGGATCACAAAGAAAATGACATGGATCGAGACTTGAGTTGTTGGAAGGATGGTGAGGTTTATCCTCTTTCTGGAACAAATAATAATGATGAGTACATCCAAGAGTCTCTGAAAACCGTCAGAAGGGTCCTGTCAGAGGGACAGTTCCCCGTTGTGGAAAGTTTATCTAATACACTTGAGGCTGCAGGTACGGGAGAAAACCACCCTGTAGTTGCGGCTTCTAAGGGGAATGATTCCTCACCCTCTGATTCTTGTCTCACAGATGCTTCAAGTCTCATGGGCGCCAAGGCTAACCAAGATATTGAAATTAGTGTAAATGGCTCCAAAGTGGGGATGAATACCGAGATTCCTTTTGCTCTCCATCATCTACAAAGGGGCCTGACAGAAGAGAAAACTCCAGAAGCTGGGTCACAATGTCCTTTTTGAATTTGTATAATTCATTCTTGAAAAATTCTACAATCAATGAACAGAAGCTTGATAATATTAGCAACTATAGTCCTGTTTATATCTTGTCATTTCGAGATCTGCTACATCAAGGTGGTGCCAGGCTGCTGTTACCTTCAGGCATTAATGACACTGTTTTTCCCATTTATGATGATGAACCAACTAGCATCATAGCATATGCACTTGTCTCTCCAGATTATTGTGATCAAATGTTAAATGAACATTCAAAGGATAGTTTGGAGTCTGCTTCTTCATTGCCAATCTTAGAGTCAGCAAATTTACTTTCGCTTCCTTCGTTTGGTGAGGCGGCTTCAGGATCCCTTAGAAGTCTTGGATCAACTGATGAAAGCTTTTCGTTAATGTCTGGATCGCGAGGCTCACCTCGACTTTCGATCCACTTCTTTATACCAATGCATTACATGCCAGAGTATCTTTCTCAGACAGTGGTCCTCCAGGGAAGGTTAAGTACACAGTGACTTGTTACTATGCCAAGCAATTTGAAGCTTTAAGACGAACTTGCTGCCCATCTGAAATGGATTTCATACGATCTCTCAGTCGTTGTAAGAAGTGGGGTGCGCAGGGTGGCAAGAGTAATGTCTTTTTTGCCAAGACTTTGGACGACCGATTTATTATTAAGCAGGTTATAAAGACAGAGCTAGAATCGTTTATTACATTCGCACCAGCTTATTTCAAGTACTTGTCTGAATCTATCAGCACTGGAAGCCCAACTTGCCTGGCAAAAATCTTGGGCATCTATCAGGTATTGGCTTTTTATTTCATCTTTAATGGTCCATCCTTTGCAATACTTTTGGTAGTAAGCCTAAGTTTTAACTATCTAACAACTTTTGCTTCTTATTTTTGGCTACATGACTGACTTAAAAATACTTCTAGAATAGACTAAAGTTTTGTCCTTCTGGCCTCTGGTTATCCTTTTCCTTCAGAATGACTTTGAAGTTCGCTGGACACTTGCACTGGGTTGCTTCAGGATGCTATACATGCTGCAACCTGCATTAAATTCTTTTGATGTCATTGTTTTAAACTCGGTTTTTTCCTCCCAACTACGTGGGGGGAAATTGTCACTTTCTATTTCAATTTGTTCTCCTGTCTTCTAGACAGTTTTCACATCATTCATAAATTATTCTGTTTCCTCAAAGCTGGTTTGGTTTAATATTTGCTGCCTTGCTTACTATCTTTCTGTTGGTTGTTTTAAGGTTACTTCAAAGCATATTAAAGGGGGAAAGGAATCAAAGATGGATGTTCTGGTGATGGAGAATCTTCTTTTCAGGCGGAATATCGTGAGAATATATGACCTGAAAGGTTCTTCTCGATCTCGATATAATCCAGATTCAAGTGGAAGCAACAAAGTTCTTCTTGATCAAAACTTGATAGAAGCAATGCCTACTTCTCCAATTTTTGTAGAAACCAAAGCAAAGAGATTGCTGGAGAGAGCTGTATGGAATGACACTGCATTTCTTGCTGTAAGTTGGTAGTTCCCTATCATAATCTGTGCATATATTATTTTTTCCTTAGTTCTGCTGTTTGAGGATGACTGCCATTCATCATACCTCTTGAATGATGTCCGTTATGAATTGTGATGCTGGAATTGAAAAATCACTCTAGATGATAATTCATATTTTCTTTTATATATGGTTATGATTAATTGATGTATTAAGTCAGATAGGTTTCCGGTTCCCTTCTGTTGGGATGTTCTTTTCGTCAGTCTGTCACTCTCTCTTACACCTCTGCCTCTGGATTCACTTCTGCTTACCATGAATCCTGGATTGAAATTTTGGAGTCTTACCACCCAAAAGACCAGTATTTATGGGTCTCCATACTTTAGTATGTATGTTTATGTATATAAATGCAATTTTACATTTGGATACATAACACATAAATATGTTCATAATAGACCAAATTTGGTTTCATTAATTAGTAAATGTTTGTGCATTCTGTTTTCCTAAGCAACTTGAAATTTAGTGCCAAAATGCCAGTTCTGCTTCATTCCTAAAAGCTTCTCATTTGTTCTGATGCATGGTTCTACAGTCGATAGATGTAATGGACTATTCGTTACTGGTTGGCGTGGATGAAGACAAGCATGAGTTGGTACTCGGGATTATTGATTTCATGAGACAGTATACGTGGGACAAGCACCTCGAGACCTGGGTGAAAGCCTCGGGCATCCTTGGGGGTCCTAAGAACGCAACTCCAACTGTAATTTCTCCAGTTCAATATAAGAAAAGATTCAGGAAAGCCATGTCTGCTTATTTTCTAATGGTGCCCGATCAGTGGTCTTCCTCAACCATTATTGACAGTGGATCTCAATCTGAACCATGTGAAGAAAATTAGCAAGTCAGTTCTGGGTTGACTACATTTGTTTGGAATGGAAGATGGTACCAGGTAAGATGTAGGATTTTCCCCATTTTCCCAAAACTCTTCTTCAATTTTTTTTAGGAATAATTTTAGATTGTTGGTCGATTGCATCGCCATGAAATTGGCAAATTCATTATCTTTATGCAACCGGCAATAGAAGGATTTTTGTAATGTGGGGAATTTTCTCAGAAGGTTTTCCTGAGAACATTTTTTTTTGCTTTATTGTGAAAATGTGTGTATAGCATATACACAGTTTTGGCCTTCTAATCAAATTTGTAAATTTCCCCTCGCATTTAATAATAGCCGGATGAGATAATTGGGAAATTAATTGTATCTCGCTTCCATGTCAGTTCCAATTATGGGCTATATTTCACTCTACTGGAGATTATTGCCAGATTATTTTCTTGCCATGGCAATCTTCTCAAAACAGCAAGACAACTTTAGTCAACCTCGAAAAATTAAAAAAAAAAAGTCACTATAATTTTCTGTAGAGCCCACTTGAATATTTATTCTCTCCAGTCCTTTACCCCTCTCATTTTTTCCCTAAGAAAAGAAGATGCAAGCGTATGTGCCGTATTATGTAACTATTCATGGTGAGTAGATTCTTGTCTTCTAGACCAAGAATAGATAAAGAACAGCCAAAAAAAAAAAAAAAATAACAGCCAAACAGTGCCACAGCATAACACAATTCCTATGTACAATTTATAAAGAAGCAAAAATATTGGCAACAGTACTAACAATTTGGGAGGTCACCAAGCAAGTCTTGATCCGGTCCAAATCATCTCTCATCAGAACTTGGGTTTCCTGCAGTAACTAAGATCCTTCTTCGGAAACAGTACAAATTTGGAATGAAGTCAATTCATCGGCACAATCAGAAAAGTACACTTGATACCGCAAATGAAATAAATTTCACTATGATTTCAGATATTTTCCTATTGCAGTCATGTACATGATTACTTGAAACAAAAATGGTACTTATCAAAGATCGGATAATCTGTAAGTCTGGTATGAACTCAACTGAAACAAAGTCCTTTTTCCTTGAGAAAAAACTGGTCAAAATTATGCAAAGGACAAAAGACAAAGTGGACACGTGCACATAATTAAGGAACAAGCTACAGGAGGTTGTCAAGTTGTGTTTGCAGGTCTGGTATGGAAACCATGTTGATAATGCTCTCTATATCTTCACTTGAGTATTCTGATTTCAGAAGGGATTGAATTTGTATATGTGCTTCAACAATATTTGACCTGCATGAAAAAATAGGATTCCTAATTATTAGGAATTATGACATACAAGAAAAAGTTGGAAAGAAATCGGACATCGTCCAGTCTGTACATTGAATAGACCAATAGATAAAGAGATACAGAGAGGATATCTATATCGCCTCACCATACACCCAGATATTAGCATGTGGGTGTCATGAATTGGCCAGCAAGGTATTAGACCCAAATATATATGTCATAGAAGTTAGCATTAGGGGCAAATGAGTATCTTACTTTATTGGCTTGAAAAGTATTGCACGTGTTGATGGGTTCTGCAATGATACAGCTTCATCTTTGACATTACTTTTGGCAACTCTTTCTGAACAGCAGCATTAACCTGTCTCAAATGCATCACATGATACAGATGAATACCAAGATAATCACCTAAAGGCATACACAACTAAGATACACGCACAGGTACAACAATAACAGTAACCTTGGGGTGATTGCAGTTTCAGAAAATAACAAAATCACGAAATATCATTGAGGCCTTATTCTACTACCAAGTCTGTTAGGTTGCTTAGGTTGAGGCCAAGCAATGTGATTATGAGTGCACCGGAGATTCTCACAGAGACTATTTATTATGAGGTCATTGTAGCTATGATTCACTGTTTCACTAGCAACAAGTGATCTATTCACTACAATATACCTTCTCAATAAGCTCAGCCACCTTTTCTGGAGTGGCGAAAGCATGGTCCTTAAGTGGTTTTGCAATAGAAGATTCTATCTTTTGATTTTGTCCCCCAGAAGACAATGCAACTTTAACAGCTGTTACCTTCCAGCTCACAAATAAATTTGAGATTTCTAGTCAGCAACAACACCTACAAATTCTGTAGAATGAAAATTTAGTGAATGAATTTGCAAACGTGTGCTCCAATTTCCATCTGAATTTATTATTTACTGTCCACCAAGCATTAATTTCTCTCCTGCTTAAAGCAAGAGAGTTTTGTTTAATTTCTGTGCTTTATCTCCAGAATGGCAAGCAAATACTCAAAGGTCAACAAACCTTGGTAACAAAAGAAAGCATGGGATCCACAACAAGCTTGGTCACAGACATAATAAATTCCTCACATGTGGCTTTGAGGCTCTTCTCCAGTTCCTACACATAAAAGGTATATCATCATTGTTTACAATATACTGAAGGCTGTAATGAACATGTGTATAGTGCTTAAACTTCTGTTAAAAGTTCATGAAAGTTAAACAGCAAAAAAGCTTTCACTTCGAAAAGAAAACAAAGAAAAACCTTTGGATTCATTAGCTCATAGCCTTTATTGTTTCAGTTTCAGGAGTATCGTTATGATGCAAGTGCTAATTAATTCTCATTCAACCAAATGATTCTCGACAATTTAAGCCTACTATTTTAGACCAATGTTTTAAAACTCAGACCGGACAGTGAACCAGTAGAGCTTCCGGTTCCCGGTTTAACCGGTTCACTCAGCCGGGTCTCTGATCTATAGATAAATAAAACAACAGGAGTACTGAATAAAACAAATGCTACCCTGTTGGTTAGGACCTTTCTGCTTCTTACGTTAGGACCCAGGTTCAAACCTCAACACCTTCATTTTAAAAGTTTTCTAACTCTTTTGACTTCTTCAAAACAAAACAAGTGCTTAAAAATAAGAAACCCTACTATTTATCTCAATCTCTCCCACCTCCACCCTCCATCTTCTTCACCTCCCCTACCCCCTTCCCGTCTACTGTCCTCCCACTCCCTCCTCCATCTTCCCCTTCTCCTCCCTTCCATCCCTCTCCCCCAGCCTGCTCCTCTACCCCGCCTCCACCTCTCCTCCCTTTCCCTTCCCTCTTCCCCACCGCGTCTGCTCCGCCTCCTCCCTTCCCCGTCTCCGCTTCTCCTCCCTCTCCCCCTTCACTTCTCCGTTTCCACTTATTTTCTACCTTCCCTCTCCCCATCTTCCTCCCAGGCTCTTTAATTTGAGCTGTTTTAGATTAGGTTTTTGGGATTTTAGTTTTGTATTTTTGGTGGATTTTATTGTTTTGATTGGATATTTTGTGTTGGTGTTGGACCTTGAAGTAACAAGCCATGCCTCTGGATCTGAAATTTTTGATCTGATGTTTTGGGTTAAAAAACGAATCTAACTGGTTTTATCCGGTTCACTGGTTTTTATCAGTTCTTACCAGGTTTTTCCATTTCTGGGTTTTAAATGCAATTGGGCTGGTACCATAGCCGTTAAACTGCATTCGAACCATCCAGTCCAGCTTTAAAAACAGTCTTGGACAAGGATCCTCTCCATTTCTTTGTCCATTATTCTATAATCTGAACATACCATTAGTTTGTATCTCACTAAATAGATCATCAATATCCAAAATTCAATTAATTCGGAAAAGATTTCACCGTTGAATTGCGAGTCACATTTGGAAGGTGCAAAAATTTTCAAAATTTGATAAAAAATAAATTACTTAATCAAACGGAAAAACTCTATTATTTTCTTATGATCTTTTGCAAGGCATTTATATAAAACATGATTTAAATTATGAAATGTTTTGATTTTTAAAAAGAATTTTTAAATTTTATTTTTTAAGGATAAATGGAGGCTCCTCCATTTACCCCTAAATGGAGAGGATCCTTTTCCTAATATTTTATATCGCTGCGATAATGGAGACCAAAGCTTCTGGAGCTCACACATAGCTAGGAAAGGTGGACAAACATTTTTCTCCTTGGCTGTGACATTAATATCTGCTTGGTGCAAAGTTTTAGAAGATAAAGTCCATTGTGGAATGGTAGGATGGGCTTTGAAGAAGCACTTTTACATCTGATACATCTAAGATTCTAAAATATGGCTTGTTGTCTGGTAGAACAATCTAAAACTTACGAACCCAGCTGACATTTGTGTACCATGGAATGGACTTCTAAGATAAGTAGATTCCTCAGGAAGCACTTGTCAGTTTCTAACCAAACACGCCTACATTCTTAAACTGAAGTTAAAAACTCTGAGAGGAAAACATGCATACCACAAATTCTAAATTCTAGCATCAACCAACTAGAAAGTGACAAACCATGCTGCAGAGAAAAAATGTGCAATTCTCTATTACACACACTATAATTGAAATACCCAGATATATGCAAAGAACCATCCTCAAGAAAACACTTTCTCCTCCTACACAGATGCATGACCAATAGTGATAAATGACATGCAAGTCATTTGAAGTAATGAAGTGTGAAAAAATAAGTCACACAAGTACCTTCTTGGCATCAATTTGACTTTCCAAAATCCGTGGAGAGAGTGTCCTGGCCAAGGAAGTTGATCTTGACCAATCAAAAAGAGAGGCCTGACCCCTAAGAATCCTGGTCTCAAATGCTCCTGGAAGTGATACATGAATGCAAATGAAATTTGTCATACAATCAAAATAAAAGATAAACCATTCCCATTCCATAATCACTTTAAGAATTTATTAGATGTCCGTCACAATATGCGACCCCAGTTGAAGAATCATTACCACTTCTTGCACTCAAAGTCTCCCCTAGAGCATAATTGCAATTTAAGAGATTAGGCACACGGATATTAAAAGGTATGCACAAGTCATTAGCAATGAGTACATGACTTGAGGGTTCACTTTGCATTTTCTCTATCAATAGACCATATAGTAGATTATATTGAAAGCCCAGCCGTTCTATTAGGCTGGTTTCCAAATTCCGTCCACCACATTTGCAGCCTTGAAAAACAATCAAGTCCTGTATGCGATTACATTCTCTTTATTAATATCAGAAATCCTAGACATATTTCAGGTAATGACCAGAACTCAATCTGGTTGGTTTGCAGATGCTGTCGACTCATTTGCAACCTCAGGAACTGAGACTCTACCTTCGGTCAAGCCTACCTTTCAGCCACATAAATACGAGGAACAAGAGATAGATACATATACAGAATGCCTTGATTGCCTTATTACAGTTACAACAGACAAGCAATAGCCTTCCTGAATTTTTGTGTTTTTTTTTTTTTCCTCAATTAAGAAAAAAGTATCAAGTACAATTTTGTAGTACCAAATTCCTCCATCACTCAATCCAAAGAGAAATATCTTAGGTTTACTTAATTTATTGCAGAATCATCCGTTTTCTAATTTAGACAAATGAGATGAAATGAGCCCATTTCGTCAATGCCAAAAGATGAACTGGAGAAAGACCAGTTGATCCTAAATGAACCATCCACTCCTACAGTACTTTGATCTGGCTATAGAAACACGAATATATCAGTAGTCAAAGTGGATATTAGTCAAAATGGATACAAAATGAAAAATCACACATGAAGGGAGATGGGACAACAATAGTTTCAGTTTAAGAGATACTAACCAGCAAATGCAGAGAAATCAAGTTCCTTGTATGTTACTGAAAATTCTATCTCAAAGGGTGCGATCTGAAACCAAGTATCAGGATTAGGAAAAGTTATTGCTATGAAGGCTATTATTACAAGAATCTGAAGCAAAAAGGACAACCTGCTCCCTTAAGATAAGAAGATGCTTTATCAGGAAAAGTTGTCCATCCATCGGGGATGACCTTTTAACAATCATTTTACTAGCTTTCTGCAGCAAAAAAAGAGTTCAACATCAAGATTAAGGTTCTCCAGTACTTATATTCTATCACTTATAGTTTAGTGCGAATCATATGCACAAGAAGTTGACAACAAAGATTCCACCAAGGTAGTTCAAATATTTCTCACTCACTTGGATAGATACAGAGCAAACTTCCACTGCTTCCTGCAAGTGTTAGCAAAAGGAAGGAATATGAGTATTTAGGCAATATGACGAACAACTAGGAAAGACATCCAGCAACAAACAACTTGTTTACCTGTGCCAAGCCAGTGAACTCTACCGCTGATTCTAAAGAATGATACAGCTTTGACAGACATGATATAGTTTTCTCCAAGGGCGGGTACCAAGTTTTAGAAACATCTGAATTTTGATCAGTCTGCAGTTAGGTATTATGAGGAGAAAAGGCATTAAATTTTATTGAAATTATCTTTTATGCTAAAAACAAGGATAAAATCATATAGAAAATTTGTCTGCAAACTAAAACTGAAGGAATAAACCTTCTCTCATTAGACCTCAAGAAAACAAAATCTAATACAAAAACACAACTCATAACCTAAGCTCTGAGAATACCACTATCATTTCAATCCAAGAATAATCAATTAAACAATGTCTGATATATTTCTATTCAGCTGATTAAAGGTCACACAACTTCAGCTAAATGAGATGATTAACAATACAGAGAATGAGGTTCCAGATGAGCATGTCAATATTTGACAAGATCAGTCTAAGCAACATGTTTCCTACCGCCATCTTTGTTCTTGCATGCATGGAATTACTAACAGGAAAGAAGGGTTGGTTAAATGGCTCCTCCCAAGATGCAATTTTCTGGAAAGACTGTAAGGCTGAAAAAGGAATAGGGACCTTTCTCCCACTGCCTTCAAGTAGCAATGTAACTAGGAAAGACTCCTAAAAAGCTTACTCTTTTTCTGCAATTGACCTAGCCTGATCCTTCGTACTATTTTGGTCCCTTCTTTCTCAAAGTCGACTTTCTCCCTTCTTGCTTTAGTTTGATTGCAGCTAGAGCGCTTGACTAATATAAATAATCGACAAGGTAAAGGCTCTTCTTCTGTTTTACGAATCTACAACTCTCTTTACTGAGCAAGATCTAGACGGGCCAACCAATTCATTAATCATTAATGCACATCAACATTGTCACGAACTGACTTATTTTGACAATACAAGGAAAATCAACCATAATAAACGGATGCAGACTTCCAAAAGAAGCATAGACTTAAGAACGAAGACTTCACAACCATACAAATTAAGGGGGATGAACTTGTGGATAAATTGCAATGACCTTCACTCAATTTGCCTTAGTTAGAGAGATTCTCCCTTTTCTTTGTTTTCACGACAACTTCCATGTCATCGATGGATGGCAAATAGAATTAACACCACAGAGATAAGAAAAGCTTTAAAAGGAAAAAAAAAATAAAATGAAAAGGAAAAACAGAAAGATGTTTGAGCATGAAAAATGGAAACAAGCACAATCTAAAATCTGCTATAGAGTTTCATTTGAAGTTTGAAAGAGTTAAAGCCTATCTTACTCATTCTTGGAGGAAAAGAAAGATGCTGATAAAAACAAATATTATTGCAATTACGACATTTAATATCAAAAGAAGAGAATTACAGATATAGTTTCTGATTTCACTTCTGCAGATTGCTCCAGCTTCGAGGGGTAATCCAAATCTTCATCTAAAGGAAGATAATTTGCAATCTGAAGAGGAACAGGGGAAGGCTCAATTTGAAGTGACATTGTTTAACACATAGAGGTATAATACGTTGAAGGACCGTGTGCTCAACACTAGGAACAAATAGCTACCTCATCCCGGACATGTGTGCGAGCACGAAATGTCAGTCGCTCATGAACATCTGCTAAGATTCTATCTAAAGTAGGACGTAATCCGGCTAATGATTCACCTCGTCTACTTAACTGTTCTCCAAGAACCTCAACTTTGAGAATATCAACAAGTTCACAGAGAACGTCAAGATTTGTTTCATGAATAAGTTTTATACTTAATATATCATATAAGAAAGTACACCTGCAAGAAATAAGTGCCTATTAGAGCAAGACATAAGAATGCGGTATTCGACCTACAAAAGCCATCAAAGCAAAAGAAAAACAATTTTAATAAATATCGAAGAATAAATAGTCCACCTCCAAAAGCTGTTGTGAATTATTATTTACAGAACAAACTAATGCAAGCACCATGTTGATTCACATAATATAATACAATTACCAAAAATAGCTGTTAAATACGAAATGCTAATTAGTTCGAGAGACCTGCTGCATATACAACATACACAAACACCTTGAAAGTTATTCTAGTGTATTCTATCCACCAATAGCACTATTGTTGTTTTACTGATGTAATATAATTTAGTAAGCATATTCATTTCCCTAACCTAATCGTGTGCACCTTTCAGAGGACTAATATCCAGACACGGTATATTGATTGGGACTTCATCACTATTTCGGCAAATGCTTTGCAAGAATTAAAAATCTTCCCCTAGAACAGTATTCACAGAGAAGATCACAATAGAATCTTTACTTGGCTTATTCCCATCATGAAACAGCAAGTTAAACCACAGGAAAAGAAATGCTTTCTGAATTAGTGTGAAATGAGAGGAAAACACAACAACAGCAAAGAAGAAAAAAACACCCTAAAGTAATTCACTGGTAAAATAGTCTCCAATAAGATAAATGCACTACAGAAAACTGTTATGCTTAATATGACCAATAAAGACGGATGCAATTTTCTTTAAAATAAATTGGTCCTCTTAAGTTTCTGGCACCAATAACTTTTGCACCCTTACCTCAGAGTAGCAGGTTTCAACTCCAAAGAACAGTAGCCAACAGAATAGCACTTGAGGTAAAATCCGAATTAATCAACAAAAACATTTTATCAAAAGTTTCGTCACAACAAAGAAGTCAAGCACTTAAAAGTGGTAGGTGAAGGAAGAGCAATATGGGAGAAGGAAAATAAAGATGCAAATAGATCCGGAAGGACAAGCCAGATAACTCACAGAGGATCAATCAAAGGAGCCAAGCTTGAGATATCCTCCGAAGATGATGGAAAAAAGTGACTAAAAAGTTGATGCTCAAGCTGACACACCTACAAGTGAAATGTTTAATAGAAAATATATATATCTGCACCTTCTTTTGTGGAGCATTGTATGACAGAGCAAGACACTAGAAAGAATTAGTCAACGGGAGCATAAATAAAATATAGAAGGTAACGGCAGAAAGGTGAAAAAGAAAAGGAGCAGACTAAATCTCAATTACAAGTTCCCAAAGATCATCAGACATCATTGATGGTGATTCAAATCCTAAACTGCAATCCCTTCATGAATGTCCTAAGTCCTATTCATTCTCTAATTGCGGCTTTAATTTTCTTTTTCATTTACTGCAGCATATGTGGTACAATAAAACAAACAAAACTAGCAAATTAATCCAGAAACAATCCTACTGTAAGCTAGTAAATCGTCAACAGTCCTAGCAGTATTGTTTATACTCAAAAGACAATACATAAATCCCTAACTCCATTGATCATGCTATCAACAGTATGGCAGTAGTAGTGGTACAAAGTATACCCCAGGAAAGTTCCATTTAAAATTAGCATTCATCTCAGAAGTGCCCTCCATATTCCATATGCAAAGGATGACCAAGAAAAGAAAAGGAATAGTTTTCAACCAATGAAAAATGAGTAACTTCAAGAGTACCTGCATTAGATATGCACATCCTGATCTAGTCAAAGATGACAATTCTTCTTTCTTAGAAAATTCTGAGATCCGTTGCTGTACTATGCCTCTAATTAGACCTACACAATATCAAGAAAAGGCATACTTAGTTCAAAGACAATTGACAGCAGAATGATAAAATGTTAAATAAATGAAAGAAAATGTTGAAGTAAATAACACAAAGAAGTTTTCTGCTCACCAAGGAAAGACGCTGTTCACAATATAGCTTGTGGCATTCTGCAAGAATTTGAATGTATTCTTTCCTAGGTCTTCTGCTTTCAATCTCCTCCAATACTGGCTTAAGCTGCAAAATGGTTAAGAGTTGACATAGCAGGTTTAAAGCATCACGTTAAGACGATCTCTTGACCCACTTCAAATAAGTTGACATAAAGCCACAACAATGAAATAAAAGAGGACAAGAAAAAAAAAAAAAAAAACTTGCCTCATTTGCTGCTGCCTTGAAGCGAACATAAATAACAGAAGCTTCAACACCTTCAGATACAGCTGCTTTGCCGCTAGCACTGCTTCGAACAGCTGCTTGGACCTAATGAAGACAAAACATATTCATCGATAAGCTCACTTATTATCTACAACTAAAAACTAGAGGTAGTAAATGAAAGAAGAGATGCAACATAAACCAATTTTACCTGAGAAGAAGCATTTTTAAGAAGAGAAAGAATGTGAGAGCGAATCATTGACAGCGCTCGAGACTGTCAAACAGGCAAATAAGAAGATTGGTTCCTTGGTTTCAGAAAACATAAAAAGGAACAAAATAGAAAATCTGAGATGATTCCCGTGAGGTGCACTTTACTTGATGTGAAAGAAGGTATATTGACACAAACCTGTAGTTGCCGAAATTTGACCAAGTAAACATTGCACTCTGCGTACTGGGGATTACTTTCAACATACCTAACCACATACACAACCAAAAAGAATATAAAATAAAATAGAAACAACAATAGTACTTCAAGATGGGTAAGTAACAACTTCAGAATCTCAAAAAGAGAATATGCATTAATAATACTTCCAACCCGCTCCATGACCCAGAATAATCTATAAGGGTCATTGAATAACATCATTATGAAGAAGATTTTCCAATTAATTTACCAGGTTTATTTGTTTTATCATATTTTTTCCCAGAACAGATTTGCAACTATTTCCAAGGTCTTAAATCTCCAGAGAAGAGTTCCTATCTAGATCGATGTATTTTAAAGGCATTGACAAAATTACCACATTAAACACGGAAATTTGGTGATACATTAAAGAAAGAAAGATATTCACATTTTTTTTCAAAGGTTTTTGTTACTTTTGGAAAATTGTAACGAATTAGAAAGGCTAACGCTAAATAAACATGTTAAAAGATGCAGATTGACGATGCAATTGACATGAAAATGTAGTTTGATTTTCATGGCCGGTATGATAAAAGGGGTCTGTTAAATTGCCACATATACCATTTCCTTGTCAAATTTCTATTTCTCATAAAATGTTTTTGACAAATTCTCCATCTAAAATATCATTATCAGTTATCAAGTACTTCTGAAAAACTTGGAACTTCAAAGCTCGATAAAATTGTTATTGTTGTTTTAATGATCTTCATAAACATTACAACATCCCCGAGTGGTGCAAAATGACAACCTAAGCATCTAATGCTCAAATTGATAAATTCACTTACGATATGCATTCATCAAGTCTCTTGAGCAAAGGAAGAAAGTTCTCATTGCCAACATTCATGTTTGGAGAGTAAAAACTGGTAGCAACCTGAAAACAAGAGTGAATCAAGTTACAAAAAATTAGCAGATATCAGTTAAAAACCGGTCTAAAACTACAGTAAAAAAAATTGAGAAAGGCTGCCAGCCTCCGGAATTCTTGTATAACAAGATAGATTATCCTTATATACATCTCAATATGAAAGGGGGAAAACTATATAATTCAACTACAAGGACAAGGATATAAGTTCAGCTAAAGGAACTCAGGCAAGATAAGAAGACAATGAAAAAAAATGCCCATGATTTTAATGTGAAATTGAATGATCAAGTAGCCAAATAATAAAGAGAAAACAAGTATATTCCTTGATATACTTGTTTCTTAGAAAACAGTTACCTGATATTGAACTGCCTTTCAAGATAAGAGAGGTACCTCAACAACTACTTGGCATAAAGCCTTCAATTCATTTGAGATTAGACCTCTAATACCTAGTTGTATTGTGCCACTTTTTAAAGTCTTCAAATTCAATTCTGTATTTATACTTTTGCATATACTCCCTCCGTCCATTGAAACTGTCACGCTTTCTATTTTGGGATGTCCCAAAAAATATGTCCCCTACCAAAAACGGACAAGAGTTTTCATTCAGTTTCTCTGTTTTACCCTCTCAATCTCGGCAATCTATGGAGTTAAGTCATCACTTTTGGCCCATGCATTCATTACTCATGTGTTGGAAAACTTTTTATGAACATGCGTGTCTAGAGTAAAAACTAGAAGTTAACTTGATAGAAAGTCCAACGTGCAAACCACGCATTGAAGTACTAATATGAATGTTTAACACAAGGAAAAGTTTGGGCCCCACCATTTAGTAGCTACTAAAACTTTTGAAATTTGAACAGCATCAAAATCTCCAAATGATTACTCTATTGCACACGTGAAGAGTTTGACTGAAGGATAAAAAGGAAAGGAAAGTAAAGAAAACACATTGTGTTGACACTGTTGATTAAAAAAAAAAAAAACACGGATTTCTAAACACGACAAAATTTTCAGGACAGAGGGAGTACTTACAAAATATGTCTTTTCAGGTCAAATATATATATATATATATACACACACACACACACACACAAGTACACACACACAAGTAACTGCACTAATCTTCCAAGCAGGTAAAGCTGTTTTCAAAAAATTTGCATCATAAGATTATCTTTCAGTACCAGCCAAACAATCTAATCAACAATGAATTTTCAGTTAAGAAGAACCTGCCTCTCTCTGAATTAAAGCAACATGGCAATTGATCTATAAACAAGCAAATGGTGTTCAAACCTTACATTCTCCAATTCATCAAAGTAGTTGAGCTTACTATGCAGTGATTCTGCAAACTCAATCAATCTCTGCTTCTCCATAAGCTGTAAAACAAGGAACAACTAGGTTACCAAGGAATTCAAGCGATGAAAGTGAAGTGCTTCTGATTTGTACTTCTACAAATTTCTTGGTTTTGAATTGTGACAGAGAATCTATTTTCCAACAACTTCCTTTATAATGCATAAAGAAAAAATAACAGAAGGACAAAACATTAAAGAAAGAAATGTACAGATCGCGTAACAAACAAACCAAGCCTTAATCCCACTACTACAGATCGCCTACTTTTATTAAATCACATTGACAAAATAAATGCATACAAAAGTGATTACTAATTAAAAAACTACTACAGCAGATGTTTTTAACCTATCCAACATAACACAAACAAAAGATCACAATCCCAAACCTTCCTTACTAAGGTTTTGAAGAGTTCAAAACAATTAGAAAGATATGCGCTTGGTTAAGCTATGCGCTTGGTTAAGATTGGTGAACAACAGATACTAAGAGGAAGGATGAGCTTACCAGTCGATCACATGCATCATGAAGAGTTTTAGTCTTTGTTGCCACTGCCTGCATATGCTGTAACTGCAGGTCATTGAATAATTCGAGGGTTTCATCCACCTGGACGTAATGCAGATTACTTTAATATTAAATTAAACAGGACAAGAAGCACCAACATTGAATTCAACCAAAGAATCAAACTTCAGACGTTTACTAAAACCAGCAGAGGAACCAGAAAGCAGAATGATATTTTCTGAGACAGTTTCTTTACCTGATGAAGTATGCCATCACATGTCTGTATCTGATCTGTTAAGGTGTTCACATAATGCTGATACTTTTCTTCTGTCTAAACGAAGGAAAAATCAGGTATAGCGGCATGAAAATTGTAATCAAAAGACAAACACGCAAATGGAAGCCAATGCTAACCTCTGATTTCATTGCTGCTTCAAGGTCTGTGAACCATTTATAAAACTGTTCCAGATAAAGAAAGCAAAACATTATAATCTAGTTGTTTCAGGAGTTTAGCAATAGCAAAATGTCAGGAGTTTAGCAATAGATGAATGACATAAAAAATAGTGTTATTTGGCTATAACTAATTCAACATAATCCAGCTGTTTCAAACTTCTGCAAGCAAAACAATCACTCTTAACTTTACCCGCATTCCATGTGCTAATGAAAGGAGTAGAAAAGGGAACAGGAAATTAGGTCAAAAAACCCAGGAAATAGTAATCAAGGAATCAGTTTTGCACGTGAACCCAACTAAATGCTTTGTCTCAAGAAATGGCAATTCAATGTTAATACAATTTAAAAATTAACAAATTTATAAATCACCCATTGGACACACTAGTGTTGGTCTTGATGTCATCCCATAATGATCTCATTTCTTGCCATCAGTATATTGGCTCCCTTGATTTATTGTTGGAACTAATAAAGTAACTAAACTTTTATCAGGTTTATGTACACGAGAGGTTTCTGTATTTAAGAGGCTCTTCTTCTATGTTACTACAAGACATATCTTCTCAACAAAATGCAGTGAAAATGCAACTGATAGATATAATTGTGTATGTGGCCAGAATAAAATCTGACTTACATTCCCCACCTGGTTGGTATTGACCAAGACAGTCTCAATGGCGGCTGAATCTTCAACATCACTCTGCTTTGTTGAGATGGACAGACCATTATCCTCTCCTGTCACATGCTCTTGGGACTTGTGAAGCAAAGCATGTTCTTTACTTGCAACGAAAGAAAAGGAAAAAAATTTAAAGGAGAAAGTTGATGAGGCATCAGTACACTCACTAAATTGGGTGGAAATGGCCGATCAGCAACTGCATGAGAAAGTGCTTGTATTGCTGCCTGCTGTTGTTCTGTCAACGGAGCATTCTACAAAAAGAAACAACATATTCAAAAAGGAAACAAAAGCTAAAAGGGGTTTGATAAGATTCAACTTAAAACCCCAAATTTCACAAGCCACATTGCATGGACACGGAAAGGATGCCGAAAAATTGAGGTAGATTATTTGAAACCTAAGTAATTGCACATAATGGACAAAGGCTATTGCAAAATGGTTCCATAAAATTATAATGAGTAGTCTCATAAAGAAGGTCTCCAAAATGTAAATGCATATAAACAGTCTCACTAAATAGGGTTGGCTGCATGAATCCTACTACGCCATTGCACTCTGTCATCAATCATTTCCTCATTAATTCCTAGATGGTCTATATCTTTCTTACAAGTTACTCATCACCAAGTTTTTTTCGATCTTCCCCTACCCCTCTTACATTGACTACTCTCTCTAAAGTCCACTCTCCTGACAGGCACCTCTACTGGTCGTCTTAGCACATAATCTAACCACCTTAAGCGTGTTTCTCTGATCTTCTCATTGATAAGTGCTACTCCAATCTTATCCCGAATATGCTCATTGCATATCTTATTCATCCTAATATACCCACACATCTATCTTAACATTCACATTTCTGCTAGATGTGTCTTTTACTTGTGCGTAATTCGCTACCCAACATTCAGATCCATAAAGCATCGCTAGTCTAATGGCTGTTCTATAAAATTTAGCCTCAAGTCTTAAAGGAATTTTGTGGTAGCATATTTATATTTCCGATGCCATTCTCCGTCTCATCCAATCTGCTTGTATCCAATGTATAACATCCCTATCTATACCACTATCACTCTGAAGAATTTAACCTAAATACTTAAAATGTTCACTTACACGTATGTCTTGATCTCCAATTCAAACACCTACTCTATTCCATGTGCATTCTTACTAAATTTCAATTCTATATATTATGGTTCTCACCTACTAATTCTAAAACCTTTTAACTAAAGTGTCTCTCTCCAAACCTCTAGTTTAGAATTAACCCTTCTCGTGTCTCATCTACTAAACCAATGCCATATACAAACAACATACACTATGGTACTTCATCCTGGATGTGCTGAGTTCTCTTAGCATAGCCTATCCCAAACCCGGTAAAGGAGGAGGGTTGCGTTAGGGACAACCAGCGTAAAACTTTGTCAATCTTATGAGATGAATCCACTACGATAAACTGTAAATGCATATACCGAAAAATAAAGATTAGAAGAAAACAAAAAGGAGGTGTCCTTGCATTTGATAATTCAGTGTATAGAGGTGGAAAGTTTGGGAATTCTCTAAAACTAAAGACATGCAAGTGCACAAATGGAATTGGATTCATCCATACTGTCATACATGCATACCTCCACACGCCCATCCTATCCACCTCAGGGCACCATAGCACGTCCAAAAGGGGACAGTAGAAATTTAAGTATCTAGTATCTAACCTCACTTCCATACGTGATTCGGAAATACCAATCACCTTTTATACAAGAAAAAAAAGATAGTGAGACCAAGCAAGAAAACCATACAAGCTAAAGTTTCTTCCTTTTTATAACTCCAAAATCATAGCAACTTCGGACCCCAAAAACATGAATTTAGCAGCCAAACGAACGTGTGGACTCTAAATTCTCAAGAAATAACAACATTCAATAAGTCCCTTACAACAAAGCACAGCAGACAAGCTAAAGTTTCTTCCTTGCTATACCTCCAAATCAAAGCTTAAAAACTTGCATTTCAGCAGCCAGAAAACGAACATATGAACTCAAATTCTCAAAAAAAATAACATTAAATTAACGTCCTTCAAATTCTTGGCAACTTCATTATTCTAACCAATCACAAGCCCTATGATTACGATAAACAAATCAAGAACACATGCACAATCATTTCATGAAATTAATCGAAATTGACTAATGTATAACACTCAGATCTCAAATTTTTTATCTTAAAAAATAGATCTAAATAAAAACTAAATTCAGCATATACTAATCAAAAACAGAATTCTTATCTCAATTGCAAATGAACAATTAAAAAAGGAAGAAGAAGGAGAAGAAAGGCATACGTTTTCCCAAGTAGAAGCGAAGTTATAGCCTTTGGAAACAGCGCCGGATTTTGGAACTGCAACGCTTAATTTTGTCGGCGTCGGAATCTTCGGCGTCGACGTCGACGTCGTCGTTGCAGCCATTCTTCAGTTGCAGATTTTGTTTGGCAGAATAAATTTAAATTAATTTAATTTTTAAAAAAAATAGAAAATTCTGCGCATTGGGGATTTAATGTGGAGGAGGAGGAGGAGCTTAGAACAACCACTCTACGCTTCGGCAATGTCGTGGAGTTTACTTCACAAGATTTAGATTTATGCTGCAGTGATGGTTGTACCATGTGCACTTATGTTTGGACTACTTTATTTCGTTAAAAAATAAAAGGTTAATAATACTTTTCTCCCTAAACTAGGGATGTAATTATATTTTATGCTCTAAACTAAAAAATCATACACTTTATCTGCATTCACATTCTTCATTCTTTAAAAATTTTAAAACGTTCAGTTAAATAAGTAAAGTATTATTTAGTATTATATTTTGATTTTTTTATTTATTTAATTTTGATGTTTAATAACTATAAAATAAATAAAAAAAATAAACTATAATAACAAATTGATGTTTTTGACTTTAAAGAGTGATAATATAAAAAAATGACGGCTTAAATTATATCCGATATTACAATTTACCAGATTAAGCTTAATATTAAAAGTGTGAAATAGTAAGAAACATAAAAAAAATCACAAAAGTTTTATAGAGAATATATTGCAACACAATACAAAGAAAAATTTTCAATAGAAATAAATTTATTTGGGAATTGTTTACCAATATAGTCAAACATTCAAATTCGAAATAATATGAAATGAAATTAAAAAAGAAATTTTTTTATCAAAAAAATATTAATATGGATTATATTAAAATATTACATAGTTTATTTTTTTTATTTTTAAATAATTATTACATCACTATCAAAATTTAAATACATAAAAAAAAATATAGTATTAAAAGTGTTTTAGTCATTTAACTAGATTATTTTGATAGTTTTAAAATTTGTGACGGGTGAATAGTGTCAAATGGGGGGCAAAATGTTTATTATTTTAATTCAAGGGGTAAACTGTCTAGTTCAGGGGCAAAGTGTTATTAACCCTAAAAATAAATTGCTCTTTTCTTTTGGGCAAAAAAATAAAAGACATTGCTCTTTTTACTACTGTAATTAGTAGTATTTCTTTTTTGACAAAATTATTGTGTAGGATAATTTCAACTTAAGTATTAGTAACATTTTTTGTTCTGTCCTTTAATTTTTTATTCGTTTATATACTTGAATTTAATTATTTATAATTTTTTGAATTTGGCTCAAAGGATGATATATTTCAGTCAAATGAAATATTTTGGTTCAGCAGTTATAGGAATGTGAATTGGAGAAATTATGGGCAATTATACTACTATCTTTATTCACGTGATTCACTAAAATTGCCTCTGATTGGTTGATAATTACGATATAATATTTGCATTGGAATTCTTTTTTTAAAATTATATTAATTGCATAGATTTTTTTTTTCTTTGTTTGTCCTTGCATATACTCTGATGTATTAATTTAGTAAATAAAAATATATTTTGAAATCACAAAAAAAAAAAAAAAAAAATTATACCAATTAGTGTCTTCCCAAGAAAAGAAGACAATTATCCAATGTCTTCCTAAGAAAACGAAAACCAATTATCTATTACAAAATCTTCATACAAGACTTCGTTTTGTTCTATCTGAAAATTCTGTAACATAAAAAATGAACTTAATCTAACTTACAAGAACCAATAATGTGATAACTTTTTACATGTGTATAAATTTAGATGCTTATTAATACAAGAGAAATATTTCAAAATATTATTAAAAATGATGTGTCATCAATTTAAATTCGCACATGTAAAGAATTTTCTGCATCATACGTATATGTAGATTAATCCATTATTATTTTTTTTCACCTGAAAGTTTTTGCATATTCTAGCAATAAGTTATTGCTCAATTAATATGTTTCATTGTCAAGCACTCTAATTAAAAGATAGTTTATGAGCTGTCAAATTTTCTTCTTTGAGAATCATGTGAGAAACACAAACCACCCTTTTCTAAACTTAGGACCTATATTTTTGTCTTATTTTCTTCTCGTCAGAACATTTCCTTCTCCAAACAAGTTATTAACAATCTAAAACTCGAGAATCTAGTAGTAAAAGAAAGTTTATACAGAGCAGAAACATGTTATGGAAAACAGGTCTTGAAAACTGAATTTGCAAGACAATCTTCAAGGCATACATTTTCTAGCCACAAGAAGAAACCTGCACCAAGATATAGCAGCAGTAACAAACGTGAACATGTGGGCTACATTGTTCTTCTTTCTGCCTTCTTGTAAACTGATTCACAACTAAAATGATACAAAAACAGATCTTTTTTGCAAAAAGACATTCAAAAGTGAATGATACTACACCGATTACAACAGAGTAAAAAGGCTAGACTGAAAATGAAATGGCCTGCCAACATTCAATCAAGAAGATCAGTCCTTGACATCAGTTACGCCTTCTGGAGAGATTTGAAACCTCGCTTCAGCTTCAGCTAAACACGGTGAGCTTATTACTTTACAAATACGCTCTTCTGCTCTTCCCTTCCTAAGAGCAAGCCTGTCAGCAGGATAAAGTGTTTGTTAGTTTTCAGCAATTTATCGAGTACAAATGACGAAAAGCATTAAAGAACCTGGTTGTTGTAGCATGGGCCATAATGTTACCGGACCAATTGGTTTGATTTGGGGCCCAGCGAAGATGGCAGAACCATCCACTTGGGCAACAACTTGGTTAGTAATCACTACTGCAACACCAAACTGCAAACACAGAAGGATGGTCACATGTACCAGACATACCCAGTTGACTGAGGATTATGTTCTCAATACACGAGCACAAAATAACTTCAGCTAAAGCTGAGTTTAGACAGAAAGGACTACCTCATCTGCTAATTTCTGAAGGCTCCTCAAGAACTTCGCAAGATGCATTTGCCTAGCAGACAACTCCCCCCTTCCAGAGAAATCTGTCCTATAAAGGGCTGTAGCACTATCCACTACCATAAGAGCAAACCTGTATCATAACAACATAAAGCATAAATTAATTGTGCTCCAAACTTAACAAAGTCTGATGAATTGGCAGATGAAAAGCAAACAAAATTTGAGTTTGGCAAATTGAAGTTAGAAGAGGTAAAAATAAATAGTTCAAAACGGTAAGCAAATGAAAATAAAGAAAGATGGTACCTGGTCTCTATCATCATTGAAGCTGCTTCAAGCAAAAGCCTTGATTGATGATCAGTGTTATATGCTCGAGCATAGGCCACATTCTCCAGAACATCGGCACCATTCAACCCAAATCTGCAAGAATGAACACCAACAAAATCCAAAAGATGTTAAAAAGAAATAAAATGAAACAGAGCCTTTACTATTGATATAGATTTGTGTCATTTTATATTACTTATCTAAGGTTCACCAAACCTGTCTGCTATCTGTAGAAGTCTCTGCGGCCTGAATGTTCCCTCAGCGTCAATGTACATTGCTTTCCCCTCACCACCCCCTTGGTCTAATGGAAGCTGTAATACCCAATTAAGTATAATTAAATAATTTGAGATCATAAATAATAAGATAGTATAGGCTAATTGATTGGTTTTGAACACGAAGGTCAAGGTTTTACAGACTCAATAGCCATAATGGAAAACCATGCCCTGTACATTGTTCTTTGTTTCTGCATTTGTATTGCCCAAATTTGAAGCCCATGATACGGAGAAAAAATTAATCTGCCAACACTTGCAATTCCAACATCATTTTGTTGCACAGTTTAATTATGCAAAATTTAGTACCACAAAAAGTTCTATTTAAGGGGAAGTATAGAACACTGTGTGTTAGGGTGTTTACATGTTGAGTAAAGACACAGTCATCTTACTTGGCAAGTGACACACAGTGTATGACATAGTTGAGTCTTTCCAGAACGAAACTCCCCATATATCTCAGTGATGGATCCCGTTTCAATTCCTCCTGTCAAATTTCAATTGTGATTTTGCCAGACTACAAAGTTATAATAATAACTTAGATAAACAGAAGTCTACCTTCTAATATCTTGTCAAGTTCTTTTGATCCAGTAGCAATCTGAATGATTTCAAGCCTCTGTGCATGGAGTTGGCTGGCACTAGTAAAACCCAGAGGCACCAGCTTTGATGCTGTTGATATACAACCAAACTCAATTCACAATTCGAGATAAGCTGAATGAATAAATATATGTTTAGAAGTCATATCATTTCATTAGCAGATAAATGCATATTGCAAAAATAAACAACTGCAATAATAAAGAAAGAAGCCGACATGCCTGCCTCGATTATCTTATCAACTTTAGCTTCACTGATCCCTTTTATTTGCAACAGTTCCTTCCTTGGAGAGTATGTAACAGATTCGACAGTGCATAAGCCGGCATCTTTAAGCTTTTTTATATCAAGAGCAGCAATTCCAGATGCCTTGGAGTGAAGAGTGAAAAAGGACAAGGAACAATATAACCATCAGCAATAGTTTTAGGCTAAACTCATGTCATGCCGAATAGATTCATCAAATCGAGCAGTTTTTTTCCCACGATCAGCAATAATTAGTATAACAGAAAGAAATCTCATAAAAAAGTCACAATCTTGAAAAACAAATAAAACATCATTTCATCAAATGCAATACAAATAAGAATGTGTATTCTGAAAATCATCCAAGAAACTAATACACCAGAAAAATACTATCACAATTATGAGAACCCATTTAGCCCAAGAAAACATTCAAACCATCAACTAATTGGAGCACAAGATTACCAAAAATCTATCTAATTAAATAAAATAACCTTAAAAAAAATTAAAAAAAAAAGAAGAAAACCCATTTGGGCAAAATGAAAGATAACCCATTTCAGTATAATACATAAATAATGTATAAAAGATGAAAACTTTAGCAAGAAATGAATCATGGGATTAGGATTTTTTTCTTTGGGTATTTTTTTTTTTTTCAATTGGGGAGAAGGTGGGACAGAGAAAAATAGGGGGAAAAGGACCTGAAGTTGTTCAACAGGGAAAGGGCCGTGCTGAATCTCTTCACGTTCCTCTTGGTGTTGTTCTTGAACCATTTTCTGCTTTCTCTGCTGCTCCATTTCTGCAAGTGTTGTAGAGAGAGAAAGTAATGGTGGTGGACAGAAATGGGGGTGGGAAAAAGTAGTAATACAGTATTTCAAAGGATTTGGAGGCGCCAAAATCTAGAGAATCACAATAAAAGCTTACTAAGAAAGCTAAAAGCATAAGGGCTATTTAGGGGGAAAAGATTGGGCCTAAAAACTTGGATTGGTAAAAAGGCCTCTTACTACTTTAGTCCTAACCACGGTTCGCCCCTTCATAGTGGAGGATCTTTTTATTTATTTATTTATTTTTTCCTTCATCTTTAACTAATATTTTATAATTATTCTTTAAATTCATTTCTTATTCACCTTTTATCATATAAGTACACATTTCATAAAGTAATTATAGTAATTATTTCAAATTATATCCTGAATAATATGTTAAAAAGTAATTGTCCAAACTATACCTTTTATGTTTGTAAGTCATTTCGACCTCCATTCTTGCTTGTAGTACACCACTTGAGGTCTCTCTCTTTTTTTTAGTTGCATTTGGCAACTTGTCCATCCAAGGCTCTGAGATCACAGATAGAAGACGGAAGTTTCCTTCGGTACTCCTTGAGCCTTGATCTATGTTGTTGGGTTCGAATCGGTCACCTGTGATAGTACAAGATCCAAGTCGGAAAGAAGTCCTTTAATATGATGAGAAGAAGGGGGCGCCCTCTTTTCCACACCAATCCTTCTAATGAGATTAACGGGTGCCCTTTAATCCCTATTTGTCTGACTGTTGAGAGACAGGTAACTTTTAGCTTTATTATATGGAGTGACCAACTGTTGGTGAGTTTTAGACTTTCAGCTTTACTATGTGAAATAACGTTATGTTTTCGGGTCCATATATGGTGTACTTATAGGAAAATTCTCTCCTTATTTTAAAGAATTTGTACGATACAATATTAAATTTTTTAAAAATTTACACAATACATATTTTAAAAGAACAACAAAATAATTTTTCAACCAGACCGTAAAATTCCTATTACATTTGACAAATAGAATTTATCATGTATTTTTTACTTTGGTAGCGATTGGAGGTTTGCCCTGATTATAATCTTAAAATCTTCTTTTAGCTATCAAGACGACTCCTCCTTGCGTCAACATTCATGTACTAGTCATTAAGTCACCAGGCAACTATGGGATTTTTGCAGTTACAAGAGGCATAAACACCTGAAGTTCAGCAATTCCTGCAACTCACAAATTCACAATGGCTAGATAGTTACTTTGTTACAGTGGTCGAATTTCATTCCTTCTTTCTCATCTTCAACTCCCATACCCTTTTTCACCCCCAAACTGCAACTGTAAATTTGATACATAAAAGTCAATAACGGTCAACTGACCTACATCTTTTGCTGCTGTTTTAAGCGACAGGGGAAAGGAAAAGAAGCCTTCCATTCAACCACATTACAATGCCCAAATATATTCCAGTCACTTTCAATAAAAAAGAGAGAACACAGAATGAAGAGAGCACTAAGGTGAACGAAGCCTTGAACTGCAGTTGCGAGTTTAGCGACCTTTTCCCCAGTCTTGATCTTATCTACAATTTGCAATCTGAGTGTACCTCAACTCTATCCCATCCTTTATCTCTGGCTTTGGTCAAGGCAAATGTGATTGCAAGATGACCAAAGCCGAAGCTCCCTCCACTTGGAGCCTCTCCACACCAAATTTCAGGTGCAACCCATACAGCTCTGACTTTACCTTGACAAGCCCTGATCTGCCTGTGTTTTCCTTCAAAGTTGCAAGAGAGATTAATTTGATAACATCCAACAGTGGAAGCAGCCATTTTTTCTGGAAGCAGGGTATATTCAAATCTTTTTTCCCTATGGTCTTCCTCCACCTTCGCCCATTCTTTCACTAAGTTTTTTACCCCCTTAGTTTCTCCCAACCACAACTATAGCTCCATTCATTCCTTGCCTTCCATATTGCCACAAGAAGTTTAACAGTCAAGGCTATTTATTCCTCCCATTGCATTAGCCAAGTCCTCAGATGCTAAGTGAAGCATATAATGGAAGTTTCAAGATATACCAGCCAGAATACTCTCTAGCCTTTACATACTGCAACCCATCAAACACAATGGTCTCTGAGTTTTGTAAAACCATATAGCATATGTCAGCAGACTACAACACCATCAATTTGTTCAGAGGACGAACCTAGCTGAACCACCTTCTTCATAATGATTGTTCCCATGTTGCTATGATCAAAATAGAGAGGTCCTAATAAAATATGCAACCACAGAAATCATGGGCAGTGTGTTAACAATTAAAAGATCAATTCTAGAACATCCTGAATTATAGTTGTACAATATGCAATCCCAAACCCACCTTCTGCATCTAATAGAGAACTTTATGAACACATTGAAATGTGGAGCATACATTACGTAACATATTGGAGCAACCCTAGATTGTAGCATAGTGCCAAACTGGTGCAAACTTTTGCCTTCTCTTGACAGTAGCTGTTTTCTTGCTTGCTTCCTACTAAAACTTCTTTTAAGCTAGCAATTTGTTTCTCCTCATCTTTGTAGAAGTCATCCTCTTCAACTTTAGCTCAGACTGCAAAACTACACCAAAAATTTAACTAACTTAAACCAGGAAACATATATGTAACTGGCCAAGAGAACACTATTATCCCAATAATGCACCACGAATGGCAGAAGTACCAATTAGGCACTTAATGGCTACTTGGAAGGATTATCATCATCAAAAGAACAACAGAATCATAATAATTTGCAGAATAACTGGTGTCTACTTTGTCTCTATTTTGGAATTTCAGGTATTGACTACACTTTCAAATATCTGTTATATATATATATATATATATATATATATATATATATATATTCACATTCTGTCTCTTAAGTTAGACTAAATGTGTATAAGCACATAGAAAAGAAAAAAAAAAAATCAGAAAACAGTAAAACATGATAGAGTAAAAGTTAAATTGATTGATAAAGACCTAAGCAAAATTAAGTCGAGATAAACCATAAAAATCTAGCAATTTCCAGAATTTAAGTAACAGTAACATTTCTTTACTAATTTATTTTAACTGATCAACCTTTACAAACATTTACCTGATGTAAGATTCTTATAGTTCAGAAGCATTGGCTTACATTATATGGGTCCTAGAATTAGGAAGTCAATCATTGAGTATCTACGAACTATTCCACCCTATTTTACAGAACTGCTAACACTTTTTTTACTAGCATGAATAACCACAATCAACCAAACCCCTTTCCTGAAATCCATCTACTGCCTCCCAAAAGAATAAGAGAAGTAAAGAGTAGGAAAGACAATAAAGACAAAGAAGAAACAGAATAGGAATGTCTCTGCCATGCTTTACTGAAAAAGTGGTTGAAGACAAAAGATTTTACTTTTACCCTTTTAAACTATAATTCGAATAGGTGGAAAGATTGATGAATTTTTAAACATTAAGAATCCAGGGAAAAACCTTAAAACAACGCCATACAATCACAGGATATTTCTTCTTCATACAATCTAACTACCTCTTTGGCAGCAAGGGGGAACTGTCTCGTGGTGGGAGAAAAACAAGAGAATACGTCCAGGCATTTGTGACAACATACTTGCGTTTCATCATCCTAATGGACTAACAACCCAACCAGTAATTGGATTTTGCCTCCGAATTCTAACAGTCTTATGTGAACCACTTTGCAATCGTTCAATAATGGCATAGGTTACCAAATCTGGTGTCAAACACTGTTGTTTGAGTTTTGCATACAAATCCACTGCTGCTGCAGTCCTCCCACACCGCTCAAGACTGTCAAGTAGGATATTGTATGTCACAATATTTGGAGAACAGCCTTCTTTGAGCATCTCATCGAAGAATTGACAAGCCATCTCAATTTTATCTGCCTTACCAAAACATTCAATGATGGTGCTGTATGTGACGACATCAGGATTCAAACCCCTCTCTTGCATCTCTCTCAATCTAACATGTGCTTCATCCACATTTCCATTCTTACCAAGACAATTAATTAACGAATTGTACGATATGATATCAGGTCTGCAATCACTGTCCTCAAGCTCTTCAAAAATTTTGATAGCTTCTTCAACTTTCCCAGCTCTGCCGAAGCTAGAAATCAGAATGTTGTAAGTGAATATATCTGGTGAAGGACCATCTTGTTTCATTTTTTCAACTCGAGAGATCACTAATATGGGCAATCTCTTTTGATTTTCCTAGAGCAGATAGAACCATGTTATGCATGAAGGTATCGGTAATTATACCCTTTTCATGCATCCTACTCAGTAAGTCTATTGCTTCTGTCATCTTCCCGGCACTGCACAAGCTCTCTAACATGGACCTATAAGCATCCTTGTCTCCCTTATCATGGAAGCTCCACATGTTGCAAAACAGCCTGTGGGCTTCACTAGCATGGCCAAGTTTGCTCAAGGTTCTCACAAGATATGCATAAATTGACTTATTCATGTACTTACTCGATATTTTCACCGCCTCATCAAGTCTACCAAGCTGACCTTTTGCAGCCAAAGCATTTAGAATGACACCATATGTGAATTCATTGGGCCGGCAATTATTTTCCACCATCTTAGAAAATAAAAAGAGCATCTTGTCAATCATCTGACTCTTAGCCATTGCTTGGATCATAGTATTGTAAGCAATTAAATTTGGTGAACAACCCTTTGAAGAAAGACAATAGCATTTCCTGAAATAAGGCCAGTGATTCATTAGGCTTTCCTAAATTTCCAGTCATTCTTATCAAGATTGTGTATGTATATTCATCAGGTTTACAATGCTTCTGTTTCATGTCTTCAAAAACCTTGTAAGCCTGGTCAACCTGCCAACACACCGCATATCAGACTACTTTTATTTCTGAAATCATATTCATCCCTCACACAGAGGGAGAGAGTGATCAATTCATTACTGAAAGTGTGGGATGACAAAGATTATAATGTTACACAATTTACTTTCTGTAAACACGCTTTCTGTTATTTCACAGTTCTGATGACTCTTTATATATAAACCTAACTTCTCAACTTGTCACATGGTACAAAATCAACTCACCATTGGATTATGTCGCACTCCTTGATGCTCCTGCACTACAAACAAAGTACACGATAGGTAAATGAACAATTAAAAACTTCCAACTGCCAGTGTACATCTGCACGCACCGTAGTGGTGTTGTGTTATAGACTATCACATTACTGACTACCAAGGATAAATTTTACTTCATATTCAACTTCACTAATTCATCCAGGTTAAAATGGAACAATTTGTTTTTTCAAAAATCAAATAAGATCACATAGTCATATTCAACCAAGCACTGATAAAATTAGTGAGGGCAAGATTAAAGATAAAAAATCCAAATTGCAAAAATAATTCAAAACAGGATACAAATTAAATAAGGTAGGTTCAAAATCAAACCTTTCCTTCTTTGGCAAGAGCATCAAGGAGCATATTATAAGCAAATATATCTAGCTTATACCCACGCCTCCTCATTTCTTCGTAAACTTCCAGTGCCTTATTGGAAGCATTCAATCTCAAGTAAGCTTGCAGAAGACATTTATACGTATAACAATTGAATCTCAATTCCCATTTTTTCACCAATCCCAAACACCTCTCCAATTCATCAACCCCTCCCCCACCTTCGCCACCAACAAAAATTCCGATCAATAAGTTGACGGTGGAGATACTTCCTTATTTACGTATTCCGGACCGAACCATCTCGTCTATAACCCGGCGGACGAGGTCGAGGCGGTTGGGGAGATATGCCTTGGAAAGAATAAAGAGAATGCGGTTGTAAGTAAATGAATCGTGGCGGAAATTTGGGATTTCCGACGAGCAAAATTGGAAGAATTTTAGGGCCAAACTTGGGGATTTTAGTGATTTCAGAATTTCGGAGGCTTCAGAAGTGGTAATTGTTAGGTTTAGTGTCTCGAGGTAGTCGGAGAGGTCGACGAATAGGTCGGAAGATGCTGCTGACTTGGACGGCGGCGATTGGAGGATGTTAACAACCTTGCAAATGAGATCGCGGCGGGGGAGTGGAAAGCCCCTCACGTCGGTTTGCAGGATAGGGTTTTCGACTTCTATAGCAAACGACCGACCGTTGTCGGTCTCCACTACTACTCTTCCGCTGTATTTGGTGGCGAAGCCGCGGTAGTGGTTGTCGCCGTGATTCCGGCGGTGAAGCAAGTGGAGGCGGTGGAAGTGGAGGGGGAGCCTCAGCCTCATGGTCATGGTCATGGTCAGCTACTTCAGTCAACGCCACGCTGTTTGACTCTCTACTGGAAGAAAGGATTTCAAATTTTTTATGGTAGACCAATCAAATTAACACTTTACCCCTCTAAATTAGTGGGGTAACGACACTTTACCCCATAAAATAAGAAAACATATACACTTTGCCCCTTTTATCTCCCCAACAGAACATTGGGTTTTTCAACTCTAACAAAATAATAAGTCTTGAACCAAAATACCCCTCTGAATTAGTAACGCTTTCGCTCTTAAATTAGGAGAATAATTACACTTTACTCTTTAAACTATATACTTTACCTTGATCAAAATAGTCAAACATTTATTGCATTAGTTTAATTGAAAATTGAGTTTAATGACCATACTACCCAAACTAAACTAAGTGGGAGTAAAAATCCATGGGATGAAACTTCCCTTGGCTCTTACTTTTTTACCTTTTATTTTAGAAGAAATAATGTAGACAACACAAGCCTTGTTTTCATTTGCATATGAAAATTGAAAAGTTATAAGGCTTTTTTATAAATTAAAAAAGCAGGTGTAGATTTGCTTTTGAAATCAACTTTTATCTTATTTAAACATGAAAAAAAATATTATTTCAATTTTTATTCTCAAATTCTGCTAAAAAATGAATTTTCAAATTCATAAAAGCTATAATCAGCTCTCAAAAAATTGTTGATAATAAGTCTAGAATATAGTTCTAAATTCTACTAATTTTTCTGTTAAATGGAGTAACCATTTGATATCGAAATGAGTGCATCCAGTGGTTAGAATAATTTTTAAATTGAATACTATAACCCTATGTTTTGTATGTAAGAATGATTTGGAATAGAAAAATATTTTCAACTTATCTTTTTCATTTTTCGTTGGTACTTCTAAGTTAGAAAATCCATTCCTGCATGAATGGCCAATTCAACTAAATTTTGAAATCTCATTCCTTAAGAAAAATTGAGAAAACCTTATTTCAATTCTAACTGAGATTGAAAAGAGAAAATTATATGATGTCAACTTTATTTCTAAATTTAAATTCAAATATAGTAACATAAATATAATTACATGTAAAATAAATAAATTAAATAAATTTTAGATACCATATATGGTTCCTCTTATTTTTTTTGTTTATTTTTGTTTTTCTGTCTTTTTGGGTTCTGTTCCTCCTTCCTTGTCTGACTCCAATAAGAGTTTATCAGTGCATCTAGCTTGGGGTCCGTTGGTATTCCTTCCTATAAGTGAGATAGCAGAGGGACGTGAAGAGATATGGCAAAGGCTTTCTTTATCTGCTAATGAGATGGCTGGAACAGATCTTCAGAATTGAGATATCCAGAGAGGTATTAGATCCTACCAAAAAAAGTTTGATTGGCAAGATAATAGAGGAGAAACAGGCCAATTTTGTAGGGGTTGTGAACTATGCCAATCAGGTTTGAGGCTTTTGAAAACATCTTACAGTTGTTGAATTAGAGCCTAATCTCTTTCAATGATCTTGTGGTTTGAAAAGTGACTTGAATAGGGATTTAAATAATAGACCCTGAATTTTTTATAACCAACTATTAGCTATCCATAAATGGGAACTGGACATTGAAGATAATGAAAGAATTTTTCAGTTATCCCCATTCTGGGTTCAAGTGAAACTTTCCACTTCACTAGATTTCAAAAAAAAAAAAAAAAAAAAGGCTGAAAAATTGGGAAGATTTTCATTCTGTCAAGGATGTTGTTCTTAGCCAAACAGGAGCTAAAAGGGTCAGAATATTAAATTGCTAGTGGAGGTTGATACAGCTAAACCTCTGTTAAGGGGGCATAATAGTCAGATTAGAAGGGCAATCTAGATAGGTGAATTTTAGATATGAGAAACTTCTAGATTTTTACTACTGTTGTGGGTTCATTGGTCACTTTGAGAAGGCCTGCAATAGAAAGGGGCTAATAGGAATGAATTTGAGGAACCACAGTTTGAAAGTTGGTTGAGAGCTAATTCAGGTAAAGCGTGTGGGGTTAGAAAGACAGAAAATAGTAATATTGCAAAAAAAAAAAAAAAGTGAAGGTAACCTGGCTCAAAAGATCTATGCTGCACAAGTTGATGCTGATGAGGGTAGAGTAGATTCAAACAACAGAAGGGAGATTCTAGAAGGGATCCAAAGGGAGATCGTGATAATATGAATAGTTTAGATTCTCAGCTATTCAACCGAGTTGCGGAAATTGATACACCTATATTGGTGTTAGACTATTCCAAAAATGGAAGACAGGTAGGGACTGAGGAATTAAGGAAAAAAATCAATTATAGAGCAGTGAGCAGGAAGGATGGGGATGTTATAGTTCGAACCATAGAAATTGTAATTCACATTGATACAAATTCAGCTTAGATAAGGGAGGATGGTATACCTAAGCCCACTATGCAGGCTTTAAATCATGTGTTAGGTCTGATAAAGAACAGAAAAAACATGGTAGGAAAGCCAGGATTCTCCCCTTATCTATCAGTATAATGCAGGTGGACGAGACTCAACATCTGAGGAATAAGAGGAAGATTTTGTTAAGGGATGAGAAAGATGTTATGAATCTAGACTCAGTGGAGGTCGAGAAGAAGAAAATAGAAGAGATCATTAATGGATGTCAACCTACTGAAATGGGAGAGGAGACCAACCATTTTGGGTCCCCAGTTTCCAATGAAAGTTATGCTAAAGAATTGTCAAGGTGTGGGAGCCCCTTGATAATTCCTCAGTTGAAAGAGAATGTCACTCTCCTTTCTCCAGAAATTATTTTCTTTGTGAAACAAAAAACAAAAAAGATATGTTGTAAAAAGTGAGGAAAAAAAGTCTATTTTGATAATCCGTTTGTTGTAGATGCTTTCAGGAAGGCAGGGGAATTAGCTGTTGTATGGAACAATATGGTGGAGGTTAAAGAAATTCTCTCCACTTCTTTCACTATTAAGGTCAAGTTAGAAGACAGGGAAAAGGTGTTGTCAGGTGGCTCGTAGGAATTTATGCTAGCACAAATAGCAAAATTTGGAAAGAACACATATGGAAGGTTATCTAGAAAAGAAAAGTTTTGTGGGGTGATTCTTAGATGCTAGCAGGGGACTTTAATGATATTACGTATAAGGAGAAGAAATAGGGTGGAAAGGTCAGGGAGGAATGGACATACCAGGAGTTTAATCAATTTATTGATTCTAATGAATTGGTGGATATTGGTTTTTGTGGACAATCATGGACTTGGTGTAATGGATGAGATAAGGAAAAAGAGGCTAAGGAAAGACTGGATAGGGCATTCTTCTATGGTTTGTTGGCTTCAACTTTTGGAAAATCTAGATGTTCCCATGTGAGGACTGAAGCCTCAGATCATCTGATTCTAGTTTTGGACACAGAACTTAGTGTGTCAAAAAGAAAGAAAAGGTTTCCGTTTAATAAATGATGGATGCAGAAGCCAGATGTTGAAAATGTCATAAAAAAGGCATGGAAATCAGAGATTAGGAGCTCTAAAATGTTTGTTCACAAGATCAAGTCCCGTAGGGTGACTTTGCTTTGACTTGAATTGGAACAAAAGAAGCCACCGGAATGAAGAAGTGCAGATAAGACAGTTGAAAAGGAAAATTCAAGAATTAGATTTTGGTAATTAGCAAGAAAAGAGAGCAGCAAGAACAAATGTAAAGTCTCAGCTTTATCAAGCTTATAGAAAAGAGGAACAATATTGGTCTTATAAGGCTCTGATCAGTTGGTTAAAAGAGAGGGATAGAAATACTTCCTCTTTCCATGCTACTGTCCTAGGTAGGAGAAGAAGGAATAACATAAGCTCTCTGCAAAGAAGAAATGGAACTTGGTGTCAATGGGAGGATAATATTAAGCAAGAGTTGGTAAGCTATTATGAGGATTTGTTTACTTCTACTTAGCATTTCATTTCGATGATGTTTTGGAAGGCATATCAACTAGAATCTCAGCTCAATTGAATGATCAAATCACAAAGCCCTTTGGTGAGGAGGAAATCAGACAAGCTTTGTTTTCCATGGATCCTAACAAAGCTCCTGCTTCGGACCCTGGTATGTCTCCTCTATCCTTCCAAAAAATTTCGCATCTTATTGGTAAGGATATTATTAAAACTGTTCAACCCCTTTCCATTCTGGGTGCTTACTTATTCCATCAGTGACACCATTATCAGCTTAATTCCTGAAGTCCAATTTCCTATTTCTATTATTCAATATAGAGTTATTGCTTTGTGTAATGTGTTGTACAAAGCCATTTCCAAACTGCTATCTAATAGATTAAATTCTCATCTCTCTCTGTGTATTAGTGATAGTCAATCTACTCTTTTGGAAAACAAACAGATTTTAGATAATGTGATAGTTGTCTATGAATGTTTACACTATCTCAAAAACAAAAGGCAATGTAAAACAAGCTTTTTGGCTTTGAAATTAGATATGGCTAAAGCCTGTGATAGATTGGAATGGCTTTTTTTGCTAGCTAGTTTAGAAAATTTTGGTTTTTGTCAAACTTGGATCAGATGAATTTGACATGAGTTAACATTGTGTCTTAATCTTTTATAAGATCTCCCTTTGGACTTGAATGGTGACAAGGTAGGTTATTTAAAGTCCACCAGAGGTATTAGACAAGGGAACCTACTGTCCCCTTACCTCTTCATTTTGTGTTAAAGGCTTTTTTAATTTAATTAATCAAGCTAGCAAGAGGGAAAGACATTACTGGTTTAAAATTGAGTTAGAGTAGTCCTGCTATTTCCCATCTTTTTTTTATGTAGATGATTTTGTGGTTTTCTGTAAAGCTAACGGGGAGGAGGCTAGGAAACTCGTGAGTATAATTAAGCAATATGAAGCTATTACTGGTTGTTAGTCGATCTATTTTTTTTTTTCAGTAAGAATACCAATGATGAGGTTAAAAGAGACATCTCTGAGGTCTTTGTTAATGTTAAGATAGTCTCTCAGGGAAGTTATTTGGGACTTCCTATGGTGATTACCAAATCCAAAAGATAGATTTGTAGAGATTTTAAAAAGAGAGTGGCTAATAAAGTAAGGAAATGGAAGCATAAATTCCTTAGTATGGCTAGTAAAGAGGTGTCATTAAAGTCTATTATTTTAGCTATGCCAGTTTATATTATGTCGAAATGGAAGTATAAATTCCTTAGTATGGCTAGTAAAGAGGTGTCATTAAAGTCTATTATTTTAGCTATGCCAG
Organism: Cinchona pubescens; assembly: GCA_025175665.1. NCBI lineage: Eukaryota > Viridiplantae > Streptophyta > Magnoliopsida > Gentianales > Rubiaceae > Cinchona > Cinchona pubescens. Next base: position 621,769 of record JANKKI010000031.1, on the reverse strand, counting down.
TTTATATTATGTCTTATTTCAAACTTCCCAAGAATTTTTTCAAGGAAATAAATAGTGTTCTAGCTAAATTTTGGTGGGGTGCTAGAGAGGATAAACACATGATTCATTGGTTGAGTTGGGTTAAATTGACTGACATCAATTGGGGGGAGGGGTTTGAGTTTAAAAGATATTCAATGATGCTTTACTGGCCAATACCTTTACCTAGTGGGGATTCTTGGCTCTGGAAATGTATTTGTAGTGTTAGGATGAACTTTTTAGAGGGTTTGAGAAAAAGGGTAGGGGATGGTAACACCATAAATGTGTGGAGTGATAGATGAGTAGATGGCCTAGAAGGGGGGAAAATCAGTTCAAGTAAACCTGACCGTTGTAATATTGGGAGGGAACCTTAACTAACTAATTAGCAGAAATGAGTGGAACATAAGCCTTCTTAATTAGTTATTCAGTCCAACTGAAGTTAGCAACATCACTCAAATTCCTGTATCAATGACTAGGAGAGTTGATAACTAGTTATGAATTCATTCTACCACAGGTACATACACTGTTGAATATACTTATAAGGAGCTCAAAAAGAAGGAGAATTGTAGAAGACAAAATTCTGATAATAGAGGCGAGTTTAGCAGGAAAAATCAACAAGCAACCCTATGGAAGTTTACTTGGAACCTCATGTCAAGCATAAGATAAAACACTTCATTTGGAGAAGTCTCAATAGAATTCTACCTACTAACTCAAGCAAGGCACTCCATTTTGTTGTAGATGTAAGGACATCATACTTGGGACAATAGAATGCTTGTTTTTTTTTTTATAATTTTTTTCCTGTGATATGGCTAAAGAAGTGTGGTAAATTACACCTATTAAGTGGGATGGTCTTATAGATATCAAGGGAGATTTGAGATAGTTTGGAGCTGGTGGTGGGATGAAGTGAGAGTTGCTTCTAAGCACAGGGGGACCAAGATGCAGGAAATATTCTTTGACAATTGTGGAAAAATAGGAACAAGGACATATTTAGCAACAACAGTTGTGAGTTTGGGTTGTTATGGAAAAGGCTCAAGAGGAGTGGATAGAATACAGGAAGCTGAATGCCTCTACAAAAAGAAGCAAACTAGGAATTACTACAACTGTGGTACAACAAAGAGATTAAGGGAGGAATCAATAGGAGGCTCTATGTGTGGAGGTGGCTTGTTCAAGTTGTACGGCAAAGAATAGAATAGGCTCTGGTTTAGTGGCAACTAACATGAATGGATTGTTGGTTAAGGTATGGGTTGAGGGGAAAGAAGGCACCTCCGATCCATCTTTAATTGAGGCAAACCCTATTAGAAATGCCTTAACTAAGGCCTGATCCGAGGGCTGGGACAAGGTGGTCATCCTGTCATCTAACAAATGCATGATTCAGAAGCTCCAATATTCTTTAAGCAGAAATTGTGAAGATGCAGAATTACTATTCTGCTGGAAGATGTTAGTCTAAGTGATATTTTTCATTGGTGTTCTTTTATCTGGATCCCTCCAAATTGTAATAGGAGGGCTAAGACCCTGGCCTCTTTTGCAATAAACTTAGTCTCTAGGATTCAATGGGATTCCTGTTTTCCAATTTGGTTGATAAACTCTCTAATATTATAAGGTTGAGCAGTTGCTCATTTATGTAAATTTTAACACTTCTGATAATCAATACAAATTATATTTATCATTTTGAAAAAAAAAAAGATCCCATATATGGTCAATTAAATTCTTTTTTGCATAGCTCTCTCATTGTAATGAATATAAACTTTTTACAAATAAATATAGTATTATAAAATTAGTTAAATTTTACTATTTAATATATATTTGAAATTTGAATGCAAAAAATTATAATTTGACAATTGTACCCTTTGTTCTTTAGTAAAATAACAAAAACATAATTTCAAAAACCTCCCCTAAGGTTCTTCTAATAATTTCACTTGACACCCTTTAGTCTTTTAACAAAATTTTTATCAATTTATTTGCAAAAATATGTGTGAGCTAATGTGCTTGTTTATATTTGTTTGAATTTTGTTTAATATGTCTAAACACATAATAGTATTATAAAAATTGATATTTTGTATGGTTAATCACAAATTTATAAACTAAAAAAATTAAATATAATTGTTGATAAAGAATTTTTTGTCAACGTATTAAAATTTTTTTAAGAGCACGTTATAAAATACTCCGTGTATCAATTTCAATTAAAAAAAATAGAACGATTAGGAATAAGCTGTATAGTATAATAAAAAATGTGGCTTGTAATTTATTAAGGAAATCACAAACTCGTAAAGTGAAAAAAATTGAAATATATTCTCTTATTTACATTTTTTGTCAACTTATTTATGAAAATATGAGTAGGTTAATGTGTTTGTGTTCCAGTTAAATAAAAATTTAAAATATATAAAACACACTATGTACTATAATAAAAAGTGTATTTGGCATGTTTATTTTGGAAAATTAAATGCTCATAATTCAAAAAAATATGTGTATATATATATATATATATATATATATATATATATATTCTAATATTAACTACGGAAGAACATGAAAAATTGCATCACAATGTTATTTTTCAACAATCTCATTTAAATCCCTCAAATTTCATTTTCTTTTTTCTTTTTCAATTTTATACCATATTGATTTTTCATACTAGGGGTAAAAATGGAATCAAAATTGATTCTCTGACTCCTAAAATGATATTTTAATCAATTGCGCTGAAATTGTTACAACATTTATAAAGTTAAGGGAGGTTTGTGAGATTTTTGAAAGTTCATGACTATTAAGTGATATTAGTATAAACCTCAAAGGAAGTTTGTGAAATTATCCCTTTCTTTTATTTTTGTACTTCAGCCAAAATTTGAAAAAATTCTTTACTACACACTTCTCATTGTAGAACGAGTATTCTAAACGTTGAATGATTAAAAAATAATAAATATTCTCTTACTTTTCAATTATATCAATGACTATAATACTTATCTTGCATGAGTAGCACAGACTTACTCAAGGATTTGAGCTTCTCTTGTTAATATGAGATTCGAAAACAGAGTGACTAACTAATAAAAGAATAATGAGATAGGTGAAAATACACAATGAAACAATCCTATCCTTTCCTCTCCGCTGACCTAAGGAAATTCATGTTTTCTTGAACTAATATTCTGTATGTAGATCAAAATTGTGTAAGCGAAGCATGTAGTAATGTGGATTCTTTTACCTCTTTCGAAATATGAGATTTTTTTCCCCCTTAATTTTTTAACCATTCTTGCACACAAAAATGTAAAATTCGAGCATATGTTGTTGTACTATACAGATTCGTGTTCGACCAATCAAGCAAATTCCATGTAGCCCTCCTGGAGAAAACTTCAAACTCTCTGCGTTTCTGCCAAATCCACGATAGATATTGAATCAAGAATTTCAATCAGATACCTTAGGCGAATAACAGCCAAAACGAACAGGAACATTTGCTACATTCAGCCAACTTTCCCCTTGAATAAAGGGACCAACTGTATATTTCAAAGCCTCATCTCTCTTGATGAGTCCTTTATATCCAGGCCATTTCACTCTCGCAGTAGTCTGAGCACCAGGGCCTTTGTTGTTATACTCAGCATAATATAAAGTATTCAGTGCAAAGTCTCCCATCCAGGGCATGTATCCATCAGGATGAATAAAATCACCGATTTCAGTTTCCATTATAATGGTCCTGGAATATTCTTTCCATGGCCGGCCAAGATAACTTTTGAACTGGCCTTTAACGGGCTCCAGTGTATCGTCTGCAAGAATTCGACAACTGTGTAAAACAATCCCCGTGGTTTCGCGCTTGTCCACTCTTCCTTGAGCTGTTACAATGTTTTGTTGGTTGTCCATCGGCTTTCTCACGTAGATCATGCAATTCTGGAATATTGCAGCCGCATCACCAAATATGAAATCTACAGTGCCCGTGAATGTAGCAGCTACGATAGTATTGCCTGTGAGTTTGAGCATATAGTGTATCCTGGTACCCCTCCATTCGGCAGTTGACAAATATTGCACGATCAGATTGAACTCTTAGAGCCACTGCTTGATGTTTTTCGGGACCTGCAGTGTTTCTGAATCCTATTGATTGTGCAATAAACCCGTCTCCTAATGCCGCTGCAAATAAGATACAATATCTCAATTAGATTGATCGTACTTCATGATGACAAGCAACCCTTCTAGGTGTGTGAGTATATTATTCTTCACGTCAAAGCAAAGTAGAAATGAATATCGAGACACGTAAGAGAAATTCCTATGTCAAATTTTTTCTTTGTTTTTCTAGAAAAAAAAAATTTGTTTGTAAGAGGGACATACAAAAAGTTGCAGTTAGGAAGGTTGGTACTCCATCAATGAAATTTTTGTCCCCGGTGATTATACTCTTTTGAGATCCATCCCCGTAGATGGTAAGGTTGACCATTTTTTTAGTCACTACAACCATATGATAGCTCTCATCATAAACTCCTTCCTTAACATATATCACATACCTGCATTGTCATGAATTCAAAGATATTAACCATCACTAGCTACCTCCAAATAAAATTGAGTTCAAAACTGAGAAGTGCAAGTTTTGATTAATTAATTGTACCGTCCATCATATACTGCTGGTATTGCAGCCAATGCTGCATTAATGGTACTAAAATTTCCGCTTCCATCTTTAGCCACGGTGATGTTTGGAGTTTGGAGTGTTGTATTGGTCTTCAAAATTCTTCGACTCTCTTGATTCATCCATCTTGGAAGCCCCTCCTCGTCCAAGGACGGTTTGCTAGATTCTTTCTGTAAAAGACGTCGTTTGATATTATTAGCTCCAAGAAATGAAGTAACTTGAGAGAGTGAGACCATGGCAAGAGAATTGCTTGTAAGTTCTTTTGCGCTTGTCAAAGCTTTCTCAAGCGAAGTCTTTATTTCTCCATCAGGGAATCCGTCAATACATGTTTGTTGATAAGACTTAGATGACAGCGCTCAACCAATTGTTCAAATCAGGCACATTTGAAGTGTTTTCATTGATACCAGAAATCGAACTATTTAATTCTTCTTTAGCATCGCCAAGAAGTGTCATGCAAACATCAAATGCTTGCTTATTCTTCGGATCATCAAAATGGATAGAACTGCCTGCATTAATAGCCACATCAATCCCACCAACAATAGCAGTCATTGAAGCCTTTAAAAGATCCTTGGGATGCAATGCTGACGCGTTGGCCTTAACAGCCTTGAAGAGGGTATCCTCACACGTTTGCTTGTAATCCGTAGAGGCACAAATTGTCTTCACGGCTTTCTCTGTTGGAGAAATAGGTGGTGCTTTTGCCGCGGGATGGGGTGTAGAAGGTGCATTGTTAGCCTGACTAGAGTTTGTGTAAAAACGATCTTTATAAACAACTGCACACACAGCAACAGCCACCACAAGGACTAGGACAATTGTGGAAACAACTGCAATTGTGATTTGCCTTTTGATCTTATCACATCTTTTGTTGCCTTTCATTTTTTCGACGTTCTGAAATGAGATCAAAATCCTGAAATGCCATTTTATTTTTTTGTTGGTTTTAGGCAGAGAGATCTCTCTCTGCCTTGGCAATTTAATCCAAGGCAGAGGATGTAACAATATTATTCTTGAAGGCAAATTCTTCTCTGCTTCTTACCTCTCTATTACTTATTTCCTTTGTCCTTTTAATGGCTTGTGCAATTTCGGTCTTAGGATTTCCCAAGTGATCGAAGAAGGTCTGGAATAGAGAGATTTTAGGATTATTTACTTAACTTGTCCACTCAGATAAAAAGCCTTCAGTTGTGGCCCTAAGATAAAGGTTGATTCAGACAAAATAAAACCGCATTTCCCGAGAATTTTCTCTTTCTTATGCTCATTTTTGGATAAAAGTAATTCTACAATTCTGTTTAGAGTATTTGGTTGTTAGTTTGTGTTTGTAAACTAGTACTTTAACTCAGGGACTTGTAATATACAAGTCTACAAAGGAATCAATGGTATAATATTCTAATTGTGCATTAAAATTTCGTTGGATGGAATTAAAGATGTGAAGTTGCATTGTAGTACACATACCAGAAATTTTTTGAAACACTTTTCTTATGTGGATCAAATAGTTTCTTGTAGATTTTTTACTAGTATTTTTTTTTTTTTTTTTGTCTTATCTTATCGATTTTTGGGAGTAAGTAAATGTTAGCTAATTCCTGGTTAGCTTCTGTATGTTGTGATTTTTTATTTATTAGAGATGGATAATATTTTCTAATTTTAGTCTAAGGTGGAGTATTATGCTGTGTAAGACTTCATCAGCTTAAAACATTCAATAACCATATAGATTTTGGAGAATAAACATTGGAAACTTTTAAGGCTCCTTTTAGGGAATCATCATTTTGTATTTTAAATATTTATATAGTACAATATCATATGTTTTAAAAAGTTATACGGTATAAATTTTTAAATTTGAAGGAATAATTCTTTAAAAAACACTATAAAATTCCCCTAAAACGACATTTATACGGTGGGTGAACAGTACACTTTTTATATTACGGGAGTGAAGTACAATTCATGGTGACCTCCTTTTGTTTTATTATAATTAAGACCGCCTTCTATTTTTATTTTTATTTTTCATTACACTAAAAAAAAAAAACATATCTTTTGTATTCAACACTGTTTTACTGGTCAAAAATACAATCATTTTGTAACACTACACTAAAAAAATCACAAAACTTAATAATTTTAAATCATAATTAATGATATGACTTCTATTTATAAGTTACAAATAATTTGACTACATTGTAGATGGTCTCATTTGAGAGTCACAAAACTATTCGTGACTCATTTTAATTTGGATAAATTAAAAAGAACCACCTAATGGTTTGGTTAATATTGGTTTATAAAAATACAATTGTAGTTTGGGTATTTTGTGAAATGGATATAAAGTTAAATTGGGTATTTTGGTATTTTGTACAAAAAGTAAAAGATACACTTAAACATAATACCCTTCCAACACACTCAGAAGTTTTTCCTATCGGTCGAAAGGGAAGTATTGTATTTTACGTTAATATATATAACTAATTTTGAGATTTTAAATAATTAAAATAACCTTTTAAATTAAATTTTTTTAATCTTCTAAGGATCACTTGACGAAAAATATAATGATTCTACGTTAATCTAAATTATAAGGTAGGCGAATTATAAATTTAAAAACTACATAGTATAACTTAAATATTCGCCAAATCACAAATATATATATATATATATATATATGGAATCAGTATATGGATATATATATATGCAATATACCCGTTTTGTTTTCATGACATGTATTCATAATCATAAATTCTCATTTTTCTTGCCGCAGAAGTAATCCTGTGTTGGAAATGGCCTTGTAAACATGACAGAGAGCATAGACTATGGTGATTCGAAAATATGAAACTTCTCTGTATGAATCTTGATATCAATAACCTTTTTTTGAGACATTATCTCATGTTGATGTTGAAAGGGAAAAGGCCATTAGTGTAATTTCTAAAATCCATAGGTGGTCTGAGTAATTTTGTTGGAAAAATACTTATATAAACTCGGTTTTTTACCTCACCTGTAAACTTTGCAGTCAAGATTAAATCTTATAAAATCTTTCTTACATCAACTGATGTTATAAATTTCATAACATTTAATTTATACCAGTCAAAAACTAAGTATACCTAAGTATTTCCCATTTTGTTGGAAATAACTTAATGAAGATTAAGGGTATTATTTCTAACTTGGTTCATGATTAGCTATCTAATTATAGCTAATAAAATCCTGTTTAAGATGAGGAAAAAAGAAACAAAAAACAAGCCTATCCTGTTAAAATGAGAAAAAGGAAAAATTTAAAAAAAAAAAAAAAAAAAAAATTGTCCTAGTCATTTTGATGTGCCAAGAGGTGACCACAAATATCTTGTTTATATCAATCTTTGACTTTGGAGACTGACATTCTAGAATCATTTCTCCTATTAGGACGAATAGAACATTTCCCGTCCACCAAATTTATGATGTATTTAAGAATTTTAAGGTGGTCCATCGATGATCCAATAAATATCTACATATATATCCTGCTTTGTTTGTTTAGAAAATTATTATTTAAAATATATATTTAAATAAAAATTATATTTATGTAGATAATAAAATATAATCTTATTATAATTGTCTAGAATGTATATAGACAGATGTCTCTTATACACTATTTTAAATGTATTTAATTAATAATTATAAAATATTATTTATAAAATAATGAAATACTTTTTAATCAAACGAAGCCATAGATTTGTCTATAACTTTATATGTAGATTATATAATGTAGGTTAAACTTCATCGAATCTTCCTACATCAATTTATTTTATTCATTTTTCAAATATTTACACTACAATGTTCACAACTAAGTAAGACACTAAATTGAATTTAGGTAAATTTTCATATAGATGAAGGTGTATAATCCCACTATATATCTTATGGTCTATATTTATCCTCATATTCTAACTTCTTGTAAAATTTTAAAAATTTAAATACTTCATTGTTCAAAATCAAAGTATGTAGAGAAATATGAACCACAAGTTATCTGGTAGAGTTATATATCTTGATTCATATAAGAATTTACATTCAATTTTTTTTCCAATTGCAACAGTCTAATTTATTTCTATCTAACTATATCTATTACTACTAAGGGGAAGAGGAAGGTCCAATAACCTATTCTTATCTAATTATGTCTACTACTAAGGGGAGAAGAAAGGTCCAACAAGAATAAAAAATAAGAGCTCTAACCTTTATTCTTAAGAATACAACGTAAGTATTCAAATTTTTGACCTTGTATTTAAATATAGTGTTCGGTAATCAATTCACATAAAATGTGCAAGTATTTGTCATCCTAAATTTAGATACTAGATAATCTATATGTTTGGTCCTTGAATTCTGTACCTTTTGAGGCTTGATACAGATGAATTATTAGATTGCTGTTTGGACGGATTCCGGCTGATGGGACTTCCACCCCACCTCCAATGAGCAAGTATGGTAGGATTACAATACCAAACCGAAAGATTTCAAAAGGAGCCTTAAAAGTTTCCAATGTTTATCTGTCTTTTTAGTAAAACAAGATCACTTATTCCCCCAACCACCAAAAGATTTTGTTAAGGAAAATAATTACTGCATTTTTTGGGATCTCATTTAAGGCCTCTACACTTTTCTTTTTCCTTTGAAAAGAAATTAAGCTATTTATATTTACCCTACATGTATAGAGATGAAAAGCCTTTTATTATTATTATTTAAGGTAGGTGGGTCAACTAGTAAATATTTAATATTTTATTCAAGAAAAGTTCATATTCAAATCTCACTATCACTTGTCTCTCTTGGTAAAATAATCTGTAAAAATTACGGTAAGTTCTGCTAAAAATGCCCACCGGCAGTCTGAACTGTTTATTTCGGTTAATGCTGTTATGTTTTTGTTTTTGGTTTTTTTTTTTTTGTCTGTTAATTATCATTAGAATTGTTAACAATGCAATTTGTGGTCAATACACTGCCGACTACTGACACATTTAAACCTACTCAAAAATATCAAGCATGGTTTTCACAAATTTATTGAGTGATAAAGAAAGACCAGTAAGAAGTAAGAAGTGCTCCATCAGTCAAATACATCGTGAAATTTCTTGTCCATTTGTGACTGACACGTTCAACTTTTTCCAGAGCTGGGCACACTTTTTAGCCAAGCAGCATCACACAATAGTAATTGCTAGTACACTAGTTTCTACATGTTAATCAAGGGGAATTTGATATAGTTCCGGGCCATAATCTCAAATGCCATCATCATAAGGAAAATTAGTTGAATCTAGCCATTCATCTCCAGTAATGAACTCTGAAACTGTGAAATTGGATGCATCATCGTAGTCCATTATATGATAACCTGGCCAAGTAACACGATTATCCGTTACTGAACCAGGGCCATTGTTGTTATACTCTCCGTAGTATAACGTGCTTAGGCCTTCATCGCCTGACCATGGACTCCAACCTTCTGGTGCAATAAAATCATCTATATATGATTCTATGATAAACTGTTCTCGAGTAATCTTTCCATGGTCTTCCTAGGTAACTCTTGACATTAGCCAAATTAGAGTACAAGTCATTTGTAGGAAGAATCGAACAATTTTGGATAGAAATTCCGGTGGGCTCATCTGGAATATCCCGCGACTGGGCTGTGATCACGGTGGCCTGACCGGGCATTGGCAATCTGGAGATGATGTTACATCCCTGGAAAACAACTGCTGCATTTCCAAATATGTAATCTATGGTCCCATAGATGTCACATTCGCGATAAAATTGACGAAATGAGTGCACATATAACGTGTCTTGGTAACCCTTTAGGGTGCACCTATAAATGGCTGCAAAATCAGCATTTATTCGAAGGGCTACAGCCTGGTGCTTCTCTGGTCCTGCTGTGTTCTCGAAAGTAATGTCCCGCGCCAGGAATCCATCGCCCGATACAGCTGAAATTGATTTAAGAGAACCCATGTGAAAAAAAACAAAAAATTGTTAGAGGCTAAAGATGTTTCAAATGTTTGGATACATTAATTGTTATCCAATATTGATTTTGGTCAAAACAACCTCATAAGATTGTGACACATGATGCAATATTAATATGCCGGGACAGACTTCAGAAATTATTAGAATTGATAGGATATTATTCAAATACAATTAATTAGAATTAGCAACAAGATTTGACATATGTCAGGTTGAAAAATATTTTTAAGAAGCGATTGCAAAATAAGTGTTGTTTCAAGAATAATGAATAATACTTCTGTTCAAATGGATCTTATTGTTGAAATTGGAGAATTCAAAATTGAAATCCATGTAGATAATTTAAATTTTCAATAATTCAAAGAGGATTAAAAATCTTTTACCAAGAGTGGCAGATCTGAACGTAGTCCAACCATCTACACTTCTATTACCAGTAATTACGGTAACATTACTTCCATCACCAAGAAGAACAATGTTAGGCTTCCAAAATGGAATTTCCACATTTTCTTGATAAACTCCTTGTCTAACAAAGATAAAAATTACTATCAGCACTATTATTTGGAGCAAAGTTTATTGCATCAGTTAGAGAAGTAAAGTTTCCACTTCCATCAGCCGCCACAGTCAACAAATTCCTCGGATCATAATAGTCACCATCATCCTGCAAAATTCGGCGATCTTTTCTCGACAGCCACTTGGGAAATCCCATCAAACGCCTATGCATCAGGCCATTCGATCCCCCCGGTTTCACAAGAATCGACAGAGCATTGCTCACATACTTATAAGCATCAGATATAGAACTCTCGAGGGCTGTTTTAGAAGGGCCGGATGCAGAATCTAACCCTTCTAAACAAGTCACTCTGTTAGTCAGAGCTGCGCTGAGAAAGGCCTTTGCATCGGCTAACGTTCTCGAGTTCGAATTGCTGCTGATTTTGGAAGCAGATTTCTTTAATAAAGAAACTGTTATTTGGTGCAATTCTTTGCAATCTTGGAGCGTACCCTTTTGTCTTTCGACAATGTTCAAGGGTTGAGAGAAGATGTTTGAGATAATAAGCTTTCCGGCTTCGGATATTGCAGCTTGAAGAGAGTGGAGGAGATAGGTTAATATGTTTGGAGTGATGCTAACTGAGACAGAGATCTTTAGGGAATCAAAACAGATTTCAGGGTAAGGTGTGGAATTGCAGAGAGTTTTTATTGAAGACAAATGGGAATCTGAGGTTGTAGAAGAAGTGACGAGAAAACATGTTGAGAAGATAACAGAGAGTAGTAACAGGATTAATGGCTTCACGCTAAGGGAAGCCATGAATCAGAGGCTGTCTTAACTCTCTCTCATTTACTTCTACTGATTGTTGAATTTATAGATGAAGAGATTTGTCCATAGGAGGGTTGTACATGGCCTATAATCTACTGAGAGCAGAATTCTTTTTTATACTACTACTAGTTTTTATCATTCACAGGTGAGAGAAACATGCCCGTTTGGATAGTGAATATTATCTAGTCAAAATAATTGTTGTTGAGTTTGCAAATATTATTTGGTACTATTCATATTTTTGGTTCTATCTATTATTCATCTTATTCATTATTTAGTAAATTATGTGCTACTTACCATACTCTATGTCGTAATTAGTATGTAATCACATAACGAAAATTGAATAAATTTAAAAATTATGCAGTGGCATTCATTTTTTTTTTTTTTTTGGTATGAGTTCAATTAGTCAAAAGGACACATCTTTCAAAGTAAAATTTGAAACAATTTAAAATTAATTGATTAATTTAAATTAGTGGTTACGGGTTATAAATGTGAAGATCGGATATCCAATTTTGTAAATGATCCGAAGTCATCTTCCAAATGACTAATAAAATCTCTGCATTAAAACTTCTCCTTCACTTTTTTGACTTGACTTATAGTTTCAAATATTCACATGTAGTACCTATCAAATCCTCATCTATTTTGGTCAAAAGAAGTTCATCTTCTAATATATTTCAAGGGGATTCTCATTAATTTTGTCTCTATAAATCTAGATTTCAGCTGTGAAATTTTGCATCAACAAGATACCTCAGCCATTTTCCCCCATCTTTCTCTTTGAGTTTAAATCTCTTTTAATATTATAAATTTCTTGTTATAGCTACTATATTTGTGTGTCTATTGCTCAAAATATTTCGCTCCTTGGGTATCTTTTCTGCCGATTCGTGAGATTGGTGGTTGTTTTGATCCGATTAGCTGTGCATTTTTCTCCATTTTCGCATATTGTGGTTAGGGTTTTGCAATTTAACCCATAATTATTCCGAGCTTTGTTAATTTCTCGAAATTTGAACCGCAAAAATTTTTCAATTTGCAATAACGAGCTCATATTTTTCGTTGATTGAAAATGTTGTCCGTTGTCTATATTTTGTATTTTATTTAGGAGGATATTTTTTTTAACTTAATCTGTAAGTTTGTTATTGGCATTATATTAAAAATGATTGTGAAAGGTTTTGGTGCGTAGTTCAAAATTCCATTCCCTAAACTTAACTGTCAAATACGAGCCACCAAATTATTGTCCGTAAGGAGTCTAATATATTCGGTTAAATATCGTTCGAACTATGATTTAGTCGTTCAGTCCTCCGAACTCACCAAATCTTTGTATACAAATGCAAATATATTAATGTATAATCCATGGTCAAATTAATTGGACCATAATGTTTAATTATTATAGTTTATAATTTTTTATTGTTAAAAAAATGAAAAACAAATAACAGATATCTATTATTTACAATCTAAACGATTATTTCAAAATATTATTCCGTATTCAAACAATTATTTCATTATTACAAAGTCAATATTATTTTCAAAAAATTATTAAAATCAAAATTCAAATAATATTTATCAAATAATAACTATTATTTGTTATCCAAACGGTCATTTTGCTTCATACGCCCTCCTGTGACATGCTTTAGAGTTTGGATGATACTAAGGCAGCATTGGTGGGTAAAATAATGTGTAATGTACAAAAAAGTGTCCATCCCTCCTTCCCCCAAAAAAGAAGGCTTCATGGATGAATTTTAAATATTTAATTGAATTATGTGTAGACATTTGTTCGTAAGTAAATCTTTTATGTACAATCAGTATGTAAAATTTTTTACACCATTAAGTCTAGATGTATGACACATGTGCATTGTTTAAATTTCAAAAGTTATTTTTGCTGGTGTAAATGCATGTCACATGTGTAAAAATAACTTTTAAAATTTAAACAATGCACATATGGTATGCATGTACACTCAATAGTGTAAAACTTTTTATACACTGACGATATATAAAAAATTTACTAAATCGTAAAAAAAAGAAAAAAAGTACATGGTAAATAATGGGGAAAAAAAAGAATAATAACTTATTTATCTGATATCACTACAAGAAAAATGAATACGGATGATTATCAAATCAATTTATGAAATTAATATATAAGTCAGAAATAATTTTATAGCTCATTTGTGATATTAAATGGGGTCATTGCTTATAAAATTATATATGATTTGCAAATAGATGTGATACTATTATTTGTAATTTAAATTTTTTATTTTTTTTAATTTATATCTGTGTGCAGTGATCATGGACAGATTGTACTTGTGTGGAGTATGCAACATAATATAAATCACAAAAAAAATTAGTTTTCTTATAATTTGTGACACGTACAAAATGTGATAAATTAAATTAATTTTAGTTAGTATCTCTTAACTGCACTCACCTATGGCATTGAATTTGTATTTCCTTTGCGATTTTTCTTTTCTTCATACTCTGGTGTTTGGTTTCATGTGATTGTTGGAAGTTATGGAGATGTTTGGTTCATATTCGAAAATCGAAATTAAAATGAGAATCACAAATCTCATTATTAGTATGAGTTTTAGTAATTCTTCTTTACCTATTTGGTTTTAACTGGAATGAGTTTCATTATATTAATAGGAGTAATAATAGAAAATTAAAAGATGAGAGATACCAAAAAATTTCAGACTTTATATATAGTATAGATAATTATATTAATAAGGTAATCAATTTGAATTCCAAGTCATAAGTAAAGAATAAAAATTGAGTACAATCTAACACTTTCATTCTCTCATAAAAAGAGTGAAGACAGAAACATTATTTAGCGAGACCTCAAATAATTATAAATTTATTTTAATTTTAAGATATACATGTATTTCGATCTATGTTTCTTCATAATCAAAAGTCATATCGTAACTTATGTTATAAACTAAAACTAAGCACTAAGCACTAATCACAAAGACATACATCAAAAGTAGAGATTTTTTTTTTTTTTTTTTTTTTGGGGTAAACTCAAAAAGTAAAAACTAACAAATAATTACGAAACATAAATTTAAAAATAAAAAAAGTTTACAATAAAATATATAAAACTTGAAATTCATTTGGTTTTGATAGCTACTGGTTGAATCCATCTGATGCTTCATGAATCGTTATTTTACTTTATTTCTTGTTTTTATATTTGCATTCTTGGATGGAGAATAGGAATATATATATATAGAGAGAGAGAGAGAGTGAGTGAAGTAGGGTGGTTATTTTGTAAATGAGGAAATAAATAGACTGAATTTTCTTCAATAGAATATAAAGTTATCAAGATTGTCGGTCCGTTTACAATGGCTTGCAATCAAAATATTTTATTTTGTATTACGGACAATTAAATTTTTAATTATCCTTCCTAATTGGTCCAAGTGAAAAACATCAAATATTTTTATTATTAGTGATTAGCTACTGTCAGTTGAGTCAAATTATACTAATTAAAAAAGTAAAGTTGAGCCAAATGAGTGGGACACAGAATGCTTTACAAATTCCAAAGCTAAAACATGTAAAAAAGTTGTAATAATCTTTGGCTTGTGGGATCGCATGCCCTACTGTCACCTTCATAGCTTTGCCCTTGCAATAGGGTGATTTTATAATTTTTTTTTAAATAAATTTTTTTATATATTTTAAATATTTATACAATATAATATTTTAATTTTAAAAATTTAGGTATAAAAATTATAATTTTTTTTTATTTTATAATACTTAACTAAATAATCTTTATTGTATGATTTATTTTGATTTGTACTTTTATCTCTCATATTCTTTAACCACGTAATACCTCCGGGAAGATATTTTCTGTCCTTTAAATATGGACTACAAGTCTACACGGACGAATTTATAATTTATTGCATCAAACAAACGACCCTGGAGACATTTTGACGAAATACTTGCAGCAGTTTTGCCGCGTACGCATACTAGTCCTTCCTGTCAATTATGAGGTTGGGGTGATATTTAGTGCAAAAAACGAAAAATATGATATTGACTGAGTATGCGTACGCGGCAAATATTTAAAATACAAAGGAATAATTCTCTAGGGGGATCGTAAAATTTTTCTATTCTTTTTTGTGTATAATAAATTGACAAGTAAAATTTAGAGAAATTATAAAGCTATTTAGGACATCTCAAATCAGATGCAGGCCACATAAAATAGTGAAATGAGAGGAAGTAATTAAGTTATGTTTATTTTTCTTTTTTCGTTTCCGTTTTGATGATTTAAAGTTCATTGTCGAAGTCGAAGGAAAAGAAACGAAAATAATAGAAGTCTAGGCGCAATTTGTGTCGCTTAATTTAAAAAGAGAAGTAGTAGTATCACATGTGCTATGATTTTCAAGATCATAAAAATTAGTTATAAATTTGGCAGGAGAGTTTATACTTTAACAAATAAGTGTTTAAAAATTAGGGAGTGATTCTAACTTAAAATTAAAAAACGAGAAATAAGATTGAGAAGTGTCTATGAGATCACCAACACTACTTAAAAGTTGGGAGAGATTTTCTTTTAACGGATAAGTATCTAAAAATTAAGAGTGGGTTCAATTCAAAATTTAGGAGTGAGAAATAAGTTTTGAAAAGAGTTGTAACTTATTGAAAAATTACAGTACGTAATCTTCTAATTTTTCAATAATATATTGCATGGGAAAATTGTAATGAGAAGTTTTCATATTTTCTTACAAGGACTATAAAATTTTAAGCGATAATTATATTCCCCGTAAAAAAGAATATAGGCATTTTCTGATTGAGACCATAATAATTTCCAGGTACTTAGCATCATTCACCAAGCAAACAATGGATATTGATAAAATATTAAATGCTGAAAATTCATCTTCTAACTACCGAAATAAAATCTAAGCTAGAATTTGTAGCATTAGTCTAATATTCTTCTCATTTTTATTTGTTTTCTCCTGTAGGAAAAGGTTAATTTCTTGGTGTATATTGGACGCTTAGATGTGGTCCATGTGGACATTATGATTCGGGAGAATAGTTTTAGAGCGTTCCCCTCCGTTTTAAAATAAGTGTCAAATTAAGAAAGTTAAGTATTTTTCTTTCGTTTCCAAATAAATGTCACTTTTAATTGATACATACGGATTAAAAAATTATTAAATTATATCAATTTTACAAAAAAAATAATTTAAAGTGACTAAATTGTCAATTTATATTAATACTCTAACTACATGATCCTTCTTCTATTAATAAAACTTCAAAGATAAAAATTTAAAAAAATATTATTTAATATTTTTTTAATTTTTAAAATTAACAGATAATTTAACACAAAATAAATTATTTTAAACGATAATTATCTGATTTTAAAATAAAGAGAATAGAGGTTAGAACTTAAAAGTGCACCCGAATGTCAAAATCATCATGGAGATATAAATGGGGAGGAGTGGATAGTAGTATTTCAATGAACTCCAAAAAATGTTCCAAGTAAACAGTGGCCAGGATTAATATCACTTCATAATGAGATATTCCTCTAATATTAATAGGGTACCGTATGATATCAACTTGGGTTGGAAACTTTGGAGCCGACAGAATTAGAAGAGAATAAAGCAAGTTGCCTCATTGGCTGGTTTACGAGAGGTTCTTGACTTCTCGGGTATCGTTTTTGTCCTTCATGCGTCCACGTAACATTCACTAAAGTTTTGCAAGTGAATTTAGTGATTCTTGGAAATGCTACAACTACATTTTTGAATTTCCTATCTAATTATATAAATCAATTTTTTTATTTCATATTTTAAATATTTATTACTTATATTTTGATCTTATAAAAATTATTATGTCAGAATATAACTTCCTATAAACATTAGGTGTTAAAGAGTCTTTATCAGAATCCATAATTTTACTACAAACCATTAATGACTTGTGTGGTTATGACAGAATTCTCTCAATCTCAATTCATTTGCTATGGAGGTTACATGCTACTAATATATTGGCGAATTTTGAGACTAAACTAAAAGTTGAAGGTACAAAATTAACATGCAAGATTGAATCAGATATATATATATATTCTTTTTTTAAAAAAAAAGTTAGCTTTCTTAAATGCTTATATATATATATATATATATTCTTTTTTTTTTTTAAAAGTTAGCTTTCTTAAATGTTTTGTCTCCATTTGTAAATTAAATCTCGTTCTTCTCCTCGATGTTTAATTTAATATATCTATCAATTATTTCCTCCAAGGCTCCAACTTCCTCACAAACATTTATTTCAGCCCTTTAGTTTTTAATCTAGTATCTTTTCACCCCTTTAAAATGCACTGCACACGGTTTAAAATGAACAATGTATTGGATAACGTTCTAATTGACACAAAGACTCAAAGGTTGAGAAATAATTAAGATATTAGGCTGAAGCGCAGAGGACCGACAAAACATATAATCTGCTCTTTAACAAAATTAAGAAAAGAATAAACAAATATTATGAAACAATTAATTACATGGCCTAGCTACTATTTTTTTTATTTAATTTTTTATATAATTACATATGCCAATAATGGTGGAATTAAATGCAAACTCACATACAATAGAATAAATACTAGTATTTTATTGAAATTAAATTCACGATACTATAAATTTATACTACCTACGCTACTATTCTACTACAACTTGCTAGTCGTTTGAATGTTTCCTTTTTTTCCGTTTTTGACTCCTCCTTAAGTTATCCATGCTGTTGACAGTTTTAACTACCGACCTCCTCAGGATTTGATCTCTGAATCTCCAACCCAAAATGGCTCCATAAAATTTAGCATAGAAGAACGCCATAAAGTTTAAATTCAGAAGAATTTGTATAATTAAATTAAACGCAGTATAGCATACTGAAAAATTGTCATTATCCCAATCAGGATAAAAATAGACAAGCTTTGTTAATTGAATGTTATATAAATCATTTGCTGATTAAACGGGTCACGTGAACTTGGTCTATACTCTATCCCACTCCTCTCCTATGGAAACCGCGTGAAAATTCAGCATCAGAATCAGAATCAGGGACGACTCCTTGGATGCTTGCTAGCTAGCACCAAAGTCTTTTGCGTTTGTTTATTACAACTTGCAGCGGAAAACAACCTCTAGTCAAGATCTTAGGACTAATTCTAATAAGTAAATTATCGTAAACTTTTATGTGATACGGTTATTTGACCCATAATCTTTATATGTTTTAAAAATATATCTTAAAATTTTTATGTGGTCTAAACTAGATGGTAAAGTAGATAGAAATCATCCAAACTAACATTTTTTGTTGAAATTACGTTCTTACCTTATATTAAAATTAGATTAAATTACAATAAACTCTCATGTGATATTCCTTTCGAACCATGGACCCCATATATTTTGAAAAAAATAGGATAAACCCCCATGTGGCATGGACTAATAATAAAACAGACAAAAATCATCCAAAGTTACGGTTTTCGAAATTATACTTTTACCCGATATGTAATCTAATATCAAAATTTTCAAATAATTCATTTCTCCCTATTTTTGAAAATTATAGCTTTCAAATTGTTTGATTAAAAATGAAGAAAATGATATTAGTTTATTATTACAATTAAAAATCTGTAAATTAATGCATAAAAAAAGGAAAAAAATTACAGAAAAATACCTTATGCATCCTTGCAGTAGTACTTTTTGGTTGTAAAAGTATAGATAAGTGTAGCAAATTTGAGAATAAGTTTATATAAATAACAATAAGTATAGGTTGGGCATATAATTTTAAATTTTTTGGGAGAAAAATGAATTTCCAGGCAACAACTCGCAATTGGGGCGTGCATATAGTAAATGCGATTAGTTTCGATGATTTATGTCTGCTTTACCATTTAGTCCAAACTATATGGGGGTTCCTAGGGTATATTTACAAAAACATATGAGTCCAATATATACACCACGTGAGGGTTTACGGCAATTTATCCTAAAATTTTTTAGAAAAAATTATATTTTTCATTAAACACTCGCTTTGAAGCGCGTATTTTTCAAACACCGTTAATTTGGATAATTTCCGTCTACTTTACCATTTAGTCCATACCACATGGAGGTTTAAGGTATATTTCTAAAACACGTAGAGGTTATGAGTTTATTGGCCGTATCACATGAGATTTACAGTAATTTGCCCAATTCTAATTTGTACACCGTAACTTATACTTATCTATAAATTTTAGTTTTTAGACACTTTGATCTATGAATTTTATTTCCGTCCCACTTTAGATCATTTTATTAACCATGTTGGGGAAATTGACAAAGTTTAGGCAATGTTAGTCGGCAAATCCTATTATGCACCCCTAACTTATTATCTGTTTTTGATTTGCGTCTCCAGATTTTGTTTTTGTAACGCATTGCACACTGTATTTTAAGGTTTTAATTGTTGTTACATTTTTTTTAAAAAAAAATTAATTGGCATGTATAAATTTTTGCTTGGAATTTGGCACACATTTTGGTCGTCAAATTAATTTTTTAATTTTTTATATTTATATAATTAAAAACATTAACTAAACCACAAATGATAAGGTTAAAATGAGGAATAAAATTTACTTTGAATTTAATCATGATTTAAATTTTTGATAAAAGTAAAATGACTAGAAGCATATTTGTATTCCTAATAATGTGCGAGTTCTTAGTTAATTAATTATACGTACATTCATCTTTTATTGTATGTTCAATTCATATTATTGTTAATGATAAAAGAAACATGTGAATATAAACATACATCTATGATAAACGGTATACAAAAAGTAATTTTGTAAATTTGACGATGATGATTTGTGGTAAATATTAGATAAAAATCAATGCACGATACATTAAGAAATCTTTAAACAAAACTAGGGTTACAATGTCACTAAATATTAAAGTTTGAAGTAATCTAAAATAAAAATAAACAATAAATTAAAGGTGCAAATTAAGTAGAATTTGGCATAATAACGAATGGCACGTGGAGCTCACGTGCATAAAATCCATCAGTTTCCTCAATGCCATTAGTGAAATGAAAAATTAGTAATGAATTAAAAGGTGTAAAGTAGAATTAGTCGCGAAATCATATTACTCTGTTCGTACATACTACATTGATTGAGATCATTGACTGATAAACAGTTGGTGTAATAGATTCATGCATGATCCATCCCTAGTAAATATTCGTGGTTTTTTGTTTTCAGTAAATGTTGTCAGAAATGGCAACGTCTTTTGGCTTCTGGTGAAGACAACTTTTTCTTTTACACTGAATAGATGTGTATATTTTTAGAGACTTTAGTTTCTATATTTTCCTAGATCAGTTCAGTTATGCTAATTTGACAGCATACTAGATCTTGTATAGGGAATGTAAGGGCTGTAGCTAGATAATTATGACTCACAATATTCTTAGGGCAAAAAATGTATTACTATGACTACTACATTATTTGTACAATTCACTTATAATTACTAAACTATTTTTGGTTTTGAATTATCCATTAAACTATCTTCAATGTCTACTTATGGTGATCTAATTATTTTTTGTTTCAAATTACCTGCTGAACTTTTAAAAGAAAATATTAATGACCACTATATACATATAGTCAAGTCAACCATCGTAATGGCTAATAGTTTACTTTTTTTAAAGTTTAGCGGGTAATTTAAAACAAAAAATAGTTGAATGGCTATAAGTGAATTATGAAAACAATTTCGTGAGCAATTTAAAACAAAAAATAATTGAATGGCCATAATTGAACTATATATATAAATAGTTTAGTGACCATATAAAAAATTTTCCACCTTATTCTTATGTACAGTGCCCAGTATTCAAAGATTTTTGCTGACGTGGTGTCTTCTTAATGAAATTTCTGTTTACTACAAAAAAAAAAAAAGATCAAAAATCCAGTTTCCTTTAAAATATTTTGTGCTACTCAGTAAATTTTTAGTTATGAGGACTTTTAAGTGATGACATTGTTCATTTAATTCATTTAGCAACTATAAACCTAATTAGAATATGAATGTTGTGCAAAACATTTGTCTAAATTAATTCTAATTACTAAGCAAAAGCCTTTTTTGTGTTGAATTTTGTTTTCTTCCACTTTGATCATTTTGTTAAGCGTGTTGAGGAAATTGACAGATTTTACGGCTAGGCACTGTTAGTACGCAAATCCTATTATGCACTCGTAACTTACTACCCGTTTTTACTTTGCACCTCCAGATTTTGTTTCTTGAACACATTGCACACCGTAGTTTAGTTTTAATTGTTGTTACATATATGATTTTTTTGAATTTCAATAGACATGTATAAATTTTTGCCTGGAATTTGGCACACTTTTTCATCATCAAATTTACAAAATTAACAGCATAATTTTTTTATATTTATATAATTAATAACATTAACTAAAGTACTAAACCACAAATGACAAGGTAAAAGTGAGGAATAATGCAGTAGATTTCATTATCTCCTTTCAATTTACTTTTTGAATTTAATCATGATTTAAATTTTTTATTGTATGTTCAGTTTATATTATTGTTAATGACAAAAGAAATATGTGAATATAAACATATATCTATGATAAGTGTTATACAAAAAGTAATTTTGTAAATTTGACGATGATGATTTGTGGTAAATATTATATCAAAATATGTGTATGACACATTAAGAAATCTTTAAACAAAATTAGGTGGCACAACGTGACCAAATACTAGGATTTGGGGTACAAATTAGAAATGAATAATAAGTTGAAGGTGCAAATTAAGTAGAGTTTGGCCTGATGACGAACGACATGTGGAGCTCACGTGAGTTAATCCGTCAATTTCCTCAATGCCATTAGTGAGTGTCAAAAGCGGGATGGAAATGAAAGTTTAGGGAAAAAAAGTAAAAATTGATAATAAATTAGAAGATGTAAAATAAAATTAGTTCCAAATTCATATATTTTGTCGCATGTATTGCTTCGTGCTCAATTCGACTGGTTTAGTCTCATACATTATATTGGTTGAAATCCTTGACTAATTAACAATTGGTGTATTAGATTCATGCATGATCCATCCCTAGTAAATGTTCGTGGTTTTTTGTTTTCAGTAATTGTCAGAAATGGCGAAGATCTTTTGGCTTCTGGTGAAGACAACTTTTTATTTTTTTCCTGAATCTGTTTGATATTTTTAAAGACTATGGTTTTTTATAATGAATTGGTAGCACTTTTCTTGATCAGCATGCTAGATCATGTATAGGGAACGTAAGAACTGTGGCTTAATTATAAGCCACCACTTTATTCTTATGGTACTCAAAGATTTTTGCTGACAAGGTGTCTTCTCAATGAATTTTCTGTTTTCTACAAAAAAAAAAAAAAAAAAAAAATTCTTAAAAATATTGGGTTAAATTCACTTTGGTCTCCTAAACTTATCACCGTTTACCACATTGAACCCTAAACTAATTTTTTGATTACTTTATCCCATAAAGCTTTTTGTTTCTTGATATTTCACCATAATTATGATGGAAGCCATTAAAAAAGGAATATTCGCGAGTTTTATGCCCATATCTTTACTATTTGTTATGGTATTTAATATAATATTTTATTTTATTATAACCCTTGATATTACATTAATAATGGGTGCAGAAAACTCACAAAAATTCCGCTATTTCTATAGCTTCTGTCAAAATTTGGGGCAAAGAGTCAATAAACAAAAAGTTTAGGGGGCAAAGTGAAAAAAATTAGTTATGGGTGTAATGTTATAAATAATGACAAGTTTAGGGAGTCAAAGTGAATTTAACCCAAAATATTTTGTGGTACTCAAATTATGAGGACTTTTATGTGATTACATTGTTCATTTAATTGATTTACCAATTATGGACCTAACTAGGATATGAATGCTGTGCAAAAACATTTGTGTAAATAATGGAATTACAATTAACATCTTTCCTTTTTTTTTTTTAGGGGGGGATCGGGATTTTTTTCATAGTGCTACGAATAACTATCACCCTTCATTAAACAGTTGTCATTAACTCATGAAATTAAAGATAAAATAAAAAATAAAATGTCAAACTACTATTGTACTTAAAAAAAACTCACTTCTCCCCTACATCAAATCCAGCAGTTATTGTACTTTCTACTGTTGTACCTTCTATAAAAATTATTTTACATTTTCCTATATTTCTTCGCGTTTACAGGATAGGAACCACCCCAATAGCGCTAAAGCTATGTTTCTCAATACAAGGCAATAAGTTGACCTTGCTACTACCTTAAAGTAAAAAAGTCAATCAAGCAAAAAACTACAATATGGATTTTTTATTTTATTTTTTTATTTTTTATAGAGATCTAAAAATAATGTGTCAAATAGACTAAAATAGGCGATTGCCAACCAAAAGACCAGAAAGTTCTAACACAGAATAGATCGAGAGAGATCCTAATACAACAACAAAAAATTTCAATGTAAAAAAATCTACTAATTCAAGGTCTTCTAAAAAAAGAAAAAGAAAAACTAAAAAGTGGCAGAATGGAAATTAAGCTACAAACAACAGATAAACTGAAAAGAATGCATGATAAAGTTATGTAGCTTAATGATTGCTAACTATCTATATAATAGGTTTAAAAGTCCTTTGAACTTTCCTTAAACTTGTGAAATCTTTGGAGATATTTAGTTTATAAGAACGAGGGTTAAAAATAAAAATCAAAATTAATTATACGCATATATGTTGTTTTGTTAATTATTTTCAAATCAAAGTATTAGTAGTAACTAACTTCTCAATGTCAATATTTAACTTACGTTATAAATTGATTAACTTGTTAAAATAATAAAATTTATTCTAATTTCAAACACAAGTAGAAACGACACAAAGTCATATCAGTAGAGTAAGACTTATAATTTTCTTCATGATCGATCTCAATTCTCGAATGTAAATAAAAAAATACTTAATTAATTCCCAATCTCAATTGTCAACAAAAATTCAATCATACATGTGAGCAAACTTAATAATGCTGTGTACTTTATACCCAGTCGTGGGCAACCATGAGTTTCCAAGAATGAGCTGAGCCACAGTAAAATTATTTGCAATATATGGATTTACAATTTCATGAAAACCAGGCCACTTAACTCTATTAGCCAAATTAGCCCCTGGTCCATAGTTCTTAAATTCGCCACAAAAAATTGTATCAATTGCCTCAGTAGTCTCATTCCACTCGAGCCATCCCCGAGGATGTATTGCACTACTAATGTTGGACTGCATGATCACTGTTCTTGAATATGATTTCCATGGTCTTCCAAGATATGTCTCTATGGAACTCTCTAAAACATCTGGCTCGACAGATATATTTGAGAATTGGATGGAGAAGGCGGATTCGTCGGAGGAATTCCGGCCATTGGCTGTGATGGTGTTCTTTTGTTTTGGTAGGCCTTTTCGGGCTAAAATCTGGCAGTTTTGGAAGACGGCACTGGCGCGTCCGAAGATAAAATCTACGGTGCCGGCGATGAGACATTCTTTGTAGAATTGGCGAATTCTAAAGAGTGGGCGTAGAGGGTGTGTTGGTATCCCCTGAATGCGCATCTGTGTAAGACTGATAAGTCGGAAGTTGATCGAAATGCCACTGCTTGGTACTTTTCTGGTCCTGCTGTGTTCTCAAATGTGATGTCTCGTGCTATGAATCCTGGACCTAGTACACCTGCACGTATCAACACAGGAATACCCAGAAAATATCACCAAATTTAAGATTTAAAACCAGATGAGTATAATATATAATAAAATAGTGACATTTGAATGAATCCCCACAAACACTGGCGGACCATTAGGGGTCTCCCCAAGGATTGAATAATTATAATATTTTTTTCCTCTTGTAAAATTTAGAAGTTGCAACGGTATTTCTTGTAAATATTATATTTAGCTCTTCTAAAATTGTGTCAAAGTATATATATATGTATATGATATTACTATATGTTTTGCCCCCACTAGTTTTAATTTCTGCGTCATCCTTTGCCAATGGCGAGTTAGGAAACTTAAGTTATTAAATTTAACCGTAAATTAAAGTAGAGGCATGCAAGAGGATTATTATTTTTATTTTTTTGCCTAAGTAATTATGAATTTAAGGATACAGGGATAAGAAGAGCTTGTTTTTGGAATAAAAGGAATTCTTACGGACGGTGGCAGAGGCAAATGTTTTAAAACCATCGGCCCAGTTCCGGTTGCCGGATATAACTGTCGCATCAATGCCATCTCCTATCAACACTACATTCCATTGCCTCTTGCCGACTTCCACATACTCTTTATATACTCCTTTTTTTATGTATATAACAAACCAATCCGAACAACGTTCGGAGACTAAAGCGATAGCCTCATTTATGCTAGTGAAATTTCCCGTGCCGTCCGCGGCCACCACCACATTGGCTGTATTAATGTGGGCTTGAATGAGTTTCCTGGCTCTGTGTTTGAGCCAAGAGGGAAATTCGCCGCGGCCAATGAGCTTTCTGCCATTTTTGGACGTGGAATTAGTAGATGGATGCACCATGTGAAGAATGTTTCAGTAACTGATGAGGTTATTTGGTTGAGTCTCCTTTGCATTAAGCTTTTGATTTTGCTATTGTTGCCATCAAAACCTTCCAGGCATGTTTCTTGATTCACTAGCACGCCATTCAACCATGTTCTGAAATCGGAAGCCCGTTCACCTGTGCCATAATGAATTCCTGCGAAAAAATTTAATATTTTTGAATTTGTGGAGTTGGGAGAAAAAATATAATTCATTTAGTTTAAATAGGTACAGAATCAAAATGAAAACAATTAGAGGAGTGTTTTATTTTTAAGAACAATCCCATTAGAAATTGATATAGACATGATCTAACATGTAATTTTGCGCTTTTTTTTTTTAAATGTAAAAGAACCTTCAAATTAAAGCAAAATCAGGCCTTACTTCCTACAACTTATAAAAAATTATAAACTGTTCTTTTTTTTTTTTAGGTTGAATAAACAGTTTTGTAGTAGGCCTAGTGCTGCTTCTAACTTTCTAAATATGAAAAACAAAAATATAATTATCAGTTATTTAAAGGAATATTTTCATAAATCACTTAGTATCTTCAAAATTTTAAAAATATTACTTACCTCCTATCTCTTCTTAGTGGATCCCATTTTTAGTACCAAATAACCTCAGCGCTTTAGCCATATAATGACAAGGGCAATTTCGAAAACTTCCTATGATGTTTTTTAATAATTTTACTCAACACCCTTTAGGTTCTAAATAATTCTTTTAGTCAATTTATTATTATAATGTGTTCTGTGTCTATCTCATTGAACAAAAATCTAAACACATACAAACATGCTGTGTATTTAATAAAATAAATATGATTTGTTTTTTTTTTTTTTTGGAATAACAAACTCATGAAAAAAGTTAAAACGTATTTTTTAGTAAAATTTTTCTGTCAACTAATTTAAAAAAATATGTGCACATGTTAACGTGCTTGTTTTATATCGATTTTAATAATAATATGGAATACATAGAAACATTCCATGTAATATAATAAATAGATGTGCTAGATATTTTTTATTTAGAAAATCACAAACTTAGAATGAAAAAATATGAAACGTATGTTCAATAACTTTTTTGTAGATTTGTCCGCAAAAATGCATGCGTATTTAATGCTGTTGTATGTATTGATTTGAACAAAATTTAAAAACACATAAAAAATATTATATACTACAATAAAAAAATGTTATTGTTATTTTATTTGAAAGAAATCACAAACTCATACATCGAGAAAAATTAAAATAAACTTTTGATCATAATTTTGCTAATTAACTTGTTTGCGAATATATATATACACACACGTGTGCGTGCACGCTACGCACGCATGTGTGAGCAGATTAAAATGCTTGCATATGTCACTTTGAACAAAAATTTAGAACTCGTAAAAATACACTATATATTATAATAAAAATATTAATAGCATTTTGTTTAGTAAATCACAAACTCAGAAACTGGAAAAAAATGTATTTTTTTATATCCATAACATGAAAAGTTACAATCTAATGTTATTTATTAATAATTATATTTTTACATCTCTTCAATTTTCTTTTCCTTTTTCTCCAACCCCTTTAATAAATTATAATATTATTACTAGGGGCAAAATTGGTATGAATATTTGATTTCTCTTCTTAAATTAGTTTTTTATGCATTTGGATTGACAATATTACAACAAAAATTGAATTAGGAGGGGAAAGTGATTTTTGAAAGTTCAGAGGGCTAAGTGATATTAACAAAAATTTCAGGAAAGATTTATAAAATTATCCTTTTTTAAAAATAAAAAACTTGAAAATTTACTCTCTCTTTTTTTAATTTTAATACACAATTTATGACTTTCCATAATCTATTTGAAAGAAGCCTCAAGTCATATAGTTGAATAGTTAATTTAGAGCGTTAGGGAGGTATTGGGTCTTCTGTTACACTTTTTTCTATTATATTTGTGTTACATCATTTAATGGGGTGATACTTGCCCCTCATCTAATATTTTCTTATATTAAAAATATACATGTCACCCTTCACATGATTAACACAATTATAATGATACAAGAAAAAATGTAACAAAGGACCCAAAGCTATTAGGGAGGGTGAAGACGTAAGGAATGGGCACAATTAATTATTTAATTTTTGGCTATAGCTGGGGTTGTGCAGGTATTTAGCTAATCGAATTTATAACCGATTTCAAATTCAATTCGATTAATTTTGAATTTGGTCAGAAATTGGCTAACCAAATTTATAAATACGGGTAATGAATTTAAAAATGGTAGAGATGTTTTTTTTTTAGTTCAGTTAATCAATTACTGAATTCAATAATTAAAAATAATGTTTTATTAAAATATTTTGATATATAAATAGTACATCACTAAAAATATAAATTTAGTTATTCGACTAAAAATATATATATTGATAATTATTATTATTAGTTTTATTTTTAACTTAATTCATATGATTGTTATATTTCTGTACACTAATTAATACATTATTATATTTATAAATTAGTATCCATAAATCACACTAAATAGTCTTGCGATACGTATTTTATTAATACTGGTAGCAGTTATATGATATTATAGTATTGTATGTAATTATATTGTTTATTATTCAATTAAATTACACGATATAGTTTTTTTTACTTATTTTACTTAATCATTTATCAATAAAAATTCACACAATATATCAATTTACGGGACAAAAATAAAATCAAATTAGGAAAATTTTGCTTGAAAAATAAGTTTTGTATAGGATTTTGGCCCAATATCAAGGGTCCAGCTAACTCGAGTTAAATTTGGTTAATCGAATTCAAAATCGAATATCGAAATTGAATTTGGTTAATCGAATTTTCTTCCGAATTAAATTTGAAATTGAAACTACTTAAAAGTTTTAACACATTTTTTTAAATTTCGACTTAACTGATTTATCAATGGATCAATCGATGCACACCCCAACTATAGCTGCATAAAAGGCCTCTACTATTATATTTATGGCTATAACTAACCTGTTTTGGTTTAATTATGGATATCATCATTGAATAGCGAAAAGTAAAACAAAGATTAAAGTATGTTGGCACCTTGTGGCTGTGCCAGCCAGGAGGCCACATGCAGTGAATATACAGTGTTTTAGTCTTTTGTGCCTTACGGAAGATTCTTACATAAATATGTCATGGAACCTGATTTATGTTATTTCACATTATTTAAATAGATGATGTAAAATAATATAGATCAAAGGTCCATAACACTATATCATGAATCCGATTCATATAAGAATTTTTTGTGTTTTATGAAATTATCTCAATTATTTTTTAATTTCTATTTTTTATTTTATTTAGTAATGTTCGTAAACGCTTTCACAGTCAACAAAAAATTCAAAAAAAAAAAAGAAATTTAAACACCACCACAGCATACAGTCACAACACAGCATCCCACAGTTGTACCATATATTAATCACAAACAAATCTCTAGCAATAAATGCATTTTTATAGCTTTAATTCAATTGTAGAAAATGTAATCACCTACACATTAATGTTTTTATTGTAGAAATAAACTGTTTGGCAAAGATAATAATTTGTACAGACGTTCTTTCTTTGGGAGTATATATATACCCAACATACCACATAATTTTTTGGAGCAATGAATTAATTGTGACAAATATATTTTCAGAAAAGCGAAAAATCAGAAATTAATCAAGAATTACCGTTTGGTTTCTGAGAAGCTGAAAATGTCCAGTCCAATTCTTCAGCCGAAAGATCAAGCAAATCAAGGCAATCAGAAATGGCATTGGACAACCTTAAATCATTCGAAAAATTGGAATGTAATTCGGAAACTCTGGACGTTACATTTCGAACCGTGTCGATTGTAGACTTCAATGAACTCAAAAAATCCGAAACCGGCACCTTCAAATACTCGGGCTGAAGCAATTCCGAGCTGCCACTATTTACCAACGGAGAATACAAACACAAAATGGTCACCAAAATTGAGAATATAAATTTGAAAGAAGATGAGGCCATTTTTAATTCAATTATTCTTTTCACTTGAGAAAAAATAAGAAAGATTTCTTGATGGATCGAATTTGGAAAGCATATGCAAAGAAATGTGTCATTGCAATTTATGATGTTAATTTAAGACGTAAAGGGATGTTATGATCTTTGAAAGTCTGTAATCTAGAACAAATTTTCGCTTTGTCTTCATGTACTTTAATTTAGGTGTGTTTTGTTAGTGAAAATTAATGCTTAATGCTTTAAATTTTTTTGGAACTTTTCGATATAAGAGTGCTGGATAACAACTTTTCAACTGCTTGAAAAAACTATGTCCAGTTTTAAAACGAAGCCAAAATTTTAAGTGATCGAACTTTTAATTGAATGCTTGCCACTTTTACGTAACGTGATAAAATTTTATTAAATCACTAATTTTTTTATTTTAAATCTTTAGTTACATTTCGTTTCTTTTATTATAAATTTAGTGACACATTAATAATTTTTATCATTTTATATAGATACAATGTATACAAAATTCTTATGGTTGGGCTCGTGGTAATTCTTCCTACCACTGCAAATAAGAGTTGGAGTAAACCAACCTTTATACATTATTTTGGCACAAGAAGCACAACCTTGTGACATTGATTAACTGGCATGTTTTTAGATATTATCTTCATGCATTCACATGCATGTTGTTTATATATACATATATGGCTGACAATAAAGTACAGTATAAGTAATAAAATATTTTTTTTTATGATTTATTGATCACGAATTTAAGTCACTAGAGGTTAAGAGAGAGGGGTAGATTTTTTTTTGGAAAGAAAAAAATGTATATGGCTTTAAAAAATTATGCATATTTGTGTGTTGAATGCCTTGTTGTATACATATATGTCTTTTATATTGTTGCTGAATCAAACCATTACTTGAAATTCATGGTACTAAATCTTGCGTTTGGAAGATTTTTTTTGCTGCGTGGCATGAAAAAATTTGCTATGGTGTTTTTCTTTTCTTAGTAATTATTCAAGTCCTTGGCACTCAACTAACCATTTTTGGCGTACGTGATAGTGTTAAAATGAAATTTGAAGACCTCTAGTTATTTTCAAAAAAAGGAGCGTGGTTGATGTCACAATCCGGATTGCTCTAGAAAAAGATAACACCATATATTTGTGGAATTAACGTAAACAGGAAAAGTGATTTAATTGATTGTAACTTTGCCTTCACAATGTTTTTAAATAGATAAAATGCACTGGTTGCAGCTATGTAATTAATAGATCTATGTGAATTTTTCCATTAAAATTGTTATAAGAAAAACCAAATTGAATTGTGAATTTTATTTGGGTATTTTACTATGGATGATTTTTTTGTTTATATAGAGGATAGTCATCCTTTTCCTTCTTATCAATCATATTAGCCATAAAATCCTAGACTAATCAATCATATTATCCCTAATTTTGTTGCTATAGAGGAAAAAAAAAACATAAAATGACCAGAATACCCCTGTCCCTCTACTCTTTCATTCATGGTAGAGAAGGTTATTCTAGTCATTTTAGACTAATTTTTTATGTGGAAATAACATTTGCCTAATTAAACTTAATGTACAAGAATTTTCCTAACTTGTCGACAAATTATTACATGACCACCACATGGATCGAAGAGCAATTGCGTATGAATTTGAGTTGAAGTAATATGCTCGGAAGGACTTCACTTGTCAAGAATGTGATTTTCAATATCTACAATAATTAAACGTAACTTCAAAAACTCATCTCTAGGGTTGTAAATGAACCGAATGTGCTTCATACTCAAATCAAATTCTACTTGATAAGAATTCGTTTGAATTTAGTTTGTCAATAATTTATGCTAAGGTTGAATAAAATTTAGTTAGTGATTATTAATTTTTTTGTTCACCTTGATAAGCTAAAATTTTTTAATTTATTATATAAAACTTTCAAACTACTTAACCTTGATTCGAGTTCGATTCGATAAAAATTCGTTTACGTTTGACTCAAAAGATAAATAAATCAAATTTAAACAAAAAAATTCGAACTCATTAAAATAATCAAATAAATTTGAACACTAAAATGTCCGATTTGTTTGTAATGATTTACACACCTACTCATATCAAGCTAGCTTGATATAAAAAAGGCTAAATAACAGTGAAAAAAAATCCTAATTAAAAATTAATAAACTCAGCAACAAAAGTATTCCCATATAGAAGGAAAACTTTTTATATTGTTTTAAGGAGAAATCAACCTATATGTTGATACAGTTTTTTTTTTTTCCCCTCCCAAACGGCAACAGTTTAACCTACCTCTATCTATCTAATTTTAAGGGGAAGGGGATACCCAACTGAACCAAGGGAGAACTTAACCTCTATTCTAAAAATACAAGGGAATTCGAATTCCCAACCTCACACCCAAGTAAAGTGCTTGGTGATCAACTCGCCAAATGTGAGTTGGTTATATGTTGATGATAGTTGAAAAGAAAAACACAAGAGCAAAGACTGGAAAGTAACTGTAATACCCAAATCACTAGGTAAAGGAAATAACTGAAAAAAAAATAAAATTAAAGAGATACTCAACCTTTGATATAAAAAAATCAATAATTTAGTATAGATAAATATAAATATTCGTTATTTTGGAACAACAATTAAATCTTTATGGTGAGTTTATAATATTACTGCTGCTAAAAGAGGTTCAAGAATTCAAATTTTTATTCACTTTGCACGTGAGTCTTCTTGGTGTCAATATAAGTTCTAGTTGGTAAAGCTTTATCTGTTGACATTCAAATATATCTGGGATCAATTCGAAAATGATTCCTTTTGTAACTGTTCAATTCGCAAAATTTTTACGGGATAATTTCAGAAACCGCCCTTGAGGTTTTCCCTAATATCACATAGACATTCTCAAGTTTCAAAAATATCACTTAACTCCTTTATTTTCATTTTTGTTGTAACAATGTCAACCCA
This sequence comes from Cinchona pubescens, assembly GCA_025175665.1. Classification (NCBI taxonomy): domain Eukaryota; kingdom Viridiplantae; phylum Streptophyta; class Magnoliopsida; order Gentianales; family Rubiaceae; genus Cinchona; species Cinchona pubescens. Next base: position 588,572 of record JANKKI010000031.1, on the reverse strand, counting down.
ACTAATAAAAGAATTATCAAAAAATTCTATCTAGGAAAGAGATTTTATTATTATTATTATTATTATTATTATTATTATTATTATTAGTATTATTGCCCTTTGTTAATTAATAGTTTATACAAAACTAAAACATAAATTTAGTATATGGGTTGGAAAAATAAAAAAGAAGGTTGGAAGGGTGTATCCGTGTATATCTATGTGAAACCCTGACTTTTTCGAGGGCCTTTGTGAAATTCCTTAATAAGGAAGGACGTAAGTTGCAATTACCAATAGTTTATAAGTAACTAATATAATCTGATCTCCCTTATAACAAGTTTCATTTTAGAGTTTTAGGATTTTTAAGGAGGCAATGAACCTAATACAGAAAATCTAAAGAAGGTATTTATTCTATCGATTAATACTAATTTTGATTTGAATGTTATGTTTATAGTATTAAAATTGTATTTTGGGTATTTAACCATTGGAATCGTTTGGATTTTGAATTGCATCTAATGGTGAATAAATGGTGATTGATCATGTTCAATAGAATTCTCAAGGAAATCTAATAACGGACTAGTGGTGATTATTTCATATGGGAAAAGATGAATCATAAGGCATGCAATTTAAAATGATATTGGATGCCACTTATGTAATAAGGCAAAACTTACTGGAGCAGAAATGTGTGTGGGTGGCAGTCATAATAAATTGGAGCATTTCTTCTAGCATTAGGCTTGAATAGGAATTGGCATGACTGTATCGGCTTGCGGCAGTGCTAGGTCTCGACCCGTGCCGTTTATTAAATTATTTTGGAATATTATAAGGTATTTTGGAATATGATTAAATTAGTTTTGATATATTTTAGGTATTGATAAATCGACAATTTGGGGTGTAATTGTTAAGTGCTGATGCTTGAATTTGATGAAATAGTTCATGTATCTTTTTACCCTTTAATAAATGTGTTTGAAACTCTTTTATTTTTTAAAAGTATATTCTAATACAAAGAAAATTGAGTCTAGATTATGTGAGACTCATGGATACGATATACATATATTATTGATGTATGTGATATGCTTATGTTGTATGTTTGGTATGATTGCATTCTCTGTATGTATAGCTCTTGGTGAATATTGATAGTTTGATGTCCTTATCTGTTTGTCTCTGTCTCTGGCCCTTTGTCTAAAGGATTTTTAAAAGTTAGATTTGAATCCAGTAACCGAATTACTTCTTTGTCTTGTGAATCAACGAGTTATCTATTATGTATTTGTTTTGTGATATATGATCCGTATGTATGGTTTTTAATAAGTTCTAATGCATGTGGGTATACCTATAGATTATTACATTGTAACTTGTTCAATCCGATAAAAAGGGTTTATAAACTGTTTACTGAACTTGTGTTTTGTTCATCGCACAATATTAACACTTTTGCATGTGTTCGTAAATTTGGTTACGGATAGTGATTAGAGGTTTGAAATTCTACGCCTTGTGTCCTCAAAAAAGAGAAGGACATGGTAATCACGAGACCCTTGAGGTCGGGGCGTGATAGTGTATGCGTAATAGAAGGTCTAAACTAGAAGTAGTAGCATCACTTTTAAGTTTTGACTGTTGTGATGGCAAAGGTTATCTTTGTTTCTGGAGAGTATTTGACAGCTAAGAAAAGAACCAAAGAATGACTTCTAATTTCTTAACAAACAGGAGTAGTAGTAGCATACAAAGCAAGAAGCAGTCATATTGGGATTTCTGAAGGACTAATAAACTATATTTGAACAGCACAGGAATGGCATCTACAAGTTTTAGGGGCGAGTCATTCAATTTACCAACAAATTTCAGCATCAAAAATAGATATTGTGACTGCAACAGAAAGGCCACAATCAAAATTTCTAAGAGACAAAAAAATCCGAACAAACTCTGCTTCTGTTGTTCAAAGTGCAACACTTTTTCAGTGGTTTGAAGGGTAAGAAGCTGGTGAAGTTAGCAGTGAAAGATAATTCAACAAGCTAAAGTACAAGGACTATGCCAAAACCAAAACTAGAACAACAAAATTCCATGTCTATGTTTGGTATCTTGGATTTCTTCCCCATGTAGTGCACAACAATGTCATGTATACAACTTGTCTCCATCCTGCATTTTGTTGCAAAATAAATACTACAAAATAAAATGCGATTAGCAACAAAAATTTAATGATGGACAAAATATCGTCACTAATTAGCGACGAGTTTAGCAATGAATTTACTATTTGTCGCTACATTTTTCGCTGAATTTATTGCTAACAAATAACAAAAAAATTTTACGAAGTTTTTGTCGCAAATTTTGTCAGAAATTATAGTGCTCAAGGGTGCGAACTTTAGCAACGAGTTATCATCGCAATTTTTGTCGCTAAATTATTGAAGAAAACAACCTTGTCGCTAACTACGTTGCTATAGTTGAAATAGTGTGTGTCACTAATCTTTATCCCGTCTAAACAATTATTGAGTAAGAAAGTTCAAAAATTTCTTCGCTTAATTCATTGTTAATTTCAAAAGTAGCGACGAAAGTTGTTTTGGTCACTAATAACTGTACATAATAGCATACAACTGGCACGCAATTATTTTTTCATCGCTAAAGATGTCGCTAAGCCTTCTCGTCGATAAAACCGTCACTATTTTTTGACCTTTTAATCTTCTACCATTTCTTCTTCTTCTTCTTATTATCATTTCACTCATTCTTTCTCTCTTCAGCTCTAATAGCTGTAATCTCATATCTCTCTAGCTTTTTCAGACTTCCTAGCTACACACTCTCTCTTTGTCAAAATCTCACTCCCTCCTCTACCTTCTTCTTTCCTCTCACATACAAATTCACCCACTCTTACTCCATTTTATCTCCACCACCACTAGGACCACCACTAGCACCACCACTAGCACAACCCTCAGCTCTGGTCAACATTGCGAGCCACCACCATATGTGTATAAAGACATGGCTATAAGTGGATTTCATCTATTTCATTCCTACTACCCGGTCACAACTAGCTCCACCAATCACTAATCACTTCGGTCACCACTGCGTAGTTTCAATTTTATGAGGTTTTAGTACTATTTTATAGATTATTTACATTAATCTTAGTGGTATTATTAATGTACTATAAATTAAACAACTAATCTATCCTTTGGTACCTACCGGGCAGACAAGAACCGAGATGTTGAGGAGTATCGACTCAGGGAAGAGCTCTATATCTCAAGGAAGAAACCATGTAAATAACCCAGAGGTTAGATGGACCCATCGAGGTATTCTTCAGTTGATGCTCTTCGCAAGGAGATCACCAAATTACAAGGTCAAAATTAGTCTAATTATTCGGTTGGTGCAACGGATTTCTAGATTTAGGGTTTTTGTTTTTATATTTCATGTACTATGAACAATCTTTTGTAAATTACAATTGCATTTAATTTGTTATGTATTTTAATTTTTAATTTCATTTCTTTCATTTGTTGTTAGTTTTTTTTTTTTTTTAAAAAAAAGAAAATTCGTCACTAAATTCGTTGCTAAACATATTTTTTTAGAAAAATCAAATACCAAAACTTGTCACTAAAACTGTCGCTCACTTTTTATTCATAAAAAATTATTAAGTTTTCATTGCTATTTTCATCACAAAATTTGTTGCTAATGTTACATTGCTAAATTAGTTGCAAATTGCGTTGCACATTTCGTCACTATTGTTTAGCGACAGTTTCCTTTTTTTTTGTCGCTAAGTGATTTACGACGGCCAAAAAAGCACATCCCATGTTTCATCTCTAAATCCGTCGCTCAAACAATAATATTGTTAGCGACGAAAAATACATTAATTTTCGTCCCTAAAGGCTTATTTTTTTGTAGTGAAAGTTTGTGAGTACGCTTTACACATATAATATAAACTACAAGTATAATCAATGCAAAACTATTCTATTTAACATGATCCGGCTAAAAAAAATAGAGTTTTTGTCTATTCCTAAGTATGCGTATTGCTAGAACCAAACTATTAGTATAATCTTCATAGTCTGAGGTACATGCCATATCTCAAAATTTAAACATCAAAACACATCATATCATTTTAGGTTTTCCATTGCTAGCAAAGCATAATTTCTAAGAATGCTTTACAAATAACATAACCAACACACAAGTGTAATTTATCCACTATTTCACATGATTTGGTCTTAAAAAACAGAGCTTTTAGTCTCAAGAAAACAGAACTTTTACTTACTTTAGAAATACCTACTGCTACAACTAAACCATTCACATAACATGCACAACTTGAGATACACCATGTCATATTGCCATAATTAAAAATCACATCAAAACACAATATTTCATGCTTTATATTAAAGGCTTTTCAATCACCAAAAAAAAAAAATCTATGACCTTTACATAAATATCAAATCTTCATACAGGCATTTTAACAAACACAACACCTACGGTTCATAGTTGTAACATTATCTTATAATAATATCAAAGAAAAGACTGAATATGTTTGATTCCTTACCTTTGATGATGTGCACGAGTCCAGAAATTCACCACCGCTTCTTCTTTCTCTTTGTACCATCCCTCTTAATCAAATTTGTCCAAACAATACAACTCTTTCTCTATCTCTAAAATCGAACATAGAAGAAGATACATATTACCAAAGGTTGATCACAAGTAGTGTGCTAGTATGTTTCTGTCAGAAAACTGCGCCTTCTAGTGCCAAAGTGCGGTAAAATTCGCACCAAATCATTCCATGGCTATTCTGTAAATAAGTTAATTAAATATAAATTGGTTTATTAATTTTTCTTAACCTTTTTTCTAAATATTTATTTCTACTTTATAACCAGAATGAACAAGGGTAAAAAAGTCATTTTCTGCTCTAAGTTATAGTTCTTGGGCCCCACTGACAATAAAAGGAAGCTAAGTGATATTTTTAAAATTTAGAGGGTCTAAGTGATATTAGAAAAATTTTTAGAGGAGGTTTCTGAAATTATCCAATTCTTAATTTAGAAGGACTCAATTAAAAAAGTTCAAAAAGGAAATTGTAGCCCAATTAAAAAAGTTAAAAAAAAAGAAAAAAAAGGAAATTGTAGCTTAGTTTGAAGCTAAAAATCCTTTGGGAAATGGGAAGATTACGGATCGTAATCTTTTAACAAGTTATGAATTTCTTTTAAGACTTATCTTTCATTATTAAATTTTATATTCACCTTTAAATTTTACACACTCATCCGTTAAAATTAAAATTCTTCCATCATAAATTATAAGTTTGTCTATAATCTTGAAAATTATCTTTATATGTGATGCTATTACTACTCAAATCCTTAATTCAAACTAGTTCACTATACTAAGGATTGGTGGCATGTTCACAAACTGGATTAGCATAATAATAATAATAAATTGAATTTTTTTGCAATAAATCCAAGTCAAAAAATATTCAAACAAATTTTAGAACCCAAAATCTTTACATATACGTGTGTGAAATTTTTTCAAATTAAGCAGTTAACCCAGCTGTGTACTTCACCCCAGTCAAAGGCAACCATGAGTTTCCCACAATGAATTGAGCCACAGTGAAGTTGTTCGCCACAGCTGAATCGTTAATTGCATGAAAACCAGGCCACTTTACCCTACTACCCAAGCCAGCCCCCGCTCCATAATTCAAATATTCCCCATAATACAAACTACTGAGTGCAAAATTCCCATTCCACTCTAGCCATCCTTGACCCTTAATCGCTTCGCTAATGAACGATTGCATGATCACTGTTCTTGAGTACAACTTCCACGGCCTTCCCAGATACGTCTCGGTCGAGTTTGGTGCAGCGAGAACATCAGGCTCGGCAGATATATTCGAGAAAGAGATTGGATCGAAAAGCCTGTCGGTTCGTCACTGGTTTTGCGGCCTTGTGCTGTAATGGTATTTTTCTGATTTGGTAGGCCTTTGCGGGCGAAGATTTGACAGCTTTGAAAGACTACAGTGGCGTCACCAAATATAAAGTCTATTGTGCCTGTGATTATACATTCTTTGTAGAATTGGCGCATGGAATGAGCGTAAAGGGTGTCTTGGTAACCCCTTACAGCGCATCTATGCAGGACTGATAAGTCGGAATCTGATCGAAATGCGACTGCTTGGTGCTTCTGAGGTCCTGCTGTGTTCTCAAATGTTATGTCTCGTGCTATAAATCCTTGGCCCTTAACAGCTGCACTTGCCAGCAACAAGAATTGATTTTGTGAATTGTGGATTTTCATACCAATTAAAAGGATAAATTAATTGATTTCTTGAAGCCCCCACCATTTAGATAATTTATGAAATTTAAAAGCCAGCGCAGAAGAAGCAAGAGAATATGCTAATTAAGTACATCTTTAATATTTTTGCATACAAAAACAAAAATTAAGTTTAACTTTTTTGACGGGATTAAAAAATAATACTAAAATAGGACAAATTTGAGAATTGAAAATATAAAGTGTTCAAAATTAAAATTAAAATTATAAATTAATAATTGAATATAAGTTGAAGAATATAAAATAAAATTAGTTCGAACAGAATATGGGTCGGGTGGGATGTGTTTTTTGTTCCAAAAAGTATGAATTCTTGAAAATTTAGTATGGCCTAATTAATTAAGGCTGTGGACCACGATTTCATAGTGCATTCGCACATTGATATGGTTAGTGTTGCGAGTATCTCACATTCTGCATAACTTACTATAACGTACGAGCTATAAAAATCCATACTCAATAAATTCAACTTCCTACCCGCTAATTGAATTTGAAAACATCAATTTAATGCATTTCCTATGAAGATTTTCACAATTTAAACAATTTGTACATAGATGCATGGGATAACATTCTAACCGTCGAGTTAATTTCAATGCAGGGTGATGATACATGGATATCACACCGGTTGTCTAATCATTTAATAATGTCGTTTCTTGCTTTACTTAATCAAATCTGAATTATTGAAGTCAAGAAGACTTTCTGTAGTCAAAACATAGAGTAATTGGTGTCTCAACTATATTCAGAGATGCACACGCCAACCCACTCTATATAAAACAATGGAGGGTCCCTCCGGAATATAGTAGTGCTAACACTATAGATCCACATGTTTTTGTAATTACAAAATTTCATAATTTTAAAATTTATTTTAATTAGTAATAAATTATTAGACATTTTAAGAGTCATACTTATTAGGGATATGACCCATACTTATTAATGTTTTTCATTAAAATGTCCTTATTATCTCATTCATTTTTTTCCCAAAATACCTTTATTTTAGAAGGTAACATCTTTTTTCAACTAACCAACACTATCCAACTGATTCTCTTTTATTCTTGTTTCGTGTATATTAAAATTTCAAGAAAAAGATTAATATTATATTTGTACAAAATAATTTGATATTAACGTGATCTTTCTTTAAACACACGCAAATAAAGTGTGCCAAAAGTTATTAATTTTAATAATATAAGGTCCTAATTAAACTGTACTAACTTCCAAGTAGATTAAATTGGAGATTCTTACCGAAGGTAGCAGACCTATACGTGGTCCATCCATCAATAAAGCTTCGATTGCCAGAAATAATTGTAGCATCAATTCCATCTCCAATCAGCATTATGTTCCATTTCTTCTTGCTAATCTCCACATACTCTCTATACACACCCTTTTTAATATATATCACAAACCTTTTTGCACTGCTTTCTGGGGCTGCAGCAATTGCATCATTTATGTTACTGAATTTTCCCGTTCCATCTTGAGCCACCACCGCATCAGCTTGAATCCCATTTGCCTGAAGGAGTTTCCTGTCTTTATATTTAAGCCAAGAGGGATATTCTTCCCGCGGGCTGATTAGCTTTCTGCCCTCTTTATTTCCACCATTTCCTTTAATATTGGAATTGGAATCATGAGGGATTGGATGTACGTTGCGAAGAAGGTCTGTGACTAATGAGGATATTTGGTTGAGGCCCCCTGACACTAAGCTTTTGACTATGCCGTTGGTCCCTTCGAAACCTTCTATGCATGTGTCTTGATTGAATAATGCACCACTCAACCATGTCCTCAAATCAGAGCTTAGCTTGCTTGTATTGTTGTTGTTGCCTGTAAAATTGTTGGAACATTTAGATTTTTGTAAAAAATTGGAAAAAGTGGATTGACATATGTAGATTAAATTGGTAAAGAATTATCATGGTACAAATCAAATGAGTGAACCCTTTATCCAGAGCTCAAAAGAAGATGCATAGGTCACATGACCTACCATATTGTTAGACCATAAATTATATAACCCTTAAATTTTATTTATTGATTATTTTTTTAATATGAGGGCTTTCACTGTAGTCTGGTTGCTATGTGGATTAGCATTGATTTTTTTTTTAATTTTTCTTAAAATAAAAAAAAACACATTCACAGAATCTAACCGAAGTAATTAATTTACACATGGTATGTCATATAAATGAAGAGGTTTCATTTATTTATTTAGGAGAGAGAATCTTAGATCGTTAATCACTTCGCATTATTAAATAACAAATCACAATCGTTAGATGTTTCTACCTTGGCATTGACCTACACCTACTCTTAATTTATAGCTGTACAAGAAAAATGAAAGGAAGGGCTATGACCAAAAGATAGTATAGAAAATTTACTTCTATGATTGCATGATTAAAAGCCCTTTTACTATGGTTTATGACCAACTTTCATTTGGTAAATTATGGCTATGACCAACTCGACGAAGTAGAGCAACAAACTTTCTTGTAATGCTCGAGTTGGCAGAGCCAAAAGCTAAATTTTGGCACTGTTCTGCTTTGCCAAACTAGTCATAAATATATTAATTTCTAGAAAAATTTTACCATCTTATAAAAAATTATCCTATTATATTTTAAAAATTTGTATAATATAATATTATGTGTTTTAAAAACATGTACTGTTAAAGTTAAAGAAATGATTATCGGACTTCAGAATTTCCCTTATTTCTACTGCATAATAACTACAAGAGATTTTAAGTGTTTAGAAAAAGCGAAAGAAATGGAAATCAAGAGATTACCTAAAGGTTTCTGAGAAGCTGAGAGAGTCCAGTCCAACTCATCAGCAGAAAGATCAAGCAAATCAAGACAGTCAGAAATGGCATTTCTACAATCGGAAATCCCCCAAGAAATTGGTGAATTTGGACACAATGGAGGTCACCTGCCGGACTATTTCTATTGTAGACCTCAATGAGCTCACAAACTCCGAAGTTGGCACCATCAAAAACTCCGATTGAACCAAAGGGGTGTTGACAGAACTTACAAAGGGAGACCATAAACCCAAAATCACCAAAAAACAGTACATAAATTTAAAAGAAGTCAACAAAGAAGCCATTTCCAATATATATTTCAATATTGCTTTTTTGTACTCAAAAAAAAAAGATATAAAAGAGATTTGAGAGATGTCACACTATAGTGTACTTGCAATTTATGATAGTAATACTGAGGTTTTCTTTGAGGGACCTATATAACTATAACAAGGATAAACAGTTGGGATTGGGAATGAATGAGGCAATGCTCGGAAATGCGTGTTTTTGGATGTTTGGAGGAAGTAATAAATAGGAGGGCTTAGGGGGGATGAGAACAATTGTGGATTATGCAAAAGGGTTGTTGTAATGGTGAGAGTTAGGAGGCTGGTGAAGTATTAATGTTGTACCTGTTTGAGAATTGACTTGTATAGTATAGAAGTAATGATGACTGAGTTATGAATGGCTTGTGAAGAGGAGTCACGATACTATAAATGATATCGTAATTTTAAAAATTACATACATATATTAAATACATTTTTAATTTATTATATAAATATTTAAAATGTATTGAGTGAATATTGCGAATGACGAGTTGTTAGCAAAATTGGTACCATAGAAGATAGTATTGAATAAATACTATTAAAGACTGTCATTTACGGACGATTACTTTCCTATTTTCGAAGTGAAAAAAATGTGAGGGAATAGTGAAGATGTGGGGGGGTGGGGGCTGGGTGTCGGCGGTCAGATACTATACACGAAGGTGTGTGGGAGTGAGAGATGGGTTTGGAATTGGGATACTTGTTCTATTTGTAGTAACTGGAACGCGGCAAAGGAATCTTTCATATAATGCGTGCCAGGCTGGATGAAAATGAATTCTGACTTTTTTTCTTTATATAAATATAAATTTGATTTACAGTAAGTGAGATAAATTTTTTAATTTATAATTATTATAAAAAAATTTATTTTTAATGAGTTAAAGTGATATAAATAAATATAGACTAATAGATTTATTCCACCTATCACAAATCGAATTCATATGAAAGTTTTCTATTCCATGCCCCATTATTGTAACTCGTGAGTCTCTTTCTTTTCTTCTTCACTAAGAACTTTCACAATGTCGAACAATCATTTCTGCGTTTCGAATTTTTGTCGAAAAGACACAAAGAAAGGGAATTCGAAGTGTGACACTTTTCGAATTTCGAAGAATATCAAGAATTGTGTAGAGCATGTTCATTTCATCTTTCCGTGCTAGCTGCCGACAGTAAAGATGCACTAGTTGATTAACTCATCTTAGTTGCCAACTATAGATTGGCTAAATGCTAAAATCTTGAATGAATTCTAAACTTCAATCTTAATATATGTAGAGTGAGAGCTTGGTTTTAGCACAAAATATTACAACCGGCGGAGTAATATATTTTCTCTAGTTTGAAGGTGTATGATAATAGCACGTCTTTATTTCATGTTTTAGAAAAAAAAAACTCTCACTACTATTGCGTGCAAAATATCTATGCAACTTCACATGTTGGAGAATTTGTTGTGCATTAGGGAGATTTTTATGTACGACTAACTCTATTTTGTGCCATCTAATTAATAGACGACTTACTTGTACCTCAAATATTAATTTTGGACATATTGCGTATCTATGACTCCCAAATTCATTACACTGTGGAGTTAATCCAATTTTTAACATTTTATTTAAAATCAATAGATGTTCTAACCGTACACACTATGTATTTGAAGTGAAGTATTTGTCAAATTTCTTAATGCAATTAAAAATTGAATCAAAGGAAGATGTATTAAAGAGTTGAGATTGTAACATGTCCAAAATTTTGAATTAGAAAGTACAAAGTGAGAATTAATACTAAATTATAGGTAGAAAGTGGAATTAGTCCTGACATCTCCATTAATACGACATGCTCTTAAATAGGTGTGTATTTTATACATACTTAATATCCATCAAATATAGTAACGGTACTAAAAAATAGACTATAATAAAATGAATTTGAGAGTTAAAAATACAATATGTTCAAAATTAAAAGTAGAGTGCAAAGCGATAACCAGATACAAATTAAGGAATAGGATGGGGACTAAGCCTTTTTACTTAAGTTGATCCATGGAAATGAAGTCACTACTCTACAGTGAAAAATTATTACATAGATCTGATCTACGATAGAATTCTAACTTGTGTAATATATCCTTTGTGTATATTTATCCGCATCACCCTGAAAAAATTTATTTTTAATGAGTTATCTGATGTAGATGAATATGGATCTAAGGGTTCATCCTACACAGATCTAAACCGTATCTATTTAAAAATTTTGAAATTTATTTTTAATGAATTAGAGTGATGTTGATGAATATGAATCTAAGAATTCATCATACTTATCGTAAACTGAATCCATATAAAAATTTTCCCTCCACAGTTCACGCCACGAGAATATTAAGGACCACACGGATCGGATATTATTCTTTGCCCCTTTTCTCTTCTCAATTACCGCAATCAGAAAGTTATTAATTTCCTTAAATTCCAATGAAGAAACACGGACACCACGAGATTTAATGCTGTACTTCGTAACTGTAACTTTGTCATCATGATATTAATCTCATCACTATCTTCGTTTCTAGTATTTATAGTAACAAAGAAATTTGGGATTTTATTTTTGGCCACGCTTTCTGTGAGGTCTCGCTCTCACATCGAAAGAGAAAGAGAATATTGTATTATTTATAATACTCTAAATTATGAACTATTTACAACTTCGACTTAAACATTTTAAACCCATTCCACATCGAAAATAAGAGAAAATATTATATTATTTATAATATCTTGACTTGTGAGACTCAAATGTTGTTGGACCAACGTAAAACCCAGGGCATTACAGTTGGTATAATAGTTGGTATCAGAATGAATGTCATGTGGTCTCTGCCCTATATAAGACTGGATCAGTGGTAGTGGTATTGGGCTCATATGGTCTCTGTACGGAGTAAGACTAGACCAGTGGTTAAGACTGGATCAGTGGTAGTGGTATTGGGCTCATATGGTCTCTGTACGGAGTAAGACTAGACCAGTGGTATTGGGACCACATATATGTAACATGTTATTATACCCCAATTTGGATTTTGCGAGGACATAAAGGGTAAAGGAGGGGCGAATGTGATGTCCCGTTCTACATCAAAAGTGAGAAGGGAATTACACCCCAATTATATTTGGATTTTGCGAGGACATAAAGGGTAAAGGAGGGGCGAATGTGATGTCCCGTTCTACATCAAAAGTGAGAAGGGAATTATACCCCAATTTGGATTTTGCGAGGACATAAAGGGTAAAGGAGGGGCGAATGTGATGTCCCGTTCTACATCAAAAGTGAGAGGGGATATTGTATTGTTTGTGATGTCCCGTTCTACATCAAAAGTGAGAGGGGATATTGTATTGTTTATAACACCTTATGGGTTATTTACAATTTAATTTAAATATTTTGAATCTATTGTTTCTATTCAAAAATTGTTGAAGTTGTTAGATCAGTTCAAGACCTGGGGTCTTACATTTTTAGTTTCCTAATTTTTCTTTTTTAGATTATATATTAGCAACAACGTACATGGGTATTCATAAATTTCTGTACTGTTAATAAGAATGATATTTTAAGATCTTCTTTAGTATAAATAATAGAAAATTCCAACGTTGTTTCAGAAAATAATTTTGCTATATTTAAAAAATTCTATGTACAATAAAATATCATATATTTTAGAACTTATATCATACAAATTTTTAAAGTGAATGAAATAGTTCGAAAGCTTAAAATTCTGGAAAAATTGCCAAAATAGTCCCTCAACTTTTGCACTTTAGCCAGAATAGTCTCTCAACTTTCTTTTTAGCCAGAATAGTCCTTTAACTTTTTTTTTAGCCAGAATAGTCCTTTAACTTTTATTTTTTAGCCAAAAAAGTCCTTTTATGGTGTAGTCACCATAAATTTTTTTTTTATAATAAATTTCATATGAAATGACTATTTTGGCTAAAAAATAAAAGATGGAGGACCATTCTGGCTACAAAAAAAGTTGAGGGACTATTTTGGCTAAAGTACAAAAGTTGAGGGACTATTTCAGCGATTTTCCCTAAAATTCTCCCTAATACGTAAAAACAAAAAAAGTACCATCGTAACTCAATCTGTGCAGTCCAATATTTCCTTCCCCATTTATGATTGGCTTTCTTTTTTTTTTTTTTTTTGGGTGCTTGCAAGATTTAATCTGAGTCTAAGTCAAGAGCCAAAGAATTTCTTTAATTATTGTCTTTGGCTAGCCAACTTATGATTAAGTATATCTTAATTAAGCATTATATAGATATAGACTCGCAAAAATAAGGAGGACAAGCTTATGCCTATCTGGCATGATAACAACATAGAAGAACATAATTTCTCTCTTTCAAATTATAATCGTTGCTCATTTTGGACGGTTATTACTTAAAATATTATTTTAAATATTATTTAGAAAAATGTTATAATTACTTTTTGATATATGATGTATGTGAAATAAAAAAATGATTAAAACATATGTATAAATAATGATTGTAAAATATGATTTAAAAAAAATAATGAATAATGAGCCATAACAACAGTGATGTCTCAAATTGTGGTCCTTGTTATATGGTAATAAACACTATTTTGGGATAAAACACACAACAATTTGATAATGGAAAAAATAAAGTATGATAATTGGGAGAAAGTATTAAAAATGAATGAAAGACATCATTTTCTATGGTTAAATTTCGATTTAAAAATGAATATTGAAACACAAATATTATATATTATGAAAAGCACAAAAGATAAGACTAATTTTATTTTGCACTCCTTAACTTATATTTAATTATCATTTTGCACTCAAAATTTTAATTTTGGATACTTTGCAAGCGCAACTCTCAAATTTGTCCCATTTTAGCCAAAATTAATACTGTTAAAAGTTTAACAGAATCTTTATTTTTACACCCAAAAATATTATTGCACATTTGGCTTAATTTGTCGTACATATGGGAATATTCCGTTAATTTTTGAAATGGCGTTTAAAAAAAAGATTGAAGTAGGATAAATTTTAGAGTTCATGGTGTAAAATGTCAAAAATTAAAATTTAAAATACAAAGTGAGAACTAAAGATAAATTAAGGGGTGTAAAATAGAATTAATCCTAAAAGATATAGTTTTAGAAAGAAGAGGGCCCTCTGGAAACGCGTTTATCAGCTTGGTTCTTTGCCTCAATTGTAAGCCACCGTACGCGTTTCAGGTCCATCTGGTCCTGCTTTTCTTTTCCTATTCTAATTACCAATCTTTTCTAATATGCTGTATGGAAAAGTAGTAAATGGATACAGTACATGTATAAAAAAGTGATAAAGTAACAAATATAATTGGGTATCATTAAATTTGAAAAAAAATAAATGAAATTTCACAGAATATCATAATTTAAAAGTTAGTGATTTTAAGTTAATAAAATCTTATTACATAGAATAATTTTAAAAATTGATCATAATTTATGATTTTATAAATTATTTTTCATATGAATTACAGCATATATTCTAATAATATACATTCACGTTCCCTGTCCCCCAATAAAGTCCAAACTTTAATTAGCATGGCTATGGCTAATTCCCTGTCTGTAATAACACCAAATTCATTTATGGGACAATTAAGTGCAACTTTGCTTAAAAGGGTTTTATGAATTGATGGATATTACTATTAGTGGTTTAGGTGTCCAAAAAATTGTAGAAATATATTCCATCTGATCTTTTGTGGCAATTTGACAGTGAATTTGTGATTATACCAACTGTTTCTTAAACATTAAATTAATTCTAACTTAGAATAAAAGTATTAAAGAAAACATTATTGTCACATTCCCACCTCAATTTTAGTATATTAGGGTCTTGATTTCAGCCTATCTATATATAGTAATAAAAGTTATTGATATATTATTAAAACTATAAAAGAATAAATAAAATTCGACCACGTATCTAATCTAAAATTATAACATTATAAATTATTTTCCTTTCAAGTAGATAGTTTGTGCAATATTATGAAAACATTTACTTAGTGGGACAATGGCCTAACAGATTTAGCTGGGAATATGGGATCTCTTTTGTTCTCTCTCTCTCTCTATATATATATATATATATATATATATATATTATTGGAGCATTTGGGCTTTGATGAGGATGCTGAAGGTCATGTAATGGCCCCAGTGCATGTGTGCTTTTGAGCCCACAAAATCCTTTTTGAACTGTTCAAAATCGAACAAAACATCTCTTTCAATTATTTATATCTTTTATTTGAATTTATTTTAGGACAAGCTTTGGTCAACATGACGAAGATTTTTAAGTAGGGCCTTGACTAGCTTTCTTGTAGGTCGGGTCGGGTCATTATTGTACCGTATCATGTGAAACTTATTTATTATCGTGTCGTATCATGTGAAATTCGTTTCTTATCACATTATGTTTGTATTTAATTCGTTTATTTTCATTTCGTATTCTCGTGTCACTCGTTTATTGTTTTAAATGTATACCAGCCTATCTAATGAATTCAATAACATGCATCAATTTTAGTTAAAATATCAAATTTTAATTCTCTAATAATTTAAACAATTTTTAATACGAATCTTGTTTATATCAACTTAAAACACATTTTTAAAATTTTTGAAATTTTTTTGTAGTATTTAAAATTATTATTATGTTTGATTTAATAGTATTGCATCAAAATTATGTTATATTAAATTATAATCGAGATAATATTTTAAACTAAAATATGTTCATTCAGCAACTTAACAGGTTATATCATGTCAACTCATGGGTTGACCCAACCCAACTCTTTTGCTTTTATGTTATAAACGGGTTAACCCATTAATAATATGATAGTTTTCGAGTCAAAGGTGAATCATATCATATAGTGTATAATACAAATTAGATATTTAAAATTATATTTTTTCTCCCCTTAAAATTTTTTAAATTATTATTATACTATTTTAAAAATTAGACTTTGTCTCTCCTCAAAAATTTTTTAGAGAATATAAAAAAGTTTTTCTATTGTTGTATTTATATAGTCTTATTTCTCAAGAGTTTCAAAAAATATATTATTTTTCTTGATATTTTTTTTTTTTAAGTTTCAATAACTCCCATTAAAAAATTAGACCCCGTAAAATTTTACAAAAATTACAAAACTATTTCCAAGAATATGTATATATAGTTTTTGCCCACCTAAAGTTCAACTCTTGGATCCGTCCCTGTTTCGAATCAGTGTCATAATCTGGTTATTTTCGTATCGTGTTCGTATCGTATTACCATATTGAGTCAGAAATTACTAACCCTAGGTCTGTGCACCATCTTTCATTTGCGTTTATGCCATATAAATAGGATTAATTATATTAATTACAATCATTTTTTCATAATTCAAAAATCATCCTTCTGAACGTTGGAATTTCATTCTTCCATGTCGAACCATAATTGTTCGGTAGCATCTTTCTACCTTCTTTTGAAGTTATATACTTATTATTTGAATATTTTTATGGGTTCAACCACGTTTGCTATAGTGATGAGTGGTTAAAATTGTTATAAAGAGTTATATACGAAAATAAATAGTGTCTTCATATCAAATTAATTGTCATGTTAAGTAATTTGTTTTATTTTAAATTATTTATCACATTAAAAAATCAAGAAAGTATTAAATAATATTTTTCAATTTTTACCCTTAGTATCATATTAATAGAAGAATAATTATATAATTAGAATATTAACGTGAAAAGATATCTTAGTTTGAACACTTTGAATTATATTTTTGTAAAATTGATATAATTTAATGACTTTTTTAATTTGTATGTACTAATGACAATTATTTTGAAACAAACAGAGTATTAATGAAATAGAAAGGGGTAACATTCATGTGTATAACAGATATGAAGATTTATGTGATAGACATTAACTCAAACAGTGTATGGCAATTCCACATAATGTTTAAACCAGACGAGGAGTTCTCTGTTTAATATAATTCATAAGATCTATCGTGCTCCTTTAGTTTTAGTATAACTAATTAGGAAAGACACAGTTTACGAGTGTATAATTTTTTTAAAAATAAGTAGTAGAAATGTTAATTAAATTTTAAAAAATAAATAAATAAATATAAGGTGTGGAGAGTGAAATGTGGGAAGAAAGTTATAAATAGTTAATGAAAAGAAAATAAAGTGAGTAGAAAGGATAAATTTGACAAAGTATAAAATGACGGATATCAAAATTCATTTTCATATTTTATATAGAGTATAGATGGCTTCAATTTTTGAAACCATGGTAACATTAAAGTTGATTAGCTAGCTAGTCTTTTTCCAACATTGGATTAAGAAAGTAAATGCTTGATAAATATGGGCAATTTAAGTTTTCTTTTTTGGGTTCTTCGAGTTAAATTGATAAGAAAACAAAGAAAAATATATCTATAGTTTCGATACACACGGTAAAAGCACCTCATGAACTAATTTTGGGAAAAAAGAAACAAAAAAGAAGTAACAATCAATGTATTAAGACTAAGACTGATATCTCATATGGTATTGACTAGTGAGATATTTTGTTCTTGAGAACTTAAACTTAATTGCTTTTATTCGCTCGTATGAATATTTTATTATTTTAATTTTTCTTGTATAATTTTAATATTAGTTTATGGCAAATATTTAGGTAGATCTGATTTTTTATCTCACTTGTAAATTCTGTAGTGTGAATTAAACCTTATAGAATTTATGACATCAACTGATGTAAGTAAGATTTTTTAAAATTTAATTCTGACTATAAAATCTATATTAGATAAGACAAAAAATTGAGTCTAATTAAATATTTTCTTTAATTTATTAAACTTTTACTATAAATTAAGTCATAAATTCGAGTAACTCAAAAAATCTTTCCTTTTTAAAAAATATTCCTAGTGTTAAACTGTATGCTGACAGCTGACGGGCTTAGTTTGAGTTAAATGCTTGACCTACAGGCTACAATTTCTATAAGAAGTTTGGGCAAGTAAATTCATAGCCCAAAAAATGATAGTGTATAAGAGAGGCCCATATAGATGGGCCGATCTATACGATTATCCTTCATAAGACTTCAAAAACCAGCAATTTACTCCACTCGAGCCTCAAGGAAGTGTCCTCCAATACCAAAATTGGTTACAACTAGGTGTGTGCAGGTATTAGGTTAAATGGAATTTATAAATTGATTTTGAATTCAATTTAGTTAATTTTGAATTTGATTAGAAATTGGTTAATTAAATTAATAAATACGGTTAATGAATTTGAAAATGTAGAGAGGCTTTTGAATACATTAATTAATCGATTACCGAATTTAATAATTAAAAATAAAGTTTTATTAAAATATTTTGATATATAAATAGTACATCACTAAGAATATAAATATAGTTATTCAACAAAAAATATTTTTATTAATAATTATTATAATTAGCTTTAATTTTTTAATTTAATTTGTACAATTGTTATAATCTTATGCATTAATTCGTGCTTATATTATTAAATTAATATTCCAAATCATTATCATTAAAAATTCACATAACACATCAAATTTTGTGGCAAAAAATAAAATAAACTTTGAAAAATTTTTCTTGAAAAATAAGTTTTTGTGTCAGATTTTAGCCCAACATTAAGAGTCCAACTAATTCAAGTTAAATTTGGCTAATTGAATTCAAAATCAAGTACCAATTCGAATTTGATTAACCAAATTTTCTATTGAATTAAATTTGAAATCGAAATTGATTAAAAGTTTTATAACCCTGCTACAACTTACAAGTCGTATGTGTGGGTGTGTATTACAGAGTATTATTTTGTCAAGAATTTCAAATTATAATGGCATAGTAATGCAGATTTTGGAAAACTATAATCTTCGAGTTACAAATTTTGATTATATTTTCGAAATGATATAATAAACCTCTGTATTTCAAAACCATTCCTGCCCCAGAAAAAGGATTTGACTGAATCAATAGGTAAATAGATTAAGATATTGATTACTTTTCAAGCACTTCTTTTGACGAATCCATGGCACGGTTCTAAAGCAGATGAATAAGAAAAAAGTTTGGCAAAAAAAAGAATAAGAAAAAAGTTGGCCAAGGCAAGAAGATATACGAAGTCGGGCTCAACCAGCCCATCGAACTAGCAGATTGAAATTGCTTTTACCCTCAAAGCCAACTCTCCAGCCGAGGAAATGCTATTGATCCTAAACTATCGTTTCATGCATGAAGTCCATGAAAGTAGAGAATTTGTGCATTCATTACAAAAGCTCGGGTAAGCACTGTAATGCTGCACAATGCAGTAGAATGCTGAGTGGAATGTACAGGTTTCCAAAACAAATAATTGGTAAAAACTTGTCTAAGATCTTGTAAATGAATAAGACAAGATTTTTATGAAGTGTATCACAGTTGAAATCTGGATACGAAACCGTTTATTAAGCACAGAAGTATGTTCTTCAAATCATCTTTTTTCCTCCTCCAGCATATTGTCGTCAAGCTTGAATGGGTGTTGGCGTGTTCCTTCTACAACCCCCAACAGGGAAAGAACATTACGGTAGCAGTTCAACCGGTGTTCCTTGGACATTCATATTCCTACAGTAGATGCATTAATTCCCCGGTCTGAATCAAGCTGGCTGCTATGCCGAAGCCCAAGAACATAGGAAAAGATTCATCTCAACATAGGCTCTGATGCTTCCCAAAAAATCAATTTATTATATCCTATGAACCAATAGTGACTCAATGCCCTAGAAAATGGTATAGATTCTCAGCAATTTATCCATGACCCTATGTGATGCTCCACCTCTTCCCAGTTGTGTAGATACTTTAGTGACCAGGGGGTGTTGTTTAACAGACTCCATCTTGCACCACGGATATGAATTTTCATAGTCAAAGAGAAGAACCCGAATACCAACTTCTGCACACTCAATGGCATACCTTGGATTATCATCAATCAAAACTTTGGCTCCCAAGGACCTGGCAAAAACAGATTATCATGCTAACAAAATCAAAAGATTTCCCAATTAAATAATCTGAAAATCTGTGGTGAGTGTGCTGCTGAGAGCCTGAGACAAAGGATCTACATGCTACAATAACAAATCCAGCCAATCAGTTTTCTGATGGACTTCACACAATCATTGAGCAGTAAACAAGGCCAATACTGCGAAACATCAAATCATTTTAGCCCAAAAGCACAATATACCTGCAAATTTCTGATTTCGGTTGGGATTTTCCATCTAATGCAAAGTGATTGCCAAAGTGGATCTCCTGAAACAATCCTGGATAATGCTTCTCAATCCACTCAATTGTGTGGTCTTTAATTACAACTTTTGCCGAGACCTAGGAGTACAAGTCAAAATCATCCATTACTAAATGCGAATGAGCCAAGAAAAGTTAAAATATGTGAGAGCCACAAAATACATACGTAACTATTGACAAATCACAATGTCTGGACAACTTTTGAAGAGCCTGCCGAGCACCTGGAATTGGATGAATCCCAGTTTTGAAATAAGATGTCTTAAAGAACTCATGAACACGTATATCAGCTGTAACAAGAAAAACAGAAACTTTGTTACATTCAAATTTTGACCATGAAACCTCACAGCAGAGACACATTAGAATGTCGGCAGCAAAGCTGGAACTCTTTCAATAACAAGGTTAGAATTCTTGGCATTTAACAAGACCCGATTCAAACCAGAAATATTTCATAATTGCAATTTTGCAGCAATTTAGAGGAGAAGTGAGATGCTCATGCTCAACTCCGATGTACCAATAGTACAAATTAGGAAAAAAAACCACAGAAACAATGAAAATCTTTCTTCTTTTTTTTGCTTTCCAAATTCATTACAATTTTCCTTCAAGGTAGTCTTTAAAAACATACGTAAATATTTGAATATCCAAAGTGAAGAAACAGGGACTGCATTATACCTTCATCTCGAGAACAGTTCCATATCTGTAACATAGATCAGAGGTGAATCAGGAAAAAAAACACACAACATATCAATATATCAGTATATGCACATTGAAATATCTTCAACTGAACTCCAAAATTCTGGGCATCAGGCGTGATCGTGTAGCTTATAGGGATTTAAATGTTCCTGACATGCTTCTGCTTATCTAGACGATAGTGCTAATAAATAAACATAGTATTGAAAAGTAAAGTTGCATGCCACATATAAGCATGCATACAACAATAACAGCCTGAATGTCAGAAGAGAAGCAGCACTAAACACCTTAAAGTGCCAAAAGTATCACATATTCTCTCTGAAAAGAAAACTAAAGCATCAAATGAAAGAAGCTATACCCAGAAAAATAGATGCACAAAGACCAGAAGAAGAGTACGAAAATTTTATCCCCATAGCAGCAAACATCTTGAAATATCTGGTAAATTATGTGACGTCTCCTCATTGTCATTAACTCGTAGCTGCCTATGAGGTAAGTGAAGATATTAAATGCAAGAGTGTAGTTCTGTTTACAATTTGTGGTTGGGATGTGGTTTTTCTCTCAGGTATTCATGATTTAAAATAGTAGTCCAAAATGAAAAGATGACGCATTTGAGATTAAATGATGGTTCCATCAAATTGCAACTGTTCCAGTTGTGATGTCCAACTAGTGAAACTTGAGAAATTGCAAGCAACCAAAAGGTTTCTGTCTGAGGTACATTTGACTTTTGATTCCTCCAAGGAATGAATGAATAGGCAAAGAAAAGAAAAAATGAATATCAATGCAAACAAATGCTGCAAATTATTTATCATGACTCTGTCAAAGGCCAGCTGATGGTACCTTGAAAAACTCGTAGACATGGTATTCAGAAACCGAGTGATTCATAGAGTAACGATTGCACTGCAATAAATTTATTGAGAGCTGATACAAAGTTGCCCAGAACTGCATGGAATATAAAAAAGAGAAACTCTCCTCAGCAGGAGAATAACAGTGACTTAAAATACAAACTCAATAACTAATTCACAAGTCTTTAGCATGTTAGAGAAGTTCACTTATGCCAGTACCACCCAATAAAACAAAAGGGCAACCCCAATGCACTAAGGCTACCTGCTATGTATCGAGGAGGAATCTCGTGCATGTATGCAGCCTTACCTCTGCTTTGCAGAGAATCTATTTCCACAACCTGAACCCAGTTAATAAATCAATATATCAAAGAAATTAAAACTAAGCAACCCACCAAGCATCTTGCTTATTAATCATGGGAACAAAATTGCATCATGACTAGTTACTTTTCCAATTAGAATTGACGAACATTAATCATGAACTCAAATGACGATACCCAACTATACGATTTGACAAAAGCGGTAAAGAATATATCCCATTATCAACATTCCCACCCAAGAGAGTGACCTTTATCTAGGAGAAAAACTTAACTTACATATCCAGTTATTATCATTAAAAAATAATAATAATAATAAAACAAACTGCATTGACTAGTTCTACAAAATCATACTACTAGTAAAAACAGGATGACCAGCTAAATTAAAACAAAAGTTTTTTTTTCCCCCCTGAGAGGGAAGAGAAATATACCCTCGTCTACATCAACAGCAACAGCAATTTTCTCCGGCAGAAAACGCCGGTCCTCAGAGAATCCAAGGCATCCTCCTCTGTCAGTCCGACACCTACCACCGTCATCACCACCACCACCACCACCATCAAAAGTATTCTCTAACCTAAACCTAATCTCCTCCGACACCAGCTCCCTCAACAACTCCTGCTGCAAGCTCGGCACAATTGCCCTAGCTTTATGCAATCCTCCCCCTCCCCCTCCACCTCCACCCCCATCCCCAGCATTACAAAAATCAGAACTTTTATCATTCTTCTTCTTATTATCAATACTCTCAGACGGCGCCCGCGCCCGCGCCACCGCCACATCCTCTAAGCCTTAAAGAAATGCTTCTTCCTCCGCCTCGGCCGATACTACCCAAATTTAAATCAACCGCCGACGAGGACGGAGCTGAGGCGAAGGAAGATTTCGGAACCGAGAAATACCGAAATGGATCTTTACGGCCAACGGAAAAGGCGGACGTGGAAGGCGCCGCGGCCATAAAATAACGACGGCAAAGGCGGCGGTGATCGTGTTGGTGACGATTACTTGTATAAATAGATAGAATTAATCGGAACCAGCTTCGCCTATTTATCATAATAACTACTAGTAGTAACAAATTATTTATTTAATTATAAAAATAAATTTTGAATGGAAACAAAAAAGAAAAAGTGTAGGGATTTGAGATTATTTTAGTAATTAAGTTAGAAATTGGCGGGTTTCTTATCCGGATTAAAGCGATTCCAGAATGGAATGTCGGCCTGAAAATCGAATATTCAATTCAAAGTGGGGATAAGTTTCAGGCAGTTATTCAGATTTTGAGTTTTTTTTTTTTTTTCTGATGGAATGAACAGTTATTGTAATGGAAAATGGAAGCTTGAATTAAATAAAAGATTTCGTTTTGGTGATTATGAATATGGAATTTTTTGTTTTATGGCATTTCTACAATTATTTATTTGAAAATCAGTATGTAATTATCCCTTTCTCTTTTTTTGAAAATTCTTATATGAATAAAGTCCATAACATAATATAATAACTTGTTGATCTATAAATAATCTCATCACTCTATTTCATTTATTCATGTAATGTGTTTGTTTATGAACAAAGAAATTTATAATAATATATTATAAATCTAAATATACTATAATTTTCCTATTTTTGAATGAGCAATCTTAGAGGAAATTTGATCCGAAATATATATATATATATATATATATATATATATATATATATATATATATTGGCATGTAGTACAAATACGTAGGAATATATGCTGCTATTGTATGAAATACATTATTAGTTTTGTCACGAAATGTTATCCCGTTTAAAATATTGAAATAAAAATGTGCTAGTATTTAACTTTCTATTCCTGTCATTCTTAAATTATATTACTTGGGTCTTATTGAAATTATAACAATTTAACTTGTTTTTGTCAATATACCAAAATTTCATCACTCAATCTTGTATAC
Source organism: Cinchona pubescens (assembly GCA_025175665.1). Lineage (NCBI taxonomy): Eukaryota > Viridiplantae > Streptophyta > Magnoliopsida > Gentianales > Rubiaceae > Cinchona > Cinchona pubescens. Next base: position 564,354 of record JANKKI010000031.1, on the reverse strand, counting down.
ATTTTTTTTCACTTAAAAAAAGACTTTAAGTTTTCATGTGTTAAAATTTGATATCAATTTCATTTTTTTTGAAAATATTTTAATAAAAATGAAATAAATTTATATAAACTTTTCATTACAAAATTGATCTGTTTAATTTAAAAAATCAAAATGTGGCAAAATAAAAAAGGAACGAGAGAGTATCATTTTCTAAAATCACACACACTAAAAGTATAAATTTCTTTGCTATATATCTATATTATATATAAAGTTTAAGGTTATTTTGACGTCTGTCATTTTTTTATTTTTTTATTATTATTCCCATCAAATATTTTAAACTTCTAAAAACTTCCAAGAACTTCCCTTTTCTATCTAGTCTACCCTAATGATACCTGAAAATATTATCCAATGACTTGCAAATACGTAGCCAGTCAGTTAAAGTAGTCAAATATAGGAGAGGACATTTTGATAATTTTTACTTAAAATCAAGCTATGAAGAAATTCAACACATTCAATGCCCTTATCAGCTCATTAATTATCCCAAGCCCATGAACTACCTAAACTCATTGATACATGATTCACTCAACTTCTTATTTGTCATTTCAAGCTTTCATTCACTTTCAACTTTTCTCTCACACAAAATCTGACTTGAGCATCAAAGTATCTCCTAAGGACATAGTCCCATAGCTCTTATTCTTATTGCAAGTTTCATATAACGTGGTTATAAGTACGTCATAACCTTTGTCTTGGAAGATTGAGACGACTAAATATTTAAACCTAAATATTTTATTTTGGTGTTATAATTTTTTTACACATCAAAACACCTTTTTTTTTCATACGTTTTTTTTATTATTTTGTACACACATTAGATATATCCTTTCCACACTAATGCCTATTATAGTGGAGTACTAGAAAAAGACGATTATTTTTTGACTTGAAAAAAAAAGTACCTATCACTAATAATGAAGTAAGGAAAATAATTAGGTAGATCTATTTTTTTATCTCATTTGTAGATCATGCAATCAGGATTAAATATTAAAAAATCTTACTTACATCAGTTGATATCATAGATTTTTTAATGTTTAATCCACACCACAGAATCTACAAGTTAAGTCAAAAATTCGATCTACCTAAATATTTGCTGCTAAGTAAACCCAGAAAAGATAAACGAACAAGAGCCCATAGGATAGTTACTGTTTTTGTACTTACATTACATAGTTACATTGTCAAGAGCTTCTGCATAGTTGCCACAAAAGCAACAAGAAAAAGAATACATCTTCACATGGATTTGAATAACAAAAGAACAGACAATTTGGTTAATCATAGGGGAGGCAAAGAATATCCAAATTCTATCCAAAACTAAGATGCCATCAAACTGATAAAGACTAGCTAATTGTAGCAAAAGCTAGCCAAAATAAGTCCAAGCAGAAATTCCAAAGTGAGGACCGAATTATAGTAGTACATTCTTCCGGCTAACGAAGTTGTCGGTGTACGAGCTTGCTCGTGCCTTCCGGTGTCGATCATGATCTCAAATCGACAAGAACTGTCCCGAACAGGAGTAGGATCGATTGCAGTGATGACAGACAAATTATAGAACTGATCACACGACCCTTTCTGTTGATTCGTAGTCTGATAAAACATGTTAAATGCATAGGAAGCATTGTTTCTAACATCCAGGCCGCCACAGGACGATCCATAGCCAAGACTAGTACAATCAGCATAGGTACAAGCATTGTTTATGCTTTGTGGCAAATTTGAGTCTGAAAGATCAGCATCAGGTCTCATTACGCACCATTTTCTTGACAAATATCGAACACCTTTGGCCGCTGTGAGATTCCGATTATTGCCCAAATCCAAAGGGTATTTGATGCTTCCATCGTAGTAGAATATGCCCCAATGCATAAGATCCTCTCAAAATTCCCTGGTTGTATGCTCTTGGCATCTTCATCAATCAGTGCAAACAGGTAAATATCAGGCGGGCTTGGCCTTTTCGGGGTCCCAATGCCTTTGTTGATGCGGTTGATAAGGCCTTGATTGAACCTGCGAGCATATTCTTTATTTGCATTGATGTCGCCATCAGTCGGCCATCCAACTTCTCCAACAATAATAGGCATATTTGGGAATCCATTTTTCTCCAGAGCCCAAATGAGGGTGTCGTAATTGGCCTCAAACACATTTGTATAAGTGATGGCTCCATCGACTACAGGGGCCAATGCACCGTCAAAGAAGGCATAGTCAACAGGGAAATGGGGATCGGCATAAAGACTGAGGAATGGATATATGTTTATTGTGAGAGGCCCTCCATTGTCATTCAAGAATTTGACGATTGAGATCATTAGGTCGTGGATATCAGGGCGAAAATTTCCTCCTGATGGCATACCGCTTTCTGACTGATAAACATCTGCATATCATCTGATTGGGATAGTTACCTTGACTTGTCGGCCTAAACCGGCTTTGATCAGGGCTGCTTGGATGTTTTCAAGTGCTGGATATATTGTTTTGGAGAACATATCTTTGTAGGTTTTGAGAAAAGGTTCATTCCCGATTGCGACATACCTGAAAACATAGACAGAATATTGAAACAGGAAATGTTTTTCAGCTGCTTTTCCTTGTCACAATGAGGGGAATTGGAAACTGAACTGTTTCTTGATGCAAAATGAAACGACAGCTTCTTTTGACCTCTTTTTAGCACATTCTTGGAATTCTGTTGGTGTCTTTTTTAGTTTAATATAATAGTAGTATATATCTATGTGTTTAGCACAATTATAGCCCATTTCTAAGTATGTTATAGGGAAATGTGCAGAAATATTCTAACCTAAGGATTTTGAAATAATAGAGTCCTCAAAATTAAATGAGATTTTTTGTGCCACTAATAGGAAACTGTTATGTGAATTTAAGATTATAATCGTTTCATATCTGTTTGAATTTTTTATTATTATTATATAACACTCAGTCGTCAAATTATTGATGGCATTGAATTGACATTGAATAGTTGACACTGAGAATCTGATATGATAATGAAAAATGACACAAGTTTTCAGCAACATGTTAAATCCATATTACTCGCAAATGTACAAGCTCCAAGTGCAACGAGGATAAGTAAAAGGAAAATGAACAAACCTTATATAGTACATATTAATAAAATTGACCAAAAGAGAAAAAGAAAGAACCAACCTGACATCCACCCCATTCTTGGAAATATAGGTGGAAACATTTTGCGATACCCAATCCTCGGCAACTCGAACACTACTAGCCAAGGGTGCCAATAATTCATTAGGAATTCCAACCATCACCTCAATTCCAGTGTTTCCAAGAGCCTTCATCACCTCAGGCACTACTTCAAACAGCTTCACCTTTTTAATTCCATTGTCCTTCATTAACTTCGCAACTATATCAGGTGGAAGTGGATGTGTTGCCCGCGTTACTAGACACCCCAGTTGCATGCTAACCCTTCTGCGATCAAAATTTTACCTAGTAAAGAGACCAAGAATAGCTTAAACATTAACCCGAAATCCATGCTAATTTTCGCTATCGCTCTATTGTTTTTTTTCCCTTTCCCTTATTGGCCTTTTGTACGACTATAATTGTCTATAAATTACAAAAAGAATGTAGTTGGAAATGAGCTAAAAAGAAGTCTTTTTGTGGAAGAAAAAGGAAGGTATTACATGGAGATTCAACAAGGAATTGGATTCTAAGTCGCAACCCATTTGCATCAACAACTTATTATACGTACCCACCTAATCAAAAACATGATCACGTCATATGGCTTGAGAGGAAGGGAATCTGTGAAGCAAGGGATTGAGTAAACGAGTTGATTGCCTACGTTTTATGCCAGTCTTCCTTTGCTAGCTAAATGTAGAAGCCAGAAACGATTCTTGTGCCAATATTCTGTCTCATCATTTCAATACTTTGAACACACGTGTTGTTATGGTCAATTAAAAATATTATTATCAATTTTTAAAAATTTGAAACTTGGATTGGACTAGAAAAGTTAATGGATTAAATATATTTGAAAATTCGGTTGAATTTTACTAAATTAAAAATAAAAAATTCGGATCTATAAGCTATATATATTTATTATTTTATTTGTTAAGAATGAAAATATGTTAATAATTAGGTTAAGTATTAAAAATTTTAGGTTTCATATGTGATTTTTTTACATATTAATCATTATCAATTCAGAAAATTTAAGTTTTTCAACAATTTTATATAACATTTATCTATTTTTAAATGTTAAATAAACTCGATTCAGACAAATACTCGTAATTATTCGATGAATTTATCGAAATTTATTTTAAAATTCGATAAAACTTGTTATACATCGAGTTTTTCATCGAATCACTTATAATTTGATTTATCGAATCTAATTTGATCTATCGAATCGAGTCAATTTAGTATAACTTGGTCGAATTTTTTTGAATTTTAAACTATAAGTATTATGATCATAATACACATGTCACACGTAAAGTGTGAAGTAAAAGATTGGCATATACAGAAAGGAAAATAAGAATGTGAAGCACTGTAACTTACAAATGCTTATCCATGGGTATGATCACCTCTTATTTTCTAGACATTATCCCGTTAAAAATTTAATTAATGTATTATTAAATGTTTGTAACCCTCAAAATTATAGTGTTTATGATCCTATCACTAATCATAAAACAAAAAACAAAAAATAAAATAAAAAATAGAGTAAAGCAACTTGATTTCCTGTATTTTATAGAGGAAGAATTCGAATCCGCTTAATTTTATTCATATGATGCATCATTTTTGATACTAGGGAAATCAACAAATGCAAAGAAAAATTATGTTTCTAAAAAAAAAAAATTCCACTTTTCCTCTCTTATTTTCTATTGACTCAACCCATGACCAATAAATTATAAAAAAAATATTTTATCACTTAAATTACAATTCGATGTCATGCAAAGAAAATTCTATTACATAAAAAATAAAAAGGAGGAGGAGAAGAAGAAACAAGTTCAAAACTTGTCTAATTTAACAAGAAGGCACGTATATTAAACAAGACATTCAATTCAAATAATTCTTTAAGCTTCTACCTGAAAAATAAAAGAAATTCTTCAACCTTGATTTATTAATTTTCTCGTTCTGGTAGAAAGCAAACAAATATATAGGATCAGATGCAGAAATTATGTTGTGTTCCATGTCCGGTACAGAGAAAGCTTAGCATAAATTAATTACTCAAACACAAAACCTTTGAGCATTTCACATATATATAAACTCATTGATCATTGTGTGTGTGTGTGTTTTTTTTAAATGGACCAAGCTTTGAATTGTCAATTCTAATATTCTTCCAAAAAACGCCCTATTAGATATGTGACTAATTTCTATAGTAACTTCCTTCCCTATATAATAATCAACTTTATTTATCTATTTTATAATTTTAAGAAAAACAAAATACACATATTATTTATATGAATTAACTAATTATATCAATTTCATTGAAATGCCTACATACATAACGTAAGGCATGCCAAATTAAAATTCACTTTAATTGTGTTTGGATCGAAATATTTGAGTAAGAATTTGAAATCCACTCATTTATCGGAGGGATTTGTAATGGCAAAATGTATGAATTTCAAATTTATCTAAATCTAGAAAATTATTTAAAATCATTAATTTTACACTTTTTAATTTTGGTAGATTTGAAATTCATCTATTTCATCATTACAAATTTTTCCAAAAAAATAGGTAGTTTCAAATTCTTTCCCAAATCTATCGATCCAAACACAACTTTTCTTTACTTCCATCCCTAAAACAAAAAAAACAAAAGTTTGATCTGTGGTAGCAAAATACTGAAAGAATGTACCTTTAGTGCTATATTTTGCAGATTTGTCGTCAAAACTTTTGTGGTTGGCTTTCCAAAAGAATGGGAAAACCATAGGCCCGTGACAATTTCTCTACATTGTTTACCATATATTGTTGTTTTTTCTTTGAAGCGATAGTGGCAGATTCAAGAATTGAATTTTTTATGTAAAAATTACATATACATATAGTATTATAATTTTTGTAAAATTTGAGGCAGTAAAGTTTACTTTTTTAGGAGTGTTATTGAAATTTTTTAAAAAAATATCATTAAAAATAATATATTTTTTAAACTCTAAGAGAATAATACTACTATATAAATACATACATAAAAAATAATATCTTATATTTTTAAAATTTTTAAGGAATAAAATCTAAATTTTATAATAATATAATAATAATTTAAAGTGAATTTTTTAAAAAAAAGAAAGTGTAGTTTTAAAAATCGTAGGGGCAGCTACTCCTCCTGCCCCATGATCCGCCCATGCTTTGAAGGGATAAGTGAGCGTTGGTTATTGTAGGTAGAATTAATTGTTTATGGTGTACAAGAAAGTTAGATGTACAAAGTAAATTATAATTAATTAAGATATTTTAATGTATCCACATGCTTGACATTATAGGCATTGATTATAAATATTTTGTCCGAATTTCTCTTTTCTTTTCTTTTTTTCCAGAAATATAGGCATGGCTTTGTTCCATTTAAGATAAATCTAAATCTCTTGATTATTGTCTTTCATGTAGACCATGCACAATGATAGAATTTTTATGACTTTCCTTTTTCGAGAATATCTACAACTGTTTTGATCAAATTCTTCATACATTAATTTCACCGTGAACATGGAATGTTACTGGCCATATCATTATAAAAAAATTAATTAAAGACGACCAAAGAAGAAAAGAAAAACAAATGCAACGAAATTTAACAAAGTTGAACCTCATCTCAAGAAAGAAAGACAATATACCTCGGGCAAAATTTTATGGTTCGTTATCATATCATATTGTTATATTTTAAATATTTATATAATATAATATTATATGTTTTAATTCTTTTAAATATTTATATATTATAAATTTTAAAATAAAATAATATAATAATCTTAACGGGATCATAACTTGTGAATATGTGTTTATTTTTATATTGTACTGCTTTAAAATGTTTTTTTTTTCCCTAAGAGAAAATAGGAAATTGTGGCAATAAAACAACAATTATCTTTGACCGTAATTATAAAAGCACTTCCTCACTATAAAATATCCGATTTAAACTAATTATTACCTTAATTAGAGTGAGTGATCCTGTCACCACAGCGCCGATCAAGAAGTCAATTAGTAAAAAATCTCCATCACTTCAACTTCAACACCCACCAATATTTCTGTTGGTCTTAGGCTCTTAGCTCCTCAATATGTAGGGTAAAAAAATAGGTTTTACACACGGAAGAGCTAATAACTTATTTAATGATATTTTAACTGAACTAGTATGGGAGTATATGTTTTGTACATTTGAAGATACTAATTGTTTGATTTTTAATTGTTATGAATTGAAAAGTATAGTATGTTTAGAGATACTAACTGTTTTATTATTTACTTCACTTAATTTTCCGCTTATATAGTTTCTATTTCAAGATTTAACTAAGCCAAATAAATTTTTGTAATTCGGATTGTTTGAATTTAGAAAAATATTTGTTCATAACTAACTTTTATGCATTTTCTTTAGATATACTTTGTTAAAAATGTAAGAGATTTGTTTAATTTAATAGTTCAAGCAATTTCATAAAAATTAAATAATTGTGTCTTGTGCATGACATATCTACCTTACAATTTTTAAAATAGAAATCAATTTTCTCGATTGAGAATTATTGAAACATTTTATAATGAATTCATTAATACTTTGTTTAACTTCAAAAATAAAAAATTTAAGGTATCATCAAACTGAAGTACAATGTATGATAATATATTCATTCTATAAATTTAGTAATCAAAGAAGGTAGTGTATTTTAGAAAAAATGTTGACAATTTATAGAGTTTGTTGAAATCCTTTATTCTCTTTAATTATTCAAATTCTATCTTAACAAATTTGGATTATAAAGCACGTTAAAGTATTTCATTATTCTTGAATCCTTATATCTTTCTTGGAATCAATTTGATCAAAGGACCAATTATGTGCAAATACTAAATAGCAGTTTCTAATTTAGAAAACAAAATCTTTCTTAAATATATAATTTGTACAATTATAGGAATTACATTACGAAAATAGAAAAAAAGTGGAAAATAATCTACTACCATTTGGCAATTTACAACGTAAAATTTAGTGATTAGTTCATTATTGTTAGAACTATTGATATGTATAGTAGTAAATTAAAAGGCGGCTATTCATTATTATAAATTTTATTTGATCGAATAAGATTAACAACATATAACTGCAGTGGTTATCAACTATAGTAATAATTCAAAAGTAATAATAAATATTTAATATTTAAGTTTTATTAGACAAAGTACAATTTAGTTAAAATATAATTAGTAACTTGTTTGATATCCTTATTTTTTAGTACGTAATTTATACAGTTACTATATTCAACATTAGATATTTACAGGTTCAAAGACAATAACAATATTTTTGTAGTAGGATAATAATTATCTATTAAGAATTTTAACGAATATAATTTAGGGTACTAATCTTTTATTATAGGAAAACGTGACATAGATTAAATATGTACTAATTATTCAATGCACGAAAAATGAACTAAAAGCAAAGTAAGAATTGCAAGATAAAAATTATATTATTTTAAAAAAAATAAAATAAGTGTGGATTACATTTTCCACCCCATTTATTACTCATTCAATCAATTTAACAATAATCGAAAAGATATATTCTACATTATACTTGTTTTTTAGTTCAATATACAAAAACCAAATTATTTTCATATTCTGGATAGCAAATCTCTTTCATTATTACAAAGTTTAGACAACAATATTAGAGACAAAATAAATGACATTGACGGAAGGAAGGTGAAAATGTTGACAATATCTCTTAAGTATAAAATCTTTGTTAATTGAAGTTTAGATGGCCATGAGATTTTTAAGCAATTTTATGTTTTATTTGTTCTTTTTTTGTATAAAAAATAGAAAAAAAGATATAATTATTTTCTAAAAATTTTAGAAATAATTTCTTATACGATCACAAATAAAGATAATGTTTAAAGATTAACCTACATATTTAACTTAATTTTTAATCCTAAAAAATTTTTATTTGCATGCTTGTATAATTTCTAAAATTCAACCTTGAAAAATGGAGACCGTACGAAACCCTCTATTTTTTTAAAAAAAATAAAAAAATATTATTTTTAACAGTAAAATAATCATTAAAATTGAAAGTATATTTTAAAATCATGTGCTTTTACAAGTTTTGTGGTAATTTTTGTATCAGAATAAAATTTGGAGGGCAAATTAGAACAGAGTTTTAATTTAGAGGAACGAATTCATAATGTTTCAATTTTATCCCTCATGTTGGGACATTTGTTTTAATTTTGAGGACTTAATTAAAGTTTTTTGAATTTGGAGGACAACATTGAAATATATATATATATATATATATATATATATATATTAATTTGGAGGGTCAAATCAATACCTTTTCAATTTAAAGTCTATATTAAGATTTTTGCTTAGTTTGATTGGCCAAAATATAAGAGTATTTGATTATTTGAAATTAAGAACACCTTGTTTTCATTTATTTGTCAAACGAATTTTTCTTTTTCTTGTAATAGTTGTTAATAAACCATTAGTTTCTTTAATTGCATATAAATGTTGTCTATTCTGTTAATGTATTCACAACCTATATATGTTGATAATAATCATATGAGTAATTCTATTTATTGAGAAATTTTATTCTATTAAATTTTTTTTGTAACTTTATTTAATATTCACGTTCAATTTCTAAATCTATCCCAAAATTCTACTCTATGAGAAAATTTACTGTAATCAAGTTTAGTTAATTCTAGATAAAGTCTCAAAAAGTTAGTTTTTATTCTATGTTCACTTTTTTTTTTATGATTTTTTGTCTTTAAGGGTCTAAAAATATAAGTGAAACATGCAAATTTAATTTACAAGAAAAATTTATATTTTTATTATTGCTTGATTTCTAAAACCCATCCCAAAATAATATTTCTTATTCTTCTTTAATTTCTAAACTCAAATACTCCTGATATTCTGTTACATAATAAAATTTATTTCAGTCAAATTTATTTCTTAATATTGTAGTTTTAAAAGTAGTTTTTATTTCTTCTTTTACTCTTTGATGAATATTTACGTAAATAACCTAAAAATTATAAATTAAAAAGAAATCATTCTAGTTTGAAGCATAACAAAGCCATTAAATTTTAAAGTGAGGGTAATTTGGGAAGAAAATTCAAAACAAAATCAAGCTCCTTCCTTTATTATAGTATATATTCAATTAATTTTTTAAAAAAACTTTATTTAATATTCATCTTTTATTTTTAAATCTATCCCAAAATTCTACTCTATGAGGAAAATTGCTTCAATTAAATTTGATTCTAAATATAAGTCTAAAAAATTTAGTTTTATTTCTTATGTACCTTTTAAGTTTTTTTTTTATAGTTTAAGAGTATAAATGAAATATGTAAATTTATTTTTCAAGTAAATTTTATTTTTTCTATAATTGTTTGATTTCTAAAATCAATCCTAAGATAAAAATGTTTATTATTTTATACCGTTATTTAATTACATAAAGAAATTTACTTTAATCAGACTTATTTATATGAAGCTTTAAAAGTAGGTCTTATTTCTCTTTTACTCTTATACGAGTATTTACATAATAACTTAAATAATTAAAAAAAAAAAAGCATTCAAGTTGGAAATATAATAAAGTAATTAAATTTTATAGTAAGGGTAACCATAGAAATATAGGAAGGGTATATTCTATTACATAAATAAATTTACTTCAATCAAATTTATTTCTTAATATGAAACTTATAGGTATGTTTTATTTTCTCTTTTACTCTATGAAGAGTATTTACATAAATAGTTTAAATAGTTATAAAAAAGATATTCAAATTAGAGGACATAACAAGATAATTAAATTTTAAATAAAAGAAACTTCAAAAAGAAAAACTAAATTACTAAATCACATTTCCTCATTTAATATAATATGAATAAGAATCGAAATATAAGGATATCTGCCACGATTAATTAAATGGACTGGAATAAGTTAAATATAACCTTTCCTTTTTTCCCTTCATAATGGCTTCTTCATTTTTTATAATAAAAATTGTTAAAACTACTAATTTTGGGAAACTAGATCAAATTGTCCCAAAACAAAGTTTAGAAAATATGAGTTTAGTCCCAACACTGTCAAGCAAAAAAGTTCAATTCTCAAATCAGTGGACAAGCTGGTCTCAAATAATAATCGAAACTTTTTTAATAAATTCTCCAAGCTTAATGGACTTTTGATTAGCAAAAGAAAAAGAAATCATTTTACCTTCAAAAGTAAACTAGTATATAAATATTTTTTCTCCTAATGTACAATAACGTATAAGAGTTTCTGGCAACTATTTCATTGCTTTTCCTTTTTATAGGTTGGCGACCATCAAGCAGTCGTACTTATCGAAATCATGATTTGGGAATTTTTCATTATACTTGTTCAGATAATTATTATTTTTTAAAATATTATTCTAAAAAATATTATAAATTTTTTTTAATACAATATATATGAAATAAAAAAAAAAGTAATTAAAAAAAGTGTACATCCTTTGTTTTAAAAAATAATTAAAAATGTGTATAAAATTATTATAAAATGTTATTTGAAAAATAATAGAAAAAAAATAACCCTACAAAGCCTATATTTAGGACTGTAGATATTTAAACTTCAATAGTTTCTCCTTTCTTGTTTGGTCAAAATTTAGATATCTTTTTCAATTGTGAATTTTATTCTTCGCACTAGTCACCAACACTTTGTGCACTTGTACAATTGAGTAGAAAAAAATTCAAATTTGGCTCTATTTGGACTATTTATTATTTATTATTTTTTAATTAATATTTTATAATAATCACTCAAACATATTTTTTAATTATCGTTTTATCTCATATATATCACATTTAAAAAAATAATATTATTTCAAATAAATTTTAATATAATATATTTAATAATAACTTTCCAAAACAGATTCATTAATATTTCCAACCAAGAAGTTTGTAAAATCTGACCAACAATTAAAGACCAACAAAATTCATTTTTGCTCCTCAATAACAAACACAAATTTTTGAACAAAATTGTACCTAGAAAAAAAAAGTTCGAGTTTTTTGGACTAATATTTTTCATCATAAGGAAAACAATTAGGGTTAATTAGACTTTGTTCCCTCATAAACTTGATAGCGTTTTGACTTGCCCTCTAAAAATTTTTTTTACACATTAATTAAACGCTATCAAGTATGACCAACTTTCAAAGCCAACAACTATTCAAAACGTTATAGAGTGGTGAAAAATTATTAAATTACCCTCATATAATTTTAAAATTAGTTTAAGTTTAACCCCCGTAAAGGTATAAATTTATATTTTACAGCTTATAAGGTCCTGAATTTTCATTTGACCCTCTATAAAGTCATATAAAATACCGAGATAAGGAATACTTTTTACATCCATGGACCTTTATTGTTTTATCAGTTAATTAATATGTTAATTTAATTATCGTCGTCATTATGATGTTTTTTGATGGACTGTTTAAGAATTTTAGAAATACGAAAATTAACATAATTAGCACTATAGAATAGGTAAATTTGATCTGATTTGCATATGTACTTTTATTTTATTGGTGAGGTTGTTGGTTTATTTTTTGTTCTACAATCCATGGGAATCATGTTTGTGGGATTTATACATGTACTAAGTATGTATAAGGAGAAAACCATCACAATGTCTTCCTCATTTGGCATCTATGTAGCCATTTTCTACTAGTTTGTTGCTATAGTGAGTCCGCATTTGATCACTAGAATTTTTTTTTAGCTATGACTAGATAGTGTTTCTAATGAAATTTGTCATTGATTATTTCATGAATTCTATGAAATATCGCATTTTACAATTAATTTAGTAATTTTATCATTTTGAGGAGATAAAGTGTAATTTTTTATTATTATTGTAGTAAATTACTACTAACCCTAAAATTATATGAGGACACTTTACTAATTTTGTGCCACTTTTTAACATTTTCACGAAGGATTAATTTTAACCATTAATAAAAAGGGTTGAATTAAATATATAAAATTCTTTTAATTGACAAATTGGGACAAAAACAAGTTCACGAGAAGCTGAAATTGTAACTAACCCTTAAAATTACTGACACTAAAAATCTACAACTATGTAGTATAAGTAATGGTCCCTACCATGTAGTCCCCACCCAACTCTAAGGGGATTAGCTAGAGGGACAGGCTTGGAGCATCTTCTTTCCTTTATGGTCATGCACGAATGATGGCCGGTGACCGACTTTCCCCGTTTCTTTGTCACTGTTCCTCTCTCTTCACGTACCGGAAGTCAGCTCCATCACCCGTCGTACAAAGTATGAACTCTGCATCCTTCGACTCCCTCTCATTCACTCTGAAAACATTTCACTTAATAAATACTTTAATACTGTAACTAGCAAACAAGCCGTGTAACTAGCAAATAACTCGTGACATACGTGACAAAAACCTTAATCAACCTTATTTGTGATGTCGTTGACAGATTTGATGGTGTAAATTAAATTTATCGAACAAGTAAGGAAATAGTTAGTAGTTTAATATGATTGTGTTACGAAGAGTAATCTTAAATTTTGGTGTTGTAATAATTTTCAATGTAATCGAAATTAAAAGATTAAATAAAATGTATTAGTGAAAAGTGCAGTTAATTTTGTTGTTTAATCATGATTAAAGCTTGACAGTTCATAGTATCCTTTTTTGGGTGTGTATTATTTCGAAGTGGTGATGTAATGAAGGGGGCCTTCTTTTTTGGCTGCCGTTGGTGATAAGCACGCCTGGCAACTCATCATTCCCTCCAACACCTCTTTCTCTCTCTTCCTTTCCTTTCACCTCACTTTCTCTCTCTACTACTACACTTTCCTCCTTTACAAATTCTCTCTCTCTCTCTTCCGAAAACCTAGCTGTCTTTCGCAGGCGCTTTTCTCCAATTGCTTTTTCCTAAATCAGCTTAATCTCGTCATTAGATTGGATCTGTTGATTCAGCTAGCTACTTAGCTGCCTCATCAATTTAAGGTAATTTCTGGAACGTTACTTTTAATTTGATGATCTGTTTTCAATTTCCGTCGCTTTCGATTTGCATTTTTCTGATTTCGAATTGCCGAGGATTTTTTTTGTGGAATTTGATGTATTTATAGTAGCTCTGTTTTGCTAGTAATTTTGATTTGCATGATGCTTCGGAATTTGAAGCGAGGAATGCGTTTCTGCGTTTTTCGATGATGGATTGCCAATGTTTTGTTTTGTAAAACGTGTAAAAACTGCATCTTTGTTTTGTTTTATTTTTAATTAGTGAAAAAAGTTTGGAATTTCGAGATGGTTATTTCACAAGTGTAGTTGTGTGTGTGTGTGTGTTTTTTTTTAATTTATATCTTTGGGGGACAATGTGGTAAAAGGCAATTTCTCTGTGAGGCTAATTTGCAAGATGACAAGGCAGCTCAACTGAATCCAGTTGAACTGCAGATGGATCTTAGGTTACTTTTTCTAAGTGCTGTATCCTAGCATTTGAAATGTCTGGGTCGGCTCGTTGAGGAAACTCAACACCTGGGGAAATGTGATACTTATCAGAGTGTGAATTGGCCATTTAAAGGGTTTGTCTTTTTGGAAAACTTATTAAGATTGAGCTCTGTATTTTAGCTCTTCAAAATATGAGTCGATGGTTTTCTTGCCTAGGGTTTTTTATAGAACTCTTAAAGGCGGAGACTGTTAGTGCCAGTGTGAAACACTATTAGCTCATAAAGAGGGTTTTTGAAAGATTTTATTCAGATTGATTACAAATTTCAGAAACTTGTGATTATGCCAAAGTATAAAAGAGAAGTTGATTTGTCCTCTGCCTATGTGCTTAAAAGCATGTCTTTGATCATTTCCTACATCATCAAAACCTTAATGTGTAGTATCACAGAAGGTCGAAGAGTGGCCAGTTCTGCTAATCAAAACCTTTAATTTGGATTAAATGTTTTTCTTCTTTTTCTTTTTTGGTTGAGTTTTGTGTTTTACTTCTCTCATAAGCTTCCTTATTAATCAAATATTCGTTTTCCGAGATATATGTCTAAGAAATAACTGTAGGCTTCTGAAAAAGTATGGGTTTATGGATTGTCTAGTTGTGGAATCCAAAGTGGTTGTGTTTGCACTTGTTTTGTGGCTTGATACTCTGGTGATACATTGTATTATTTCTTAAGCTTACTTTGCTCCAACTTTCAGGCCAAATTTTCTGATTTCCCAATAAGGAAGCTGTAAACAAAATGTCTGTTTCAATGAGAGATTTGGATCCAGCATTTCAAGGAGCTGGGCAGAAGGCGTATCCTTATTTGAATTGTTTTGTTTGTAAAACATCTGCTGGAATTGCTGCCGTTGTCTGTATTAAACATACTCGTAGAACTATGCTTAGTCGGTCCTTCTCACAAATCGTTCTTCTTTAATGTGTCTTCTTTTCACTTTCAAGTAGCTAAAATCAAAGCAAAAGTGAGTAAAGTCATATTTGTGAAGAAAGTAAACAAATAGCAAATTCCAATTTATATATTCGACAATTTTATTATATTCCCCTTTATCCCATAGCTCTTAAGAATTTCTTGCCATTGAGGAATTCAGTTTACATTCCTTGACTATGGTTAGTGGAATTGAGATCTGGCGAATTGAGAATTTTCTTCCTGTCCCCATTTCAAAGTCCTCATGTGGAAAATTTTTCACTGGAGACTCCTATGTGATTTTGAAGGTAGTAAGGAGCATCTTACAATTGTAAAGTCTTCACATGGCAACTTTTTTCTGGTTCCATTTCAAGTATTAGAGATCGGCCGCTTAAGAATGAAGTCTTTGAGCATCACTAGTAAATGGGAGAATCATTCACCTATTGAAAAAAATTTAACTTTATATGACCCAAAGGAGTTATAATGCTGCTATAGTTAGTCATTATAGTTTCTGTTTTTTGCTCTTATCTTGTCCAGAAGTTTGTGTGTTTTTGGCTCATTTTGATTCCATTTTAGAAGTAGAATATAACTATTTTTCGGTAAGCTTCCTTAATGAGGTCAATCTACCTTCCCAAGCTTTTTGGAAACATCAATAATTAACTCTTATACCAACTAGCATGTACAGTTCGTATATGCATTATGTTTTTCTTATATAGAAAGGTGTCAATTTCCACATACTTCAGTGTCAATATTTGGAATGTAATGAATAAATAGAAGTTTTGTTGTATGTTTTGCAGACTACTGTATTGAAAAATGGTGCTTTACGCCATGATATTCATTATTGGCTCGGTAAAGATACTTCTCAGGTAAGTTTTTGTGCTTAGTTGATTTGTCATTGCAATCCAACTTTGTGATTGCGGTTCTTGTGCTGAAATTCTGTTAACATACAGGACGAAGCTGGCACTGCAGCCATTAAAACTGTTGAACTGGATGCAGCTCTTGGTGGGCGTGCTGTTCAATATCGTGAAGTACAAGGTCATGAAACTGAGAAATTCCTTTCTTATTTTAAACCTTGTATAATTCCTCAAGAAGGTGGAGTAGCATCAGGCTTCAAGCATGCAGAGGCTGAAGAGCATAAGACCCGCTTGTTTGTATGCAAAGGAAAGATCTTACATGTTGTTCATGTTAAAGAGGCAAGTGTTGTTCCTGCTCTTCTTCTGACAGTGGATCAGTAAATTGCCCGTATATTCACCTTTTTCTGGTGGATCAGGTTCCATTTGCTCGCTCATCCTTGAATCATGATGACATCTTTATTCTCGACACCAAGTCCAAAATTTTTCAGTTTAATGGTTCCAACTCTTCTATCCAAGAAAGAGCAAAAGCATTGGAAGTTGTCCAATACATTAAAGATACTTACCATGATGGAAAATGTGAGGTTGCTGCAATTGGTGAGTGGATCATTAAATGGACACTTGTTGTGAGTGTTGATTAATGACCAATTTACTAAGCTGTGTTTTCTGTTGACTGTAGAGGATGGCAAATTAATGGCTGATGCTGAGACTGGAGAGTTTTGGGGTTTTTTTGGTGGCTTTGCTCCACTTTCAAGGAAAGCTACCACCGATGAGGCTAAAAGTATTGGTGATCTTTCTACTAGATTGTTTCGGTAATATCTTCCAGCCATTCAGACATTGTGTGCTTCCAATACTTTTGCTACATGTAAGGTGATGGTAAAATCATTAGTATACATGTAGCTTGATGTAACATATAAAAGCTGTATAGCTATGAAATTCCGAGTTTGTGTAATTTATACTGCTGGCTTTTGGCGTGCAGTAGTGTATGACTTTGTTCTCCAAAATAAAGCAACTGCAGAATCAGAATTCAAGTTAAAAACTGTCAGAAAAATTTAAACATCATATATGTTTGTTGGTTATAAAGTGCAAGTCTGATATCATTCATTTCTGTGTACTTACAAGTATGCGGTTGCTGTTATAGGGTTGAGAAGGGACAGGCAGAACTTATTGAGGCTGATGCTTTGACAAGGGAGCTGTTGGATACTAATAGATGCTATATTCTTGACTGTGGAACGGAGGTCTTCCTCTGGATGGGCAGAAATACTTCTCTTGATGAAAGAAAAAGTGCAAGTGGAGCTGCTGATGTAATAATTTATGCTTTGATAACTACTTATATTTGTTTTGTGTTTGAATTCTGTATTATTCGTACTTTTTGCTTAACCGTTATTTCGCAGGAGGTAGTTCGTAGTCTTGATAGAGGAAAATGTCACATAGTACGCGTAATTGAGGGGTTTGAGACTGTGATGTTTCGATCAAAGTTTGTTTCTTGGCCTCAATCAACTAGTGTAGCAGTTTCTGAGGATGGTAGAGGCAAGGTTGCCGGTTAGTAACTGAGATTCTATTTCAAGCAAATCTGCTCTCTCCTGTCTCTACGTTTTGTTATCTGTTCTTGCTTATAATCAGCTGGTTTTACCTTTTAAATATTGTTGAGAATCACTCTCCTTTGATTAGCTATAGAAAAGGTGAAACAAAAGAGAGCAGGCTCTATGTGTTGTCTGTTTAGATTTCTTTTTGTTTACTTGATCATCTAATCTTATTCTTTTCTGACATGATTCTTATTGTTCTACTGAATGATGATCACCTAGCACTTTTAAAGCGCCAAGGGGTTTAATGTTAAGGGTTTATTGAAAGCTACACCTCCAAAGGAAGAACCTCAACCCTACATAGACTGCACGGGCAATTTGCAGGTGCTTTTCAGATATCTCTCTATATAGATAATAAAAAAAAAAAAAAAAAAAAAGAAAAAAAAGCTTGTCGTGCAATATTTTTCTCTATTCTCTGATTTTCTATTGATCGTTCTTAAAAGAATGGCAAAAGAAAGGCAAGAAGTCCTATATAAACCGGTTTAATATTCTGACACTTTGTGTACCTTATTTATATTTAGGTACATAAATTATGCCTTTTTCATTTTATGTTTCCTCCCCCCCCACTTTCCCTGATATTCTAAAATTTCTCAGACGAAGAAATCTTAACAAAGCATTTTGTTTTGGCATGCTACTGTCGTCTTCCTACAACAAAGTTGCATAAACTTGGCATGGATAGATAAAAAGTACCTTGTCTTTTGGGATTATTGGTTCGAAGTAGTTTGCTCACCAACTTCCGCTAATAAGTTGGATAGGTCTTATTACGATATCAACCTAGCATCACCAGTTGCAGCCACTTTATCATACGAAACAAGCAGATATACACTCGAAGTCAAGAATCAAGATGCATATCTTACGCTAAATAAAAAATTCTGATGTAAACATACAAGTATGTTCAAAAAGTAATGAAATGCTGGAACAAAATTCTGCTGAAACAACAAATGGGTTATCTACAAGTGTGGGGTTTAAAATAGTTTAAGAGAATAAGCTATAAATCTACTGAAAGAGATTAAATATTCGAGAACATACTAAAGCACCTTTGATGAGCTTAAAGATCTTCAATGACATTCTGGGATCTAAATATCTATGCTTCCTTGGGCTTATTTGGTTATCTTGGAGTATAACATAAATCAAAGCTTACATAAACCTTTTCTCAATATGAGGTGCTTATAAATTATAATTCTTGACCAGGAAGAGTGTGTCTCTTCTTATGCTCCTGTATCATTTCTGGGAAACTTAGCCCATCAGTACAAGAGTATAAATATCATCTTGTAAACTACCTCCGTATCTACTTATGGATCCATTTTCTTGATTTACAGCAGGGGATGATCCCATTCTGTCTGTGCAGGTTTGGCGTGTAAATGGCCAAGAAAAGACTCTTCTTCCATCTTCAGATCAGTCAAAATTTTATAGTGGAGATTGTTATATCTTTCAATATTCCTATCCAGGAGAAGACAAAGAAGAATACCTCATAGGAACATGGTTTGGGAAGCAAAGTGTTGAGGTGAAATATTAGTCTTTGTTTGTTTTTGCTACAGTGCCATGCATAATCTGACACCTAAAGTGTATGCCACTCAAATATGCTGAAGCCTTGTGGTCTATCACTATGAACTGTCACCCAGTAAAATAAATCGATATGTAGTTTATTTAGATGGGATATTTACCATATCCCTTGTTTCTTTCACTCTAAACTTTCTCAGGTTTTTTATTTTGGATTATCTTATCATAATTTTAAATTTAATGAATCTTTGTCACATTGATGTGTTAGTGTTATGTACATTTGAAACTATTAACTCATCTAAAGGCTAATTGCTGATACAATGGTGCATTTGTCAAGTATTGATTCTTCTTTAAATGCACTTCAGGAAGATAGAGTCTCGGCAACTTCACAGGCAAGCAAGATGGTTGAATCACTTAAGTTTTTAGCTACTCAGGTATTCTTATGGCTGAACTGAAAGTTTTGTACTGAAGGTGTAGTTCCATGGTTGTCATAATTGATAGTCTGTTTATTGTGGAACTTAGGCTCGCATCTATGACGGAAGGGAACCCATCCAATTCTTTTCCATCTTTCAGAGCTTTATCGTTTTCAAGGTCTGGAGGACAAAAACTTGGATAGATCTCTATGAACTTTTTCCCCTTATTAAGTCAAAATGGAAAGTTTACTTTTATTATTTTATCTAACTGTTATCAACAATATCTTTCCATAAACATCACCAGGGTGGTCTTAGTGAAGGGTACAAGAAATACTTGGCAGAGAAGGAACTTCCCCCAGACGATACATACACAGAAGATGGACTTACTCTCTTCCGAGTTCAGGGTACTGGACCTGAGAATATGCAAGCTATTCAAGTTGAACCTGTAAGTTCTGTACTCTGGCTCCCTTCCTGCCCGCTTTCTGTGTTGAAGGGTTTGAGAAGTGTATTACCCATATATTAAATAGCCAATACTAGTTGTAAGAATTTAAATGATCAACTACTTTGTTGCTATGCCATTTTAATTTTACCTTCTTTTATTTCCATATTTATTTTATTTCTTAAACTTGCACAAATCCCTGTAATTTTTTTAAATCTATTTGTTATGTTAAATAGATGCACTCTGTTAGGCTTGAGGTAATTCTTTGGACTGGCCCATCGTTAAGAACTTTTGGATTTGAGGCTGCTGTAAGACTAAGCTAAGAGAATCTTTACAGGAAAATTTTGTGGCCAGACCAAGCTGTTTGAGCCCATTAACTTAGGGTATCAAATTTATCAATATAATCTGCCAAGTATTTTTTAGTCTTGCCTCTTGTCAAGCTAATTACATTAACCAGTATGGATGTCCCTAGCAGACAAGGGGTATGTTCCTGCGTTACCATTAAAATTTAGGGTCTATGAGAAGATCTATAAATTTCTGTAGGTAAGATAATTTACTTCTCAAGGTACAAGAGGTTGTTGCAAGACATGTATAAGACCATCTAAAGCACTTAATTGGAAACATATAGGATCTCACAAACTAAATGCAATTCAATGTTTGAAAAAACCCACAATAGGTATGCCTTCTCTCCACAGAGTTATCAGCAGGCTTCATTAAGAAAATGGTCCTGTCAAAGTGCCGTGGAACTTCCATTCAGATGTTAAACTTTTATACTGTTCAAGTGGTTTTCCATTGCAATATCAGTTCTGAGAATATGAGCAAGCAAAACGTAAAAGGAATTATATGGCAAATGGTTAAATTTCTAGTTTAGCAATGTTTATTTCTTACTATAGTTTTCCCTTCTCCATCTCTGGTCTATTTTTACTGAACAAATATTTCAATGTACTCTGATGATACTTCTGCAATCGATCCATAGACCCTGTCAGTCCAATCCCAGCATTTAAATGAAGCAAGAAACTAAGAATATACCCCTAGATGTGAAAACTGGTTTCTTTTTTATTGAGTTGTATCACCATTGCCTCCCCTATCCTTTTGTTTCCCTCTTTATGATGGCGTTTATATGCTGTCGATTAAATTAAATTTGTGCATCTTCTGTTTGTCATGCGTCCTAGATTCAGAATATTTTATTGGTTTTGGAGTGTGCTTAAAATGCTATAAGAAAAGGCCTTGTTTGTTTGCTGTTTGGTCTAGTGACTTTCATTTGTTTGGAGAACCGTTGAGTGCTTAGATTGTTCTCTGCAAGCAAAGGGATTTGTGGATCTTTTTGGTACTCCATATTATTCTTTTTGTGTAGCACTGTAATTCTACATTCTCTTTTCTGGAATCATTTTAGTACATGTTACAAGTTAGCAAATGAAACTTGCATCTAGATGTCGTCTACTTGTTTATGCTGACATGATTGTAACATATAGTAAAATGGGCAGCATCTCTTGGTAGCGCATTTGTAAACCAATTACCTATGCAAAAGTAAAACTTAAAGATAGCCTTCTATATTAGTTCTATCTATTTCCCTTGGCAATTGCTGCTCTTCCTACCCGACTTTTCATTGGGACATTGTGTTCTTTGGGGGGGGTGGTGGGAGTGCAGGAGGCAAAGTGAGAGCTCTTAAACGTGATAAATATCCATCTCTTGATAAGTTTGTTATCTGTCCATTCAATTCATTAAATGGTCATAACATAGTACTAGAAAATAGGCTAGCTCCTACAGTTTTTTGCCTAGGATTCTGTTTCTCACTTAAGTTGTATGACTTATGAGAGAAATTGTTTCCTTTCTTTATGGAAATGATATTTCTTTGTCTGAATTAACATTAAGTTTAATTTATTTTCATCAGGTGGCATCCTCCTTAAATTCCTCTTATTGTTACATACTACACAGTGGGTACTTCCATCTTTTCATGGTCTGGAAATCTTACAACTGCAGATGACCAAGAGCTGGTTGAGAGGCAGCTGGATATCATAAAGGTCTGATTGTGTTTATAGGTGTTTTCCGTTCCTTTGTTATTTCATCATTGAGAGAGTTCATTTTTTCTCATAAGTTGTTAATAGTAATAAATTATAGATAACTTGAAAAGGAAATCTGCTTGGAAGGAAAGAAAATGCTCAATCATCCTTCATCCTATCCCTATATGTGAACTGACCAACTTCGTAAAGTCACTTGAACAGCTTTGTCATTCTAGAAACACAAATTTTTGGCTTTCTCTGATCAGTTAACTCATTGTTACTTATTCCGTACTATTTTCCAGCCCAATATGCAGTGCAAAGTGCAAAAGGAAGGTGCTGAATCTGAACAGTTTTGGGATTTGTTGAATGGAAAATCAGAATACCCTAGCCAGAAGATTGGAAAGGATGCAGAAACTGATCCTCATTTGTTCTCATGCACTTTCTCTCACAAGGTAAGAAGAACAGTGTCATTGGTTACATTAGATTTAAATGATCTGAAACTCATTGCAAACTGTGCTAATTTGATTCTTCCTGTTTTCTGTTATTGATGTTTGCTCAAATTTTGCTCTTCTTCAGGAGATCTGAAGGTATGTATCTCCCTTGTCTCTCTCCTAAATAATTATTCTTGTTTATCTAGCATTTTCATATGATTTAAGAGGTTAGTTGGGGTATTTGATATGGAGAATCCTGATGTGAGTAGTAGCATTTTCAAGAAGATAAGCTATTAAATATTATATTTCTTCCTAATCCTGAATGTCAAATTTTTAACAAATCATACTTAACGATATATTGAGCACTAATGGGAGTATGGATGTTAATCTCATCTCTGAACTAACTCTATCAATTTGCCCTCTTTAACTTCTGTTGATATTGCAGGTCACAGAGATATACAATTTCAACCAGGATGACCTAATGACTGAAGATGTCTTCATCCTTGACTGTCATGTTTGGATATCTATGTCTGGGTTGGCCAACAGGTTGAATCAAAAATTAAGATGCAGGCTTTGACTATTGGGGAGGTAAAGAGTTTAATTCTGTAGTTTTGGCTTCATAAATTTCTCTAAGCTCTGAACATACATTTCATTTCTATACTCTTTTCATTAAGGCTGCGTTTGGATGGAGGGACTTGGGTGGATTTGGATTTCAAATCCAAATCTCTCCTACATTATCCAAAAAATTAAGGGATTTAATTGTGAATTTGAAATCCACTAACAAAATGGAGAGACGTTTTAATGATTAAATGAGCGAAATCTCAAATTCACTCAATTTTCATGTCATTTAAAATCCACCTAATTCAAATCCATTCATTTTAAATCCTTCCAACAATTCAAATACATTCAACCAAATGCAACCTAATTGAAAATTATAATTTTCATCTGATCCAAGTGCATTTTTCTTCAGGCAGATGTTTGCTAAGCTATGTTCTACCCCTGTGACATTGAATTTATGCATAGGTTTTATTGTTGGCAGTCAAAGCTGCCATCATGTTGGACAACTAGGATTAAAGATTCTGCAATTTGGTTCCAGGGTGATATTTGGTGTTGGGTTGAGGGAAGATTTAAATTTGTGCAAATGAAGAAGGATGCGTCTTGTTGATGAACTTCTGTACAATTTGTCGTGGGACTTGAAAAGGATAACATTGTAGATTCATATGTTTTTCTATTATTTATGCATTAAGTTGGTGTTTGAGAAAAAAATGCATTAAGTTGGTGGAAATGAACAAATATTTGGTATATGCTTAATTTCTCAGAATTTGGAGCTCTTATGGGGTTTTCCGAAGACTTGAGCCCTTTTCTTTGGATGTTTCAAGTTTCATAACCTTGGGTCTGCGAGACCGGGTTTGGATATTTGGCAGTTAAATAATTAGAATTTGTTAAATATTGCGGGTGTATTCAAGGTGGATAACACTTGCTTGTGGTACAAACTAGTTAAACAGGTATATTGTAACAATGCAGCTGAACTTAATCAGTCTTGATTTTAACCTTTTATGCGGCTGGCTGAATTTGTACCTGATCTTTATGTTGAATGCGCTATTTCTTGTTCTTATTTCTATCTGTTGGATCAATTCATTTGTCATTTTCTGAATCATTAATTGATGAAGCTTTGTTACATCTCATGAATCCTTAAATTTCTTAATCGAACAGAAATTTGTGGAACATGATTTCCTTCTTGAGAAATTATCTCCTCAAGCTCCAATTTATATTGTCATGGAAGGGAGTGAGCCACCTTTCTTCACTCGTTTCTTCACCTGGGATTCTGCTAAATCTGCTGTAAGCAATCTTACCATATAACTTTAATTGTGATCTTTCAGTTACAGTATTTCTAAGAGTACTGTTGAACATGGTTATAGATGCATGGGAACTCATTCCAAAGAAAACTTGCTATACTTAAAGGCGAGGGTACTCCACAACCGGATGTAAGTTTTCCTTTACAACTTGCGTCTTTCTCTTCCTTGTGAATAGCCTGACTCAGTAGGCAAGTAACTATGTTGCGTGCCTTTTGCTTTGGTTTTGTCAACTTCCAGTGAGGATATTCTTTAGTCTGCCAATTTGTATCCAGTAATTTCATTGTTATTGTGTTGGGAGTTACTTGTTAGCCGTTACAGAGATTAGGTATATGAAAGAGTTGATTATTCCTTGAAATATCTAAATGATGATGATGGACTAAAATTCTTCTAGTTTTTTTTTATTAAATACTGGAACAATTGCATATTTTGGTCTATGTATTGAGCTTATATTGTTAAAGCCACACCAAAGTTCCTTCTGTTAGGCTTGATAAAACATGTAGGTTTCCTGTACTGAAATAAATAACTGAGCGTGTGTGTATTCTTTTCTGAAGATCACAAGGCAACATTTATTTGCATCTAACTTGACAATTCAATTTACAAAGATATAAACAGCATGGTATTATAGTTCTGAGCTTTGGTCTGATTAGCAGTTAATTATGGCAGATCTGTTGTTCATCACATATAATGAAAGGGATACAAGCATAACATGCAACCTCCTTTTGAATTCATATGAATGTGAGACTTGAAGAAAACATTGTTACTCACAATTCATTTTTGTTTTAGCTTCTCAATTGGGAACCCAAAACAGAATAAGAACTTTTTTTACTTGTACATTTTTTTGCTTCTTTCTTTCAATACGGTAATAGATTCAAGAGTGTTGTTCCAGGTTCCTGTTTTTGGACCATTTAGCTCTCAATTACTTTTCCACATATTTACATCACAATCGTCTCTTTAAACTTGAGCAGCCATCTCTCTGATGTGCATTCTAAATTCCATTTCTTCATTTTCAAACTGCAAGCACAGGTAAAAAACACTTCAAACACTCTAATCATAAATTATAGATCCTAACAATTACAGACATGGCTAAGTCTAAAGATCTTTTTGGTGTGATCGTATGTAGCATAGAATGGCGTGCCAGAAAAGGTCAACCTCTCTCTCTCTCTCTATAGTGGATCTAAAGGTTAGAGAGAAGTGGGAAGGATGAAAGGACTTTAATACCAAATTACCAATTGAGGACCATTCTTTTGGTGGGTTGTGGCTTTCACAATATGAAGGTGATTGTTGGACGCTGTATAGAGAATGCGGCACATTTTTTCTCAAGAGTATTTATCTTTTTGTACAGGGAAAAGAAAATATTTGATTTGACATTCAGTAACTAAAGCAATTATGTTAGTCTCTTCTAGAGGTCAGTGCCACTAAAGTTGCATCAAAGCTGAGATGCATTTATTTTTGTGTTGCTTGGAAGGAGCTGAATACTAGGATTCTTAAAGATGAATGTATGCCTCGGAACTTGCTTCGTAATTAATTCATTTTTCAATTTCACTTTTGTTTTAACAAGTAATCATTCAAGATATAATCTTAACAAATACCCCAAAGGGGACCGGTCAGTGATTCCTATCTAACTTTCGGTATGTAGTTATTAAGAATTCCTCATCCTCATAAATAGTATTTCTTCCTTTATTGGAAAAAGATTAAATTTCAGAAAAAGCCTTGGAAGAATATTAGTCGAGTGTATTTCTTCCCCTCTTTTCCTTATTTCCCTTCTCTTTGATTTTTCTTAATTTTTGTTTTAATTGGTGGGGGAGGCTCCTGGTGATCTATGGCAACTTGAAGTAAGCAAGTTTCTTTCTAAAGGTTTTTGCTATATTTTTCACATGAGATATGAGTGCTCCAATTATCATCCTGTCAAGAATCCAAGTCATTGAGTAGAGGACCTCAGCTACCCTGTAAGAACTCAATTTGAAAAGGGTAAAATGTAGATATTTTAGCAAAGGTCTAAGAAGCTTGATTAGATAAAATGGTCGATATTTGGTTGCATTATGAGCTCATAACGAAAAGCATCATGATTGTAACGTATTCTTAAAGAATTCACTGGCTATTACAAGTAGCTGATGTTTTGGTTTTGTTGCATCAAGAGTTCCAATATGCGCGATACTAGTAGCTGATTAGAATTTGTTGCATGGAACTACTGCTTGTTGATTTGTGGAACTGTGCTTCCCCCTTTCACTGTATTACTGTTTTTCCTGATTGTGGCTTTCACATCTATGTTGCATGAGTAGAAACCCAAAAGGAGAACCCCGGTATCCTACGGTGGAAGGTCTCCTGCTCCAGAAAAATCACAACGCTCCAGAAGCATGTCGTTCAGCCCTGAGCGAGTTCGTGTGAGGGGCAGATCTCCAGCCTTCAATGCATTAGCTGCAAATTTCGAAAACCCAAGTGCAAGGAATCTTTCAACGCCCCCGCCAGTGGGAAGAAAGCTTTATCCAAAATCTGGGACCCCAGACTCAGCACAGCAGGCCTCCAGATCAACAGCTATTGCAGCACTTACTGTAGGCTTTGAACAACCAGCACCAGCACCAGCTCGAGGAACCCTCATACCTCGCTCTGTTAAAGGTACTGTGGCAGAAGTGTCTTTGCCAAAACCTCTTTAGTTACTTCAAACAAAAATGTAATCATTTTGCATCTCTGGTGAAGTGAGCCGAACCGAGGCACCCAAACTAAAACCGGAGACAAACTCTAGAGAGAACTCAACCACCAGCAATACAGAATCTCCCAAACCAAAACCAGATACAATACAGGAAGACATGAAAGAGGGTGAGGCTGAAGACGAGGAAGGGCTTCCAATATACCCATATGAACGCCTTATGATAGGATCATCAGATCCAATTTCGGATATTGATGTGACCAAGCGAGAGGTATATTTTTTTGGACTAGCACTATCAATCAACCAGAGTATGTGCCCAACTGTATTGCTGAAAGTTGGTAATGTTTTATGCAGACTTATCTGTCTTCACAACAGTTCAAAGAAAAATTTGGGATGGCCAAGGATGCTTTCTATAAGTTGCCCAAATGGAAACAAAATAAACTGAAAATGTCCCTTCAATTGTTCTAGTCTGCTCAAGACATCTGAATCTATCTCAGTAGCTGATGCATCATCTGCAGATGAAAGAAAGCTAGCTTGGAAATTTGTACGACTTCTGTTCTATAGTAGCACAATTCACAACAATGGTTTATTGCTTTGAGTATTGATTCACTGAAATCTATCTTCTTTTCAGGGGATTATCTCTCAAGTACAAGGGACAGCATTAGTGCATTTTTAGCTGTTGCTGCGCCCGACAGGCTTGTTCCTTATTTTTGATGGTCAAAGGCAGGAAATTCGCATATATTCTTTGCTAATGGCAGTTTGAATACATAGATTTTGCTTTCCTTTTTCTGGTTATTTATTTGAGTTAGTCACTTTCTATTCATTTTTGGTCACGGGTTTGTTGTGAGCTTGTATTTTTGTTGCCTTTTTTTTTTTTTTCTTTGCGCAATTTCTAATTCATCGATCGAGGAGAGTAACTAGGAGGTTTGCAAATGCAGACTTTTTTTAGGTAATGTTGTATTACGGAGATGGAAACTAGAAAGTGTGTACAGGATGTAAAACAACTCGTTTATTTATTGAGCCAATAAAAGTGTGATTTTTTGCTTCATAAAATTCAGTCCTTGAACACAGTACAGTCGAACTCTGTCCTTCTTTCTTTGCGTTCTGAAAGGCCCTCCTGCCTTCTCACTTTCATCCAGAACTTTGTGGTGTATCAATTTTATGATCATCTAACCGATCTACCAGAGCTTTGTTTCTTTTTTGCCAGAAATTGTAGTTACATTAAACTGCACATGGACTTAAACGGTTGGATTGTTTGAAAACCAAAATATTGGTTGTCTCAGGGCTACAAATTAAACAACACAACATTATTACTCATCTTCAAATAGTACAGAAGAAACAGATACAGAGATGCCAGTCTTGGAATGGTACAGAACAGATCAAGAGGTACAACATCCACATAATACTCCCTTCATCCCGTATCAATCTAAAGAGAAAAAAGAACCGCCGGAAACTGCTGAGATTTTTATTATAAATTACAACACCACTGTTATCAAGAATCAACACAAAAAAAAGCAGAAAACCAATCAAACAGGAGCTAGAGTCTCAATAAACTCATAAGCATCATAACATCCAAACTTGAGCAAACCTTTCCTAGAAAAACGAAGTGGCTTCAAATCAGAAAGCTCCATAAAACTCCTATCTTTAAACTTGTAAGCCACAATCTTCCCAGGAACATGAAACACCAGTAAAGCCTCACCATTCTCTCCCCTAACCAAACCAAGCACACAAAACGCATAATCAACCGTATCCCCATCTCTAAAATCAATCTCCCTCCTCCTCACCTCCGGAAACTCGTACAATATATCATTAAAATCCACTCTATATCTCAACAACCACCTGGAACAATCCTCCTCCATCTCGAAAACTCTTATTTCGGATTCAGATGATTGCCTCAAGTACATTGTGACAAAATGCAAATGGCCATTAGAATTTCCAAAATAGTAAGTATCACTAACTTTATCACCCCACCATCTCCCTTCTAGTGGAATCCTTAAACACTTCAAAACACAATCCTTATTAATATCAAAATAATATGATTCACCCTTTGGCCTAATCCAATGAATCTTGCCATCCCAATTAAGTAGACCCCATCACAAAATTTTACATCATAAGGCAGTACAAAATCCTTCCCCTCATAGCCATGCTTCCAAGATTGAATCTTTGAATCAAAAACTACAATTTTATAACTGTAGGCAGAATAAGCTAAAGTTATCACACATATTACCTTGTAATCAAGTGAGTTTTCTGAAGGATTATAAGCCAAGCTCATCCCCAACACTTTTGGTTGACTTTGACTTTTGTCATGGGATGGTGGAAAATTGAGCTCGAGGAGTCTGAATTGATGGGTGGTGGGATTGTAAATGTAGTAATCTTTAAGGGCATTATAGGAATTGTAGGATACTTGTAGGAGTAATAATCCGTTGCAAGACTGTAAAATTTTAGTCTTGTATGTGATGGTGGCGGCGGCGGCGGTGACGGTGGTTCTGTTGATATTTTCAGGAGGGAAGTTAAATTTAAAAGTTTGGATTTTTGAAGGTTTGGTGAAGAGGGATAAGAGGTAAAAGTGTGATGGTGATTTGCGGCCAATAGCGAGGCAGAGGGCTGAGGCGGCTGCGGTGGTGGTGGGGCGGTGGCGGAGGGTGTGGAGATGGGAGAAGTGGGAGCTGGAAATGAGGGAGTTCCAGCCTTTGGATACGGATTTGAATCTGATTAGGAATTTTGTTGGTAGATATAGGAGGATTTCGATCAGAACGTCGTCGGTGCCGGCGACGATGGCGGCTGGTGACCGGAGAGGCTTTGTCCTACCCATGCTCGTGGATGGTCCGACGGATTTAAAAGAATTCGAGATATTAATAAGCGGACGAGACATGAAGCCTTGTCTGCCAAGGCTGGAGCAATATATAAACTTGAGAAAACGACATCGTGCTGTTTTGTTGGGCAAAAAATCGTACAGCCCCTTAAACTTTTAAATTTGTATTTTTTGACCATTGAACTATTCAATGTATCCTTTTAACCATTAAATTTTAAAAAATTTATAATTTTATGTGTATTCCGTCCATATTTATGATTAATTCTGACAGAACAAATCCCATGTACACTGTGCACAAGCCATTTTCGAGGGGCAAAAACGACAAATAACTAATGTGATAAAAAACATAATTATTCATTCTCTTCAACCATCATAACCCTAAAAATGGAGCATTATTTTGACCCAAATCTTGTTTACTGTATGTTTAAAAACCCTAAATCATAACTTCTCATATGTACATAATTTCTAGAATTTGTTTGTAGATCATCTAGAAAGTGCAAATCAATTTTCAGCAGTCTAGTACATATTTTCAGCTACAAAATTCAATTTTTCAGCAGCCTAATGCAGATTTTCAGCAACAAAATCCAAATTTTCAGCAACCTAATGCAGATTTTCAACAACAAAATGCAAATTTTCAGCTACAAAATGCAAATTTGCAACAACAAAATGGAGATTTCCAACAACTAAATGCAAATTTTCAGCATTACCAGGTTGAGCAGCAACCTTCACATGGTAAGAGAATGGTTGCACAACATAACACAATCTCTAAGAAGAGGCTCACAGAAGCATATATACAAGGGAGGGATTAATGCCATTTATGCATGGTTAGGAAAAGAACCCCTATACAATTGGGAATTGGAAAGGATGGGGTAGAAGAAGAAGAATTGGAGCAGGGAGAGGAGAAGGAAGAGGAGCTCAAACTGGAAGAGTAGGAGACATGAATATTGCTTGAAGAGGATATGCTCACTGAAGTTATTGCTTCAAATAAATCCAAATTAAAACCATTCAAATGGGGCTTAAATTCTTCAATTTCATAAGCAAACATAAACGTGAGAAACAAAGACATGAGATTCCTCCATGCAAGCCAAAATTTTCGTAGTCCTCCAATCCCAGAACACAACCGGCAGCAAGACAATTTCATTTATATCTTTATGTGAAGATTTCAACTTTGAAAATACTTGCAAGTTAGTAATATTAAAAATTTTAAATTCCAATGAGATCTACACTAGATAGGGCAGGAGAATGATATGCGGGGAAGGGAAAAGGGTGAAGAGATGGCAGAGAGAGATTTATTTCTGTCCAAGGAGGAAGGCTACTTGGGTGGGGGAAGAGGGTGGATCTGCGAAGGAGGGACTGGGGATGAAGAAGAGTGGGAGTGGAAGAATCTGTGGAGGAGGAGGGGTTGTGTGGAAGGAAGGAGAGGGAAAGACTTGCGAGTGAGGGGGAATTGCATGGGAAGAAGGATGGAGAAGGAGGGTGGAGTTAATGGTGGAGGGATGGAAGGGAAGGGTGGAAGGGTGGCAATGAAGGATGGAGATGAGCGTTTAGGAGGAGAAAGAATTGTGTGGAAAATCAAATTCTATTCAAAATAAAACAGAAAAAATCATAAAAGTGAAATGTCATATTTATCCCCTCACCGTTAAGTTTATCACTAAATTTTGACAAAATGGCCAAAAACATATCTTTTAAAAAAGTTTAAAAAGTTTAATGGGTAAATAGATACGTTTAATAGTTAGATGGCCAAAAGTATATAAATATAAAAGTTTAAGGGGTTGTAGACTTAATTTTGGGTCCATATTTTATAGATATTGTGATTAATATTAAATTTTATAAAATTTTATTTACTTATTTATCTTATATTACAAGATTAGGATTTTACATTTTTTCCATAATGTTTGGTATAATTTCAGTTGCCATTTCTTCAGTTTAAAAAATTACACTTACCTCATTTATTACTAAGGTTTGGGTAAATCACTTTAATAATCCCTCAACTATTTCACTAAGACAGTAATGATCCCTCAACTTTAATTTTAACTGAATTATCTCTTGTTTGATCTCTAAATAGTTTGGCAGTCCAGAATTTAAGATTTATGAAGTTTAACCGGTAGTCAACAAAGGGTATATTATCAATCCAGTGGGCTATTGGCTTATATCCCATCAGTCTTCATATCGAACAGAAACTAAAGGGGGCACAACCGACTTGGAGAAATTAGGGGTGACTGAAATCCAAAATCCCTAACCCTTCAACCAGTTCAAAATTCTTCAGGATAGTGGCATAGAAAACTGAAAAACATGAAGAAATCAGTAGTACTCAACAACAGGTAGGTGCTGAGTAACCTAACCAGCAAGTAGCAGATAACATCTAGCAAGCTACAGGTGACATTCAGCAGGCTGCAGATGGTAACCAACAAGCTGTAGACGTATTTCATGCTAACCAGTAGGCTGCAGGTGCTGTTCAACAATCTGCAAGTGCTGATCAGTCTATAGTTTGCACAATTATTTTAATTAACTTTATAGATAATGAAATTTTACTTCACTTTAATGGTTGATGACACTAATTCATTTATACTTAGATGGAGACAATGGCTGTTTAAATGGTCAAGTTGTAGTAGAAGTTACAACTCAAAATTCAGTTGTTACTAGTGACATTGGGATGAGAAGGTAACCAAATGCCATTGATAAAATGTTTACTACGAATTGACTAATTGAATCAATCCCCACTGATATGCAGGTTAGTAGGATAACAAAATGCTATTTTTGTAAGCAACCTAGACACAATACAAAAACTTGTACCAGCAGCCAATCAATAAATAGCATGGAGAAATATAAGAGGCAATCAATACTTATAGGAAACAGTCAAAGAAAAAGGTTAAGGAAACTGGTTGCAGATGGTTGATGAATTTGGTTCAAGATGGCCTGGTTGCAATTTTTGTTCAAGCATTCTGTTTTTGGATGGTATGATATGAGAGCTTGTTCCTCCTTTTGTTTTTGTCTCTGTTGGTTGCTGCCAGAAACTTGCAAATATTCTGCACTTAATGACTCTAGTTAGGTTGGCTGTAATGTTCTTATGCTATGGGTTCAATGACATTATGTGTATATCTTTGACACTTTTTTTTACCTTAGATATTCCCCATGTTTTTGTCTCAATGTGCAGGTTTGATTTCAATAATTTTATTATTCTCAACATATTAGTGATTTTTCACTCTATTGTGCTCCTCAATACAAGTACAATTAAAGGAAGATAATCTATTTCACAAACCAAATTGACAATTCCAGTTTCATTGAATTGTTCAACATGTAAACATTACTTCATGCCACTACCATTATTTCTCACGTTGCTACATCTCTACATTCTTAATTTAAGAACAATCTTGTCTAGGTTCACAACGCCATTGTGAAGCCCGTGGGCCTCACCTTAATCGGTATTGTTATACCTTACCCATAGTTGCCCGGCACCGTCTGCAGCCGACGGGATTCGAACCTGGGTGCAAGGCCTTTTGTTCTCCCAAAGGAGACGCCTATCACCAATTTTGCAGCTCAATTGGTGATAGGCGTCTCCTTTGGGAGAACAAAAGGCCTTACACCTAGGTTCGAATCCCGTCGGCTGCAGACGGTGCCGAACAACTATGGACAAGGTGTAACAATACCGATTAAGGTGGGCCACGGGCTTCACAGCCATTTTTAACCCAGTCATAAAGCTAAAAAAATAACTCCCATTAAAACTAAAATCCCCCAAAAGCCTGCAGCTTTTCGCTTTCTGCATTGAAGCTCATCAGCAAGTCTCTTGTTCTATTCTTCTAACGTATTGATTCTCCTCAACAAATCAGGTCTAACCATTGTTGCTCTCCTGCAATACTATCGGTGGATCTTGCCACACATACTCTGTTGACTTCACAATTTTTATTTATTTTTTTTATTTTTAAATATTAGTCTTTAACTAATAAAATCATACTGCTCTCTTTCACCATTGTAAACTAAAATCAATTCATACCCCAAATCAACAGCAGCCATGAAATCTCCTTGATGGGTTTGAATCCCTCCACGAAGTCCTAATTTCTGCTAAATCACCACATGTGGAATACACAATGTTGCTGGCCATTTGGCTATTCCCAATCTTTTTTGCTTCGATTTGAAGTTTCAGGGTTCGACTAGGTAACAAGGAAGTGGTTTTGATGGATTCAGGATTTAGGGTTTTCCACTCCCTCCAATTTCCTTCATTTCTGTTCGATATGAGGAGGACCGAGGACTGCTTCTAGCAACACATAAGCCTTCAGCCCCACTACATTGACAATTATGCCTTGCTGACCGCCAATTAAACTTTATACTCTCACCGTCTCATTTTATTAATCATTCTTTTTAACTTTTTATTTGTTATTCTTTAAAAAGATAATTAAATAAAGGCTAATTTATTTATTTTATTTTTCATATAAATCCTTAAAAATGACATTAAAGTTATTCTAAAATATTAATTACTTTCACAAATCATTTTAAATTTTGAAACTACAACACCAACTAATAAATTTTGAATTTGAATATAGGGATAATAATGAAAAAAGTGTGTTATTAGTTGATCAAATATCAACTTCTCTTAAATTGTGTGCTGAATTGACCGTACAATTTTGACCATACCAAATAAAATGGAACGAAGGGAATAAATCTTAAGGCTTGGGTTGCGCAGTTATTTAGGGATCAAATATGAGACAAAATTTTTGTTTAAGGACCAATCTAATTAAAATTAAAGTTGAAGGACTATTTTAGTTTTGATGAAAAAGTTATGATAGTATAGAGGTGATTTGCCCTTAAGATCTCGTGTAATAATATTAGGGCATATCTAAATTTAGCACAAAAAAATTAATTTTGAATAAAGGATAAGTGGTATTGTCTGTCTCATATTCCCTAACATCGGTGAGGGAACAAGGAGGCAAGCGGAGTCCACCGGCCCCACATTTTGAAAAATTTGCAAATTTTATATAGGAAATTTAAAAATTTTCATCTTGCCCTCCCCAAAAAGTTTCTAAAATTTACATTATTCTCCAAAATAAACTTTCTAGCTCCTTTAATGTTCCCTAGGTCTAAATTTTGGCATAAAAAGTAGACCTGATTATGCCTACAATTGAGGAAGGATGAAAGGGTCAAAATTTTGGGTTGTTGAATGAAAATCTAGGTGATATATAGAAGTTATTGAATAAATATGCGTGTATATTTACTTATATAAAATCACCTTTAGATTATGTTTGAATGGAGAAATTTTGATATATTTTGATTTGAAATTCAAAGTCATCTTAAATATTTAGTTATGAATTCAAAATTTACACACAAGTGAGCATAAGATTTTAATAAGAAAACGGAAAAATGTAATTTTAGCTTTCAACAGTTTGGATCGTGGTCTATTTTGATTCTCAAAATTTCACGTAAAACACATTTAGTCCTCAAACTTTTCAATTTCAACTAATTTACGATAAATTTAAAATTTTCGTCAATTACAAATGAAAAATGTCACGTGCAAAGAATATGACTACTAAACTCAAGTTTTAACGTGGAAAAAAAATACAATTTTAGCCCTCAAAATTTAGATCATGATTTATTTTGGTCTCCAAAGTTCTAAACAAAATGCATTTATTCCTCAAACTTTTTAATTTTACCAATTTAGGATAAGTTTGAAAATTCTGTCAACTACAAATTGCAAAAATCTTGTACATTGCACGTAACAGTTAAATCTATTTTGGGATATAACACTTCCCAATCGATTTCAACACATTTAACTATATTTTTACTTTTTCCTTTTACTTTTCCTTTTACATTCACCATTCTTATTTACATTATAACACTTCCATGCACGTGTGACTATTAAATCTTACCTGCTTATAACACCTCATGGCCAACCGATTTCAACCTGTTTAATCTAGTGTTATAAAAGTTATATATAAAGAAAGGATAATAATAATACAATATAATTCACTAATAAATTAAAATAATAATTTAATTAAAAATTAATCTTTGAGGTATAATAAACAATTATATTTAACTTTTTACAGTATAATAAAACTTATGTATTAAGGTTAATATTTGAAATGTTTGCTGAATTTGGTGTAATAAATAAAAACTCAATGTTTAGTTGCAACTATTGAACAAGATTAAATGATTAATATATTAGTTCAAAATTGTACTGCATGTCCTCATAAGCAATCTTTTTTTTCTAATATTTTAAATTAGCGACAGATTTTTCCGTAGCCAATAATTTTTAAATATTTTAAAATATTAATCATTCATTGATTTTTCATCACAACTGCTACTCTTAACAACAGAATTTTCGATTGCTAAGTTTAGCAAAAAAATCTGTTGTTAATTTAATGTTTTCACAATGTCTCATAATCAAATTTAGTAATACCAATTTGTCGATGGAAAAATTTATCGCTGAAATTCCGTTGGTAAAACTGTTGCTATACTTTACTAACGACATATTTTTTGATAGATGGATTTCGTAAAAAATTTCTTCGGTAAATTGTTCAGTTACAGATTTTTGCCAAAAAATCAGCACTAAATCAGTTGCTAAATGGGTTGAAATTAGTTCGAAAGTGTTATAACATAGATAAGAATAGTGAATGATTAGGTGCTGATAGTTAGAGAGAAAAATAGAAATATGGTTAAATAGATTGAAATCAATTTAGAAGTGTTATATTCTAAGATAGATTCAATAGTTAGTGCATTTACACACGACTTTTTTGTATGTAATGAATAAAATTTTCATATTTTTTTCTAAATTGATAGAACTTAAAAATTTTGAGAATGAAATGTGTTTTGTTTGAAACTTTAGGGATTAAAATAGACTATTACTAAAATTTTAAGGGCTAATATTGCATTTTTCATATTTGGAATTTGAGATTTAACAGCTCACGTACTGTTTATAATTGATAAAATTTTCAAATTTTTTCTAAATTGATTGAAATTGGATAGTTTAAGGATTAAATGTGTTTTTTCCGGAACTTTTAACCAAAATGAAACATGACCCAAATTTTGAGAGTTAAAATTGTATTTTTTTTCCATAATAAAATCTACTAAATTTTATATCATGTCAAATCTATCAATCTCAATTCTATTTATTTCAAATTCCACGACTCAAAATTACCCATCCAAAAGCAATTATTCATTTCTTTAACTGTATTTGTTTACAAATTGGTTATTTCTGTAAATTCTTCTAGATTATATTTGGATCGATAAATTTAAGAAAAAATTTGAAATTTATTCATTTGTTGGAGAAATTTGTAAGATTGAAATGGATTAATTTTAAATCCACTCAAATTTGGAAGTTATTTGAAATCATTCACTTTATACTTTTAATTTGGGTGAATTTGAAATTAGTCCATTTCAACCTTACAAATAAATCCAACAAATAGACTAGATTTCAAATTATTTTGTAAATTATTCGATCCAAACACAACTCTATGGATTGAGTTCTACATATACTAAAACACATAAATCGTGGGTCTAATTTCGTCGTAAATGTTACTTATATCAAAAATGGATTTTTTAGATGTATTCTAATTTCGACGGTCTAAAATTTTAATTCCAAATCACCTAAATCAGGAAAGTGTTATACCATTAAGATAAAAATCAAGGTAGATGTTCATTTTTGGGCATCACCCAAATTCTCAAATTAGGTAATAATCGACACAAATAAGTAAGAGTTGACTTAAATTCGTGAAAATAAGATAAAAACTCTCATTCAAATCTCACCAAAATAATAGTTAAAAATTATTTCAAATCACAAATCACGTCCCAGTAGTTCATAAATATATTTGTTAACAAAATCAAACCATAAACAACAAAATTAAATAAATTAATTTCTTGAGCTACTTGAAATTTAATATAAAAACCATACAAAACTTGAAGTAAAACTTTACTTATGAAGTTGGATAAAATCTATGAGTATTTTTTAATCACCAATTAGATTTGGATGGAAAAATTTCTAAACTGATGATTGAATTTGAGAATTTGTACTAAAAGATTTTGAAAGAAAGGTTCTCTAGACGTTTTTCGTTATTCTTAGGCTTGGACAATATAAGATAAAGATGGCTAGGGTAAATGACATCGTTAAGAAGTCTTTGATGAAATTTTTAAAATTTTATTTTAGTCTCTCAAATTTTATAAAATTATACTTTTATATAAAAATTTTAGAAAATATTTAAAAAGGGTAAAACGATTATTTAATACTTAAAAGGAATATTAACGAGTATTTAAAAGAATAAGATCAAGTATGAAGATATGTGAAATGAGTAGAAAAGTATTACTGTAGGTAATTAAGAATGGAGGGCAGGAGAAAGTTATGAAGGGTTACTTCGTGAAGAAAGGGATATAACTGATAAAACAAATAATGACATCATACAAAAGTCCTCTTCATATAAACTTTATATATACTAGTGATTTTAACATGCGCTATGTGTGTGCCATTTAAAGGAAAAAAATTATAAATATAACTTTTAATTAAATAATTTAGTGTAGTTAAATTAGAAAGATTTTTTAAATAAATTTAAGATATAATTTTTTGTTAAATAATTGACTAGTTTTAAATCTTTTTTTTTCTTGTTTTTTGTTACTTGATAGCAGTTGTATATATATATATATATATATATATTTTACTTAGTTATTTTTTATAATTTTAAATTAACTAATTAATTTATATATAATATAAGATAAGATAAGATAATATAATATAAATAGATATAGATTGACACACAGATAGATATAAACGAATTGCCGTTTTATCCCAAAACGTGTATTTCCGTGAATTGCAGAAATGTAGCAGTACTAGTTCAACTTCAAATATAATAAACGAAAAAAGAAAATAAAAAAAAAAAATATTAAAAGAAGAAAGCAAAAGAACAGAACCCAGAGGAAGATTTTCTCGGTTTTTTATCTGGGCACAGATTACTCGTACCCGAATCAATCGCGAGAAAGGTCAGCCCATTGTCATTGTTATAAGCCTCACTCTTATACACCCACCCCACCCCACCCCACCCCACCCCACCCCAGCCCCTCTTTTCTCTTCTCCTTTTTTTTTTCTTCCTTAATATATTTACGAAATTCAATTATCTCTTATTGATTCAGAGATTTCCAAATCCCCAATTCCCAATTCTCAATTCTTATTCTCACAATACAAGATTAATTCTTGGCCTAATCTCATCCAATTCAACAAACAATTGTAAGTATATTGAATTTTCTTTATTTTAATTTCAATCATTATGCTTTTTTCAAAAAGAAAATGATCTTGATTTATTTATTTATTTATTTTTTTAGCAATCTGTTTAGTAATCGTGGTATATAATTATGGGTTGGAATTATTATTATTAAAAAGTTGTGATTTTGATGGTGAAATCTTTGATTGTAGAGAGAGAAAGTGGGGGATGCAGAGCCAGATTGTTTGCGAGCGGATGTAGAAGCGTATTGCTGTATCCAAGAGGGTCCACCAGTGTCTGTTGCGCTTTCTGTAATGCCATCACTCCTGTGCCCCCTCAACTCCCTCATCCTGGTAATACTCTTTTTTATTTTTTTAATTAATTAATTAATTAATTTTTTAAATTACAACTGTATTCAATATCTTGATTAGTGGAATATAGGTTTTATGAGTTAAGTGTGTTAGTTTGATGTTTATTGTCTAATACGAAAAAGGAAGTTACTTGTCGGTTAACTGATTTGTACAGTTCATCATATTCGTCTCGTTTTGTTTGATGTACAAAAAAGTAGGTGGATTAAAATTAATTGTGTATCAACCGATTTGTCTTTACATTTTTTGGTTAAAGGAAGGATTTAGATGAAGTAATGCTGCAAGAAAGATGGAAACTTTTCTGGACTCTGAAAAGGTTAATGGGTGTATCTTGCCAATATAACCTTTTCGTTTGAAAAGATTAGTCTTTTATATGAATGTAGCATCTTATGTAGGAAACAACTTATCTGTGTGCGTATGATGTCCAGAAATGGAGGTCTGTTTGTTGAAA
Organism: Cinchona pubescens; assembly: GCA_025175665.1. NCBI lineage: Eukaryota > Viridiplantae > Streptophyta > Magnoliopsida > Gentianales > Rubiaceae > Cinchona > Cinchona pubescens. The sequence goes on along the minus strand of JANKKI010000031.1, from coordinate 524,396 downwards.
AAAAGGAGTGTTTTGTTTGCTATTAATGTATATTCTTTCACATACACATTGAAATTGCATGCGGTGTGGTGCTAAAAATTAGGACTCGCAGTGAAGAAAGAGGTCTTAAGGTGTAAAATTGATCTGTCTATGTATGTCTGCATATGGATATGGCGCAACTTATATGCGGAGGTTGCCGTACTTTATTAATGTATACACGGGGTGCCACAAGTGTCAGATGCTCCTGCTGTCATACAGTGAATCTTGCACCAGGTACATACAGTTGAACCTTTCTATCTTTTCACTTTATGCTATCGCATCTGTATTCTAGATCTTTGCTACTTTGTCATCGTTGAGCAGAGTGTCTTAGTTTTGGTTACTTACTAAATGGAGTAAGTAATTAGGCTCTTTCCTTTTGGATGATGTGAAATAATAGTCCTGTCAAGAAGAGTCAGCTACGTAGTAGTTGTAGGTTTTTGATCATGCATTTTTGTATGTGACTTACCAAGAAAAAGATGTTGCAAATGGAGATTGACGACACATTTTAGCAGATAGTGATGATACGGGACATATACTTCTAATGTGGAATTTTGATGATATGTGACCCTTTGATTGTTGTATTCCAAGTAAGATCAGCTGATAAGTATGTTTCTGATAGATATGAAGAGTATTGTTTTTTGTTACAGCTATGTATTGTTTTAAATGTTTAGACCTAACCTTTTGTATTTTCATTTGGTTTTGTTCATTGATGGAAGCATCTAATGTCGCTCATGTCAACTGTGGAAATTGCCGCACCACGCTTATGTATCCATATGGTGCTCCATCAGTTAAATGTGCTGTTTGCCAGTATATAACTAATGTCAATGTGAGTAAATCGAAACTCTCTTTATCTTTCTATTATTTTGTTTCATATATTATTGTTTTATTTTATTATTGATTTTAGAGAAGATTTCAATTTTTTAATTTTCTTGGTTAAGTTATGGTCTACTTATCAATTGTTTATACCTCCTGTAAACCTGAAATGTTTACCTGTGCAGTTGATACTGTATGTCTAATATTTTGACCTTTGAAGATAAATATTGTTTAGATAATAATCTTCATTAAACTTCATGTTTTTGCTTGTGAAGAATATATGAATGATAGTGCAGTAGAACATATATAATATGAAGAGTATGAGAGAACGTACATGAAGAAAAAAGGTTTTGAATTAACAGAGCTGATTATACACAGAGAGAGTTAGGATAAGGAGTAAATTACCAAGAAGAAGTAATTTTTGGTACTGATAATCTGTGTTCAATTGTTAGTGAAACTGAAAGATTGGATTGTTGAGTTGAGGCACATGCATGAATTGTTTGCCTCTCAATGAGCAGGATGAAATTCTCACATCACGGAATTTTTAGCAAGGAGAGGATTCCTTGAAATTCATTTTTTATATGGTTTTTGACAACTAGCTCTCAGCTTTGTGCTTTGGCTTCAAAATTATCATTGCTATAGATAGACCTTTGGAGACATAAAGTTTTCCTTTTCAGATTTTCTATTTCTTCTTTTTTGCGTGTTATCTAGATTCATACTTGCTCTTGCTATATGTAAGACGATGAAGAGATTGCACTTGGAATAGACTATGGTCGGCATATATGCCTTCTAAGTTGAAAGAAAGTTTTGTATTGGTTTAGCTGTGCTTTTCAAACAATATGTTGGATTGTCAAACCTGTCATATTTATTGGACATGTGCTTGTCAAATTGGTTAATTGAGTGGATCTATTGAAAAATTGGAAAAGAGAAAAGTTGAAATTAGTAGACTCATGACATAATTAGCTCCAATGAGATGGTTTGGTATGTAGACCAAGACCTCTAATTTATTCATTATCAAAGAATTGGGAATACCTCCTGATGGGTTAGTTGCACTAGAGAAAAATAATTCATGTATTAGAATAGTCATAATCGGCTCCCTTAGGTTGAGTTATAACAATGATACAATTTGCAAAGTACCTTATTACGTACTCAATTCACCTGCCCTCCTGTGCTATTTCTTTCCTTCTATGTCTTGCGTGGCTGACATGTTATCCATGATGCCTGTGCCTCATTTTCTTTGATTTGTGCTTCCAACTTTCCAACTTATGTCTATCTTCTTGTAGATGAGCAATTTAAGGGTTCCAATTCCAATGCACCAGCCTAGTGGGACACTAACACCCGCACCAATGCCCTCTACTTCAACAGTGAGTTCTTTTTTTTAATGTCCTATTCTAAGTTCTGTGAGAAATTTTGGAACTTTTGGTGGTTTACTAAGTCTGTTTGTTAATTCATTATTCATCTTCAGGGATTGCCCCATTCTCAGACTCAAACTGTTGTCGTTGAGAATCCTATGTCTCTTGACAAAAGTGGGAAACTGGTAGGTGCTACAAACCTTAATAGCTTTTCATTTTTAATTGCAAAATTAGTGGTCCTTTTCCCCCCATTTAGGTGAATATCAAGATTTCTCAGCTGAGTATGTGAACTTCTCAGGTAAGCAATGTTGTTGTTGGTGTCACTATGGAGAAGAAATGACCCGACAAGGAATGTGGTCCATTCCTTAAGGGAGGTGGAAGTTGCTTTCTGCATACTAGTGTAAATGGTATATAAAGAGAGTTTGTGCATATTTGCAGGAAATGGTCCAATTTTCTTGGCAATATTGGGACTTGGTGATTAAATGGTTAATGTAAGTGTGATGTACATGAGAACAATTCATCTATCTCTATCTATATGATATTAAATGTGTGAGTTTGATTTAGTGATTTAGATTATTTTCCCCGCTATAAAATTTAAGGGTTAATAACACTTTGCCCTCCCTAAAATATAGAATTATACACTTTGCCCCTCATTCACATTATTTATTTTTAAAAATTTAAAAATATTAAAAAAATATAGTTAAATGATTGAAATACTTTTAGTATTATATTTTAATTTTTTTATTTATTTAATCGATTTTCGATAGTCATAAAAGAATTAAGCAAAAAAAAATAAAATATAATAATACATTGATATCTTTAACTTTAGGGAGTGAAATGTGAGAAAATGTTGAATTATATTATATCCGACATTGCAATTTGCACTGACTAAATCAAATATTAAAAGTATAAACTACTAAGAGACATTAAAAAAATCACAAACTTTTATAAAAAATACATTTTCATACAATACTTTTAAAGAAAAATTTTCAATAGAAAATAAGTCTATTTGGGAATTGTTCTATTATTATAGTTAAACATTTAAATTCAAAACAATGTAAAATGAATACAAAAATTTTAAAAATTTAACCAAGAAATATATGGATATAAATTATATTGAAATATTGTATATTTTATTTTTACTTATTTTTAAATAATTATCACATTAATATTAAATTTTAAATACATAAAAAATTAAAATATAGTACCAAGGTATGTTAGTCAGTCAGTTAACTAGATTATCTTAATGAAGTTAATATTGATAATAGATGAATAGTATCAATGGGAGACAAAATTTATATTTCTATAGTTTAGGTGGGCAAACTATAATTACTAATACGTGTCAAACCCTAATTTAAAAATTAACTATATATTAGCACGCGTCTCCGTAAGTGCACGGGTCTTGTAGTAGTATATAGGTAATAAAGATCGTTTATATGGTCAAATTAGGTCAATTATTGAATAGCTAGTATCAATCGCTATTTAGACTAGTTCTATTGACACACTCTATGTAGATGCATAATTGTAGAAAAAGTATAAAAAATAAATTTAAATTAATAGTAGGTTATGAGAAGTTCTTGAATTAGGGCGGAGTTATGGAAGTTGAGTATGAGTTATTCTTTTTTTTTTTTAAAGAAAATTACACCAAAATTATAATTACACTAAAAATCTCTTGCATTATATAAAGTAGTAATGATCATAGTTAAAAAAAATTATTTTTTTGGATTATTATTATTATTATTTTATACTTCTCAAATAAAACAAAACAAAACAAATTAATTGACTAAACCTAACGAGTAGATGTGAAACAGAGATATAAAAACCAAAATTAAAGATACCGAATTGATTGATTTAATGAACTACGAGTTGATTAACCAAAATAATTAAAACTTCAAATTCAATTAATTAACTAATGGAAACGTAAATTAAAATAACTAATGACAATTAAACTACCAATTGAAATTAAACTAATATAAATTGAAAATAATAGTAAAACAAAAAAATTAAACAGGCAAAATTAAAGCAAAGTGAAAATAACCAATTACTAACAAAGTGCAAAATATTTCCCGAAGATTGTCACTTGTTTTCCAAAAAATTCGCAAATCCAATAGTACAAAAAGAATAAAAATCCACGAACAAACTCCCATAATCGAAATTTGTAATAAAGCATGTAAAATTGCCAAGAGAAAACTCTAAAAACTACTCTCCAAAATAACCTAAAAACTAACTTAGAACTTAAGAAGGAAAAAGAACTATTTATAGAAATATATGAGCTTCTTGTAAATAATCTAAATTGCTGCCCACAATCATTACGCTTTTGTCACGTTTAACTCCTAGCCGCATGTTTAATTCCTTTGCATCTTTGCTGTAGCACATAACATCCTTGCTGCAACAAAGAATCTCTTTGCCAAATTTTTTTGGCCAGGCCCGTTTCGGGTATTTTTTTTTTTCCTCCAAAATTGCAAGTCTCTAGCTTTTGAACTTCTAAAATTATCCTTTCTTGCAGGACAAAAACATACGAACATTACTAACAATTTAACACAAAATTAACACTAAAAATTACCAAAACACATTAAAACACACAAAACAATTTTAACCTAATACTCCTAAATCACACACAAAATACCTAAAATTAGGATTACAAATATCACATTAGGGTTTATAATAAATAAATGGTCTCTAAATTCTATAGTTATCAACTCTCCCTAACTTAACGTCTTGCACGTCTCGGGTAAAAATTAAAAAAAAAAGACTAACACAATAATACAAATACTAACAACAAAAAGAAGATCCATACAAAGCTAACTCTTCTCATGTATAATTTAAACAATCAATAATAAACCATTTAATGAAAATTCAAGTGAATTCCACACACACATAAGCAAATTTGATCTAAAATCCTATAGTCATCATAGCAATGCAACTACTCCACTCGCAAAGAAATAGTATAGAGGGCAGAATCATTCCCTTACTCATCTTGACAAGACTTATATTAATTGCAGTTTGACAACCGACAATCTAGTCAGACATTCAAAAGAATGTTTTCATCCCATAATCAATAATACGAATTAATACAGACCAACTTGTAATGTAAGTTAACGGATAAGGGTAGGATAAATTTAGGTAAAGTAGTTCAAATCACCTTTGTTACATCACTTTGATGACATTGAATTGAAATCCCCAAATATATGTCCGAACCATCATCATTTAATCAACAACATTGAAGGCTACAACGTGCCATTTTTATTAACAATAAAACAATACTTGGAACTTGAATAACGCTTTTTTTTTTTTTTTTCAATTTTTTCATCACTTTCTATCTCTCTTCCTCTTTCTTTTGTACTCTTTCTCTCTCTCTTTATTTTTTCATCATTTTTTTTGCACTTTTTTTTTCTTAATAATAACAAAAAATGACATTTAATAATTTCACAATAAATATAGACTTTAATTAATCAAAATATTCTCTTGAATTTTCAATCACAATAAATAACAACATATCTCAATCTTCTACTGAAAACAATTTAACAGTATCGATATCTCATGTTATCACCACTGACTAAGGTAATGGGTAGAAACATAGAAAGACAACGCAAAAAGATAAAAAGGCTAAATAATATAGTTACCAACGAAAAAGGCTTATAGGCTCAAAAAGGGACACTAGGAATAATCATAAAAAGGTAGACTTTTTAAACTCAAACGGTCTGGAGAAATTGCCTAAATCATTTCTTTAGTCCAAACTTCAGTCATACTTTGCAATTGTGAAATTACCTTGATTAATGTGTCATAAATTAAATCCAAGTCACTATAAGTGGTCAAGGCTATCACTCATTTAATTAAAAGGTAACAAAACAACTCTACCACACATACTTATACATTGTCACACATAAGGGTGATGTCACATTCCGTGAATCAACGGAGTTAAAAACAAAAATTCTTATATACATGTGGTTCAATAATTCAATATTTTTTTTCAAAATATTGACACAGAAAAGAGTCAATTAAGTATAAAAATTGTCTTGAGACACACATACAGCACAATCAACTAAAACAACCTACACGTCGAAAATACACAATTATGCCATAGATCTCTACTCTCCCCGATTTGAGTGAAATATTGTCCCTAATGTTTCCACAAAAGTTGTAAAAGAAGCAAAAACAACACAAAAAATATGACCACACAAAATGAACAAAAAGGAGAATAACAAAACACGAATAAATAGAAAAGAAAAAGAAATAGAAAACTCCCTCTAAGAATGTCTCGAAGGACCAACTCCATCGTCATCCCTAGTGTCTGCATGCTCCTCATCCAACTCCTTGAATCCAGGGTCACAGTTGTCATCAAGTAGGCCAAAATCTGCTATCGAGGTGTAACCGGTTTTTGTGGCCAACTCGACATATTAAGAAGGTGGATATGATTCAAATGGTGAGCCAGAATGTCCACTTTGTGATGAGTGCATGAAGACTCTGACTATGATAAACAGCTAAAGAACACAAACCAGCCTCAGTACTCGGCTGACTAAAAATATAATCCAAATGGGCTGGAGGTGGAGGCTCCCATGATCCCTCCTGAAATTTGTGGACGTAAGTTATTAGCCTTCTCAATCGGCTCCCTACATCGTTGTTTTGCAATCAAATCTTGGAGAGACTTGTCATGCTTCTTTAACGTGAGGCAAATCCAAGGACTGGTGATAGGTTTGTTAGGAAAATTTTTTGGACTAATACATAAAGTGACATCTGCATTGGTACATAAATAAGTAATCAAATTAGGAAAAATAAAACTAAGTTGGTCTTTAATACCATTATGTACAATCTCCAACTGGATCCCCAAACCAATATCAATAGACCACCATTTAACCAAAGTAGATGGTGATCACATAAAGAACTACAACCCTATCTCGAGTCACTTTAGTTAAATGAGTAATGGAAAGAATACGGGAGGTCAAAAATGATACCAAACTAAAACATAAGGAGATAACCAAGTTTTCAGAAATTGTTTATGTTTTCCATTTGGATAAACTTCCCATGTTGCTATGACCGCGGGAACACTTAGATCATATAACTCCCGTAATAGCAAATCATAATCAATATTAGAATGTCTAAAAATTGCATACTCACTGTCAGTAATATTCGGAACCTAGTAGTAAACATTTATAATCTCACAACCAAAATCTATCGATCATTGTCTAACCTAAACTATAGTGCTAGTGAGTTTGTGGGTGTTAGCAATAAATTCTGTATCAACTGTATCATTACCCACGATTGCATCTTTCCCAACAAAGTAATACCTATCACAATCAGAAATATCAAAACGTAAAGAATGACGTACATCACCCAGTGCAGTGTAAGTACCAATTTTGTCGTCCCCCAGGCCATTAAAATTAATCCGTCAATCTAAACAAGTTGAAGTAATCGAAACAAGGTGTTTATGAAGAATTTATGCCTCAACACTCACAAATTTAGATTTGTCAAAAATAAATGGAGGGTCATGAGATTCAAGATTATTGGTCTCGAGAGTGATAACGGGTGTGGAAGTACTATATTTTCTCTTCTCAACCATTTTTCCACACAATAAAATAATAATAACCAAATACTACAAAAATCACACTAAATCTCAACAAAATAAATAAACAAAAAGGAAGGGCAAAAATTCTTCAAGAAAAATTAACAACCCACAATGCAAGCACTAGGAAACAATCAAATATCATAATAGCTAACAAGGAAAACTTTTGATTCTTACCCAAACCATTAATTGTTAAGAATTTAAAAGTGAAAAGATCTTACTTGAACCAATGGAAGAAGTTATTGGTAGTGAAAAACCCCGTTGGTAAAGTAAGAAAATCCTCTCCCAATTTGATTTGCAACCCGTGATTGTGTTGGAGAAACAACCGTTCCAGGGATAGAGTGTTGGTGTGAAAGAGAAGAAAAGTTTGTGGTGGTGATGTGAGAAAAATAAGAGGAGAAGAAAAATAGGGGGAGAAGAAGAAGAAAAAAGAAGAAGGGGAAAGGGTGGCATGTGTGAGTGTGTTGGTTGGGGGGATGTTGTTTAATTTGTGGTTTACTTTTTTAAATAAAAAAATGGGTAGATTAAGAGCTTTCTACAACAAGTTCTTTGGCATGGTAGGGCTCGTTGCAGTGAGCAACTATATTGCCAAAGCAAATTTTTGATTTTTGATTTTTTTTAAAAGGGCAATTGAATAAGCTTGCTATTGCAGCTTTAGTTTGTCGTGAGCTTGTCCTTCGGCCATTTGTTTTTTTTTTTTTTTTAATTATTTTTTTTCAAATGCACTTGCACTTCCAACTTGCAAAAATAAAATACACGTAATTAATATCATATAAACACAATAAAATTAAAACATTAATATTAAACTAAACTACGTAAGTACTAAAGCAAAAAAATAATTATAAACTTGAGTTGCCTCCCAAAAAGCGCCATTTATAGTCTTAGCCAGACTTGTGAATGAGATGATCATGTGTTGAGGAAGTGGATGGTTTCCCATCCATCATCAATGGATATACCATAATAAAGCTTGAATCGATGACCATTGACTTTAAAATTGCCTTTAGCTCCTGTTATTTCCACAACTCCATACGGGAACACCTTAATAACTTCAAATGGTCCACTCCATTGGTGTTTAAGTTTTCCGGGGAATAACTTGACATTGAATTGTAAAGAAGTACCAAATCACCGACTTTAAGTTCCCTCCGTAAGATGTGTTTATCATGGCAAGTTTTTGTTTTCTTCTTATAAATTCAGGTACTTTCATAAGCTTCTCTTCGGAATTCATTCAATTCATTTAAATCCTCTTTTCGGCTCATTTTTTCCAATCAAAGTTCAAAGTTTTCACCGCCCAATATGCCTTGTATTCTAATTCAACCGGAAGATGACAAACTTACCAAAAACCATCCAAAATAGAGACATTCCAATAGGAGTTTTGTAAGCAGTTTGATAAGCCCACAAAGCATCATCAAGCTTTTTAAACCAATCTTTCCTAGATGCACAAACCGTCTTTTCCAAAGTTTGCTTAAGTTCTCGGTTAAAAACTTCCACTTGTCCCGAGATTTGAGGATGATAAGTAAGTGAAAATTTGTGTTTTACTTCATATTTGTACAATAATGCTTCAAACTTGGCATTTGTAAATATATTCTTCTTGACAAAGTTTACCACTACTCAGGCATCATTAGTGGGTGGGGTCACAGTTTTGATCCATTTTGAAACATAGTCCACCGCAATAAAGATGAATTTATTGGAGAAAGAGCTAGGAAACGGATCCGTAAAATCCAAACCCATATATCAAACACTTCACAAAATAAGATGTTGGTCAATGGAATCTCATTTCTTCTTAATATATTTCAAGTCCTTTGGCATTCATTGCATTGTACCACAAAATCTCTTGCATCTTTAATATAAATTGAGCCAATAAAAACTACATTCGAGAACCTTGGAAGTTGTCCTTTGACCTCCATAATGACCACCTACTGGAGAGGCATGATAATGGTGTCAAATATCCTGTACCTCCTCTTCTAAAATGCACCGATGTATCACTTGATCACTACATCGGTGGTAAAGAAATGATTCCTCCCAAAAATAATATTTGAGCACAACAAAGAATTTTTTCCTTTTATTGATGTCCATGGAAGATGGTACCACTTTGGCTACTAATAATTTACTATATCCGCATACTAAGGGTGTGTTTCTCCCACAGCTATCAATTGTTCAGTGGAAAATTGGTCATTAATTGGCACCTCATCTTGAGCTAAAAGTTTGGGTCCTTCTAGACGGGTGAGATGGTCGGCAACTATGTTTTTCATGCCCATCTTATCAATGACCTCTCAGTCAAACTCTTACAATAAAAGTATCTTCCGAATTAATTGAGGTTTTGTATCATGTTTATAAAGTAAATATTTGATCAAAACTAAATGACCCATATGCGCAATCACTTTGCTTCCTATGAGATAGGATCTAAATTTATCAAATACAAAAATTGCAACTAATAATTCATTTTCGGTGATAGAATAATTAACTTGTACATCATTTAGTATGCAACTGGCATAGTAGATAACATGCAAATCTTTATTCACTCTTTAGCATAAGGTAGCACCCACCACATAGTCACTCACATCACACATAAGTTCAAACGGTAAAGACAATTTGGAGCTTTTATGACTAGAGCAATGTTTATTGCCTTTTTCAATAATTCAATAATTCATATGTATTCAAACACTTCTCATCAAAATTAAAAACAGTGTCATTTTTCCAATAACGCACACAATGGCCTAGAAATTTACGATAAATTTTTAATCAATCGCCGATAAAAATCGGCATGTAATAAAAAATTTCTAACACTTTTTACATTGTTAGGAAGAGGTAACTTCTCAATTACCTCTACCTTAACCTTATCAATTTCTATTCACCATTTTAGAAATTTTATGACCCAAAATAATACCTTCCTTGACCATAAAGCGACATTTCTTCCAATTCAAGGATAGGTTTGTTTCTTCGCAATGTTTCAAAATAAGAGTCAAATTATGCAAGCAGATATCAAAAGAATCACCAAAGACACTGAAATCATCTATAAAAAGTCTCCATGCAATGTTCAACTAAATCATCAAATATGGAAAACATACACTGTTTGATTGTATTTGGAGTATTGCAAAGACCAAAGGACATATGTCTATATGCAAAAGTACCACAAAGACAAGTAAAAGTGGTTTTCTCTTGGTCCTCCGGCGCTATGATTATTTGAAAATAGCCGGAGTACCTATCAAGGGAGCAATAGAAAGTGTGCATTGCAAGTCTCTCTAATAGTTGGTCAATAAAGGGAAGGGGAAAATGATCCTTCCTAGTGGCCTCATTTAATTTTCTATAATCGATGCACATGCGCCACCTGGTGACTATTCTAAATGGAATCAGTTCTATTAATATTATGATTAGTTACCGCCGTGACCCTTCCTTTTTTAGGCACTGCTTGAGTGGGACTAACCCACTCACTGTCACTAGTGTGATAGATAATACCTGCATCTAATAATTTGAACACTTCTTTCCTAATCACTTCTTTCAAAGTAGGGTTCAATCTAAGTTGAGGTTTCCTACATGGTTTAAAATTTTCTTTGAAAAGAATTTTATGCATGCAAAGTGTTGGACTTATGCCCTTAACGTCCTCAAGACTCCAAGCAATTGCTTTATGGTGCAATCTCAAGACGTCAAGTAATTTAGACAGTTGATCATGAGTAAGATGAGAAATAACAATAACAGGATGATAGTTATTTTCATCAAAAAATGCATAATAGAAATTTGGTGGTAAAGGTTTGAGTTCAAGTTTGGGGGTTCACTGGTCGGAGACTCCTCTTTACCTATGTCATCCTCTTTTTGATCATCACTCTTCACGATTGGGCTTTTTTCCAACATCTCCAAGCATCTTTGAATGCCATCTTCATAGTGCTCCTCTTTGTCGCCACCTTCAATAATTGCTGTCTCCAATAGAAGTTTGTTCATATTTGCCCTACAAAATTCATCACGAATTTCATCAAGTATGTCAATTTTCATTACATCATCATAATAAGTAGGAAATTTCAATGCATCAAAAACATTAAAAGAAACTATATGCTCATCGATCCAAAATTAAAGTTTGCTAGTTTGGACATCAATTAGAGCTTTTCCAATAGCAAGAAATGGCCTCCCAAGAATGATAGGTATATCCTTGTCTTCTTCCATCCAAAATAATGAAATTTGCCAGCAAGAACAATTTATCACCCTTGACTATCATATCCTCAACAATGCCCGATGGATATTTAATACTCCTATTCATAAGTTGAAGGGACACATTGGTAGGATTTATTCCTCCTCCCTTCAACTTTTTGTGAACGAAAAGGGGCATTAAATTAATTGAGGCCCCTAAGTCACAAAACTCTCTCAAAGAACAATCCTCATTCAATATCATACGAAATGGAGAATGACCCTAGATCTTTCAACTTAGGAGGTAATTTCTTCTGAATTAATGAACTACACTCCTCAGTTAAATACAAGATCTCATCCCCTAGGTGTTTCCTCTTTCCTGTGAGCATTTGTTTCATAAATTTAGCATAATTCGGCATGCTCTCCAAGGCTTCAATAAAATGAATATTTATCTCTAACTTTTTAAAGATATCCAAAAATCTCTTTAACTTCTTCTCCTTTTCATCAATTTTAATTAAGCCTTTGTGGGAATGGAATTTGAACTTGCTTTAATGACTCAAAAGGTATAACCATCTCTTCAGTTGTTCTCCTAGTAGGGATTTGATATTTGGCCAGTTTTCCCTGCTGCTCATCTTCACCCTTTGACGATGATCCCACTTTCTCAGCTTGAATTTCCTTACCTTTTGCTTGCACCTTCTTCTCCATACCATTACCTCCATACTCATTCATCTCATTGTCATTATATGAGACGATAGGTTGTGGCATGCTTCCTTTGGTTACCATCCCGTAGGTTTGGGATAGTATCACTTGGCATGGCATCTTGCGGTCTCTCAGTCAATTGCCAGGTTATTTGTCCTATATGGTTCTCTAAGTTCCTAATTGATGCTTCATGATTCTCATCGAAGCTTCATGAGTCCTCATGAACTTAGCAAATATATTTTCCATACTTTGAGAACTTTGACTTTGATTTGGTTGTAAGTGTTGGTATTGATTTTGATTTTGAGGTGGCCAAAATAGTTGGTATGGTTGAAATTGAAGGTTAGGATTAGCTGGTGGTCTAGGTTGTGAGATTTGGACTTGTGGATGGTTAGTTTGAAAAGAAGAGTTGTTTTGTTGATGGTTGGGTTGATTGTTGTTACCACTCTAAGAAAAATTGAAATGATTCCTCCACCTTGAATTGTAGGTGTTAGAATATAGATTATTTTGAACCCTTGGATTGAACTGTTTGTTGTTGACAAATTGGACTTGTTCCTGGTAGAATGCTTAGCTCTTCAAGCCCACACTAATTAGTCTCATGATTTCCTCCACACAATTCACAAACATTATGAGTTGAAGAGGTTGAAGCCACCGAATTGATATTCAAATTACCAAGATTTTTTGTCAAGTTTTCCAGCAAGGACGTCAACATTTTGTTTTGAGCTAAGATAGCATCAGTTTGGTCAAGATTTAGAACTCCTCTCCTATTTTGCTGAACTAGTTGAACTGCTGCTGCCTGATAGTAATTAGAGGTCATCACATTCAGCATTCTTTAGGCCTCCTCGGGTATTTTGGAGGGGAAAGATCCTCATACTGCAGAATCCACCAATGTTTTGATTTCAAGATATAAGCCATTGTAAAAAGTTTGTACTTGCATCCACAGTGGAATGCCATAATGTGGGCAATGTCTCAACAATTCTCTATATCTTTCTCAAGGTTCGCCGAGGCCTTCTCCGACATCCATTTTGAATGATGTGATTTCATTCCCCAACTTTGTAGTCTTGAAGGGAGGAAGTATAATTTAGTTATGAAACTTTGAGCAAGTTCCTCCCAAGTTGTGAATATTCCCTCATCCCAGTTTTGTAACCACTATTTGGCTTTGTCCCTTAGAAAGAGGGGAAAAGCCGTCATACAGACTGCATCCAGTGAGACCCCATTATATCTGAAGGTGCTGATGATTTCTTCAAAATTTCTTAAGTGGGGGCATGTGGATCCTTAGTGAATCCACCTCCAAATATGGCATGAGTCTGAAGCATCTGAATTAGACCTAGTCTAATTTCAAAATTATTTGCTTAGATAATGTGTCTGGTAATATTAGAATTAGTCCTATCAAAGGTGGGCCTAGTATAATCCCTCAACAATCGCTGTCTATTACCGTTCCCATTCACGTTCTCTACCTCATCATCATTCCTAGGAATCTCTTGATTCCTTGGTTCATTCAAATTGGCCATGGAAAATTCTTCTTGGTCCTCTTGTTTTTTCTTTTACTTTCATAACCCCCCGCAAAGTTCTTTCGATTTCCAAACTTCTTAGTCAAGTGGAAGTAGTTTTTTATCACCAAAGGTCATAAACTAGAAAACAGCAATAGAATTAAACATACCACTACGGGAAATTAAATGAACAAAGAATTTAATAAAATCACAAAAAGTGGATAAGAAGAAATTAAACAGAAAATAAAAAGTAAAATCTAAATTAGCAATAATAGTAAGTGGCTTGATATTGCCTTGAGATTTGGTCCTCGGTAATGGTAAACTTGATACGTGTCAAACTCTAGTTTCAAAATTAATTACATACTAACACACGTCTCCGTAAGTGCATGTGTTGCGCAATAGTATATAGGTAATAGAGATCGTTCCCACAAGGATCAAATTAGGACAATTAGCGAATACCTAGTATCAATTGCTATTAGATGATCACCATTAAAAAGAATTATTTTACTAGATTATTATTATTATTTTTTAATACTTTTCAAACAGAACAAAACAAATTAATTGCTAACCCTAATGAATTAATGGAGATATAAGAACACAAATTAATTCCAGATACCGAATTGATTGATTTAATGAACTACGAGTTGATTAACCTAAATACTTAAAATTTTGAATTCAATTAAATAACTAATGGAAACGTAAATTAAAATAACTAACGACAATTAAACTATCAATTGAAATTAAACAAATATAAATTGAAAACAATAGTAAAACAAAAATTAAATATGGAAAATTTAAAGTAAAGAGAAAATAACCAATTACTAATAAAGTGCAAAAGATTTCCTGAAGATTATCGCTTATTCTCCAAAAAATCCACAAATCCAATAGCTCAAAGAATAAAAATCTACGAACAAACTCCCAAAATCAAAATTCGTAATAGAGTATGTAAAATTGCCAAGAGAAAACCTTAGCAGCTACTCTTCAAAATACCCTAGAAACTAACTTGCAACTTAATAAGGAGAAAGTGCTATTTATAGAAATATATGGACTTCTTGCACCTTACAATTGCTTTTGTAACATAACTCCTAGCTGCACGTTTGATTCCTTTACACCCTACTGCTGCAGCACATAACATCCTTGCTGTGGCAAGGAACCTCTCTGCCAAAATTTGGGCTTGGCTTCGATTTTTTTTTTTTCCTCTCTTTATCTAGGATTGCAAGTCTCCAGCTTAATGTACCCCACTTTTAAACTTTCAAAATTACCCTTTCCTATACAACAAAAACATATGAACATTACTAACAATCTTAACCCAACATTAACACTAAAAATTATCAAAACACATTATATCGCACAAAATCTAATTTTATCCTAATACCCCTAAATCACACACAAAATACCTAAAATTAAGGTTAAAAAACATTAAATTATAGTTCATAATAAATAAATTATCTCCAAATTTTTATAGGTATCAATTATCCATCTAGTTCAGGGGACAAAGTGTTATTAACTCAAAATTTAATGACTATTATGTCTCAAAACCAAGACTACTTACGTAAAATTTCTTAAAAGAATAAAAGAAGAAATAATATTAATTTTGAGATTTCATATTAGAAATTAAATTATAAAATTGAAGTAAATTTCTATCTAGAATAGTCTTGCTAGTATAAATTTGGAAATTAAAGAATAACCAAAAAGGAAATTCTATATAATAGTTTTTAGACAATAAACAAATATAGGAAATAAAATTTAGTTGTAGAATACTTAAGAGTTCATTTGGTTTGTGGATGATGTAGGATAGGATAATTACCCATATCATCTTATATTGGGTTGGTTTTTTGACTTGGGATTGTTATCTCAAGTAATTGAATTAATCGCTTGTGGAAGGGAAAAAATAATATTATAGAGAGGTGATATTAATTATCCAGAAATGACTCTTAGCTGGGATAACAAATTTTATGACTAATATACCCCTAACAGATTTTATAACCCTAATCAATCTTTCTCGTAATACTAATTAGATCGTCTGGATTTATCAAGTGGCTCTCCTCTATATCTTCTTCTTTTCTCCTACTATTTTTTTTTTCCTTCCGTGATCGTGAAACAATATTTGATTCCATAACAATACTCATGATTTCGATTGGAACTTGGAATCTGCGAGCAAAACTTCAATTTTTTCATTTTGTAATTTGTTAAGTTGTAGCACAAGAGAATTCATGATGACAAACCTTAATCTATTTGATTACTTTATAAATTACGTCTATTATGTTATATTATTAGTAGCTAACTTGCTATTGATTTTTTTTAGAATATTTTAATCATTTTTTTTTTAATTAGAAAGACATAGTTGTAACTAATATTTTTGATAATAATTTTTTGTGATAACAATTTATTTATTTTTTCATTTATTTTAGTTATGTAATAATTAGTGTCATTTAAATATTATTTGTTGGATTTTCAAATAAAAATAATATTGTAAATTCAGGGTATTTTGGTCAATAAAATATTAATCTTATTTGATCTGATGCCTAACTAAATGCAAATTGGAACCATTTTCAGGATATCTCATGAAACTAACTACCAATCAAACATCAAATAAGGACAATTAATCCAAAGATAAAATATCCTAACTCATCTAGTTCAGTGAAATAAACAAACCCTAAATGAATAATATAAGAATTAAAACAATTTTTAAATTGCCCTCAATATAAAATTTAGTGACTATGTTATTTCTCAGAAATCTTTTTTGTTATTACTGAGGCTGCTTAAGTAGAATATTCCTAAGGAAATAATACCAATTTTGAGATTTTTTATATATTAGGAATTAAACTATATTGAAGTAAATTTCCTTCTAAAAAAGTCTTTGCGGAATAGGATGTAGAAATTAAATAATAACAAAAAAAGAAATTTCATTTGATAGTTTTTAGACAATAAATAAATTAAAAATAAAATTTAGTTGTAGAATACTTCTAAAAGAATAATATAGTGAATAAAACAATTTCAAAATTTAATAGTAGGTAGTAAATTTGATTAAAGTAATTTTTTCTAGAATAGGAAAGAAATGCTTTTTAGACAACAAACTAATAGGAAAAAAGATTAATTGGGGAATAATTTTTCCATAAACGTCCTTTTGTCATTGCTTGCAAACATTGTCATTTGACGAAATAGAGTCAATCGTAAATAAAATCTGCCTATACTACTGGTAGGAAGGAAAGGTGAACCAAGGGACTTTGGAGGAAGATTTTGGCAGAATGGACAACCTTCCCCTCCTGCTTTAAGATATGAAAAGAAAAAGCTCTCTATTTGCTCTTTAAAAATACCTAGTGGAAGGGCCTGCTAGTATACAACGACAAAATTTGTGTTTACAATATCTTCTATGTTAGAAAAAATGGCTTCATATTCTTTTATCGACTGGTTATTCCTCTTCCTTTGTATCTCTTTTTCCAATTTTAGTCTCGTAGAGAAAAATGATAATTGAAGCCCCAACGATAAAGAAACCTACATGAAGAGCATTTTCAGGAAATAGCTCTCAAATTAGCTCGATCGTGGACTAACCTTGGCATGGGTCTTGGCTTTTAGCATAATATCTTAACACAACACTTTTGTTGTGCATGTCTGCTTTGTTCTAGACGATCTCACTCCTTTTTTCGTTCTTGGTTGTATTTCAACTGAACCCTAAAGGAATCAATTTTCCTTGGGCTTTTACTGATTGAATATGGATTCTGTCTCTCGGCCTGTCCTCTTATTAGAGCAAGCCTATGGATTTCTTTTGTATCAGTAATGGGCTTTTTGCTTTAGCCAGTGTACCAGCTTTTTGCCTACAATCCTTCTTTTTCATTCTCTTTTTATTTTTATTGGAAGTATTTTTAGTGTGTTAAGGGTCAATGACTCTTGAGAATGTCTACCTCCTTACTCCAAGTAAGGATTTTTCTTTCTTACCTCTCTCGGCTTAGTGATTGAAGTTGCTCGTCTAGCGGTTAGTGAGCTATATTATATACCTAAGAAATAAAGTCAACTATACCCAGGAAGCTGAGAGATATAATTTTGTCTTTCCTTAGTTGTCTTATCAGTCTTCCTCATACTTATCAGAACGCAATATGTTAGGAAATGCAATATATGTATGGGACGCAATTCACCACTTTTTAAAATATCGAATACTTAAGGGTAAATTTTTTTATTTAATTGAAACATTGTGGTACACCAATTCTTAAAAAAAGTTGCTATATTTTAGGGATAAGATGGTAGTTAATAGTAGACAGTATTAAATTTTTAATAAATATTGAATTTAGTGAGTAGATAAAAAAATACTCAACTTTCAAAAATCATTATCCTCAATCCACTACAAATAGTTCTAATTAGGTAAATTTAGAAAGTATTTTCTCATTTTCCTAATAAATATATGAAAAAATAAAGAAATATGTAGAAAAAAGAAAAAGAAACAAAGCATCCTTATCCTAATAAAGATTCGCTACCTTTAATGTTTTGAAACATGAATTGGCACGTTTCGAGACACTAATGAAACGTTTTTCGATACGCATAAATAAATATGTAATTCATAAGAATAAAAGGGGTTTCCGATAACTATGGTCTTCCAATTTGATATCGAGTGTAAGAAATGGCCCGACAAGGAATATGGTCCCCCACAGTATTTCAAGGCTTAAGGGAGGTGGACGTTGATTTCTGCATACTCAGAGTAGTTGTTAGAATCCCGATCCTACCCTTACGATCCTACGATTCTACGATCCAAATTTATAAAATCGATCCCGATCCTAGAGGTAAGATCGCTATTATAGATAAACTCTAGTTGGTGCCATTAGTCATGTAATTTATGTATATATTTACTTAAATTAAGTCAGTATTTTGATAATTTTTCATTCAAATGTTACATTTTATGAGTTTATACTATTCATATTATTTTTTAGTTTTTAATTAAAGAACAGTATTAAATTTGCGATAAAGCATAACTTTTTATAATACGAATATATAATGTCAAATGTTATAAATTTTAGTTAAAGAAATTTATTTCATGATGAATATTAAAATTTTATATTTATTTGTATAAGTTTTTATTGAATATTAACTTTAAAAATAAATAAAAGTTATATTTTTGTCCTTTTGATAAGATCTTACGATCTTACGATCCTATCTACGATCCGATCCTATAACCTTCAAAACGATCCTACGTAGGATCCCGGATTTTACAAACCTTGTGCATACTAGTGTAAATTGTGTAGTATAAAGAAGATTTGTATATATTTGGACGAAATGGCCAATTTTCTTTGCACTATTCTGACTTTGTGATTACATGGTTAATGTAAGTGTGATGTACATGAGAACAATCTATCTCTCTCTGTGTTATATTAAAGGTGAGAGTTTGATTTAGTGAATAGACTTTCTTTTTGAAATTGTTCCAAGTATAAAATTTAATGATTATGTTGTGCCTCCAAACCTGCGTGTCTTTTTTGTTATCACCGAGACTACTTATATAAAATATTCCCAAAAGAATAAAAAAGAAAATAATATCAATTTTGAGATTTCATATTAGAAATTAAATTTTATTGAAGTAAATTTCTTTCTAGAATAGTCTTTCCGGAATAGGATTTAGAAATTAACGAATGAAAAAGAAAAGAAATTTCACATGATATTTTTTAGACAATAAACGAATAGGAAATAATTTAATTGTACAATTCTTCAAAAGAATAATATAAGAAATAAACAATTCTGAAATTGTTGTTGGTATGAAATTTAATGACTATGTTATGTCTCCAACCTATACGTCTTTTTTTGTTATTATTGAGGCTTGCAGTAAAATATTCTTAAAAGAACAAAAGAGGAAATAATATCAATTCTGAGATTTTATATTAGGAATTGAACTGTATTAATGTAAATTTCCTTCTGGAATAGACTTTTCGAAATAGGACTTTGAAATTAAAGAATAACCAAAAAGGAAATATCGTATGATAGTTTTTGGACAATAAACAAATAAGAAATAAAAAATTTAGTTGTAGAATACTCCTAAAAGAATAATGTAGGAAATAAAATAATTTCAAGATTTGATAGCAGGTACTAAATTTGATTAAAGTAAATATCATTCAAGACATGAAATCTACCAATTTATGGGATATCAAATAGTGTTTAAATGATAATTTACTAACAAATGACATCTCGTCATACCACATATATCTAATTTAGTGACTATGTTAACAATGTGTCAAAATCTATACGTCTTTTTTTGTCATTACTAGGGATTTAAGTAAAGTATTTCTAAAATAATAAAAGCGAAAATAATACCAATTTTGAGATTTCATATTAGGAATTAAACTATATTGAAGTAAATTTCCTTCTAGAATAGTTTTTTAGAATAGGATTTAGAAATTAAAGAATTAAAAAAAGGAAATTTCATATGATAGCTTTTATACAATAAACAAATAGGAAATAAAAAAATTTAGTTGTAGAATACTCCTAAAAGAATAATATAGAAAATAAAGCAATTTCAAGATTTGATAGTAGGTACTAAATTTGATTGAAGTAAATATCATTCTAAAGTAGAATAGAAATGGCTTTTAGACAACAAACAAATACGAAAAATTAAAGATTAATTGGAGAATAATTTTTACATATTCATCTATATACCTTTGGATTTTCAAATCTACCTATTAGTGTTTAAATGATAATTTACTAACAAATGATATCTCGTCACACTGTATATACTCTTACGAAATTGTTGTATGTGTTTGAAATAATTAATTAATTCATGTTAGACTTAAGATAAATGAAATTGTTGTAGCTCTTGTAAGGTATACTTAGATTAGATATTTGTGTTGAATTAAAATACATTCTATCAAAATAGTGGTTGATGAATGTTTTTGAGACTGCATTTTAACTGGTGTGGAAATATTGAAAAGAAATGAATTAGACATAAATAAGTAGAACTTTAATTAACTTAAAATAAAATGTATACATAAATAAAAAGAAAAAAAAATTAGTGGGATGAAGTGGCCATCACAAATATAAATATGTGTCTCAAAAGTAGAGAAAATGAAAAAAAGATAATCAAACATAGAAGGTGGAGAGAGATACATGTCTTAATATTGATAATAATTTATGTATATATCCTTGGCTGGGGTGAGTTAAAGTAATATCATAATATTGTAAGGTTGTACATTACCAAAACTTCCTATTCTTAGAGGGCAAGTTAAACTCTAACAGTAAATATCCATTAATACTAGAAGATTTTATATTCTAGCATTTGTTTTACTAAATCTGATTGGAACTAATAATTATATTAACTTATATATCTCACAGAATAATAATTCTGTTGAATAAAATGAGTAGGGAGTCCTAGAGTTTAAACTAATTAAGTTTAAATTTTCAAGAAAAGAATATTAACTAAAAAATTTTAAAAAATAATAATAATTGATATTAGAAAATTGTAGCAAAAAATGCCAAAAAAAAAAAAAAAAATCGATGATGGCAATTAAAAAGCTAACTACAGATCACATAAATTTAATGCAATCCAAATGCAGGGTGTTTTCTGAAATTATATCATTTCATTATTCATGGCTTTTATTTTTATTATTGTTCAATTTATTATGTACGTTAGTAAGATTTCAGATGATATTTAAATTCTTATAATCACGACCAAAATAAAAGCTGGGGTAGATGACAACCCCACGCGCGGACACAATTTTGGTCAAAAGGTGCTGTAAAAACAATCTTCTCCTATATCTTGTCCTCTTGTTCAAGAGACTTGAAAAATGGTACTATCAGTATACATAGTATTAAGAGAATGGTAATTCATTGGCAATCCACATGAATTAGGCCAACAGGCGCTCTGTCCGCTCTCTATTACACTGACAAGTACATTTTATTAAAATTCTTTTTTAGATTCAAAATAATTAAAAAAGATGCATAAAATAATATAAGATAGTGGGATAAAAGATTTTTAGTCGCTATGACCGAATTTTGTGGATAAGAAAGGGTTAGCCAAGGAGCATGCACGTTTCCATTTTTTGGCGCAGGCAACGTGACGATTGATGTGGTAAGGAGCTTCTCAAACACAGAATTTATGAATTTGTCCTGGATTGGTCTAATAATGTCATGTCGTTCAAATACACACAAAGAACCACATGCATGGGCTTCTTATGCATGATGTTTCCCCTGCCCCAGTCAATAATTGATTCTCTCACCTCTTTCTTCCCCTCATTGCTTATTCTCAGCAATCAGTCTCAATTTTCTATTTATTTGCTAGTTTTTCTCTTTTTGCTCTCCAAAAGACAAGAGAAGTACTTGTCCAGTCTTCTACTACAGGCAATATCATGAGATATTTGGTGGTCATTGTCCTTTTCTACCTCCTAGTAATTGTAATAACTTCAGTTTTCAAGGATGCCAGTTCTGCTCCTTCTTCTTCTTTGGTTTTCCACCCTGGAAGGCGAGCAATCGAAAAATGGAGCCTGTCATACAAGAATGAACAAGGACATCACAGTCTCAAGGTTAGTACAAAATCTATATATAGCCCTTCAAATTGTAAGGAAATTTTATAATCCCGTTGAGGAAATCATTCTGTTGTATTTCACTATGTATTTTATAAACTTGTACTATACAAACTTTTAAAGTCAAGATTGCCTCAACGAGACTGTAGAATTTCTCCAACTAATATGACAACTCATAAGAAGAAATCTAAGAACCGGAATACAAGTCCAATAAGCAATAGTGAAATCACCTTTATTTCCAGCTGCCACAAAAATGAGCTATCTATAAGTAACTTCAAGTGAATCTTGCAGTGCTTCTTCCATTGAATAATTCTTTTCTTTATGAGGTCATTCTCACCTCACTGACACCTCGAAAATCTGCCAACGTCCAATTGCAGAGCTTTTCCTTGGGTAGCATAAAGCAAGCAGCTGGTCGTGGAGTGAAGTCTACAAACCAAGAGAACTCCAATGCATATTCCACTGAAAAACAAAACTCAAGTAGCAAGGATGTTGAGGACATTGTTTACCATATTGACTATCATGGGGCGACTACTCACCCTACACCAACTCCCAAGCATCCAAAGCCATAGAGATTTTCCAACAAATATGCATAATCCTATCAGGAAAGAACTCCATGAGTGAATATAACAATGCAGGAATTGAATAAGATCCATAGCCTGTTGAATGTAGAATATTTCTAAGTTTATTATGCTGTACTCCTAGTCTTTTTTAGTAAAGATAAATGTCTAATATTACTGAGATGAAATATTTATTATAGCCTGGTTACTTTACTTTAAGCAAAGCAACTCTCCATAGTTTTTTGGCTCTGAAAATTTTAATCCATCTATGCTTAGCCACAAACAATTAAATAGCTAGAGCAATGTTATCCAACCCCCCACCCCTACGAACTGCATGTGTTTTGATTCATGCGTATCGAAACACGATTATTTATGTCCCGAAATGCAACGATTCACGTTTCGATACGTCAAGGATAACGAATCCTTATTAGAATAAGAATGCTTTATTTCTTTTTCTTTTTTCTACATGTTTCTTTATTTTTTTAATTTATTTATTGAGAAAATGAAAAAATATACTCTAAATTTACTTAATTAGAACTATTTAGTATTGAATTGATAATAATGATTCTTGAAAATTGAGTATTTTCTTTTTCTCTAGTCACTAAAAGTTTAACATTTATTAGAAATTTAATACTATATATCACCAACTATTTTCTTATGCCTATATGTTGCAACTTTTTCTAAGAGGTAATGTACTGCAACTGTATCGACTAAATATATTATTTCGTATTCAATATTTTAAAAAGTGGTGAATTGCATATTTATTTGAGTATAGAATAAATCTGCTTCTCTTTGTTCCTACGAACAAAATTGTTCCATTATTTTATTACTAACAGAATAGAACAAATATTAATCCTTGTTCTGAAATAATCAATCCATTGAATAAAGGAGGTTCATAGAATAGTACTCGTATTGCATTTCCTAATGTATCGCATTTTTTGGTAACTATGAGTTGGAGTTTCGTCGAACCAATTTTGTTTTGAAGACAAAAGGTTCTTCTAAACATGGAGTATCATAATTCGCAAAACCATAAGAGGATCACGTATCACAACTTATGTCAAACTTTATCACCAGTTCAAATGCAGTGAAAGCATCCTCAGTATAAAGCTTTCTTACCTTTTTGTATCTCTCAAGTAGCATTTCATTTTTATTTTTTATTTTTTCACAGAACTCAGATTTACCTTGCACAAATGCAGTTTCTATAATGGTACCCTTATGCTGACTGCACAACTACAAAATGTTTCTGATGTCAGGTGAAGAAATACTCGATTTGTTGATTCGATAAATTCCGGCTCGATCCTTCCCCATTAAGATGCTCTAGCCATCTGAGTTACCGGAAGATATCTTCATTTTTCTGAACAGCCGTTTTCAGACAATCAAGTGAGTGATAATTTTGACTCATTATTGATCTTGCTGATCAGATTTTCGAAAAATCATTCTCTGGTTCAAAATGAGCCAGCCCAAAGTAACAGTTGACACTGAAATCTGCCCAACCAAGCAAGCCTTCCGAAATGTTGGGTCAATATCACCAATCAACTTGATTGCAAGGTAACATCCCGCAGGTTCACAGATGTAACATGCAGACTTGAAGGCATCGAATCACTGGATGGTACCGAGGTTCTCTCTGTTTCTCACACCAATGATTGAGTGCAACACGCAGGAAACCTTCGCATCTGAATTAAAAATGGTTGATATAAATGGAATATTGAGCGCATTATAATGATGTCAAAAGGATTATAAATGGATCTTTGAAAAGTTCAAATATCAATCCAACAACTTGCAATCAAATTTTAAATTGTTTATCAAATCAATCAAACTCCAAAGCTTGGGTGTGGAAGTAACAGAAAATATTGAGATTCCTCTCCACATTCAATTAAACGTGGCACATAAAGAGGACTTTGGTCAACATGTAATTTCCTCTGTTAAAGTAAACAAAATTTATTTGGTTCAAAATTTGAAATACGGGATAGTTCACAACATGTATGGCATGGTTCAGAGTTTGAACTAGTAATAAGCCTTTCAAAAATTTCAGTTTACCCAAATTTTGTTCCTTTTATCCTCTATTATCGAACAATTATTGATGCATTAGGTTCAATAATTTGAAAAGAGTGGATTCCATCACAATGACATACTTATCATTAGTCCAAAATCATTTGTGACCATTGATGACCGACAGATAGAGAAGTCAAAAAAAATGATAGGTTTGTCTACATCTGGACACATGATGTAAGTTTGTTAATGGTTTATCAACCTGTTGATGATTTTTTTACTTACCTTTCTTCCTTCAAGAGTTCTTAGACAATACCTTATTCAGTAAATTTAGACATTCTCATGTAATCAAAGGGACGCACAGAGAAAGAGGAAATACTATGCTCAAAGAGCTCCCTTGCTACAAAATGACTTTCTGTGCATAAAGCTAGACCAGCGACGTTGTTAACATATGTATATATGTCAAGTAAATAGTCTGTCTAATTATACCTATATATTATAGGCTAGTTTAGCTCTTAGATTAGCTCGTTCGATCATATTTTCTTCCTTACTTATCAAGCCTATATATAGGCTAGCATTGTATCATTGTAGAGTATAGAATATATATATATATATACATTTCTCTATTATTTCTATCATGGTATAAGTATGGTTCAAAGTGGCGGTCGCGGTGACGGTCGCGAAACGTATCGTTCCACATCGGTTTCGGAGTATCGATCGCGTATCAGGTAATACGTTAATTTAGAAACCAGTAAAATATATTTAAAAAATATGATTTTAAAAAAAATAAAATATAAACAACAATGATAAGCACAACAATTATATAAAATCAATGAACAATTATATTAAATTTAGTGATCACAACTCTCAAACAATATGAAATACATAATTGTTATTTCACTCGTAGTTATTAGGCCAATCAAAAGTTTTCTTTATAGATGTTACAATTGTTTATTAAATTTTCTTTCTTATTATCTAAATAATGAAATCATTATTTTTGTGAATCACAGTTCAAGATTCAACCAGATTTGATGTCCATCAAACATAATAAATTTGATTAAAAACTAGTTGGAGATAAATAATACTCCCATTCACTTTTAAAATCCTTCAGGGATCAAAATATAATAGAATAAAATAATAAGGGGACGAAAATAAGAAAACTTAAAAATTATCGAGGCTGACTGAGAGTTTATTATAACTTGGGGGCTCAAAATCAAAATTTCACAACTTCTAATCTTCTCCCCATTGATCGACATCACCAGTACATGCTAATCCCTTAGTCTGCCGCCGCTGATGAAACTTTCCAAATCCCTTCCTCCAAAAACCACCACACACCCAACTAAATCTCCAAAATTCCTTAACAAATCTATTTCTACTTCACTGGAAAACGAAAGAAAAAAATAAGTTGAAAATCCTACTTCTAATCTTCTAAGACACTCCAATAATTACTTCCTCTTTGTGTGTTTGTTGAGTTAATCATCTCAGTCAATTAGAAAGATCAAAAATTGGAGAAGATATCGGTCGAATCTATGCTATTTTGACTGGAATCTCAAAGATGAAAATGTTAGTTTTTATTCAGATTGAATGACCCATGAGTTGACTCGGTGGAATCGGACGATTCTCACCGAATCGTTGAATTGTTGCGCTGAATCACCCTGAATCGGACGATTCTCGATGAGTCGATGCCGGTTTCGGTGACTCCGGTACATCTCGAAGCAGCCTTGGAGCGGTCACTCTTGTTCCGGTTCCGACTCGGCTGAGTTGACTAGGACTCGGCCGGTAATCTTTGAACCATGGGTATAAGAGCTTCCGCCTGTAAATATATTTTGCTCTAATTCTTAGTTTTTAAGTTTCAGGATTTTCTCGATTTTGGACTTTCGAGTTCTCTCAGTTTTGAATCTTCAAGTTCTTTTGATTTTGAACTTTTGAGTTCTCTTGGTTTTGAGCCTTCGGGTCCTCTCAATTTTTAGCCTTCAGGTTCTATTGGTTTTCAACCTTCAGATTCTCTCGGTTTTCAACCTTCGGGTTCTCTCGGATCTCAACCATCTGGTTCTCTTAATTTTAGCCTTCAGGTTTTCAATCAGTTTTAGTTTCGTTTCGGTTTTGATTCTTGATTCTCTTGTCTATACTCGGTTTCAATTTTTTATTTTCAAGTTTTGCTACAAATTCAATTTGGTTTTAAATCAACCATATTGAATTTGAGGAGATCTCAAGATATGTAAATAAGTATGGTATGTGAATATATAATTGATATTGTAATTATCTCAATTACTCCCCTAAATTAGGTAATTACCTTCCTACTAGTCCAATTTGTCTTGATTTGAAGATTTATATCATGTATAAATTACCTAGAATGTTCTAGGATGTAACCCTATATAAAAGCTCCCTATGTACAAATTGTAATGATGTTTGATTATACATATTCAATTTCTCTTGTAACTAACAAACGGCAAGTCAATCAATGGTTACCAGAAACTAAGAGAATGCTTGCATATATGCCTGGGTGATGTGTGCATGTTATCTGTTTCCAGTTTTTGCACACTCGAGCACGCACGGGCATGCGCGTGTGTGAGAGAGGGGGTTTTTCTAGACTAATAAAACATCTTGCTATCATATCTGAAGGTCTAACTGTGAATAGTGAGGAATGTATACCTTCGGCAGGATTAAGATTCCACCAGTGGATGGAGAAACAGATTTGCTTTCTGTCTATCTAAATTAGGGATAGATGCACAAACATATAATATGGTTAGGGCGGCAACACGGGAAGGCCGATTAGAGAAGGGCAAATAGTGCAAAAGGGAGGAAAAAGGAAGAGGCTAATAGTTAGCCTAATATTCAAGAAGCTATAGAGAACGAAATCCGCAAGAAAAATTATTTTGAGTATCCAACAAAGCATCAAATGGAAGATACCCAAACTTTTAGCCTTTATATACAGTACACCTATTAAAACTACCAGCTTGCAGAAAACTATACAAGGTCAATACACTTTTGAGTCTCATTTAACATCTTGGCAATAAAATCTTACAATAAATACATCATAAGGAGCCATGTTCTTTCCTATATTATCAAGTGAGAACTCTTCTTATCTGGTGAAAAAGAACACTAAATTAAAATCAAAAGGGCGCAGAACACTTGTGAAATGATACGATAAATTTCTATCTGCGAAATTTTCATTAGGCACTTATAAGAAAAATAGGGAAAGTTCTCAAAAATATAATTGCAGCTACATGTAAACGTCACAGGATATTTTCGTAAACACCCAGCAGATAAACTCTTTTTAAGAAGTAAAAAATTAGTGCAAGCACTACGTCTTGATACTCCAATGGAGGGTCAACCTCAATAGCGAGATGTAAGGAGAATCCAGCTGACCCCTCTTCATCAATGGTTGTGTGTGCTTCATGGGGGAAAAGCCTATGAATATACAACAGAACACCACCTTGTTGTCCCAGAAATTGCTTGCTTTCAGTCGATTGCTTGAATTTCAGCCTCAGAAACAGGCCAACTATCACTAGGTTCACACAAGCGAGGTAACTGCAAACTTGATCCTGGAAAAATGTTCCACTTCTTTTACTCCAATAAGTTGACACATAAAAACACAGTGATCATCACTGTGACAAGATAACCCTTTAGAACTCGGAGGTGTTAATTACATTTTACACCTGCCGATGGTTGGCCAAACAGAGATGCTAACCCATGCGCAATAGCAACTATACTTTCAAAACGGAATTTCATACCATGCAGAGCAATTATGTAGCCCTCATTATTTGCCTCCTTGTATTTTAGAATCTCATTGACATGGAAAAATTGGTGAGCTTGAAGGAGCTGAAAGAGCCCGACTGCCTCAGGGAATAATGCAATTCCCCTTCTGAGTGATGTGTATTTATGACACGAATATCCTGTTGGGCAATTATTGGACAATCAAAATGATCTCGCTCACCTCCTCTATGAAATGAAGGACATGAAGTATACAAGGAACAAAAGCCCTCTCCTTTGACTGAAATGACTTAGCAAGAGAGTCGAAAATATTGTCTTGCTCGAGTGAAGCCTTTCTTGAGCCTCTAATAAGCAAATGAGTGACCTCCAAGTTATCTAATAAAATTGTTCAAAGTTGATCCCCACAAATAAAAAATTATTCTGTTAATTCTTTAACATTTGAAGATCCTCCACATTGACTATTATCCATCTGCAGTCTGAAAATACCGTCTGCGTGATCATTTGTACTGATTTTGGTTTTAAAAAAAAAGTCTTTCCACATTGCATCGCAAATAGGTACCACATAAATGATTCTATGTACTTTGTCCCACACAATCCTTTCAAGTGAAAGATGACTAAACTTTCAGAAAGGTTTGTTGGAATATTCTGTAGTTGCTCAATTGTGCAAGAGTTGATAAGCATGAGAGTAGCATGAAATAGCATTGCGTAAATTCCTCTTTCTCAAATACTATTATGAGAAAGCTTCCACTGCCATTCAAGTACTAAATAGAGAAGAGACTGCAGGCCAAAAGCTATGGGACTGAATGAAATAAACACTATAAGATGTTAAGAAAAGAATTGCAAAATTTCCAAGTTACATACTAGGGAACTCGACAAAAACGAATTAACCAAAGAAATAAAGGGCTAAAATGATATATGAAATTTTGTAAGAGGAACACAGAAACGTTAAGTAGAAAACAAATATCTTCGTGAAATGACAAAATACACTAGATTCTTCCTTTGTATAAATATATACAATATGTATAAATTAAAAGTCAATATAATTTGTATATAGGGAAACTTTATATAAATTTACAAGAGAATATTTTAGATCTATCTATATATGACAAATCTTTGTTAATCAAGACAATTAAAATAATAAAATAATTATCTAATCTAGGAGAACAATTAAAGAAATTACATCAATTAAATATTTAAATACCATAATTTAATAATTCTATATCTTTGACAACTAATATCCCCAGACCAGAAATTGTTGCTCTGAATTTAATCAGGATAAACTTTCTTCAGCCTCAACAAGTAAACTGTTAATGATATAACAATGGTTTCTTAGGATGGTTATTTTATGTATAAACTGAATGCAGAGGAAAGAGATTTAAATACACTTTTGCAACAAACTTCGTAATTTTGACATTGCTTATTTGCTTCACATCTATTTTGTATTAGAATCACATTTTTACGTTTTCTTCAGTTAACATCTTCCCATATTTCTCTTAAATCTTATTTCTTGCTATAGTTTTATCTTAATATCTAGCCAAAGACATTTCTCCATTCAAACGAATACAAATTGTCAAAGTTAATAAATAGTATTGCTATTTTTGGCTTGATAACGAACACATTAGCACAATAATAGCATTCCTATTGGCTAAAAGAGCAAGTGCAGAATGAAAAGCACTCACAAAAGTTGCATTACAAGCAGCAACTGAGACTCTGCTTGAACTTGCTAACAATCTGATCAAGCCTATTATAATCCCGTCTTCTATATCAATTATCTCATTCATTTCAATTGACATCAACAATGCAGCCACAACAAGCATCGCAAATTTGCAAGCAACCTCATCACTCGTTACAACATAGCCCAGAAACTCAAAAAAAGTTGATAAAAAACCAAAAGAGGTACAACTCTTAGAGCACAATATACACCACCACAATCCAAAGCATACCATAACAAGAACTAGCACTCAAACCATCCCTTTTCATATTTCTTTCTTGTCTTTTTAATGCCTAATAAAGAAAACCATAAAAATATGCAGGTGGAGGAAAAAGGGTCTCAAAATAATGTACACAAAAAAAAGACAAAGCACCATTTTTATTCATAATCTACTGCTCAATAATGTTAGTGTATTGTAGGCAAAATAGTACCCCTCTACAGTCTACACCATTTGCACGTTACCTACACCAAAAAAAAAAAAAAAAAGGTAAAGAAAATCAAACATGATCATACAGAAAATTGTACAAAATATAAAAGGCATAACAAACAAACAAACCAAATCTCAATCCCACTAAGTAGGGTCAGCTATATGAATTCTGTTACGCCATTGCGTTCTGTCATGGATCATATCCTCCTTAATTCCTAGATAGACTATATCTTTCCTACAGTTAAGTTATTCGCCAAATCTTTTTCGATTTTCTTCTACTCCTTTTATGTTGATTATTCTCTCTAAAATCTACTTCCCTAACTGATACCGGAATAAGGTAGTGACAGTGCTGTAAGGAAGAAACACAAGGAACAAAGGGGTACCAAGCTCGCCACCCGAAGGAATCCACCTATGGGATAATAATTTTTAGGAAGAAACTCGCCACCTATGGGAAATCCACCCAAAGGATAAGAGTTTGTAGGAACTCGCCACTCAATGGAAAGAATGCTTCACCAAAGAGATAAGAGAAAGAAGCCAAAGGCTACAAATTATATTATCAATCTCCAAATGTAAAGAGAAAGAGTTGAACAACTTAAATAGACTAAGTTGGAACAAACCTCCACACTTAGTGATAAATGCTAACTTAGGAAATATACTATTACTTAATACATTTGACCAAAAAATAACATGAACCAAGAAAGACTGACATCAAGCAACTAGAAGCTGTTTAAAGTCCCAAAGAAGCCAAGAAATAGTCCAAGAAAGTTGAATCATCAAGCTAAACCTCCATCAGTCAGCCTTGCGCGACTTTCGTAAATTGACTATATCTTGCTGTAGAAAACTCAAAATTACAAACCGTTTATTGCATATTAAACTAGACTCAAAGATCTTTCCAACCATATAAAGATCATGAGCTGGTTCAATCTGGGTCGATACAGTTTATTCTTCAAAGTTGACTAAAAATCAAGTTCTGTTAGACTTTGGAACTTCAATCCTTGGAATGTGTTTTATTGGAAATTTAAGTAAATAACTGTCAAACACCCATTCAAAGACTCTTACCATTCTTGAGATCACTCCTGTGTCACTAACAGGCGCTTCTACTGGTCGTCTTAACACATGACCTAATCACCTTAAGCGTGTTTCTCATCTTTTCATCAATAAATGTTACTCTAATTTTCTCACGAATATGCTTATTTCGTATATTGTCCATCCTAGTGTATCTATACATCCATCTTAACATTCACATTTCTGCTACTCTCATTTTTGCTTATGTGTGTAATTCACTGCCCAACACTTAGACCCATAGAGCATCACTAGTCTAATTGTCATTCTATAGAATTTACCCCTAAGTCGTGAAGGAATTTTGAGGTCACATAATATTCCCGATGCCATTCTCCATTTAGTTCATCCCGCTTGTATCCGATGTGTAACATCTTTTTCTATACCACCATTACCCTAAATATCTAATCCTACATATTTAAAAATTTCATTTATAATTATCTATTGATCTCCGATTACTAACTCTTATTTCATTCCTACGTGCACTCTTGCTAAACTTAAATTCCATATATTCTATTTTTGATATCCTAATTCTAGACCCTTTTGACTCAAGTGTCTCTCTCTGGATCTCGAGTTTAGCATTGACCCTATCTTTTGTTTCATCTACTAATACAATGTCATGTGCAAATAACATATACCATGGTATTTCCTCCTGTATGTGCCTTGTAAGTTCATTTATGACCAACGCAAATAGATAAGGATTTAGATCTAAACCTTGGTGTAAACCTATATTTATAGGAAACTCTCGTGTCAACTCTCTTGGTGTTCTCACACTTGTAATCACATCCCCATACATCTCTTTTATTGATTCTATGTATGCTACTCTAATTCCTCTTTTTTCTAAAACTCTCCACATAACTTCTCCAGGGGCTTTATCATATGCTTTTTCAAAATCAATAAAAATCATATGTAAATCCTTTTCTTTATCCTGGTACCTCTCGGTCAGTCTCCTTAAGAGATTTATGTATGGCTTCAATAGTCGATCTCCCTGACATAAAACAAAACTGATTATTTGATACCTTAGTCTCATTTTTAACCTTCTTTCTATTACCCTCTCCCAAAGTTTCATCTTATGGCTCATTAACTTAATACCTTTGTAATTCGCACAATTTTGTATATCCCCTTTATTTTTGAATATGGGTATGAGAGTACTCTTCTTCCACTGGTCAGATATCTTTCTATTCTTCCATATTTTATTGAAAAGATTTGTAAGCCAACTTATACCCTTTTTTCCTAAGCATTTCCATATGTTGATTGGGATATCATCGGGGCCAACTACTTTTCCTTTCTTCATCTTATTCAAAGCCTTCTCCACCTCTGATTCCTGAATCATTTGATAATATATTATGTTTCTATACTTCTCAAACTTAGCTAACTCTCCTAGAATGATTTTTCTCCATTGTTTTCATTGAATAGTTGATGGAAGTATCTCTCCAATTTTTCCTTAATTTTCTCATTTCTTATTAGCACACTTATTATTTTCATCCTTGATACACTTGACTTGAGTTAAATCCTTCGTCCTATGGGCTCTTACTTTAATAATTTTATAAATATCTCGCTCCCCCTCTTTAGATTCTAATTTTTGGAAAAAATTTCAAAAACTCTATTTCTCGCTTAACTTATAGCCTTCTTTGCCTCATTTTTAACAAGCTTATATTTCTCAATATTTTCGTCACTTCTACAACTATATAGAGCCTTATAGTTAGTCCTTTTAACTTTGATTTTATCTTGTACACTTGCATCTCATCACCAAGATTTCTTGTTCATGGGGGCATAATCTCTTGACTCTCCAAGTATCTTTTTAACCATTGTTTTTACTTTTGTTGTTATGTCATTTCATAAGATTTCAGATTCTCCTTGTAAGTCCCAAATACTTTGCCTTAACAAATCTTCCTTAAAAATTTCTTCTTTTTTCCTTCGTTAAATTCCTCCACTTAATTCTAGGTGATTTAAGTAGGTTCCTTCGCCTAATGTGATGTTTAATTATCTTTAAGTCACAAGTTCACCACCAAAAGCCTATGTTGTGAGGTTAAACTTTCTCCAGGTATAATTTTGCAATCTCTACAAACCCTTCTATCCTTCTTTCTTGTGAGGAGAAAGTCAATTTGTGACTTTGTTGAACCACTTTTAAAGGTAACTAAATATTCCTCATTCTTCTTGAAAATAGTATTGATAATGCAAAGGTCGAATGCCATTCCAAACTCCAAAATTGATTTTCCTTCTTCATTTCTTCTCCCATAACCATATCCATCATGCACTTCTTCATAATCCTTACTCTCTCTTCTCCCATGTCCATTTAGATTACCTCCTATAAAAATTTGCTCTTCTTGGGGGACACTACCTATCAACTCATCTAAATCCTTCCAAAATTTAGCCTTAATGGACTCATCTAGACCTATTTGAGGCGCATAGACACTAAACATATTAATAGTTTCACGTTCTAAAATTAGTTTAAGGGTCATAATTCTATCTCCTTTTCTAGTCACCTGCCACTACACCATCCTTCATCGATCCATCTTCAATAATACCTACCCTATTTCTAGTCTTGTTTACTCTTGAGTACCAAAGTTTAAATCTTGAATTATCTAAAAGTGTAGCTTTTTCTCCTACCCATTTTTATCTCTTGTAAACACAGAATATTAATTTTTCTCCTAATTATTGTATCTACCACCTCTATTGATTTACCAGTAAGGGTTCCAGTATTCCAAGTTCTTATTTTAATTCTATTCTCCAAAATATTTTTCTTCCCCATTACCCTCATTGTATTAGGTGAGGACCCTTACATATTTTTCACTATTCCCGGATCCCCATGGAGATGTAGCGGTCCTTGCCCACTATTTGCCGTACTCGGGCAATACGACATGTGGCTTACGAGGAACACGCTAGCATAAATGGATAAAATCAAAATAATAGTACATCATATGAAAGAATGGGGATGGGAAAAAGTTAGAGATATTACTTGGAGTTGGAGTTTTATTTCCACTGATTCTTTTGGGTTCTTCATTCTTTAGCTAAAATACAACAAAAAATGATAAATATAATAAGGATTTAAGATTAATCCTTATTGAGTAAATATTTCCAACTTTACTCAATACTAATTACATTACTTGACAATGAAGTGCAGGTTATATAATAAAATATTTTTTTATAATTTATTAATTATGAATTCGAATTACTAAAGATAATGGGAGGGGTGGTTTAAAAAAAATAATTACGTTACCTTTTTTTTTTTTTTGGTAAATAAAAATTACGTTACTTGATTTTATACTCTCTAGCATGCTTCTACAGCTGTTTGAGTCGAGTTTTATGCACCTAACTTCAACTCATTCTGATAGACAAACTTCAGCCCAAACTCACTCACGGTGGCTCGCACATATGACATTGACACATTTCACAGAACTAGGAGGATTTCGGTTGGAATCAGATTCGTCCAACCATGCAACATCTCTTTTAAAAGAATAAATATATATGTAAATTTTAAAAATATATTAACTTTACTCCATTATGCAATATCACCTAATACATACATAAATTATACATCAAAATCATGATAGTATAATTCGAGACAATATTTATTATATACTTTATATCACATATTCTTACTAAAATATAGAACGACATAAATTCGCATAGTATTCAAATCGAGTGGGTTGAATTCGGTGTAACCCAACTTCATTTACAATAAAATCAAGCTAAATTTTGTAGGTTCAAATTTAGTTCAACCCATCCTATTCGAAGATCAATTCTATTTTTAAGACTGGGCGGACTTAGCCCGGATTGACCCTGCCAGTTAACAGTCCTATTGCTAAAAAATGAACACTAATTAAATAATTTTTTAATTAATGAAAACTAAAAAATGAACAATCACCTAAAAAAAATGAGCTATCAAAAAACTAAATAAGAAAATGAACAGTCACTTAAAAAAAATGAGCCGTCAAAAAACTATTTCTTTTAAAGTAAAAACACCTCTTAATTCCTAAAACAAAATAATAATTACTTCAAAATGAATACAAATTAACTGTAAAATGAAGACTAATTAAATAATTATCTAATTAATCAACACTAAGAAAATGAACACTGTTTTAGGAATTAAGAAAATAAAGAGTCAAAAAATTACTTATTTCTTTTAAAGTAAATATGCCACATAATTTCTAAAATAAAATAACAATTAACTACACAATGAATACAATTTACTACGAGATTAATACTAATTAAATAATTCTCTAATTAATGAATACTAAGAAAATGAATGATCACCTAAAAAAGGAAATGAACTGTCAGAAAATTATTTCTTTTAAAGTAAAAATGCTCCTTATTTCCTAAAATGCACATTAGCTCAGTATTCTAAATATCATCTAATGTGGGAATTTAGGAAATTTTGAAAAATTAATAATTAAGTGAAAAATGAACTCTAATAAAATCATTTTCTAATTAATGAGACTAGTTCCTAACTACATCTAGAGAATGAGCTTCTTATTTTTGACATTTTGAAATCATAAAATACCCTTTAATTTAATTTTAATACAGTTTCAAGTATCTCAAAAAAAAAAAAAGAAGGTTAATTAGGGAATTTTGAAAAGTTAACAATTAAATGGGTAATGAATACTAATTAATTGTCTAATTAATGACTAGAAAGAAAACGAATATTCAAAGAACTATTTCTTTTAAAGTAAAAAATGACCTCTATCATTCTCTAAATTAATGAATACTAACTCTTTCGTCATATTGCAATATTGAAATTCGATATAAGTAAATCCCTACATTACGTAATCACAATGTATACTAATAGAAACCACCACTATACATCATAACAATCATAATACGTGAGAATGAGGATGATATCCAACCACACAAAATTATAGAGAACTCCTCATCACTATTTTCACTAAAAAATTACTTTTACATCTGTCTTATAAGTAACCCACCATGAAATTGAAACTAATACATTATTTATCCAATTCTACAATTTACAATGTATCATAAGTCTCAATGGCAAAAGAGAAAGAGCAAACATTTATATAATGTTCATTTGCGTATTGTAACATTTCAATTATTTTGTTTTAATTTACAAATTCACTACCAATTCTTAAAACTAAATTCATATTTCCGAATATTTTAGATCAAATTAGTTAACCTCATTAGCAATATCAAGAAATTTTGTTTGAGGAATTATTCTTTGATTTCTAATATAATTTTACAAATTTAGCCCAAATTTGTTTTATGATGCTTGAATTATTAAATCAAAAAGGTATTTTAGGAATGAAAAATGTCAAAAACAATAAGCTAGTTGGTACTATTAAGAGCCGTTTTTTACTTTAAAAGAAATAATTTTTTGACGGTTCGTTTTCTTTTTTCTTTTTAGGTGACTATTCATTTTCCTAGTGCTTATTAATTAGAGAATTATTTAATTACTCTTTATTTTTCAGTTAATTGTATTCTTTTTGAAGTTCACAGTTATTTTTTTTTTAGGAATTAATAGGCGCTGTTACTTTAAAAGAAATAGTTTTCTAACGGCTCATTTTTTTAAGTGACTATTCATTTTCTTACTAATGTTTTTTTGATAGCACATTTTTTTAGGTGATTGTTCATTTTCTTGGTATTTATTAATTAGAGAATTATTTAATTAGTTTTCATTTTGTAGTTAATTGAATTCATTTTGCAATTAATTGTTACTTTTTCAAAATTCCCAAAATACTCCTCATTTTATGATGCTTGAAGTACTAAATCAAAAGGCACTTTAAGAGTTATTTTTAATTTGAAAGAAATGGGTTTTTGATAGTTTGTTTTCCTTTTAGGTAACTATTCATTTTCTTAGTGTATATTTTAGGGGTATACATATATAACTGATCTCTATGAATGCCTGAAGTCAAGATCATGAAACTGTCAAACAATTAATTGCAGTTAAAATTACGAATCCCTTTAGTGTTTTTTATATTTTTTATTCCTAAACCACCCCTTAGTTTAGTTCTTCAGCCATAAAAAAATAAACTGGAGAAGAAAACCTTTTTATCTTCATGGAAAAAGTTTAGGAAAATGACTTTTATATGCATAACTATATTTCATGAACTGATAGGTAAGGTATAAGGAACACTTGGCAAGTTAAATTCAAAATTTTCATTTGACATCAAGTTTTTAGTCAATTTTTGTACTTTGAAATTTTGCATATATGATGGACCAATAATTAGGATTTTAATTTTTTTCATCATTTACAATTGTTTTAAGTTCCACACAATAATTTTATGAATTTATTTTTTATCATTTAAAATTGTTGGATGAACTTAATTGATATCAGCTACATAATGCTTAAGTTTTGTAATAACATATGTTACCTAAAATTGGAAAGTAATTGTAATTATTTATGAAATTTAGTCCATTAAAACACTTAATTTTTCTTGGTCTCTACTTTCCATTAACTATCACATATGGGTCAAGGGATTTGGTTAACATAGTCGCAGTCTCTATGATTTGTTTTTCTATGCTTTTGTTATATATATATTTTTTAATTTTAACTAGTTATCATCTCTCTTACTTATCAAAACTCTTAACAAAGAAATCATCATATGGCCACCTCTATGTTCCCTTAATGATATACTAAAATTATAGTTACTTGAATAGATTGACCCAAAGTACAAAATGGCATCCAACAAAGTTAATTAACCAAGATATAATGGTAATTTTATAACACTATGTAATGAAAGTTATTAATTAATCATCATTTTTAATAAAATTATATAATGTACATATATACACAATTTATTTCAAGAATTTATAGTATTTTCATTATATTTATCCTTTTTATACGCAATGTAGGGAAACTAAAGAATGACAACTACAACTGTTTCCATTAATGCATTAAAAGACAAAAAGATTCATGGATAGTATGGGTACACTAAAGAAAATGAACGTTATTTTGTGAGATTATATTGCTAGCTGATCTCTATGAATTCCTGAAGTCCCAAGATCATGCTATTGAGACTTTGAATTGTCCCTACCAATATCGTATTGTAGTTGAAGGGTAGAATCAACTAGATGCTCAACAGAAACATCTGTTTGAACAACTGGATTTTGGACTTGATCGTGTTGGTTAGAACTATCCTTGACTAGGTCAACAACCTCAGAAGAATGTTGATTCATATCTTTGCCCTCAAGTGATCCTTGCTGATTGATTTGAATTGGACTTCATTACTTTTTTTGCTCAACAACCTTTCCTCTATTCTGTTGATCTTGTTTAGCAATTTTTTGCTGCTTCTGGTGCATTTGATAGAGCTAAGGATTAGGCTAATTGTTCAAACAATCATGGCCTTGTTTGAGACATTTTTTGCAAAACAAAGGAAGATCTAAGTAACTAATCTTCTACCAATGAAAAATCGCCCATTGTTAATGTAATTCTTTCTAGTAATTGTTGCTTAAGATCTACTTCTACGCAAACTTTAGCAAGGCTCGGTCTTGACAATGTTGCAGTAGCCATATCAATCTTTAGAGGCTTTCCGATAGACTGAGCCATAGAGAAAGCGAAATGTTTATTGTAAAAATAGAGAGGCAAATTCTCCATTGGAATCCAAGTAGGAAAAATATTGAAGGATCAGCATCTATCTTGAATCATCGATGCCATTTGAAAACATCCATCTAAAATCCATTAATGAACCAGGTAGCTTTCAACCAACAATGCATGAAATCTTTCTCTTGGCTAAAAATAAAATCCAAACATGTTTCCATCAGGTCAATTGTGAACTCTCCAGAGAAGGCAATTGTGTGAAAACTTTTCCTTAGCACTTCCATGGCTGGTCGTCCATATAGAAATTTCCCCACCAAAGAAAACTTAAGGGGTTCAAACTGTTTCTCAATTTCTTTATAAAACCAATACAGGTTCTCCTTTATAGGATTGCAGCTCCTTGAGTGGAAGACCGTCATTGAAAACTTTCACTCCATCTGCCACCTTTTTCCCTTGTCAAATCTCTTTTGAAAGAAGCATGTTTTAGCCCTCCAGCATGAGGCTGAAGGCTGGCATGACACGAGGAAGTAACATAAATTCTAGAGAGAAGCCAGATCGAGAGAAAAGCTTAGAGAAATAGAGAGCAAAAAGATCATTTTTTTACATCTTTCACATCATAGTTTATATTATTACTATTGTTATGAATATATCACAATGGGAGACTGATAAAGAAATGAATAAATATATAAAATTAGTCGTTTTAGTATATTAATTATTGAAATAATACTTTTAAGTGTGCCCGATGTTAAAGTAATAGAATACGAACATAATTTTTAATTCTTTATTATTCATTTACTTTAGAAAGAGTTCTACTTATATTAAATATGTAACTATTATTCTATTCATCCATGCTTTTAAATGAAATTAAATATAGAAATTTGGAATAAAATTAAGTTTTATGGGTTGTTACATAAATATAATGTGTAAAATTAAACAATTCTTATAATGTCCTTATCTTGATAAAATGTGAAGCTATTTATAGGCATAATTTGGTCAAAAAATTATCAAAATGTTAAAATAACTATAAATTCTATTTCTTTAAATTAATGAATTTGTCTACAAAAACAAAGAATTTTAAAAATCATTTTCACGAACTGTTTATAAACTAACTGAGAAAATGAATAGACACTTTAAAAAAATGAACCGTAAAAAACTATTTCTTTTAAAGTAAAAGAGCATATTAATTCCTAAAACAAAATAACAGTTAACTTCAAAATGAATACAATTAACTGAAAAATAAAGGGTAATTAAATAATTTTTTGATTAATGAATACTAAGAAAATGAATAGTCACTAAAAAAAAGAAAATGAACCGTCAAAAAATATTTCTTGCAAAGTAAAAATGGCTCTTAATAGTACCAACTAAGTTATTGTTTTTGACATATTTCTTTCCTAAAATGCCTTTTGATTTAGTACTTCAAGTATCATAAAAATGAGGGGTATTTAGGAAATTTTGAAAAAAGTAACAATTAACTGCAAAATGAATTCAATTAACTACAAAATGAAGACTAATTAAATAATTTTCTAATTAATGAAAGCTAAGAAAATGAACAGTCATCTAAACAAAAAGAAAATGTGCCATAAAAAAACTAACTAAGAAAATAAACAGTCACCTAAAAAAAAAGGTCAAAAAATTATTTCTTTTAAAGTAAAAGCGCCTCTTAATTCCTAAAACAAAATGAAAATCAACTTCAAAATGAATACAATTAACTGCAAAATGAAAAATAATTAAATAATTCTCTAATTGATGAACACTAATTAAATAAACAGTCACCTAAAAAAAGAAAATGAGCCGTCAAAAAATCATTTCTTTTAAAGTAAAAACAACTCTTAATTCCTAAAACAAATTAAAATTAACTTCAAAATAAATACAATTAACTACATAATGAATACCAATTAAATAATTTTGTAATTAATGAATATTTTAATTAGTTTCATTCATTAACCTGAAAAAAGAAAATGAATTGTCAAAAAACTACTTATTTTTTTAAAGTAAAAACGCCCATTAATTTCTAAAACAAAATAACAATTAACTGCACAATGAATACAATTAACTACAAAATGAATACTAATTAAATAATTTTCTAATCAATGAATACTAAGAAAATGCATAGTCACCCCATAAAAAAATTAAATGAATTGTCAAAAAACTATTTCTTTTAAAATAAAAACACCCATCTATTCCTAAAATATACATTAGTTCAGTACTCCAAACATCACAAAATGAGGGGTACTTAGGAAATTTTAAAAAATTAATCATTAAGTGAAAAATGAACTCTAATAAAATCATTTTTTGATTAATGAATACTAATTTCGGACTACATCGAGAGAATGAGATTATCATTTTTGACATTTTAAAATCATAAAATACCCTTTAATTTGATTTTTCAAGCATCTCCAAAAAATAAAAGGTTATTTAGGGAACTTTGAAAAGTTTATAATTAAATGGGAAATGAATACTAATTAAATAAATTTCTAATTAATGAACTATAAAAAAAATGACCAGTCAAAGAACTATTTCTTTTAAAGCAAAAACAACCTTTCATCATTATCTAAATTAATGAATACTAATTTATTCCGTATATTGCAATATTGAAATTGGATTAAGTAAATCCCTATATTACGTACACTATCATTCATGATAGTGTATATTAATAGAAACCACCACTATATATCATAACAATCATAATACTTGAGAATGAGGATAGTATCCAACCACCACAAAACTATAGATAACTCATTACTGTTTTCACTAAAAAATTACTTTTTTGCCTGCCTTATAAGTAATCCATCACGAGGTTAAAACTAATACATTGTTTATCCAATTCCATGATTTACAATATATCACAAGTCTCAATGGCGAAGGTGGAAGAACAAACATGTATATAATGTTCCTTTTATTGCAACATTTTAATTATTACGTTTTAATTTACAAATTCACTACCAATTCTTAAAACTAAATTTATATTTTCCTATATTTCAAATCAAGTTAGTTAACCTCATTATCAACATCAAGAAATTTTATTTTAGGAATTATTCTTTGATTTCTAATATAATTCTACAAATTTGGCCCAACTTCTATAACTATTACGATTATAGGTATATTTTGGAAAAAAAGGCAAATATTACTCAAAATTTACCGATGTGTTTGATTTGTTTTCAGGCCCAAATAATTGTAAAAATTGTTCAACCTATTCGACTAACAAATCAGGAACTATATTGTTTGGTATACTTACATTGGAAACTCATCTCAAAAAATATAGAGAAGTCACATCTCGGAAAGGATAAATAGACATAACTCCTACCATTGGAAAATAAGTGGCCTGAATTCTTGTCATAAAGAAATTAGGGTAGAGAGCTATTTGGTGGCTCTGATACTATGTTAAAGAATATAGGCTTCTATCTTCAAACCAATTGGCAATGAGTGGTGTGGCCCAAATCTAAGATCTTTAGGCTAACGATGTGGGATATTTATACTTTGATATTTTGGAAGATGCCAAGAAAGAAAATTGCGATGATAGATAGAGGTAATTGTTATTGATTTGCTTAAGTTTCGTATTTTACCATATTATTCCTTTATTTCATTTCTGCAAGTTATTGTTGATTGCACATATTTTTTTGGTGAAGTAAAAAGCCAGGGCGACTATGAGCAAAAGTTTTTCCCATTTTCTTTCTTTCTTCCTCACCTAATTGTAAATTAGCCTATAGGATTATAAAAGTTTGTGTAATGTAATCCTACAAAAGTCCTAAATGAATAAAACAGTTGTTGTTAAGATAAAAACTCAAAAAAATAAAAAAATTATGATGTTGTGCAATATCTCAACACCCACAAACAATTATTCAAAAAATTATATTAGGAAAATCCAAAAAATGGCTAAAGTTCAATCTCCTTCAAAGGTAGAGGGTGAGATCTAGGGATGAGATGAGCAAATCAAAGGTAGGTGTTAGATCTAGGTGTGGGAGATCAAATTTGGAGTTGGGGATTTCAAATAGAGAGCTTCACATTTGGGGGTGTCAGATGGGGCATGGTGGCTAAGGAGGGAGGTGGTCGTATCACGTACATCAACATTTAAGGCACATAAAATGTGCATGGGTATGGTCAATTAAGTTTACCAGGTATAGGTTATTTGCTAGGTTCAAGCTGCATGTAGTCTCGCTTAAAAATCTTTTCTCTTTCCTAACTTTGCCGATAGTCATATTATTCAAAGAGTTCAACGGTAGGAAAACAAAAATTACCTTTTCATTCTTTAGTTCATGAAAATAAGGAGCATTCTCAAGGAATAATCCATATCTTAAATGGAAAAGTAGCGACAAATGGAACAATTGCTAAGAAATGAGCAGATTCATTGATTAGCAAGTTATCCATATCTCCAAGGTTTTGATGATTGTAGCTTGTAGGTATTTCTTTTGCTAATGGTTATATGGTAGTGATTGGCTGGCTAGATTTTTATTTTTACGAAGCTTTTAAATGTTCTTTTGACTGTGAATGGTTATGAATGTGGTTTTATCTTGATGCATAAACATTTGGGTATTTAGTGTTTTTGATTTATCAATGAATGTGGTGTTATCTCTTAGAGGAATTTATTGTAGATTTAGTTTCTATTGTTGGATGTAATTTATATCCTGGATCTTGTGCCTATGTTGCGGCCCCTGATCTCTTAGAGGCGATCATTCATTGCGGAAATGTTTAGTAGGAGTGTCTTGTAGATCATGTTCCAATGTCATGAAATTATGATCTCAAAGGGAAACTATACTTGATGAGGACAATGACGATGACC
Source organism: Cinchona pubescens (assembly GCA_025175665.1). Classification (NCBI taxonomy): domain Eukaryota; kingdom Viridiplantae; phylum Streptophyta; class Magnoliopsida; order Gentianales; family Rubiaceae; genus Cinchona; species Cinchona pubescens. The sequence continues at coordinate 480,139 of JANKKI010000031.1, read as the reverse complement.
ACCTTGATGATGATGCAAAACTGTGGAAACCTAATCAGCATGGAATTTATCCTACCCCTTTATTCAAGTGAGTTTCTTTCATGAAATTAAATGAAGTGTGTTTGAAGTCTGAGAATCCACATTCCAAGCTACAAAATTGCTGTCCTCTAGAGCCTCCACCAACAATAGTTAACAAAAGATTTGAGACCTTTTTTTAATGTATTTAAAAGCCTTTAATTGTTGCATAAGTATAGTATGTACTAATATATGTTAAATCATTGAACTATTTGTTTAAATTTAAAACAATTAAAATAAATATTAGGGACTTATTTGTGATTTTAAATAATTTTTCACTAACAATTGGAAATTTTTTAAAATTGTTTGTTACATCTAGTCATGTATGAATGTCATTTGTATGTGAAGGTAAGGAATAAAGGCGAATGGTTGACGGTGAAATAATCTACCCATCAAACTTGAGATTATGGAATATATATTAAGCCAACCATTGTTGGCTACTATCAATACATACAAGAGTTTTAACAAGTTTTCTGTTAAAGGGGCAAAATACACTATACAATCCTTGATTTCTGTACTTAATCTTATCATTTTTATCTCATATCTAAAGTAACTATTATTTTATTTATCTACATGTACATATTGAGGGATTTGTCCCAACAAAAATTCTAAATGTGTGCCAAAAAGCATAAAGGTGTGCAAGCTTATCTTGGTTGCTGCATTTTCCTATAGCCAGGCTAGAGTTTTGCAAGAAATAGCTGGGGATTAGATTCTAAACTTTTCAAATACTCCTACATTTTAAGCACACAAATAAGCATTCTGGTATGCTATAAGACAAGTGTAACTGAACTAGAGTTGAACATATATAAACCCATCGAAAAAAGCATTCTGCTGTGCTATAAGACAAGTGTATAACTGAACTAGAGTGGAACACATATAAACCCATCGAAAAAAAGTCCGAGAAGAAAGCAAGCAAACGGGTCCTGTGGCTGTGGTACCAGTTGCAATTTATCTTCATCAAAAGAATGTAAACAAAGAGTAGTTAAGTTAATGACCTACTGTTACAATTTTGATAGTTGTAATTGTTATGTTATTATAATAGCTAGGAATATTGCACGTGTGTTGAAGTTCTATTGCTATACTTAGTATAAGAAGCCACAAGTTTTTATGGATAATTTTTATAGTTGTGTGATCATATAAATGCGTTTTCTTTAATTACTACCTCTATTTGATAGGACTCTCTCCATTTTGTCTGTCATTAAGTAATATCATATATATTTATACGAAATTTAACAAAAAAGCTGACTAAAGGTAATAGATTTATGTGTTAATCTTCATTGTTAGTGTGTAATTTTTTTTTTATGTTATAGATCTGTCATATATAAGTATTTGAAACATTTTACAAATTTACATTATTACAAGGACACTTTTATCTATATGCTCACATGTAAATCTTATTGTGCAATTACAATATATATATATATATATGTATATATATATATATATATATATGAATATAACATATATAGGATATATTATAAATAATAAAATATAATACAAAAAAAAATAAAAGATACATAAATAGAGATTGTCTGTCTAACATCAATATCAGCAAAGCGTAACTTTGAAATCAAATTCTTTTGACTTCATTAAAGATAAAAGTGTATCTTCAACATTATAATTTACTTGTCTTATCTTCTTCTACCATCTTAGAATTTAAAAATTCAGCGGTTTGATTCATAATTTTAGTAATAAAGGTAATGAGAATATTTAGGATTTATTGAGTGTCACTTACATTTTATTGTTGTCTCTTATACACATTCCTCATTTCCTTGGTCTAGACATTGTTAGTGATATAATACTATTATAAATGAGGAAATATTGAATAATGTGGGTTTTTGTTTGTATTTTTTTTTGTGATTAAGATGCTGAACGGGAAAAAATTGGAGAATTTAGTTGTATTTTAATTAATATTCACCATCAATAAATTATTTCTATATTTGTCATTAACTTTTCAAATATGTCTAAATATCTTGTGCTCTTGTTTGTTTATCAAGTACTAAATGAAGAGTGTTCTATGAATAAAATGCATATTTTACATAAACCAATTATTACTTTCTCGTATTCTCTTTCTACACACGCACATGATAACTCACATGTAACATTATCATTTATTTACATAGATTTTTAATGACATTATAATTCTCATCATTGGGTAGGTTCAGATATTGGTGACATTTACTCATGATTCATTTTATCTAGATTATTATTATTATTATTTTTATAATAATAGAACATACTAATGTTTGTGCTTTCCATTTCTTCTTCCTTTCTCCATCTTATTTTCTTTATATTTTGTAGTTTTGTATATACAACAGAATTGCTACTAACAACAAAATTATAAATTTGACAAATGAGTTTTCATTATTTTATGATTGTAGATAAATTTATTCTTATGCCACAGTGTATATCAATAACTTTTTTTATGTTCACAAATTGACAACCTACATAAGTTAATAGGTAAACTTTTAATGAAAAAATTTACCCAATCATGCCATCTTAATTTCTATCTTTTTGTTCATTTTTTCAGGACAAATCTTAAGTTATTAAAGTATTATTAGGTTAAAAGGCATCAAGATATCTATATTAGATTCTTTTGATAATTTATTCTCACTGATATTCTTTGAGGTAAATTAACAACATTCAACTACTTAATATTTGTCATTGCATTATTTAATGGTTTTATTTTCTTTCTTGTTCCCTATGTACATTTAAGTCCCTAGCTCAACTTTGATACTTGCCTTTAAAAGGTCCCTAAGTTAATTTTTCATTAGTTATGGACACTACAACAAAAAAGGCCTTCAGTGTATAATTGCTTGTTGTCACAAAAAATGTAAAAGTCATCACTAATGTGTATCAGTCATGACCCAGAAGTTGACACAAGGTTGTAAGTCAGTAAATGCTTGTCGCTAAATGTCATAGTGTCAAGGTTGAAAGTCGTCACTAATATATAACAATCAGTGACAACTTCCTGTCGTCAATAAACACCAAAAAGTTTAGTGACGACAATATTTTGTAATAGAAAACCAATTGATATTGTCGCTAATTGCTCTTCACATTGTCAAAATCATTTATGCCTTTGGAGGATTGCACGAGTTGTCACTAATGAGCACTGTTTCAGTGACAATATAGCATCACTATTGAGATGGTCTGGAATAGGCATTTGCTATGTGAGTGACGACAAATGTTGTCACTAAAAGGTTAATCACAATATCACTAAGCAGGTAGTTTCAATGACATAATCCTACTTCTAGTGGTAATCAATGACACCATCACAATTTGACAATTATTCTTGAAAAAGCTAATTTTTGCATTAGAAAATTTCAAAATACACAGGAATAGAACAAAAACAGAGAGTTTAACATCAACGTACAAATGTGTAGACAAGTATATGACCGCACACCAAAGAAGCCTAACTAATCCAAAAACAAATATTTTATAGTCCTAACATATTACGGGTAGATGTCCATCTGCTTCAGTGCATATCTTCTTCAGCGCTATTTGGACCATCAACTTGAGATTGAGATATATAGAAACTTCTTTATTGTAGTCTATAATGACATATCCATGTACATGTCCATATTTCATATGGGCTTTTGTTAACAGAATGATACAAAAAATGACCAAATTTCTTATAGTGGGAGTGAACAAACATTAGTTACGTACATCTCACATGACCAGGTAAAAACGTTAATAGCATTTATTTTTTTCAAAAGTTACTTCTTTAATATTTTCAAATTTTGTTTCATCCTTCTAATTTGGGTCTAGATCCTATTTTGTCCCTCAAGTTTTAAAAGAACCTATTAATTAAATCTCCAAAAGTTACAATTTTCGATTCAAAAATACTTTTTCCCCTTTTAAGCAATACACATTTGATATTTATTAGACTAACTCTAATCTCTATTGATAGCTAGTTTTTTGAAATAATTAAACTAAATTCGTAGACATAATTTATTTTATTGTAAAATGTTTCCTAATGTTGAAAACTTTGTCATCTAAAAGAATGTACTCATAATTTGCTAGTATAATATAATCCTAAAAATATGAGCAAGAGTTAAAATCAAGTACCATATAGCAAAAACATTGCTTTCTCTTATACATTAAAATAATTTTATAAAATTTTTTTTCATATTCAAACTAATTTTTGTAAGTATTATTCACTTTAATAATGGCGTTAATTTCACTTTGCCCCTTAACGTTTGGGTCACTATCACTTCAGTCCTTAACATTATTTTTTAGGAACTAAAGTCCTTCTATTAAATTTAACTTAACATTCATTATCCTTTTGACAAAAATACCTTCATTCTCTCTTCTTCTTTTTTTTTCTCATTTTTATTTGATTCATTTCTCTCTCTCTCTGTCTCTCTCTCATTTTGTTGACATGATTCAATAATTTTTTTTTATCTCGATTGATCACCACATCTTAAATTTCATTGAACTCTATTCATAGAAAGAAAATAAGATATTTTAGATTTCATGAGAAAATTTGTCCACACATCTAATTTGAGGAAAAAATGTCCCTTTAGATTGATAATTTAACACTGTTAGCTTTGATCGTTAGTCTAGAGACTTAAGTAATTAAAAACTAATATTGGGGACTAAAATGATAAACGTTAATGGGACAAAGTAAAATTAACTGATAATAATATATGGAATAGCATGAATTGTTACAAGTTGCTCTACGAATAAAATTTAACTATGATGGATGGAATTTAAATTTATGAAGAGTTTATGAGTCAAATTAAAAATTCACAAACTTTTGTTGTACTTATATTTTTTATTTATTTTTTTGAAAAGGTGTACTTATTCTTCAATTAATTTGTGTTGACTCAAATACAAAACTTACAAAATTGTAGGAGGCAAATTATAAATTTAAAAATCTATAATTTCACTTATTGAACTCATATAGTATGTTACATGTTCTTGGAGTTTTGAAACCTTTTCTAATTAAATTTCTAAGTTCAAAATACAAGTTTTTGGGTTAAAGCTTTGTGAACTTAAGTGCTCTCTAAAATTGTTGTTTTCCAAATTTTTGAACCTAAATATCTAATGATCAAATTTCAACTGAAGTATATTATGTTCAAATTAATTTAGATCTTAAGTGTAATCCTTTCTTCAAGGATGTGTAGATCAATAAAACTTACTTTGTTTAACAATATGATATGAGTAAAACACACACACACACACACACACACACACACACATATATATATATATATATTTATGCATAGGGATCTTTTTAGTCTGACTTTGTAATTTTGGGGATCTAAAAGGTTTTCTTTGAAACTTGAGGAACAAAATATGATATGGACCCAAAGTTGAGGGAAGAATGAAGTAATAACAATGCCCCTGCCCAATTCATGTGCATCTTACGTGACTGATGTCCATTAACTTTAAAACTAACGAAAGTTTCTTTGATCTCATATGGTTGGTTTGGAGACCTTTTAAGTCAAAAGTCAAAATTAAGGGATTTAACATGATCTTTTGAAACATCATGACAAAATAGGATAAACAGCTAAAATTAAGGGATGAATGACATTATTTACCCTATCTTTATTATTCTTTTTTGGACATAGTTTGATTGGAAGTAATTGGTTTTGTATATAATAAAATATATAAATTAGAGAATAAACAGAAGTTTGTTTCATAATGCGAAACATGGTTAATGAATGGATGACAAAATAAAGTAATAAATTAAAGGAAAAAAATAAATATTCTGAATTCACCAAAGCTAGATTAAAATGTAGAATTAAGAGTCAATGTTTCTTGATCTTTATCTTCTTTTAAAATGGCTCTTGTTAACTTATTTTTCATTTTTAAAGCTACTGATATTTCTCTTATAATTATGAAGTATTTCGTCATTATCCTTATCTAGAATTTTAACTATGTTTGATGTTTCGGTCCATAAAACACATCAAAAACTTGATTCTAAATAAATAGATTAATTTGTTAATATAATTTGAATTTTTTTAAACAAAATACTTATATTTGATACTTTTCTTGTCGTCTACAAAGATGAACTTCTATCAATTTTGTAATTTTTGTACAGTTTGGTATGATTCAAAATTTATTTTTCTTGTTAATAGTATCCTTGTTATTCGTGGATCTTTATTTTCTATTATTAGAAACAATTGCACTCGTCATTCTTTGATATTCTTGCATTGCATGCCAAAAAAGATATGAATATCATTACAATAGTACATGTCTCATATGTAAATTGATTATAATGTATATTATTTAACTTTATGTAAAATGATAAAAATGACAAAGAATTAAAAACTACCATAACATTTACAAAAACTTTTGGGCTCGTATTAAGTTTTGTATGCGAATTGTGAACTTTTCTTAACCCAAACTTGTTGTTTGTTATTGAATAAAACTATTTTTTCCCACAATTATTCTCAAGTCTCAAGTTGACCCTAATGGCTGTATGAACTTTTTGAGCTATATATTTAAAAGAAAAGAAAAAAAAAACTTGAGCTATATATTAACGATAAAATTTCCTTCATCCTTTTCGTGCATTTTCTATAATGAGATTAATATCTAATTAAATATTTGTGTATGAAGACAAATAATATAGATCTGTGTCATGCAATCTCACTTGTAATAATGATTCTTATACATGGGTTCCTTCCAAATTCATGCAGCTCTTAATATATTAGTTGCATTTTTAACGTCATTGACCAGAAAAAATAGTTTGATGCTTATGTTTTTTGAAATTAGTTATAGACATGCCCATAAATATTAAAACTGTTATGATAAAAGTTCTAGAATGAAAGACCATAACACAAAATAATAGAATGCAATTTCCATAAGAGAAATAACAAAAGTAGGAATTTTTTACTTGGCTGATTCTGTTAATTTGCAAATTGATTATGTAAAGATTTCGTCAACAACTTTGGATAATATAACCTATTGCCATACTTATTTAGTTGGTGTCAATTCGCATATTCATGCTACAAACTGAATGACGGCAAAGAATATACAAAGTTTTTATATGAAAATTTGTAGCAATTATAGATGATGGAGAAATAAAACACCTATTTATTGCTCTGTGATACATGAAACATTTCCAAGGATGTGTAACAAAAACTTTAAATGCCTAAACATCCGATTTGATATCAAACAAAATTTCTGAACAATTTGCAAAATCTATTATTGAAATTTTCTAACATTTTATACCTTTTTCGAGTTACACATATAAAGGTCATTATTTTTTTGTTAAGAAAATGGTAAATTGTAATATTGGGTTTGCTAAAATACAAAAGAAATATATGTGGAAGTTCCAAAGAAAATAACGTTAAAGTTTATTATATTACAATTACAGGTGTCTGTGAACACAAAAGGATTTTGTTTTTGAATCCTTCCGTTATCTATCTAAGCAATTGGGTGCTATAATTTAATTTTTCACTTGTGAAATAATAAGATTTTATAATAAAAGGAACCTCTAAAAGCAAGCTAAACCATGTAATTGAGGATCCAACACATAAGTTGATCTTTTTTTGATCGATTAAACAAACTCGTCAAATCAGTCTATTCTATGTCCTTTAATTCCTTTAATTTTAATTTAATTGTTATTCACATGCTTTTACATTTTCTTTGTGGCTTTTTTTTTTTTTCAAAATCCCTTTTTAATTTCAATCTCTAGTCATTCAATTCGACAATAGTAGATGAAAATATCAACATCACCATTCAATACTTATAGATAATACTAAATGAGAAGTACTTGATTAAGCATCAACATGTACTTCCTCGTTCTTTTGATTTGATAAAGTTATTGATTTTAATTTTGTATTGATAGATAGAAGTTTAATTTTAATTTATTGATTTAGTATCATATAATTTTGTATACATTATTTGTTTTACAGTTTATTATGTGGATTGGGTGTTATAACATAATACTCTGAACAAATATTTTGGCTTCCCTCATGATCTAGAATGAAACTAAAAGTTAAAATAAACAAAAAATAAATAATATTAATCAACTTTAATATAATATTTGCTTAGAAAAAAAGTTTAGTTTAAATTTGAAAACATTCAAATCTGATCTATATGTAGAATTTGAAAATATGAGTTTATTGAACACAACATTCAAGAGACTCAAAATCAAGTGCCTATAAAATTCCTCCCAACAAAAGAAGTTATTAATAATTAAATGTTATCATTAAGATTTCTTCTAATTGAGAGAACCATCACGCACAACAACGTTTACACAACATCTTCAATTATATCAAATTCTTTTGCTATTAAAATGTTTGTTACTTTCATTTAAGTAATTATAAGATTAAGATATTTTTAAAATTTTGATCAATTTTCTTAACAATTCAATTGGGATAGTTACATAAATATTGATGATTTGTATATGTAAAAACAACTTGATATAAAAATTAAGACAAATAAATTGAGTAATAAAATGTATTAACTGATTAAATAAAAGCAAGCCATATTTGACAAGCAATGAAGATATTTATTATGGTGTGACGAGTTTTGACAGTATAGAGACTAGATTTAGTAAGAGAGTAAATATCTAAGAGATTGGATTAAAGTATTCTATAGTTTTTGAAGAGTACCAAGAAATATCTATATGAATAATAAAATATGAATAACTTTTTTTTTTTTTTTTTTTTTTATTTTTGGAGTAAAATACCCTTAATTGATACTTTACAATCACCTCAAATAAAGACATTATGAAAACTAAAGTTGAGAATTAAATTTTAGCTTGTTTAAACAAAATTAAAAAGTCAACTTATAAAATATTGAATACTTGACCCACCTAAATAAAAGACTGACAAAAACTTAATTCATAGTTAAATTTTACCAATATTACAACAAGTGTTAAATGTTAAAAAAAAAATGAGAGTTTCGAAACAAACCTTCGTTTGTTAAGTCTCAAAATTCCCTCAAACATGAAAATTGTTTTTAAAATTTTATCATATTTTTTGTAAACAAAGTCATTAATTTAAAGATGATAGAATTGGACAGTAAATTTAATATTTTTGAGATTTTTTGGATAAAATAATCCCTATTAATATCTTCACATCTTATCAAGATAAGGACATTAAAGGAATTTTTTAATGCTATTCATTATATTTTTGTTACAGCAAATTTGTTCTAAATTTCTATACTTTAATCTCATCAAATAGCAAGGACAAGTAGAAAACTAGTTACATATTCAATTTAAGTAAAATTCATTCTAAAGTAAATAATAATAAAGAATTAGAAAATTCTGTTAATTCCCACTTCTTTAATGCTGAACACACTTAAAAAGTATTATTTCAACAACTAATGTACTAAAACGAGTTGTTGTATATATTTACTCATTTTTTTTATCGTTCTTCCAATGTGATATAATCATGACAATAGTAAATCAACTAATAAAATTGTCAATCCATATAAAATACTCTCTCAAGTTAGAAACTTAACTACTTCTGAAGTATGAAAAAAAATTAATTTTGTATATGCAAAGCACCTAACTAAATAAAGAAAAACCTCATTAGTTAAAGGTAATCATCACACTTAGTCATATAAATTCTAATTTCACTTTTAGCCACTCTATGAAGCATCATTTAATTGATAAGATGACTAATACGCAGAAGAAACTTCATACATATCTTCATGTTTTGCAAAAACGGTAAAGTTTCATCATATTTCAATCATTGTAGGCTCAATTAGAAATGATAACACACTTAAATTTATAATTATAGAAATGTAATTTATAATTGATAAGGTTAAAAGATTTGACTCTAAAGTTCTACTTCGTTCAAATTGATATAGTGAAGATGTTTCCATCCTTGTACTCTTTATTTAGTTTGTATATTAATTATTATAAAATATACTATATATATCATTAATACATTACAAGGGTGAAATATTTTTTATATAGATGAAAACTAAGTGTTTAAATTATTTTAAACATATTTCAAACAATTAATCTAATTCATTTGTGTAAAAACTCTTTACATACTAATGATCAAGATAAACTCATAAGTTTAATATATTACTTGTTAGTAATTTTTTATGCCAAATCTTATATAAATATGAATTGTACTATTGAATGCGGTAGGAGACATGTAGAAATAGCATTATCAATTGATGCATTAATTTATATTGTCGTAAGGACATAATGTAAAATAAATTTTTGTCCTCCTTTGCAAATTAACATGTAATGCGCATGCATCATTCCTAGTATAAATAAAGAAGAATGGGAAAGAAACCAAGTGAATAGAGTTCAGCAAATTAATATTTTCACACTAAAAAACTAACATCTACTTATCTACTTAATAACTATTAGGGCAAAAGCAAAATGGAAGCCATATTGTACACAATATGACATAGGGAAATTTAACAGCAGATATCAAAATTAAACACATTTTTGTTATAAAAAGTCATCAAAAAATTAAGCTAAAAATTAGAGGAAAAGAATAGGATAACGGAAGGATAGGAATACATAAGAGACTCTAGAAGTAAGAATGGTGAGTGTCAACTCCAAGAACTAATTTAAGACTTGCTTATATTTTGAATGATTTTATATGAATGAACGCCTTCCATGAAATAAACCAAACAATCACCAACCTCAGTTTATGTCCATACTTAAAATAAATCTACAATTTAATTAACCCTACATGTGATAAAACAACCTACCAACATGAAACCAACCTCTTACCACATAGCATATATAAGTATCTGCTTTGCCAAACCTTTAGCACCATCAACCTAAACATTCAATACCATTTGTGCTTACCATGGCTACAATAGGTTTCTCGTTACTCTTACTTACCCTCCTATCTTACCCAATTACCCTCACTTGCTTTGACTATTACACGCTGGTGGTTATGTGGCGGAAAGGGTATTGCACCACATCAGATGGGCCATCAAAACACCCGTAAAATATACACTAAGAAAATGAACAATCACCTAAAAAAAAGCTGTCAAAAAATTATTTCTTTTAAAGTAAAAGCGTCTCTTAATTCCTAAAACAAAATAAAAATCAACTTTAAAATAAATTATACAATTAACTGCAAAATGAAGACTAATTAAATAATTATCTAATTAATAATACTAAGAAATTGAACAGTCACCTAAAAAAAGAAAATGAACCGTCAAAAAATCATTTCTTTTAAAGTAAAATCAATTCTTAATTCCAAAAACAAATTAGCAATTAATTTCAAAATGAATACAATTAACTATAAAATGAATACTAATTAAATAATTCTCTAAGCAATGAACAATAAGAAAATGAACAGTCGCTTGAAAAAAAAAATGAAGCGTTCAAAAACTACTTATTTATTTTAAAGTAAAAACGCCCCTTAATTTCTAAAACAAAATAACAATTAATTGTACAATGAATACAATTAATTGCGACATCAATACTAATTAAATAATTTTCTAATTAATAAATACTAAGAAAATGAATGTCACATAAAAAAAGGAAATGAACTGTTAAAAAATTATTTCTTTTAACTAAAAATGCCCCTTAATTCCTAAAATGCACATTACTTCAGTACTCCAAATATCACCAAAATGAGGGGTTTTTAGGAAATTTTAAAAAATTAATAATTAAGTGAAAATGAACACTAATAAAATCATTCTCTAATTAATGAATACTTATTCCTGATTTTGTCTAGAGAATTAGATTATTATTTTATAACATTTTGAAATCATAAAATACCCTTTAATTTGGTTTTTCAAGAATCTCAAAAAAAAAAAAAAGGTTAATTAGGGAATTTTGAAAAGTTAACAATTAAATGGGAAATGAATACTAATTAAATAATTCTCTAATTAATGAACAGTCAAAGAACTATTTCTTTTAAAACAAAAATGACCTTCCATCATTTTCTAAATTAATGACTATTAACTTCTTCCTTATATTGCAATATTGAAATTGGATATAACCCTATATTACGTAAGGACAATGTCTACTAATAGAAACCACCGCTATACATCATAACAACCATAATACTTGAGAATGAGGATAATATTCAACCACCACAAAACTATAGAGAACTCATCACAGTTTTCAATAAATTGATAAATTACGTCTATTTTATAAGTAATCCATTATGAGGTTGAGACTAATACATTGTTTATCCAATTCCATGATTTACAATATATCACAAGTCTCAATGGCGAAGAAAGAAGAGCAAACATGTATATAATGTTCCTTTTATTGCAATATTTTAATTATTTTGTTTTAATTTACAAATTCATTACCAATTCTTAAAATTAAATTTATCTTTTCCTATATTTCAAATAAAGTTAGTTAACCTCATTATCAACATCAAGAAATTTTGTTTTAGGAATTATTGTTTGACTTCTAGTATAATTCTATAAATTTGGCCCAACTTCGATAACTATTACGATTAGACATATATTTTGAGGAAAAGACAAATATTACTCAAATGCAATAACAATATATTTGAAGTTATTACTACCTCCATCTTATTTATTTTGTCACAATTTGATTTTTAAGATTAACGCATCAACTTTTCAAAGGTCAAGTTTGTATAAATTTTTATATGTTTATAATTTTAAGATTGTCATTAATATAAAGTTTGTTACACTCTAAAAGAGAGAAACTTAATTTCAGAGTTCAAGTAACCAAAATTCGTATAAACATATCAATATGTTAAATTAATATAATATTACCACATTTTAGTGAAATTTATCCATAGTCTAATTGTTTAGTGAAGAGAAAATATAAAATGAAAAAAGTGCATTTCTTTTATAGAAAATAATAATTGGGCAAATATATGTTCCTCTTTAGTAATTTTTCTTAATTGGGCTATCGTATATTGACCCATTGGATAGCAAATTGGAATACATAATGTAAATTCGGCTTGGTACTTGGTAGCCCAATTAGAAATCTATAGATATGATTATCTTCAACTGGTTTTCATACAAGCTCAATTGGTACTTTGTAAATTTATAATTTGATACTCAAGTTTAATCAATTTTCTTTGACACTCTAGTATTCCAATTTTACCCTATTAAATTTAATTGATGTCTGATATTTGTTTCTCATGAAGTGTATTATAAATTATAACCAATGTTAGAATGATTTTCATAATTCCTTTTAGTTTGTTAATTTGTAAGTAAATCATTTTCTCATTCAAGAAATAACTATTAATTTAAAATAATTGCAAATTGTAGTTTAATCTAAAAACAATATTTTTTTTGACTTGTTAATTTGACACTTTTTAAGAAAGATAACAATAAATATCTTATTCCTTAACTTCACATACACAAACTTCTACATATACAGCGATTTACGAACAAAATTTTAAACTTCTACATATACAGCGATTTACCAACAAAATTTTAGTATTTTATTAACAATTATAACTTTCATTATTATAATATTTTTGTTTTATTAACTCACAAACACAGTTTTATCGAACAATAAGTATTCAATTGACTTATAATTACTTATTTACTATCTTTGCAAGTATTTAGTACAATCAACTTAATATTTTTGTTTTATTAACTCACAAACTGAATGATACACACTATAACTTTTAAGTAGCCTAGGTAGGTTGTTGCAGAGACTGCAACCAAGACCACCATCGCTATAGCTACAAAAAATATTGAGAGCATCTGTGTTACCCTATAATATATCGCCACTACAGAGGGCAGTGTTCCCGAAAAGCTAAAATTAATATAGTTATGTATGTTTGAAAATTTCAAGAATTTTGAGGGCAAAAGAGATAAAGTAAAAGTTTTGCATAGGGATAAATTTAAAATTTTAAGAATTAGGATATTTTGTTAACATTAACATAATAGACTAAATGGTGAAGCCATTTGCCAACTTTCTTGGCTGCTCGTCGTCCTCATTGTTCGTCCACACCTTGTGCACGTGTTTTTTTTTTAAGGGAAAAAATGAATAAAAGATCTCCTGTTTTTCTTTCTTTCTACTCTTCTGTCAGCCCTCGGTTCTATCTCCTTCTCTCTTTCTATTTTTTTTCTCCTCCCAACTCTAAAAAAATCGCCGCTCTGATCAGTCACAAGTATTCAACAAAAGATCGGCCACTCTTATCTCCCTATTCTAACCTTGAACAATGTCCTCTCGCTATCTAATTCTCTTTCTATAACTAAAAAAATTGCTCGAGGAAATATTATACTTGTTACAAGGTGAGAAAATTATGAGAATCGATTGATTTAGTTTGTTATGAAATCATGAAAAAAGGGTTTATAAAATAAATACTGATTAGGCGAAAATCAACATCCTTTCTCCATTTTTCGAATCTCTTTTCTGACTTCTTTCCTTTAGTGATGTTTCTCTCCTGTCTTTTTTTTTTTTCTTATTTTTTTAAATATTTATCTATGTCTCTATGTCTATTTTGTTCTAGTCAATTTGAAACTAATAAGTCCTAGATATTTTACATGCTTAAATTTAGTATTATATCTTTTCAGTTTTCAGCTTTAGTCTGGGAAGATTTCTTTTTTAAATATCAAGATTGTTTAACTTTGACTTTATTTTTTCCATAAACAAATTGCAATGAATTTGTGGAAAATTTTGGAAACAAAAATAAAAATTCTCATATTAAATTGTTCATTTTCTTGATGATTAGCAGATGAACTAAGAATATTGAGCTTTTGAAATGTATGCATTAGTCTTTACATCTTGAGTTTCAATTTTTAATATTCTATCATTTTTATATAGCCTTTTATGAATAGTAATTGACTTTTTAAATTTTTGTTTGATTTTTAGCTTTTATGAAATCAGTAGTTTAATATTCTGTAGATCCAATAGAATTTTCCTTTGATCAGTTATTGATGTTGAGTAATTAAGTATGCAAAGACAATTCTTGGACGAAAGGACAGTGACATGACCTATAAGTGTTGTATTATTCCTTTATCTTTATCTAAAGGCTAATGTTATTGCCAGAGTATTTATTTTCTAGCTAGAGCAAATTTACATTAAATGACAATATTACCCTCAAGTTGGTCAAACCTGCAATCCCACCAATTTCTGTCACTTCCTTCGTAGCTTTTCATCAGGACTTTATCAAGCTGGTGGTTTTGTCCTTAGCCGTACTCAAGTACTCTTTTTTATCTCACTTCTAGATAGATGACTAACCAAAACTAGATTTTTCCCAATTATTTGGTCTTTTACTCTGTTTTACTTTGATCAAATAATAGGCTGCACTGGTAATGGATGCTTAGACAGCAAAATTGTTGGTCTCGATTCGACAATCTAAAGTCACATTTTTACTCCATTTTTGCGTAGAGAATCATTCCAACAAGTTTCAACTCACAAACAAATCTTGAATTTTAGATCACCTACGTCACTCCTGTAAACCATCATGAAAGTCAACTAATTCCGATCACAATTCACGAGAAACAAACTCAACAATACTCATAAATTTCGGATTTTAGATTTTCTGACACTTCTCTACTAAATTAACTAAGAAACAAACCAAAAGTATCTAAATCCCGAATGGAAGGCGAATTAAAACTCAACCAAAACAACCCAATTCCCCAACCTTGCGTACAAAGGAGTTTTCTTGGGGTTCAATGAATTTTTGTTATTAATATGGAAGTCTTTTTGCTCTTTTTGGTACAGAGATGGGTTGGTCTATTTTTTCTTTAGTTTTTTTGGTACTAGTAGTAAATTAAAAAAAAAGAAAAATAATTACTCAGAGTGGAAGAGAGGGAAAAAAAATAGTAGAACTGTGATAAGAATAATCTTGTATAAAAAGGTGCTTAAAGAAATTTTTGCATAAAAAAAATAAATGATCGGAGATAAAATTTCCGAGGAGAAAATAAGGAAGAAGAAAGGTAGTGGTGGCTTCATAAAGTAACAGGAAGGTTGACTCTTCACTGAGGAGGATAATATTAGCATTTAGAGAAAATTTGCTCTGGCTGGAAAATAAATGCTCTGGCAATATCAACCACCTTGTCTGAAATATAAGTTGGGAAATATAAGTTAGGTTGCCTTTGAAACTTTTGTTATTTATTGTAGTTACTATTTCTGTTTTAACATGTAGGTGCTGCATCTTGAGGGGTAAAATTTAATGGCATACAATTATAGGGACTAACTTATATTTCTCTCAAATTTTTAGGTGGACAGAATGCCAATTTATAAGGGGCTTGCATAGGTGTAAATAAAATTTTTAAAATTTATAAATTTTCAAGGGCAGCAAATACAAATATTAAAATCTTGAGAGGGTGAGCGGTTGAAACCGCCCCTGATGCTAATGGTCCTGCCCCCTACAAGGGATTTTCTTGCACCTGTGGCTTGATTGTTTAGGTAATACAATTTTTCATAAATTGGAAGTGATCTTTTAGCCACAAATTAGGATTCTCTCCATTGAATTTAGTCGCTCGGCATCGCGATTAGTTTCCTTATAAAGAACTTTACATTAGGCTACATATTTATCGCTTTTTATGAACATTAGATTCATTATGACGTGCAATGTCATTCATTGTATAAGTAGATTCTCATATGACCATATTGAAGTTGTGACAAATTTTGAATAAGGATAAGTATAAGGAATTTGGAAAGTTAATTAAAGAAGACTTACAACCATTTAGAATAAAAAGAAATCATTTAGCTTTCAATTTTTTGATCTAAAATGATTAATTCTCATGTGATATGCTTCCTAACTATCCTGCACAGTTTCCAAAAGCTTACTATTCTCATTACTTTCTACAGTTTGATGTCGATAAAATGGTAGAAGAGGCTGACCTTGTCGAACAAAGGTATAATGAGTTGAATGAAATTAGAGTAGTTGAAACTTATATTTTGTTCCTCGTTTAAATAGTTGGGTGACTATATTCATGATTGTCGAAAACTATTTGTTTAGAAATTTGAATTGTCAGGTATCATAGCATTAAGAATTTTTTTTACGTACTTTCAAGATTCGTGTTTAATTATTTATACAGTTCTCTCACACTATGATTTTTTCAAGTGAATTGAGTTTAATACTTTTATTAAAAGAAGGTTTTACCTTATAGGTTCTTCTTTTAGATTACAGGTTAATTTTATTGTTATCATATTTTAGAATTTTTTGCATCACTTTATGGTTTGTATTGGTAAAATTTCTAATTACAGATAATGATGACCGCTATTGGAGGAACTCTTCATGATTGCTGGAAGCTCATAAATTTGTGACAAGTAGCTTCTACACTAAATAACATTGTTAGTGTTATTTAGTACCTTTCTAATTATACAAAGTGTTTAGCGAGTGATTGATTATTTTACTATAAAATAATGGATTGATGATGGGAATTTAGTCTCTTTTTTTTTTTGTGTTATATTACTAAAGATGTCCATGGAAAGATGTAAAGATGTTTTCGTGATGATTTTCCATCAATATGTGAATGTGCCATTTTGTGTCTTTATTGGTTATTGAATGTTTGACTTTTGTAATTTCGGAGTTAATGAACTTATATAAAATTGTTATTGTTTCGAATGGAATGAAATTAAGTTTTTTTTTTTTTAAAAAATTAGTTTAGTGGTTGATTTTAAGTGAGTTGTCTAATTTTCGAGAAAATCGTATTTAGGATATGGACAAGAGTTGGATGACAATTTACAACAAGAGAGATGAGCAGGGTGTTGAGTGGTTTTTAAAATTTGCATATTCTAATAAAGACGAGTCCACTACAAGTAAAATTTCGTATTCTTGCAAATCTTGAAATAACTTTCGTGATCAATCAAAAGGAATTGTTGAGCATCATTTGATGGTGCATGAGATCAGTAAAAATTATGTTACATGGGTATATCATGGTTAGTCATATCAAGATTATTTAGATGAGGAGCATATACTACAAGAAGGGTTCCATGATGAAGATGAGGATGATGACCCAGATGACTTATTAAATGACCTTTCTCATGCCAATTATTGAACGGGTTGGCAAGATATTGGTAGTGCTTCAAGCGATCCGTATTGCAAAGTAAATGAATTTTTAAGATTATTAGATGATGCTAAACAAGACCTTTACCCAAGGTGCAAGTCATTCTCTAAATTATCATTCATCGTCTCTCTACTTGACCTAAAAACCATGAGTGGTTAGACAATTAAATCTTTTGATGCTTTGCTTGAAAATTTCATAAAAGCTCTCCCTAATAGTGCTTTTGTGCTTAAATCTTTCTATGAATCCAAAAAGAGATTACATTCGAGATTTAGGATTTAAATATGAAAAAATGCGTGCATGTGTGAATGATTTTGTTTCGTAAAGAATATACATCCAATACCACTTGCCCTAATAATAAATGCAAAGAGTCACATTTTAAGAAAGAGGGTCACAAGGTGCCTAGAAAAATTCTTTGCTACTTTTCCCGGAAACCAAGGTTGCAAAGATTATTTGTCAACGATGGGGTAGCGAATGATATGAGATGGCACAAGAAAAAGCGTGTTGATGGTAATAACATCATGAGGCATCAGGCTAACAGCGATGCATGGAAACATTTTGATAGGGTTCATCCTTCTTTGCTTATGACCCAAGAAGTGTTAGGTTAGACCTTGCAACTAATAGATTCAACCCATTTCGTAATCTTAGCAATGCTTATAGTATATAGCCTATTTTTCTTGGCCCCTACAACGTGCCCCCTTGGAAGTGCATGAGAGATCCTTTTATCATTATGTCAATATTAATTTCGGGACCCAAATCACCAGCTGAAAGGATATATATGTGTATTTTCAACCCTTAATTGATGAATTGAATAAGTTATGGGAAGGTATAGAGGTTATGATGCACACGAGGGAGAAAATTTCAAGTTACGGGATATTTTTTATGAATTATAAATTACTTTCTAGCTTATGCAATGCTATCTGGGTGGAGCACCAAAGGACATTTTGCATGCCCTGTTTGCATGAATGATACATATTCTGAATACTTGCGTTTTAGTA
This sequence comes from Cinchona pubescens, assembly GCA_025175665.1. Lineage (NCBI taxonomy): Eukaryota > Viridiplantae > Streptophyta > Magnoliopsida > Gentianales > Rubiaceae > Cinchona > Cinchona pubescens. The sequence continues at coordinate 461,234 of JANKKI010000031.1, read as the reverse complement.
GAAAATTATGTTACATAAGGCATCATAGATTTCTATCCTCTAACCATCAGTGGAGAAAGGATAAGAAAATTTCCAATGACAAAATAGAAATTCAAGGGCCTGTTGTGCCACGAACTCTTTTGATGAATCTTCAGAACAGGTGCATCTAAGAAAGAGAAAGCACAATGCTGATGGATAACATTGGACCATCAAAATTGTGTTCTTCGATTTTCCTTATTGGGTAGACCTTAAATTATGGCACAACCTCGACATCATGCATATTGGCAAAAATGTTAAGAGACAGGTTGTGCTTGCACTAAGAGCTTATTAGCCACTCTAATGGATATTAAGGGTAAGTCCAAGGACACGTGAAAGCCACATAGGGATTTAATGTAGTTGACTTTGAAAAAGGAGTTGCATTTGCAACCAAATAGAGATTCTTTCACCATGGTGATGACTTGTTACCATCTAACCAAGGAGGAAAAGAGAAAGGTGCTTCAATTCATGATATCAATTAAGTTCCTTGATGGTTTCCTTCAGTTGTCTCTTGCTGCATAAAAGGTGAAGAGTTTCAATTGTCCAGAATGAAAAGTCACGATTTTTATGTTTTCATACAATGGATTCTCCTAATTGCAACTAGAGGATATTTGATGAAAGAAGTTCGACAAGTTTTATTTGAGTTACTGAATTCTTCAAGAAGTTGTGTTCAAAAACTTCTTTTTTAGATGTTCTGGAGGAGAAAGAGAGGAATATTGCTCTCATTTTGTGCAAGTTGGATCTAATTTTTCCATCTTCCTTTTTTGACATAATGATTCATCTTATGGTAGTTTTCACTTACCATACGAATCAAAAATTGTTGATCTAGCGCAATACCGTTGGATGTTTCCATTCAAGAGATAACTGATGACATATTAGTTTTTTATTTTCTTTTCACACAAAATATGCAATTAAAAACTAAACATTTCAAATATGTATAGGAAAATGTAGACATTGAAAGGATATGTCCATAATAAATCTCACTCAAAAGGCTGCATTGCTGAGCAGTACATAGACAAGGAGTGCCTAACTTTTTGTAGTATGTACTTGAATGATGTTGGCATAATTTTCAATAAAGTCGACTACAATAATGAATTGACAGAAGTATCAGGTGTAATATCTATTTTTTTTGGAAAAAGGTCGTCAATTTGGTGGATCTAGAGTAAGTGTTTTAAAATCACTTGAACTGGAGATCCTTTATACATTTATATTAAACAATTGTGATCAATAAGAAGAACTCATGAATTGAGTTTTTTTCTAGTTTACTTAAAATATTTTGCACTTTAGAATTTTATGATTCAAAATATAGTATATTTTTAAGCTAATGGATTACATGATAATACTTTCATTCGTTTAGGGAGCACAAAGAAAAGCTTGAGGTAGAAAGTAATACAAATGTGGATTAACGTCATGCTAAGCAATCTGCTTTATGGTTCTTCAACGTGTAAGGGACATAAAAAATGGATGTACCTTGTTTCATTAAAAATTAAAAATTTATAAATTACTCATTAATTTGTTGTTCTACTATATGTAGGTTTTATTTTGTCTTGAAACTTATAAGAATGAAATGAGATCTTTGGTGTTGAGACCAAATAATAAAGTTAGTCGGTACATTGGTTGCATCATAAATGGCTATCGAGTTCATACTACGAGTGGGAAAAAGGGTAGAAAAACTCAAAATAGCGAGGTTGTGGTAAAGATAGAGCATGGAAATAACATATTTGATTGGCATATTGGAAGATTTTATTGAAGTTGGATACTTAGTAGGAAAGAAAAAGGTATTGATATTTAAATGTAAATGGATGAAAAAATTGGAGATAGGAGAGATTACATATTGATAAGGAATAGGGAATTTGTAGAGTCAATTTTTCCGGAACATGGTACCATGATCAGTTTTATATTATAGCGGACCAAGTTCACCAAGTTTTTTAATTGAAAGGTCTTAGGTTCGACAGCAATTGGAATGGTGTATAAAGGTTTAGTCCTCGTAACTCACATGATGGTCCATAACAGCTAGACGAAGGGTCAGATGAAGAAGTTTATCAAGAAGGAGAACCAAGCATAGACCTAGTTGTTGATTTGAACTTCGATGTGCCATCTCTTGTAAGGGGCACTTTGTCTTTACAACTGTTGCCTTCCATTTCAGTTCACACCAATGCGATGAAGGGTTCATCAAGAGTCTCTCCAGTTCCTAATGATAACTTTATCTATGATGATGACATTGATGAAAATCAATCAATTTCTAACGATGAAAATGAGGACTTGTGGCCTAACGACTTGTCTTTTGCAAATAGGTACTTTGAAATATTCTTTCTTGGAATTTTTTGGTTGTTTACTGGTTTATGTGCAATATCTTCATTTGTATATTTAAGTTGTCATCAACTATTTTTGCTATACTATTTCTTTTTTTGTTCTTTTTCTTTAGTAGTTACAAATGACTTCCTAATAGTGATGCTTTGACTCATTGTTACTTACTGCGGATAGTTGAACCTGGAAGAAAAGGACTAAGTAAGAAAGGAACATTTCCAAATGCCAATTAACCTGTAGGAGTGAATAGTGAGGCAGGTTCAGGTACTGCTCGATCTCCATTAAGTAAGAGTAGGGTAGATCCAAGTTCGATGAAAAGTCTAGTAGTGTAATCTTCTCCCAGACGAAGTGTACGCCTCACATCTAACACGGTCACTACTACTTTCCATCTTAGGGATGAATTAGAAAATGAAACAGAGCAGCTAACTTCACAAAGAAATGTAGTCAAAAGTTCAAGAATAAGGCGATCGCTAAATTTGACAAGACAGATACATTGTGTCAAGCAGCCCCTTGTATCACACCTATAGTGGGGCAGCACAACCACCGTGAGAATGATGAAGAAGAAGAGCACGACCACCATGAGAATGATGTAGAAGATAAGCACAACCACCATGAGAATAATGAGGAAGATGAGGAAAAGCAAACATCTCCTCCAAGTGATCTGGCTTTTTGGCTTATCGGATGGGCAAATATCTCCTTCATCTATACTCAACTACTTTAATTATTTTCTAATTTTTCTTTTTCTTTTTTGGGCTGGATTATAATTTTCCTTTCGTCAAGTGTGGGTGCATTTTTTTTTATTTCTCAGTCTCTATTTTTACTTAAAATAGAAAGTCAAGAATGCACCATATTAGTATTTCTTGTTGTGGGCCTTGCTTTCTTCCTTTCTTAGGGTTATGAACAAAAATATTATATGGCTCGGGTACTGACTTCTCAAATTCATGACTTTATTTCTATGCAATGCAATTAGTATATCGATTTCCTCTATGTTAGTCCTCAAAAGTGTTTTTCAATATTAACTTCTCATTTCTATATCTTATAATAAATAAATAGTTGTATTGGCAAAGAGGAGTCCTACAAGAAATGTCAAATTGGCCAACAGAAGGAGGAAAAACTCACCCTTGACTATTTGTATAAATGATGTATCTGGAAGGATAGTTGGGGATGATGCTCAGCATTTCGTAAGTGCGAGTGGATGTATTGTTCGTAAACTTGCAACTTCAAGTAACCTGACATGATCAAAATTGAGCTCAAAGTTGAACGAAGACATATACAACAACTGCACTGTGTTGATTCTTTCATAATTAGTTCAAATATTACACAATATTGGTCTTAATAGCCAAAGAAAACTCATTTAGTTTTCATGATTTTTGTAAACGTAGCAACATTATGAGGTCGAAAAAAGTCCAGAAGTAAAGAAACGTATTCAACGGTAGCTTGCCTCTCAAATGAAGTCATTTAAACATAGGCTACATAAGCACTTTCAAAAGTATCCTTCAAAAGATAAGGCAATGAAGCATGTTCCTGAGTAGGCTTTGTGAAGAAGGTGTGTATTAAATTTTGTGAGGAATTTGACTCTAAAGATTTCAAGGTAAATTCACTAGTTTTAAGTTTCTTTTATTTTATATTTTTTTCTATAAGTTTATACTTTCATAGGATATATGTATGTAGTTCAAAATTTTGAATGATAAGGCATAGATTTGTGAAGGATAAGCCTGGAATGTCACCGAGATGGTTTGTTACTTGCTTGTCCTTTGTTAAAGAAAGAATCTTGATGACATATTGTTGAATATGTTGGTAGAATTTTGTATTTGATCTTGAGATTCTTTGCTTGCTGAAGTGGATTGTAACAAAGAGAAAACTACTGAATAAAATGGGATGGTATCAGTAAATTGTATTTTTAGACTTGGAACTTATAATATTAGCTCAAGGATCGAGTCAAATGAAGATATTTGGTAATCAAGTTATTCTCCTCATATCTTTATATTTTATATGAGATTGTTTTTCTTGATGAATAATTAACTTAATATTGTGATTACTTATAGGGTGGTAGCAAGAGCAAGTCCTTGTGCTTAAAAGTCATAAATTTTGAACTATTTCAACTAGTCAGTAGAATCAAGTATTACTAAGATTTCTATTTGTGTAAAGTTGTTTGGATTAAGGAAAGAGATTTTTCATCCTAATCAAGGAATCAACCTTAAATAGATCTTAAAGTGATTCTATTAAAAGAGTTCACTACTTTTAAATTATGACCATATTACTTTGTAATGACACAATTCTGTTTGTATATGGACTTTTCAAATCTTTTTTTTTTTTTTTTAAGGATCGAAGTGCAAGAAACCAAAAAAATCGTGCAAAATGTTGAACTCTAACTACTGTTGGGACAAAGTCAATTGTAAAGATAATTGATGAAAAGGTATATACATTTTGACTTATTTTATATGAAATCTTCTTTCATATGTTTTTTGACTTAACAAATATTTATTGAAATTGCCATAGAAGAGAGTTGAAGGCCAAGATGTTTCTGGCATTGATGCTTATAGGATGGCTCATTTCTCCAAGAAGAAGGCCAAGATGGTTAATGATAAGGCTGATAAAATGCTGGTGTGTTTTTAGAGTTATTATTACACGATTAATTGCTATCGTTGATCATGTTAAAACTCATAACGAAGTATTTCCATCGCCATAGGAAAAATTGAAAAATTTATAGTCTACTGCAGGATTGATATCAAATAAAATTTGTTTGCAAGAGTTTATGTGCATACTTGGATGTGTGGGGTCGGTCAGTGCCAAAGAGGCAGCCTCTTACCTTTGAAAGATATCACACTGAAGTTGAAAAATAAAGACAACGAGTAAATGAAACTGAAGAACGTGCTATAGCTTTGGTCCAACAAGTTAATGCTAAACAAGAATTGATCAAAGAGCTCAAAAACCAATATATGGCTACCAACGTGAAGATGGATTCACTTATGAGAAAGTTGGTCTATTAGTTTCTATGCAGTTCGAAAAAAATATAAGTTATCATCCACTTAGTTTCTACATTCTTTTGGATTGTGGATGCATTGTTGACATTAATTATATATTATCTACTGCCAAAATGAGAAACTATGATTGTTACACATAATTGAGCATATTCTGAAAATATTGTAGTATTAGACTATCATTCATTAATGCAAATTAAAGGAGATAAGTTGTTGTGATGGCTATCTACATTACAAACATATTGAACAATTGTTTATTGAATTTGGTATTTGTTTAATAAGTCCAGTTATTATACTTTAATCAACCTAATAGATTAGGTAATTAACGTCTTTTCTTTTTCCCTTGTAATTCATCTTGTAGTGACTCACATTGAAGCTCACCAGCAAACAAATTTATTTGGGAACAAATGTAACTTTTTTTTCTTGCCCATACTTTTGATGTTGTAGGCCTTGTTTGGCTCTTTTGTACTGCTGAATTTATGCTAACTACATTTGAAGACATGGATATTGTAATCTGGTAGATGTTGAAACTTATAAAAATTTAACTCTTATAGTTATTTAGTACTCTTTCGTAAACAGACTATTATGTTGCTGCAATATGATTATGGCAATGAAATCATATTTTGCAAATTATAAATTTTATAATTGGATTTTTGAAGAGGAATAATTAAAGGTTCTATGCGTGCTCAAAGCGTAAAATTGTTATTTGAGAACTATTTCAAGCAAATGCACATTCTCCACTTTTTTTGGACAGGATAAAAAGATCCCCTACTAACAGGGAAAATACCGATTCTAACACTAATAAGGATACTGACCCTCTGGATCAAATTTAGTAAAATGTCGATGTGTTTTTTTTGTTTTGTTTTAGCATTGTTAGTAATCAAATTTTGAAGGAAAATTGCCATTGCTATTCAGGTCTGAAAACCTTGTGAACAAATCAACTTGTCACAAAAAAGTTTCGAAGGTCATCACTAAATGCGTTGATCAATTACATATTTAGAGACTACTATTCGTCGTCACAAAATGTCGTTACTAAACGTATTGACCGAACACATATTTAGTCACTTCTCTCCTGTCGTCACAAATAATGCTCTTCACTAATTGCATTAACCAAATGCATATTTAGTGACTCTACCCTCGTCACAAAATGTCGTCGCTAAATACGTTGATTGAGTACATATTTAATGACGTCTTCCTGTCGTCACAAAATATTGTCACAAAATATGACATTTAGTGACGATGTATAGCATTTAATGACCATTTTTAGGGCCTTTTGTGACAAGACCACATGTATTTGTTACTAGCTTGTGACAGATGGTAGACGTCACTAAAAGCACCCATTTAATGATAACTTTGATTTGTCGTCTATGTGAGATTTTAGCATGATAAACTGAGTCATCGTCACTGAAGTATTTTAGTGACAACTTCTTGACTTTCTGTAACAACTTGGCCTGGTGACTAAAGACTTGTTTTCTTATAGTGAGGTTAATTTGGTTTTTCATCTGTTAAAAAATTAATCAATATAAAACTTATAAAAGAAATTGTGTACCAACTAAGGGATCCATTAACAATACATCTAATACAAGTTAATGTGTATGGTCACCTGATTATCATGTATATTATTGCATTAGTTTGTCCATGATTTCTAACTGAATTTGTTAATATTTTTAAAAAATAAGGGATCAAATTGATCTTTTTTCGTAATAGATAAGGTAAGATTGGTCGAAATTCCAAAGAGAAAAAAATTAAATTGGTATTTTTTCCCGCCAATACATATATTAATAAATTAGAGCATGTTGTATATATATACGTAATAACAAAAAAAATTCTTGAAATTAGAGCATGTTGTGTATATATACGTAATAACAAAAAAAATTCTTGTACTATATATATATATATAGTATATCTATAAAATATTAAAATAATTCTAGAGGGCAAAAGTGTCCAAATACTCCTTTTGAGTTGATGACGGAACCAGAATATTCTATAAGGTAGGTTTGAGTAATTTTGTAATTAAGAGGGAAGGTATATATATAATTATGACAAACTTGGAAAGTGAATTATCTCATATAAAGGAACACTTTTAAAGTAAGTCAGGATCAATATAATTTATCTGTGTTTAGATAATCAATCAAAATTTACTTTAAAACTGACGTTATTGTCGGAATAATTAATTTTCAGCTGACGCAATTTGTCTTTATTGGCAAAATTGCCCGCGGTTATTAAAAGACTATTTCTTTGACTTGTCACTGGGCTCTACAGCGAAGGTTTTTTCCCCCTTGTCGGATCCTTCCCTGATCCCTCCATGGTCACGTCTCTCCTTCGCAGCTCCCGTCGCCACTCTCCTCGGCCTTCTACCTTATTTGATTTTCTCTGCTTCCGTCCTTGGTACTTCCTAAAATCTCAGCGCAATTCAACTTGTTCTTTGTCAGAATTACATCAGAAAAATCACAATTAAGATCAAAATCAAAGAAAATATGGCACGAGAAATTAAATTTGTTTCAGCAAAAATGTTCCAACAAAAATCATCTATTCTTCATAATAAAAAAATACCAACCCATCCATAACTCTATCATAAATATTTATAACTATTCTCAAAAAATTGTAATATTATATACTAACTTTTTTCTTACGTAAAATAAAGAAATTCAAGATTAATTCTAATTAAATTAGTGATACATGAACAAAATTAAACGGTGTCATTTTGTACAAATATTTTTGTAATAAAAGGAAGGAAAAATCACTATATTAGTCCTTCACATTATATATTTGTATTTATTTAGTCCTTCACTTTTAACAGGATAATTTTTAGTCCCTTACATTACACATTTGTATTTATTTAGTCCTTCACTTTTAAAATAATGATTTTTAGTCTCTGAAAAATATAAAATGTTGAATTTTGGTCTTTGAATCAAATCCCAAGCATTTTGGCCTAAATTTGTCATGTCACTCACATATATAAAACGTTGAATTTTGGTTTCTGAATCAAATCTCAAGTATTTTTGCCTAAATACATGACATATTTTATCGAGAACAAATTTATAAATTCATTATGAATAGAATGTTTTATGAGTGCGAAATATGAAGTAAGTGATTGATTAGCAATTTGTTTATATTTAAAATTTCCATTTCAATATCTGACTTGTGGTATTTTTTTTTTCCAAAATTTATAATCCAATCCGATGCTCGAGTTTTGTGTCGGAAAGGAAAAACGAATTCCTAAATTTTACTCAAAAAATATGTCATGTGAACAACACACGATTAATTCAGACCAAAAAGTGCTCGGGATTTAGTTTAGGTACCGAAATTCGACATTTTACATTTGTGAGGGACTAAAAATCATCATTTTAAAAGATGGGTAATGTAAGGGATTAAAAATCATCATTTTAAAAGTGAGAGATTAAATAAATATAAATAGGTAATGTGAAGGACTAATAGAATAGTTTCGAAGTTCTATCTACTTTACAAGGACGACTTCGTTCCCATTAAGTCAACCAGGAGCTACCGTACTATATTGTAATATAAATCTTCGGCTCTTAGCTGCATTCTGAAACAAATATATGAGATACTTAAAAGCGTTAAACAGAAAATTGGTTAGAGATCGAGGAAGAGCTAATGGAGAAAAGGCTTTATGATGCTACGCAATTGAAGGCAATGCTACCACTCTCCATCAACTACTTCAAGAAGATCCACTTATTCTTGATAAAGCTACTTTGAATTGCGAAGACAAGAATCTTCTGCACATAGCAGCAATGCTGGGAAATCTAGAGTTTGTATTAGCAATTAAAAGAGTTAATACTTCTTTTTATTGTATGTGTATGGCTCGAGATCGAAATGGCAGAAACCCTTTACATCTTGCTGCCATGTATGGAAAATTGGATGTCTTGGAATTGTTAATTTCTGCCGCAAAGCAAGCTGCTCTAGAGAAGACGAACTGCGGAGAGACCATTTTGCATTTGTGTGTCAAGTATAATCGGCTGAATGCCTTGAAGTTACTAGTCAACATGTTAAACGATCCAAAGTTCGTGAAAGCCAAAAATAAGGATGGTATGACCATATTGCACCTGGCCGTATACTACGAACAAACTGAGGTACAATTTTTTTTTTTGGTTAATTATTCTACACATAAATCTTATGTGTATTGTCTTGGTTAATTATTCTACACATAACAGTCAAATCAAATATTATTTTACTTGATTTTTTTTCCCTCCAATTTTCCTTTTCCTGTTCTTCTTCATTTTCCTGCTTGTTAATTAATTTGCTCATGCAAATCTTTTGTCTAATATATTAGAAATTGAATTTGAGTAATATGTTTTTTCTCAATAAGTTTCTTGGTGCTTATTTTTCTTAATAAGGAGAATTTTATTTGTTTCTTCAAACTTTACCAAATAATATTTTTATTTATTTTTCCAAGTCATACTATAGTAGACGCCCAATGTGTTAAAACTAAAATAAAAATAAATAAAAATTTCTAGGAAAGTTTAGCACCAAAACAATTTTTCCATGAAAAAGAAGAAAAATTTTATATATCTTTCTCTGATTTAGAATATTCGTACAATAGAGGGATAGAGGAAAGAATGGTAAAAAAGAGTAGGAAGAAAAAGGAAAATGAAAGAAAAAAGAATAGGTAAAATAATATTTGGATTTAAGAGGGTAATAAATTTATTTTAATGAAAATTTCACTTTTTTGTATAAAAGGGGCATTAGATAGGTTTTAGTTTGGGTCTCTTGTGATATTTTTTGGTGATATATTTGTGTGATACACCTTAAATAAGTAATATGTATTTACTTTAAATACATATGTTACTCATTTGATGTCACACAAATATTATATCAAAAAGTATTACATAGGACCCACTCTAGGTTTAAGGACTATACTAGAGTTATGTGCCTAACTGCTAAACTACAGGAAATTCTTATATGAACCGAATCTATGATATAGTGCCGTGGACTCTTTGATCTATATCCTGCCACATAATCCATTGAAGTGATGTGAAGTGAAGTGAAGTGAAGTGGCGAAATATAGACAGATCTAATTTATAGTACTTTGCTATAAATTCGGTCCATGTAAGAATTTTCTGATATGGGTATAGAATAATTTACCATTTTTTCATCCTTTTAAACCGTTTTCATTGTGAAGGATTTTCTGGTCAAAGAAAACAATTTAACAAAAATATAACATTATCCCCAGTAAAGAAAATTTAGACTGTTCTTTTTTCTTTGTTTTTTATTTTGTTGCCTTTCCAAATTCAACACTCTTTTTTGCTTTTTGATTTCTCGTATTCTTCTAATTTTTTGCTTTTAGTTTTACCTTTTACCATTTGTCCTCATCTTCTCTTTCTCATTCGAGAATTGGTACCTAACCATCTAAACATATGTACACAAAAGAGGCTAAATTGCAGGGATTCAAGAAAAAAAAAATTACAACTTCTTTTGAATTAAAAATTACTTTGAAATAAATTTTAAGAAGCAACTATTCATGTACCATGCGGAACAGTTACCAAAATTTCAAACATATGTTTAAACAAAACTTGCGAATGAATTTTTAAAGGCCTTTTTCAAGAATCGCTCATCTTTAACAGACACAAAATTAATTGGCTTATTTGAATATTGATAAAGTCTTATTGGTCTAAAAAAATTTAAAGTTAAAATTAAGAGGTTTCTCATCGTATTCTATGTGGCATATTAAATTGAAGAGTGTTTATTGGTCTACTAGATACTGGGGTTTTACCCAATTAATATTCAATTCTTCTCTCTTTACTAATAAGTCAAATATTAAAATAATTCTCTCCACTTAAATAAAAATTTTATTATTTATCTATCTTCTAATAACTTTTATCTCTTTATTTGAATTACTTTCTTTTTAATCATACGAAGTAAGTTAGCGTAGTACACATTATAATTTATATACTAATAAATATGTTAGTTCTCGACAATTTTAGACAACAAATATTCATTAATTTGATTTTTTAAATCAGAAAATTCCTTCAATTTTTGAAGATAATGTCTTTATAGAATGATTAAAGAAGGAAACAGTAAGTGAAATATAAAATTAAAAATATTTGTTAATTGACATAGATAAATATTTATAAAAATGCTACTACACACAATTATTATACTATTTTGTGCAATACATGGGATAAAATCTAGTTACACCTAATAATTTTACTTAACTAAACACAATTAAATTTCAATCATAAAAAAGTCTATACAAACAACCTAAAACTTAAATAAAACACCATTCAGACCCTTAATCTAATCATCAGTGCCAAAATTGGAAAATGCAGACTGTCCAATACTTGCTGGTTGACATTAAAGTACAGGTGAACATTAAGAATGCAAATGGGAACACCGAGTTAGACCTAGTTACCGAAAGTTGTGGAATTTCACAGTTACTTCAGCGATCTGGAGCATTAAAAAGCAAGGATGTTCATCCATCCCCTATTAAAGTTCGGAAGCTTGAACAGCTCAAGTGGTTTGGAAAAAGCAGAGAAGTAGTAATGGTGGTGGCCTCACTTATTGCAACAATGGCTTTCCAAACTATAATAAGCCCTCCAGGAGGTTTCTGGCAAGATGATCCATATAAAATCGGAGAGGCTGTTATGGCAAGAAGGCATCCAAATTATTATCGGCATTTTATTTGTGCAAATACAACAGCATTCGTTTCATCTTTAAGCACCATTATTTTGCTCATTCGTGGGTCGAGCATCCCCAGCAAGTACTTAATGCCATTTTTGGCCTTTATCATGTGGTTAGCAATCGCGACCATAACTATAACTTATGCTATAGCACTAGTTACAATAGCACCAAAACATGAAATAGGAAAGTTGAGTAATGCAAGTGAGATTGTACTCATTGTATTCATGGTTTGGAGCGGTTGGATGGTCACCACACTCTATGAATCAATACGTGTTGTTCAAAAAGCGTCTGAAAATTCCCCGGATTAACTCAAGCTTATGTTTTGATTCTATCGGCCCGGTGGTTTCTCAGATCTGCTTGCTTGTACCTCGGTGTAGTGGCACTGGCGGAGGTTCTCAGTTTTGTGGTGACCCAACAAACTCCCAGTCTCCTATAGCTTGATTTCTAGTGTCAGGATTTTGGTTAGTTGAACAATTTTGTGGGTCAATGTTTTTTTTTTTTCTTTTTCAAGTAATTGTATTTGGAGAACTGGTAAGAATAACTGGGTGTGCAAATCGCGAAAGATTAAATTACTCTCTATTTAGTATAATAAGATTATTAATCTTTTATAACACTACTATTATTTATTATATATATTTCAAACTTGTACAACATAATTCTTTAGATTTACAAGAAATTTTTGGCATAAATGCAAAATAAGATGGTAAAAATTTTATTTGTATAAAATAAATTATTTGGGCAAAAATAAATAATAGTTTTTATAGCTATTATTTATGTTCAAATTGTTTCTTCCTTAAATTATTACTAAATCTTGGCATAAATACGTACTAATAAGGTATAAATTTCTAATAGTAGAAAATTTTTTACACATGAGCAAAAAATAAATAAAAATATTATTTGATAACTATTATATATGTTCAAAGAGTTTTTAATTTTTATTCCAAAAAAAATTAGTCTTTTATAACTATTTTATATATTATAAATTCGCAAATAAATATTTTTTTAAAATATTTATTCAAGTATGCTCTTGTATGTTAGTTAATTAGAATCATTTTTGTTATTTTATATATTTTCATACGCCAACAATATCTATAACTATTTTAAGCAAAAGTATAAAAGTTTTGGCACTATGATAATATGATTAATAATTTTTTTTTTTTGTTATGACAGAAGTTATTATGGTTTAGGATCAATGTATAATAAATTATTAGTTGTTCATCATAGTAGATAAGCTAAATTGTCAAACTTTCAAATTTATTATTGTTAATAACTTCTTTCACTTATGAAATTAAGTGAAAGAAGAGTTTAACCCCGCTAAGACTTAACAGAAATAAATAGAAAAAGAGAAAATGGCTTTGATAAACTTTATGCATTGTATTTGACTTGATTGAATTAAATTCATAACATATAAGAAGGTTAATCTCAAAGTTTTCCTCCAACTTAAAAATCACAAAATTAATAATCATTCAAATAATTATAAAGTGAAAAATATAGCGGAGTATATAATATTATTTTCTTATCTCATTTAATTTTTATTATGATTAATTTAGATTTGGTTTTCCCTTCCATAGGCAAAGAAAAGAAAACTAACCAGGCAATGAATGTAAAGCTCCGAGTGAAATAGAAAACTCAAAAAAATTTAATTGAGATAAAAGTATTTATTAATTTTATATTCCTTCATATTAAATTCTACATGAATCAAGTATGATCTTTATAAAAATTTGATTGATCAGACAAATATAAACAAAAAATAAAGATTAGAATTGAATATGAGTAAAATGATCAAAAAATTTAGTTGGAACAATGAATGGAGGACTTAATTGCATAATGTTAAGAAATAAAATATTAGTAACATAAGGGGTAAAGTGTAATTGACCTATCACTAATGGCCTTGTGCGAGAATTGCTTCACTTCTGTTGGGAAATCTTGTAATTTTCAATTACATAATTAAACCACTTGTTGCATGTCATATATGGTGTGAACTAAATCACAGAAACTTTTTTTTTTTTTTTTTTTTTGAAAGTAGATATCCTAATAGAAAAGTTTTATGGTATCCTAAACTAAAACGCGTATTATGGTATAATTAAAGGCAATTTTCCTGTTTGTCCTAAAAAACTCTTATCTATCTATTTATACTATTATATATATTCTAGTTGTTTCTTCTAATTTTTGTTTCTTCCCTTTTTTGTAATGCCTAAATATCTGCCTTTAATAAAATATATGTTCAATTCCCAATCCCAATCAAAAACATATATAAGTGTTTCTCCCCTTTTTTTAATACCTAAAATACCCGCCTATAATGAAATATAATTTTAATTTTCACTAGAAGAACAAAAGTAAATTCTTCATTATCTATTCTACCTATTTTTATTTTTTAGGATACAACCACCTATTTCTACATAAATACATAATAAGATGGAAGATTTTAATTTGTATAAAAATATTTATTATAATTAAATTTTCAAAAAATAAAATAATGAATTTAATTAAAATGTAAAGATTAAATTAATCAAACAAAAATTATGTCTGATGTATAAGAAATTAAACAGATTAAACTAATATATTCTCCATATATATTGTAGATAGGTATTATATAGTATATTAAATTCATTATAAAAAAATTAAAATAGTAATTTGTTCCTTTGTCTTGCTTTAAAATGCATCAAATGTTCATGAAAACATCCTTTATCTTACTTTAAAATGCACAAAATGCTAATGAATGAAATAAATTGTTTCTTCTTTAATTTATTACAAAATTTTGGCATAAATGCGTAATAAAAATGTATATAATTTTAAGAATGGAAAAATCATTTACATTTAAGCAAAGAATAAAATAAAAATATTATATCTTATAACTTTTATACATGTTCAAATTGTTTCTATTTTTTATTCAAAATAAAATAATATTTTATAACTATTATAAAGATTCCAAATTCACTATAATTATTTTCTTTTCTCTAATTGTTCATTCAAGTATGCCCAGCTTGGAAAATTTAATTAGATCCTTCCTCTCTACGTGCACTATATTTTAGTGTTATTGACAGCTAATTACCTAACATTATCTTTTGACCAGTAAAGTTTTTACTTTTGCTACATCAACTAAACATGTTAGTCATTTTACGCTTATTATATTCTAATTTTTTAATTTAATTTTTTTGATAAATAAACTTTTCACAAAGAATATTTGATTCATATAGAATTTGATGAAAATATGCATTGAAGTTGAATTTGACATTTTTACTTGCCTTTTTGGTTGGGATTAATTGAAGAAGATGACAAATTTGGTGACATTATTTTTTAAGTACAACTTTTCTTAACTGACGGTCAATTATAATGGTTTCACAACTTTTGATTAGAATGACTTTTTTAACTTGAAATTTGGTTAGCAGAAGGGATATACTGATGAGTATAGAATTTTTGAGTATATTCCAACTTAAAAATTGCTAAATTAATAATTATACAAATAAAAAATTAAAATTTATATAAAGTGAAAAATAGTGGAATATATAACACTATTTTCTTATTTCTTTTACGTCTATATTACGAATAATTTTGATTAGTTTTTCCCTGCCCTACATGAAAAACAGAATAATTAACCAAGCAACGAAAGTAAAGCTCATGAACAAAATAGAAAACTCACAATCTTTAATTGATATAAAAGTATTTATTAATTTTATATCATTTTAATATTAATTCGATTACTAAATTTTTATCTTCAATAACATCATTTTATAGAATATTAGTTTAGAGGAACTATTGATGAGTTAGAAAATAAGTTCGCTCAAAATATTCTAAAATAATAATTGTAACAATATTCTAAATAGTTATAACATATATTGAGTTTAAATGTCAAATTTGGAAACTATAACACCAGTTGTTATAATATATTATAAAAAAAATGAAAAGATATTGATTTAGAGTAACTATTGATAAGGTTAAAAAAAAACTCAATCAATTATATGGTTCATATATGCCCAAACTAGTTTAGAATAATATTGCAAGACCTACAAGAATCCTACGTATAAATTGTAGGAATGATAATATAGATAAAAAATGAAGGTAAGTATTGTAAAATACAACATAAATTATTCAAACTATAATCATAGAATTAAATACTCTAAAATAATTAAAAATATAGATTGATTTTAGAAATTACAATGCAATTTTTCACTATTTAACGAAACAGTAAAGAGGTAGATTAAATGTCTTGGTAAATAATAAAAGGAATTAATAAAAAAAAGTACAGAAAATGAAAAAATAAATCCATATACTTTTATTAGCCTTCATTTTGATTATATATTTAATAAATGCAATTTTACTTTCATACTAAAATACTATATCAAAATATAATTTTGGAGTTAACCACATTCGATGCAATTTAGAATAAATAAATAGAAGAGTTCAGAATATTAATATTATCATAAGATTAAGAAACAATAAAAATACAAATATATTCTTTGTCTGAATACATAATTAATTTACACATTTGTTAAAAAAAATCAATTAGAATAGAAATTATAGAAACATGTTATTTTGAATGTCTTTAGAACTACCTAAAAAATTTTCATTTGAGTTGCGTGCATTTTAGAGTAATATAGAGGACAATATTGATTTTTTCATTAATTTTCGGTACATTTTAGAATAAGATAAAAGAATAAATTTTTATTTTTACCTTTTGATTATTATCTTAATACACTGTGTGATACCTATTCATATTATATAGAACATATTAGTTCAATTTGTTGATTTTCTTATACAAGAAACATAATTTTTATTTGATATCTTCGTTCTTTACATTTAGTTTTATTTTTTCATATTTTTGACATTTTAATTAATCATTTTGTAATTATTACTATATATTATTTAATCTCCTATAAATATTTTCATTAATAAAATAATTTTGACACACTTCATTTATTAAATGATATTTGATACTTGGCAATGATTTTATTCTTTACTAATGATAAAAAAATATATAGATATATCTCAAAAAAGTTCAATATTATAGAAAAAATCTTTATCTATAATTGATCAGTTATTATTGGTGTCCTTATTAGAAATTATAAACTAGGAACCTAAAAGAAAAATGAAAAACTATTTTAGATCGGAGTTATACACATCTACTATATATAAGATGCCATTAAATATGAATAAAGAGTTTAGAGCATCAATTGAGTATTAAAGTGAATGTTATCATAACTTTTAAGAGATATAAAAAATAATTAACAATATATTCTCTACATTTATACATATTTTACATAATATGTAAGCGAAAAATAAATTGTGATACAAATATATATAAATCTCACGTAAAATAATAACGTGTAATTTTGGGTATCTTTAGAATTACAATTGTGTTAGTGTTTCGTGTATTGTAAGTAAGATAAAGAATTGTTTTATTTAATATTCGTGTATTTTATAGCAAGACAGAAAAATAATTTATTGTTTTAATTTTTTATAATGATTTAATGCACTATGTAATAAAAAATAATATACTATATAATATCTATATATAATATGGAGAATATATTAGTTTGATTAGTTTAGTTATCTTATACATAAGATATAGTTTTTGTTTGATGTACATGTTCTTTACATCTTAACTAGATTTTCACTAGAAACCAATCAATCTACTTGATCTATAAGTGTAAATGAATAAATTAGTGATTTAATGAAAAATGTGAAAAGAAATTAAAAAAATGAGCTACCACTCCGTGGCTTAGGTCAATCAATTTTGTGAAAATCTTGAATTAATTATGTCTGTAGATACCATTAGAGGTTAGACATTTGTGCACCTTGTGCATCGCCATCTCAAACAGAGTGAAGATTTTATCGCAGTTTTGAGGTTAATATCTATAATTTTCTTGTAGTACGCAAAAATTAATCAAAATGATCCGTCGTAGGAAGTAAAAATTTTAAAATCCCGCTGCGTGTTGTATCATCTATTTTCTTATACTACGTATGTGCAATACTGTATTTGAAATTGGTTGAAAAAGAACAAAAATATTAAAAAATACAAATTTATTGGAGTTATAGGTAGTTATGTGCATAATATAATTGTCTAATAAAATGTTACTGTTGGGTTGTTATAGGAAATTATGAACATGAATTAATTTTTCTCTTATAAAAAATTACACTAATTCAAGTATAAATTATACTAAAATTATTCTTCCATTATATGAAAATAGTAATTAATAAATTTGTATTAAAGTACAACCTTGTGTCATCTATTTGAGAATTAATTTGGCCCGATGTCCAACTTGATGCACATCCTTTCTTTTGGTAATCTTGACAGTATCAAATACCAATTGTAAAACAAAATCACGTCGACAATATTATCATAAATTTGATTTTAAGTTTTATTTATAAATTTTATGGTTAAATTTAAATTTTATAAAATTTTATTTTACATCAATCAATATCATAAATTTCATAACACTTAATTTACATCACAAAATTTATAAATAAAATTATAGATCAAATTTACCTAAATCTTTCCCCAATCCTATACGCCTTACAATGACCCGAGATTCAAAATAATTCAACGAGGGGCCACCATTTGCTGCATTCTGAAACAAATTGCAGGCATTCAAGAAAAGAAGAAGTTCTGGCGAGTTCTGAATTAAAATTTACTCCGAAAAAATGTTAATTCTAAAGTCATATTTGGCCAAAAATGTATTATAAAGAAAAAAAAAAAATTGTACTTAAGCTTTAAGGGAGTGATTCCTAGTGAAACCATTAAAATTTTAGCAGATATATTTTTTTCAAACCCAACCAAATGATTATATATTTCTATTATAAAATAGTCTTCGTGACCGAAAATTAATCCAATAAACAACCATTGAGACCTTTAAAAATTAGAATAAGTTTTGATTAATTATTCTGTAATACCAAATAAGTTTTAATAGCGTTGAAATGATTAAAAAATAAAAATTTTATTATTTTTTAATTATATAATAATTTAAAATATTTACTCTATAACAAAAAATTAATAATAATTTTTTTTTTTTTTACAATGCAAAAGATTTTTCAAATAAATTGAGTGCAACTTTCATTTGTACCATCAGATATTAATTGCTTGATGAGAGTAGGGTCAACAATAAATGGTAAAACCTTTGATAGACCGTTTGTTAGGTTAGGTTGATTGATGTGAGAATGTCTACTTCAAATCTAGATATTTTTCACTCGGTCCCTCACGGAAAAGTTGGCACCTGTATTCTAGGAAACCACCCTCCGACTGCCTAATTAATTTATAATTTAATTGTATTTAGTTGTTATGGATATAAATTTATTTTGAGTTATATGAATTTTTTATTTTATTTTATTTTTAAAAAAAATATTGAAAAAACAAGAACGTTATTTTCCTGCCAAGGAGTGATGACGTTATCAGATGACGTCAACAGTGGTGATGTCATCGGATGACGTTTGCAACGTTAGTTAATGGACAATGCCCGTTTTAAGTGACACTTTGGATTTTTTTACCACTAAAAGTACTTAAATAAATTAAACTACTTTTAGCGAGAATTAATTTTATATTTTTAAATAATTTTTTTTTAAAATTTGATTTTTGACCAATGTTATTTAAAATTAATTGTTAATATTTAAAAATTCTCTTTATTTTAATTTTATTAAAATTTAGAAAGTATAAAATATTTAAAAATATTTATTTAAATTCTAATTAGATTAGAATTAGAATTTTTTTTAAAATTTTAGAAATTTATTAATTTTCAATGAGATAGGAATTTAATAAATGTTCAAAACTTTTTGGAAATTATTTTTGATATAATTTTTGAAATTCTATTATTTAAATTGTTTATTTTCTAATGAAATTGAAAAATAATATTTTCCACAAAATATTTTCATAAATTACTGAAGAATAATAATTTCAATGAGATTGAGATGTGATGTATAATGATTTGTGATTAGATACTAAATGTAATTTTTGTTCTTTTATTTAATTATTAAATTATATAATAACATGATGGAGAGAGTAAATGATTTTTGTGCTTTCATTAGGGAGGGCTACATTATAAATAATCAACGAGCTTATGGTATAGAATGCACAAGTGAGAAATGGAGAAAAGGTTGTATGATGCCGCGCTTGAAGGCGATGTTACCACTTTTAAGTTTGTATGCTCATTTTTACATTATTTTGTCGATATATAATCTGATTATAACACGCAAATCGGAAGTCATCAAATTATATTGGATTGAATAACAAGTACATCCAAAATGGGAAGTCATCAAACTGATACAGCAACTGTCACGTGGAGAATACTTGATGCTACCAAGTTTTGATAAAGCAACTTGATTGGGTCTTATAATAATAAAATCAAGTCACATGGCAAGGACTTGCACCAGAAATTTCGTACAAATTTTGTTTAAAGCTCAACAATATAAGGATGTCAGAGCTTCAAACGGGGACTCATCAAATACAAATAATGCAAGCTTCAAGTGGGGACTTCAGCTAGAAGCTTCGGCTTAGAACAAATAATATGATATTTTTATTAGAACGGAAAGAATAGATGATTATTATACTTTTATTAGGGAGAGTTGCATTATAAGTAAGAGTGCATATATAAAAAGTTATAAATAAAATTTACTAATATATGATTAGACTTAAAAAAAAATTAATCTAAAAGTAGAAGTTGAACATTCAATAAAATTTTGATACATAAATTAATTTTAAAAAGTGATATTATAAAATTTTTCCCATAAATAATTATCCAGCATCGACACAGAATGTACAAGTGAGAAATGGAGAAAAGGTTGTATGATGCCGCGGTTGAAGGCGATGTTACCACTTTTGATCAATTACTTGACAAAGATTCACTTCTTCTTGATAAAGTTATTTTGAATTTGTAAGAAAGTAAATAAACAGATAACGCAGCAGAATTTAAAATTTTTATTTTTCTATCACGGATCACCTTGATTAATTTATGCGTAGTACAAGAAAAGTATAGAGATTATACCTTAAAATTGCGGTAAAATCTCTAATATGTTTGGAACGTCGATCCACAAGTCGCACAAGTGCCCGGCTCTAATGGTATCCACATAGATAACTAAATCAGAAATCTTCACAAGATTTATTAACCCAAACCACGGATTGCTAATTCCTAAATTATTTTCTTTTTTTTCAAAAACGTGACACTCACATTTTTAAGAAAAATTTTGTTGGCTTTTTTCCTCTTAAAAGCCGTGAATGCTAGTACTAATCATCAATTAGTACTTATTACTTAATCATATATATATATATATATATTATAATATATTATATATGTATTAATTTAGAATCCTAATCAAATTGGGTTTAGGGAATTACAAATTCCAATTAGTTCGGGTTATGGGTATATGAATAATTATAAAATCATTAGAACTATTGATATGTCTTACATATTAACTCATAATATTTATAACTTATTATAATTAATCCCAAAAGTTAATTTATCTCATAAATTAACCCATAAGTATCTCATACTTATCAAATCATTCTAATCTTCAATTAATTATCCTTAAGTGTGTCACCCTTTAGGTTCCCAATTACATTGGCAATAAGTATAAATTATAATTCTAAATTAATTAAGATTAGATAAATTAAACACCTTTAATTTATCATTAATTCTCCAATTAATTAATCTATACTTGTAGATCAAGATTGGCTTCTAGCAAAGCATCAAGACCACCCAAGAGATGATGTTGAGATATGTCAAGTGGCTCGACATCGCCCATCCGTAATTAGTTCCCCTATAATTATTATCCTTTCACCAACCTATATCCCGATTAATTTCAAAGTACAGACATAATGCCAATTCTTATCGAATTAATCAAATTTTAATTCTTTCCAAAATACAACTCATTTGAAATAGAATTTAAGACACTCTTAAATCTATTTTCACTTTGCGCAAAGATTTTTGAATCGTTTTGTGTATGGTCATATTGGGATATACTTTACCATTATAAGGAGTGGTGAATCCTCTATTGGTCATATCCTATCTTATCATGATTCATATTATACTCGAACTCTATAGTATGTACGACTCACTAATAGTAACGACTAATAGAGGCAAAGAATAATAATCCACAGTCAAGATAAACTCATAATCTCAAGTCAAATGACCATTACACTACTATCACAAAGAGATTAATCCAATGTCATTTGAATAATAATGCGTGTGGAATACTCTTAGCGGGTCAATCCGATGACACTGCACTTATTCTTAATAAGCATCCACATACAATTATGTACAATCTACTAGTGTCATATACTACGATTAGGGATATACACGAATAAAATATAATTATATCATAACTCTTTATGATTTCACATATAAATATTTTATTCGAAAAATGTTATATTACAAAATATACATAAATATAAAAGTACAATTTATTCCTAAAACAAATTGGCTTTAGGGCATACACTAACAAACTCCTACTTGCACTAAAGCCAATCATTCATGTGCTTAAAACCAAATGAGTTAATATGACTCTCATGTTTCTTCTGGGACAAGACTTTAGTGAACAGATCAGCAATGTTATCATCCGTGAGGATCTTCTCTATCTTTACTTCATTTCTATTAATGATCTCTCTAATAAATGATAGCGTCGTAATACATGTTTAGATTGCTGATGAGACCTGGGTTCCTTTGCTTGTGCAATAGCTCCATTGTTATCACAATACAAGAGTATAAGATCACTAATGGAAGCAGAACCACTCCAAGTTCAGCCGCAAACTTTCTGATCCAAACTACCTATTTTGCTGCTTCTGAAGCTGGAATGTATTCGGCTTCTGTTGTAGAATCAGCCGTGGTGTCCTGTTTGAAACTTTTTCAACTGACCGTACCACCATTAAGAGTAAATATATATCCAGATTGTGACTTACTATCATCCTTGTCAGATTGAAAGCTAGCATTTGTATATCCGTGAACTGTCAATTCTTGCCTATCATAGATCAAGAATAAATCTTTAGTCCTTCTTAAGTACTTAAGAATATTCTTGACTGCTATCCAATGACCACTCCCTGAGTTAGATTGAAACTTGCTCATAACACTTAGAGTATAGGAGGTATCGGGTCTAGTATATAGCATAGCATACATTATAGAACCTGTAACTGAAGCATATGGGATCCTTTTCATACTATCTCTTTCGACATCTGTTTTAGGTACATGTCTTTAGAAAGGTACACACCATGAGACATTGGTAAATAACCCTTCTTCGATGATGATCTATGTTAAACCTCTTTAGCATTTTATCTATGTAAGTTGATTGAGTAAGATCAAGCAACCTCTCAAATCTATCTCTATAGATCCTCATCCCCAGAATATAGGTTGCCTCTCCTAAATTTTTCATAGCAAAATTTCTGGACAACCATACCTTTTACTTTGAAGCATAGGTATGTCATTTCCTATCAACAATATGTCATCCATATAAAGTATCAAAAAAATAATGGCGCTCTCATTCACCTTCTTGTATACACATTGTTCATCCTCATTTTTGATAAAATCAAACTCTTTGATTGTCTCATCAAAACGGATGTTCTAACTCTTAAAAGCTTGCTTTAGTCTATAAATAGACCTTTGTAGCTTGAATATTTTGTTAGGATCTGTGGATGTAAACCCTTCAGGTTGTATTATATACACATCTTCTTGCAAATTTTACTTGTTGAAATCCATATGCCAAATTTCATAATCATAATATGCAGCTATTACAAGTAAAATTTGAATATATAATTGGAGATTTCAACATTACAACTGGTGAGAAAGTTTCATCAAAATCAACTTCTTGTCTTTGTGTATAACCTTTTGCAACCAATTACGCTTTATAGGTAATCACACTACCATTCATGTCGGTCTTTCTCTTAAAGACCCACTTGTACCCTATGGGTTTAATTCCTTTAGGTAGATCGACTAAGGTCCATACCTTATTGTTATACATGAAATCCATTTCAGATTTCATGGCTTCTAGCCACTTCTGAAAGTCTTTATCAGATAATGCTTATTAGTAAGATGTAGGTTCATCATTCGTAATGACTAATACATCATTATACCCACTTACAAGAAACTCGTATTTTTTTAGAGCACGACGTATCCTAATAGTCCTACGAAAAGCATTAGATTCATTCTCTGTCACATCATCATGTGATTAAAGCACTTGTTCCATTTATTGATCAATACCATATTGTGTTTCTTGAACTTCTTCAAGATCTATTTTGCTCCTACTTGCCCTTTCAACAATAAAATTTCTTTTTCTAAAAAGACGGCACGTTTTGAGGCAAACACCTTTTGCTCAATGGGATTATAGAAATAGTATCCAAACGTCTCATTTGGATACCCCACAAATAAGCATTTATCTGACTTAGGTTCAATTTTATCAGATTCTACCCTCTTCACATAAGCAGGGCAACCCCAAACCTGCAAATATGAAAGTTTAGGTTTCTTTTCAAACCATATCTCATACGAAGTGGAATCAACAACTTTTGATGGAACATGATTTAGTAAATGGGAGGCAGTATTAAGAGCATAGCTCCAAAACGATTTTGGGAGGTTTGCAAGACTCATCATTGATCGAACCATATCCAACAGAATTCGATTACATCTAAGAGAGATACACCATTTAGCTGTGGTGTAGTCCATTGAGGTAGAATCTCATTTTCCTTAAGATAATCTTAAAATTATTGGTTCAAGTCCACCTCGATCAGATCGAAGTATTTTAATACTTTTACCAAGTTATTTTTCAACTTCATTCACTGAATTTTTTGAACTTTTCAAAGGTTTCAAACTTATACTTAATTAAGTATACATAACCATATCTAGAATGATCATCCGTAAAAGTAATGAAATATGAAAAATCTCCTCTAGCATGAATTGACATAGGACCACAAATATCGGTATGTATTAGCCCCAGCAACTTACTAGATCTATCACCTTTTTCAGTAAAAGATGATTTGGTCATTTTATCAAGTAAACAAGATTTACATATATCATATGATTCACAATCAAATGATCCTAAATAACCATTGTTATGTAATTTGGAAATGCGTTTCTTATTTATATGACCAAGTCTATAATGCCAAAAGAAAGATTGTTTCAAATTATCAATTTTGGACCTTTTTGGATTTATGTTGATACTTGAATTTTCCATGTCTAGAACGCAAAGACCATTATTTAAAGAAGCAGTTCCGTACATAATGCCATCACGTGAAAAATAATAACATTTATTCTTTTACATAATGACAAAACCATCAGTGTCTAAATATGAAATAGAAACAATATTTCTAATAAGAGATGGAACATAATAACAGTCTTTAAATTCTAAAATAAGACCACTGGGAAAAGAAAGACAATAAGTCCCTACGGCTAATGCAGCAACATTTGATCATTTTCCACGTGTAAGTCTACTTCTCCTTTAGCCAACATTCTACTTCTCTTTAGTCGTTGCATATTTTTACAAATATGAGATGCTAATTCGATATCTAATACCCAAGAATCTGATTTAGAAATAGAAATATTGATCTCAATCATAAACATACCTAAAGTAGAAGCTTCATTAACCCTATTCTGCTTCAAGGTATCAATATAAGCCTTATAGTTCATTTTTCAGTGCCTTCGTTTCCACAATGGTAACAATTACCCTTGGCTTTATCCTTCTTGATCACATGTGTTGGTTTTAACCCAAATTTGGCTTTCACAAAATCAATCTTGAATTTCTTTTTCTTCTTGTTAGAAGAATCAACAATCATCATTTGTTTGTAGCGCTTTCCTTTTTAATAGTTGCCTCAGCACTTTTTAGCATATTCAACAGTTCAGTGAGAGTTGTGGATAATTTATTCATAATTGTAATTCATCACAAACTATGAAAAGCTATCAGGCACAGATTGCAAAATTAAATCAACATTTAACTCATGATTTTGCTTAAATCTCAATCGTTCTAATTTTTTAATTAGTCCGATCATCTTCAGTACATGAACCGCTACTGAAAAATCCTCTGCCATTATACAACGGAATAGCTCTTTAGAGGTCTCACACCTCTCATTCTTAGATTTTTCATCAAACAACTCTTTGAGATAAATAATCATAGAGTGAGCATCCATATTATCATGCTGTTTCTGCAATTCAGAACTCATAGAGGCCAACATGATACAAGAGGCAGTATCATTGTCCTCTATGTGATTGCGATAAGCATTCTGAACTGCTTTATACGCATCATCCGCTGGGACATTAGGAATATGTTGATCAAGAACATAGCCAATTTTCTCGTGTAATACTTGAGAACAATTCTCAAGTTACGATACCAATCCAGAAAATTTGGCCAAGTGAGTTTGTTATCATATAAAATGGGATGTAAATTGACGTTATTACTCATATTCTACAACATATAAATAAATATAGTGTAAGTATTTGTTATTTACACAAACAAAACCAAAATATAATATGGACTTTCTTTTAATTTGGTTTTACTCTCACTATTTTAATTCAAATCAATAACACTCACATATTGATTCGGGAGCTATCACATAACCCCTAGTGGGTTAGGATCCTATCTAATTATTTTGATATTGGGTGTACCCAACAAACCAAAATAATTTCGAAATATAGGTAACTCTTACCAATTACAACTCTTTGTAATTCCTAGATTATTAGGTATCAACTTTTTGATAGCACATCATATGTGACTCCTAACCTTTGCCTCAAAGACATATAACCTTGAATGTACCCAACAAATTATATGCCTCCGTTAAATCATACCCATTATTCAGAGATCTCATCAATGCATAGGTTGGTCATAGCTCAAACATGTCCAACGTAGAGTAATTTGGATTAGCCCAACAAGTTAAATCTAAGAAGAACTCTCGTTTGTTGCTATAATAATAGAAGGCAACATATTTACTTTAATATTACTTTGAGATATTTTCTTTTATTTATTTTATTAGGTCCCATCAAAATTGTATGTAATATTATCATATCATCATATAATAAAAAACATGCATAAAATCATGAATGATTATGGACTTTTACTAAACCAGTTTCCTTAAGTCACGAAGGAAATTAGGTGGTCAAATTCTAAGAATAATCTTCAACTCTTTAAAATTTCCTTCTAGGTTGCACTTTTCCACCGTCTCCATCATCTTGTACATTACAAATGTAATTCTATCTAAACATTTTAGATATTCAATCCTATCCCTAACCTACATCTATATACATTACATGATTGGTTAAGAAATCTCGAGTTACATTCAAGGGGATTAAGATGAGAAAAGAATTATATTCAGAATAATAGAAAAAGGCAAGATCCTATTTTAAAAATTTACAACCATTAAATTTGAATCAAATAAACCAAACACAATCACATTGGTTTTAAGTCCATAATCATCCATCATACTATTAAATAATTAATAATTCAATAATTAAATAAAAACATAAATCCGTATTTAGTATCTAATCATGAATCACTATATTTCATAATTCCAATCTCATTGAAATTATCAATTTTTGAATTATTTATGAAAATATTTTGTGGAGAAAAATTATTATTTTCCAATCTCTATAGAAAATAATCCTTTAATAATTGAATTTCAAAAATTATATTAGAAACAATTTCTAAAATTTTTTTGAACATTTATTAAATTCCAATCTCATTGAAAAATAATAAACTTCTAAAATTTAAACAAATTACCTAATTTTAATCACATTAGAATTAAATAAATATTTTTAAAGGTTTTATACTTTCTAAATTTTAATCAAATTAAAATAAAGAAAGTTTCTAAATCTTATCAATTAATTTTAAGAGATCATAACAATTGTCAAAAATTAATTGGTGATTTCAAAAATCAAAATTTAGAAAAACCTTTAATGAAAATATTAAATTAAGTGTCACTAAAAAATTATTTAAGTAATTAAATACTTTTAGTGACAAACATTAATAATGTCACTAAAAGTGACATTATTAATCACAATCATCATGGCTTGTCCATACCATATTGCCGTGAATCTCATTCACGGCAATATGATGTTTTTTTTTTTTTTTTTCCAATATTTTGTAAATAAAATTCAAAAATCCAATATTTTGTAAATAAAATTCAAAAAAATTCATATAGTTTGAATAATTTAATATTCATGACAACTAAATACAACTATATCATAAATTAATCAAGGGTGGCTCTGATACCACTGTAAGAAAGTAAATAAACAGATAACGCCAGCGAAATTTAAAATTTTTACTTTCCTATCACGGATCACCTTGATTAATTTATGCGTAGTACAAGAAAAGTACAGAGATTATACCTTAAAATTGCAGTAAAACTCTCCAATATGTTTGGGACGTCGATCCACAGACCTCGCAAGTGCCTGGCCTCTAATGGTATCCACACAGATAATTAAATCAAGAATTTTCACAAGATTTATTGACCCAAACTACGGAGTGCTAGTTCCTAAATTATTTTCCTTTTTTTCAAAAACATGACACCCACGTTTTTGAGAAAAATTTTGTTGGCTTTTTTCCCTTAAAAGCCGTGAATGCTAGTACTAATCATCAATTAGTACTTATTGCTTAACCATATATACATTATAATATAATATATTATATATGTAATAATTTAGAATCCCAATCAAATTGGGTTTAGAGAATTATAAATCCCAATTAGTTTGAGTCATGGGTATGTGAATAATTATAAAACCATTAGAACTATTAATATGTCTTACATATTAATTTTGAATATTTATAATTTATTATAATTAAGCTCAAAAATTAATTTATCTCATAAATTAACCCATAAGTATCTCATACTTATCAAATTATTTAAATTCTGAGGAATTAATTGTCCTTAAGTGTGTGACTCTTTAGGTTCCCAATTATATTGGCAATAAGTATAAATTATAATTCTAAATTAATTATGATTAGACAAATAAAACACCTTTAATTTATCATTAATTCTCAAATTAATTAACTTACACTTATATATCAAGATTAGTTTCTAGCAAAGCATTATGACCACCCAAGTGTTGAGATATGTCAAGTGATTCGACATCACCCATCCGTAATTAGTTCCCTTGTAATTATTATCCTTTCACCAACCTATATCACGATTAATTCAAGAGTACAGATATAATGCCAACTCTTAACGAATTAATCAAATTTTACTTCTTTTCAAAATACAACTCACTTGAAATAGAATTTAAGACACTCTTAAATCTATTTTCACTTTGCGCAAAGATTTTCGAATCGTTTTTCAAGAAGTGGCCATATTGGGATATACTCTCCCATTATAAGAAGTGGTGAATCCTCTATTGGTCATATCCTATCATATCATGATGATGAATTCATATTATACCCGAATTCTACAGTATGTGCGACTCACGATTAATAGAGGCAAAGAATAATAATCCACAGTCCAAGATAAACTCATGACCTCAAGTCAAATGACCATTACACTACTGTCACAAATAGATTAATCCAATGTCATTTAAATAATAATGTGTGTGGAATACTCTTAGCGGGTCAATCCGATGCACTTATTCTTAATAAGCATCCACATACAATTATGTGCTAATCTACAAGTGTCATATACTACGATTAGGGATATACACGAATAAAATATAATTATATCATAATTCTTTATGATTTCACATATAATAATTTTATTTGAAAAATGTTATATTACAAAATATACATAAATATAAAAGTGCAATTTATCCCTAAAATAAATTGAGTTTAGGGTATACACTAACAGAATTGCGAGGACAAGAATCCTCTGCACTTAACAACAATTATGGGAAACGTAGATTTTATAAAAGCAATATTTTTACATTTTAATAATAGTAATTTTGTTAGTAATCATTTTTCTACTTGTGATTATATGTGTTTGACTAGTGACTGAGACGGCAGAAACCCTTTACATCTTGCTGCCATGCATGGCAAATTGGAAGTCTTGCAAGTGCTAATTGATAATGAAGCAGTTCATCACATGTGCTTGGCTTGTGATCGAGACGGCAGAAACCCTTTACATCTTGCTGCTATGCATGGTAAATCGGAAGTCTTGCATCTGCTAATTGGTGTCAATTTTCCGGCAGCTCTGCAGAAGACAGACGGCGGAGGGACCATTTTGCATTTGTGTGTCAAGTTTAATCAGTTGGAGGCCTTGAAATTGATAATCGACATAATAAAAGATCGTGCATTTGTGAATGCCAAGAATGAAGATGGGATGACAATATTGCACCTCGCCATATACCATGGCAATAACGCGGTACAACTTTCTTTTAATTTCATTCTCTTTTTTTTTCTATATATATTTCCCTTTTCTACAGTGGATTTCTTTGGTTATCGAAAATCATAAATAGATAAAAAACGTATTATTCTTAAGGGAAACATTTTTCTTTCTCTAATTTGCTTATGTTGTTGTTCAATTTCCTGATTTATGCTGTTTAAAAGTTGTAAATTTAGTAAAGATATTATTTTTAAATGTTTTACAAACCTTTTTGATAATTTTCTTAGTTCAACTTTGATAATTTCTTAGTCTCTCCGTTCTTGAAACTTTGTCACCCTTCACGGAATTCACTGAAACTTATTAATTTTCGAAGTTCTATACTTTCCTTATTTTTTAACGTTTATAAAATTTTAAATTTTATATCCTAGTTTTCTATATTTAACTTTAACGTCAGTTAATCATATTTTCAAAAAGTTAAATAAATCACTATTAACTATTATTACAGAATAAGTGGCTAGCTTAGTTGGCTAAAAACTGACAAGAGTGACAAAATTTCTGATTGACCTAAAACATTCTCACAAAAAAAAAAAAAAAAAAAAAACTATGTACTACAAAAGGTGAAAACATCCACACGGACCCTTGATGTCGTTATAAATTGAATATTGAAAACAATGTATCTATACAAATAAGATGTATATATATATATAGATATATATATATTAATATGTCATTAATTTTGAAAAAAAAATCAAATACGACTAAGTAACACTAATTTTAGAAAGAAAAAAAAAATCAAATACGACTAAGTAACTAAACTTAGGAATTGGAGCTTTTATTTGATTTTTTTTACGTGAATTGGTTTTGATAAATAATCATAAATTTATAATTTTATAAATTATTTTTTTATTAAAAAATGCAGGCCATCATGTATATTGTTGAAAATAGTAAAGTAAGAGTGAATATCAGGGACGCAAATAAGAAAACCGGGGTCAAGACGATATCGATCCCCAAGTTAAATCTTCTCTTGTAGACGTTTTTTCTTTTGAATTCCAGGAGTGGATAGAAAATAGAAGAAATGCAATAACGGTCGTAGCTTCACTTATTGCGACAATGGCATTTCAAGCAGGGATAAACTCTCCAAAAGGTGTGTGGCAAGATGACTTAGTCGGTGGACCTAAAACCCACAAGGCAGGAGAAGCCGTCATGGCACAAACTCATCCAAAACATTATCGACTTCTGATTGCCGCGAATACTATTGCATTTGTTCCATCTTTAAGCACAATTATTTTGCTAATGCATCGGTGGCGCTTCTCCAGCAGATACTTGATGCCTCTTTTGGCTTTTGCTATGTGGGTGGCAGTGACAATAATAGCTACTATAACTTATGCTGCGTCACTTGTTTAAGTTGCACCAAAAGACGCAAGAAGGCAATTGAGGGATGCAAGTGTGATTCAACTCATTGTAATTACGGTGTGGATTGGTTGGATGGTAACCTATGACTTCATAATCCCACTAGTGAGAAAGACACAGATTATAGGTCAGTTTGGTTGGACATAAAATGTTTACTGTAGGAAAATATTTTCCAACCAAGTCGTTTTCATGGGAAATAATTTTCTGTTTATAATTTCTAGGTATTTGGTTAGTCCCATCGTAGTGAAAATAATGACCACTACGTGCATGTAATAGGCGAGGTGTAAACCTCGAATTTAGTACTTCGGTAGGGCGAGCAGCCCTTAAACCAAAAAAAGGCTTGGAAGTTATTGGTCTAGTAAAAATAGTTTCCAAATTCATTTTTTAGTGTTTGTTCAAATGTTACAAATTTTTTTTAGCTTAAAAATATTATCTCAATTTACACTCAAATTTACTTTATATCAACTAAAGTCACATATTTTCAATCAAAATTGTGTCATATTCTTTCTAACAACTTAATTCAACATTATTCTAAACTATTTCAATCCCTTTATACTCAACAAATACTAGATCATCATAACAAATATAAAACGTCAAAAAATAAGTATAAAAAAATTATATTTGGTAAATTACAAAAAGGACAGAACCCAATTATTCAATACTCACCGGTCATAACTATGAAAAGCCCACTTACTAAAAGACCATTACCTGTGATCTATTTTTTTTTTAGGGTGGGGGATCTCAAGACATACATAACAACACCATTTTGCCAAACACATTAATACGTATGCATGCCAAAGATAAGTGCCAAAGAAAGTCTGCGATTCTAAATACAATACCATTATGTCTGCCTTCGTTTCTAAATACAAAAGTATAACTAACTACAAATTACTAAGTCTGCTTTTGTTTCTTGAAATCCCCCAGAAAACTCAAACGAAGCGTATCATTTTTCAAAATAAATGATTTAGCAAGCATCTCAATTTGGACCAAATGATCAAAAAGATTTAGGCGAGAAACTCTTCATCTCATTTAGATGTCAATCATCTTATGAATGTACTTGTCATGAATTGGATTTTTTCTGCATAAAAAAGGACATGATTTAACCATTAATGTCTGAATTTGATAAATATGCAGACATGTGAAAGTTGCTTAAAATGCATACACCAAATATGCAGTAGTCAACAGAAATAGAGGTGGGAACAGGGAGAAACAGAGGACCTTTTGGTGCAGAAGATAAAAGCATGATTAGATGGTATATCACTAACATCCATCATTATTAGACCCATTGATAGAAAAATCGTCTTGCAACACATTTAAAACTATGCAAGTTCAGTCCTGGATTTTCAATGCGATAGTATCTTGAATAAACCCATGGTAAGGCACATATTGTACCTATAGCTATGAAAACAAGTCCAGTATATGATACAGATGCAAGTTCTTCCCTTCTGAATCAGATAAATTCATATCTAAAAAGTTTGAGGAAAAAATTTTTCTTTCTTTCATTTGCTTATGTTGTTCTTCAATTTCCTAATTTTGGCTGTTCAAAATTTGTAAATTGACTAAAGATTTATTTTTAAATATTTAGCAAACCCTTTCGATAATTAATGAATTCTAAAAGCACTAATTCTAACTGCCTTATTTAAACATTGATAATTTCTTAGTCTCTGTTCTTGAAACTTTGCCACCCTATACGAAATTCACTAAAACTTTGTTAATTTTTTGAAACTCTATACTTTTTTATTTTTTAAAGTTTATTAAAATTTTCAAATTTTATATCCTAGTCTTCGATATTTAACTTTCATGTCAGTCAATTACGCTAGCTCTCGGGGTACACTCAATGCGTATGCAAAGACAAAATTTTATAGAATTTGGGCTATTTCATGAAATGAAAAATTGTTACGTTATGGGATCAACATAATTAAAATAGTATTTATTGATTTTGAGTACGTCGTTGAAATTGTTTCTAATCATTTATTGGGACAATACTTGATACGTGCACAATAAGAAAGATAAGAATAAAAAAATATTAGGTATTATCATTTTTTAAGAGCCAAAAATTTTAATTCATCATGTTTATCTGAAAACTAAATTAAGCAAAAAAAAAACCTTGTAATCACTTGTGACATTAGATTGCATCATGTAAATTTCAAAATAGAGTTGCAAAATAATTATATAGATGGAGTAGTCAATATAATATTTGTTAAATAAATTAAGAAATCGAAATAAATGTAGCAAATGTGACTATTACTTTAACATGCATATGAGTAAAGGGTTTAAATAAACTATGATAATATAACTTTGCACTCGCCGAAAAATTTTAAAACTTCCTAATGTAAAGATGTCTTCTATTGCCAAGGTTAATTTTCAGTATTTAATGGTTATAATTGGGTTTCTACCGGTTTATAGAGTTACACAATTGGGTGATGTAATGGAATATGTTTTGTGCCCCTATTTACAAATGATTTAAAAAAAAAAAAACTTTTTTGGTAGTTTGGGTTGAAGTAGTTTTTAAACTACTATCTGCAATTTGAAGGAAGTAAACTTGAGGTTGTAGGCAAAAAAAAAAGTAAATTTGAGTGTATTTCCACTATCCCATTTTTCAAGCAAAACAAGGGTAACAACACTCCTATCTTATCGTAAATCAGACACAATACTCTCTCTCATACAATCTTAATTTGCTCATGAATTGAAGTAAATATAGTTATTTTCCATCCCATGCACATACAAAAATACTAAGAAAATAATATACTTTAGTAATAGCAAGACAAGAAAAATACTAAAAATTTGACATAACATGTCAGCAAGTTGGGTTTAGACTTTATATATGGTAAGAAGTAAATAAAAAATAATGGATAACGTAAAAAGTTGGGAGAAGTGGCAGGGAAGTTACGATAATATAAGTAATTATGTAGCAATTTACTAAGAGCGTATTAGAAATAATACTCCTTCCATCCCAATATATTTGTCACTTTATACATTTATACAAAGTTTTAGGTAATTTTAATATTTCTATAAATACGCTTATTGGGTTTGCATTGACTTCACATTAAATGACAAATATTTGAGAGGATAGAGGAGAGAGAAGAGATGAGGGAGTGATGATGAATTAGTTATTAGGTCCACTAGTTGTTAGGATTGAAAATATTTTGAATTTTTGTAAGGATAAATTTGGAATTTAAGCAATGTAAACCATTCATTTTAGATAAGGTGACATTTTTATTGGGACATCTCAATACAAGAAATGTGACAAATAAATAAGACAGAGGAAATATTATATTTGACATATCTTGATTTAAGTTCTCATGCTTTATTAATAGTAAGATAATATTTAGAATATTATTTAGAATAATTATTATAAAGTATTGAGGCACAATCAATGATTATGGTAATAAGGAGGAGATATGAATTAAAAGTGAAAAATAAAACAAAGTAGGTGGTTAAAAAGATGAAGGAGAGAAAGAGGGTGAAGTGATTGGTTATTTAAATGAATTTACAGAAGTATTTTTGAAAGTATATTAATTTTGACATTACACCAAACCTAAGCCATTATATATACTTAAATTTTCAAAAAGTTAAATAAATCACTATATATCTATCTATATTTAAAGCAAGAT
The DNA here is from genome assembly GCA_025175665.1 of Cinchona pubescens. Lineage (NCBI taxonomy): Eukaryota > Viridiplantae > Streptophyta > Magnoliopsida > Gentianales > Rubiaceae > Cinchona > Cinchona pubescens. The sequence continues at coordinate 426,069 of JANKKI010000031.1, read as the reverse complement.
AGTTGATTTGGTGTGATGTCATTTGTGCCATATTTAAATTTATCCTTACAATGATTTTCGTTAGTATCATTCATATATACCCATTAACTACCTCTTTTTTCTATTTCGTTTTTAAATCTTTTATAAAAATATTGTTTAAAATTGCACATTATTGGATTGTATCTCATCCACTAGTTAATTATCACATTATTACAAAAAAAAAAGTAGCTTGGTTGGCTAACAATTGACAAAAGTAACAGTTAATTAATAACTGACAAAGGAGCATTTGGCTTGAAAATTCCAAGATTTTATGGTGATGATTCTATGTGTAAATTTTCAATTACTAATTTATGGTTTCAAAGACTTATAAATTAACTGTTAAATATCGATAATCAAAATTTCTTATTGACCTAAAACATTCTTTAAAAAAAAAAAACAAAACAAAACAAAATATGTGTACTTCAAAAGGTCCAAAAAACATCCAAAGGGACCCTTGATGTAGTTATAAATCGAATATTGAAAGCAATGCATCTATATTTAGCGACAAAGTAAAAAAGTCACTAATACGTCACAAAATTTAAAAAAAAAATCTGAATAAGCGACAAAATTAAAGGGTTAGAAGTTTAATATGATTTTTTTACATGAATTAACATTAATGAATTTGTAATTTTATAAATTATTTTTTATTAAAAAATATAGGCCATCATATACATGGCTATAAGCAACATAGTGAAGTAGGTGAACAGAAATGGGAAACCAGCTTAGACCTTTTGTTGGGTCAAGACAACGTCGATCCCAAGTTATATTTTTTTTTGAAAAGCATGGAGCCTTATGAGGCATGGACCTTGGTCCTACTGATACTGGACATTTTTATGTGGCTTTTGTCCCACATTAATTAATTTTAAGGAGAGTTATGTAGCCTTGGTCTTATAAATAGAGACCTTAGGCTTTGGACTTTATGTATCAAGCACTAAACATAAGAGAGTTTAGTGGGCTATAAGGCCTTGTTGGTCATTAAGCCTTTTGTCTTTATTTTGGCTTTCCTTGTGTTTTTGTAGTAGTGCTTTTGTGGGCTTAGGAGCATTCTCCTAAAGCTTTTGTATTCTTCTCATATAGTAAAATTTGCTCGCTTTCGCCCGTGGACGTAGGTCTTTCGACCGAACCACGTAAATCTGGTGTCTCTCTTTTATTTTCTCTATTATTATTGGTTATCGTTTGTTTCGAATTATGATATCTCGAACTTTTGTCAATTTCTTGGGACACTTCCTAACAAACTAGTATTAGAGCTTCCATGAAAGTTTTGAGACATTGTGACGATAACAAAGACCCATGTAGAGAAATTCGACTGGAGTGTCAACTACGGGATGTGGTAACTCAAGATGGAGGCTAATCTGATCCAAGATGGTGTATATATAGCGCTTCATGGAGTGGAGAAAAAGTTAGAGAAGATGTCTGTGGGGGGATTTTGAGGACCTTGATAAAAAGGCCAGATCATGTGTTATTCTAAATCTCTCTGATGAGGTTTTAAGGGAGGTCGCTACTGAGATGATAGCCAAAGGTATATGGGATAAATTGAAAACTTTGTATTTGAAGAAGACAATTGAGAATCGGCTCTGTTTAAAGCAAACCCTTTACATGTTTCGGATGACTGAAGGTACATCTATACTCTGATATCTTGATAAATTTGATTCCATTGTTATGGATTTGGGAAACATAGATGTGAAAATTGATGATGAGGATCAAGTTGACCCTTTTGTTGTTATGTTCCCTTCTCCTATCATTTAAACATTTTTGTGATACTATGATTCATGGTAAAGAAACAATCTCGTATCGTGAAATTAAATCTTCTTTAAAATCTAAAGAGCAAATTGATAGGGATATAATTGGGGAAATTGGTGGAAATCAAGTTGAAGGCTTAGCTGCCAGGGATAGATCTGAAAGGAGAGATTTGTCAGTAGTAAATCAAAATCTAGATCTAAATCCAGACATAAAAATATGGTATGCAATTATTGTCGTAAAAAGGGGCACACTAAATCCGAATGCTTCTGGATGAAAAATAAAGATAAGCATACGGAGAAATCTAACTAAAAAAATATTGATACTGTCTGGGCTAGCGTTGCAGCTGATGAGAGTGATGGAAATATTTTCTTTGTCACTGATGATAGAACAAGGTCTAAAGATGAGTAAACTTTAGATTCGGGGTGCTCTTATCACATGTGCCCTAATAGGAATTTATTTTCCACTTATGAACATCTGTGCCTTGTAATAGTGGAATTGTTTTGATGGGCAATAATGCCGTTTGTGTTATTGTTGGTATGGGTACAGTCCGAATTAAAATATATGATGGTATTGTGGGGACACTTACTAATGTTAGACATGTTCCTGATTTGAAAAAGAATCTCATCTCTTTAGGCACCTTAGAATCTCTTGGGTGCAAATATGGAGTTGAAGGTGGAGTCATGAAAGTCTGTAAGGGTGCTCTTGTTATTATGAAAACTTGCAGGTCTGGTACTTTGTATATTTTGCAGGGTTCTACTGTCACAGGTTTCGTAGCAGTCTCTTCATCATCTTTGTCTGATTCTGACATCACCAAATTATGGCATATGCGTTTGGGGCACATGTGCGAGAAAAGCTTGACTATGTTGAGCAAAAGAGGACTTCTTTGTGGGTAGAGTACCGGGGCGATGGATTTTTGTGAACATTGTGTCTTTGAGAAGTAGAAAAGAGTCAGCTTCACTTCACCAGCAATCCACAGGACAATACAAGTACTATAAATTATATCCATTCTGATCTTTGGAGGCCAGGTCGTGTCTCATCTACGGGTGGTGCCAGATATATGTTAACTTTCATTGATGATTATTCAAGGAAAGTCTAGGTTTACTTTTTGAAATATAAAAATGATGTTTACCTAACTTTCAAAGAATGGAAAGTTTTGATTGAGAAATAGACAGGTAAATATATCAAATGGCTTTGAACAGATAATGGCACGAAATTTTTATGAAGGTGAATTCGTTGAATTTTGTAAAAATGAAGGAATTGTTCGTCACCATACACTTAGAATGACGCCTCAGAAAAATGGTGTAGCCGAACGTATGAATAGAACTATTTTGGAAAGAATCCGTTGTATGATCTCTAATGCAGGGTTGACAAAGGACTTTTGGACAGAGGCGATCTATACAGCTTGTCATATTATCAACCGAGCTCCTTCTACAACTATTGATTTCAAAACTCCTGAAGAAATTTGGTCAGGTACTCCTGCTAATTACATTCTGTCTTCTGATTTAAAAGTTTTTGAGTGTCCAGCATATATGCACGTGAATGATGAAAAATTAGAGTTTAGAGCTAAAAAGTGTATTTTCATCGGTTATGCTTTTGGGGTGAAAGGCCACAGATTATGGTGTCTTGATCCCAATTCTCCAAAATTTATAATTAATAGAGATGTTATATTTAATAAACTTTCTATGTTATCTTCGAAAAAGAATTCTTCTAGTTCTTGTGATTCATATACAGATGATAATACGCAGAAGCAGGTGGAGCTAGAGTTTGGTAGTTCTAATCCTTCTCAATTAACCTCTTCCAGTCAAAAAAATTTAGTAGATGAATCAGAGTCTATTGAAGAAGAACCAGATGAGGAGGAGCATTCTATTGCCAAAGATAGACCAAGAAACGAGATTCGACCATCGCAGCAATATGCAAATTTAGTTGCATATGCTTCGTTAGTTGCTGAAGAAACGGATGGAGTTGGTGAGCCTTCCACCTATTTTGAAGCAGTTTCTTGTGATAACTAACTTGTGTATTCAGCCAAGTGGTTGGTCGCTATAAATGAAGAAATTGAGTCTCTCCATAAAAATAAAACTTGGGTTCTTGTGAAGCCGCCTTTGGGTAAGAAAATTGTTGATTGCAAATGGATCTTTAAGAAGAAGGAAGGACATCCAGAGGTTGAAGATACAAGCTATAAAGCACAATTGGTTGCAAAAGGTTATAGTCAGGTACAAGGTATTGATTTCGATGATGTGTTTTCACCTGTTGTTAAACATAGCTCTATTCGTATTTTGCTTGCCTTTGTTGTCATGTTTGATTTAGAATTGGAGCAACTTGATGTCCAGACAGCTTTTCTATATGGTAAACTTGAAGAACAAATTTATATGAGGCAACCTCAAGGATTTGAAGTTGAAAGAAAAGAAGACCATGTTTGGTTGTTAAAGAATTCTTGTACTGATTGAAGCAGTCTCCAAGACAGTGGTATAAGATGTTTGATTCCTTTATGTTGTGTCATGGTTATTCAAGGAGCATGTATAGACAGTTGTGTCTATTTTCAGAAATTAAATGGTGATTCTTTTCTTTATTTGTTACTTTATGTTGATGACATGTTCATTGCTGCCAAGAGTTTTGTAGAAATTCACACTTTGAAGGCACAGTTGAGTAGTGAATTTGAGATAAAAGATTTGGGAGTAGCTAAGAAGATTCTTGGCATGGAAATCAAGAGAGATCGAGAAGTTATGAAATTGTTCCCAACCCAAAAGCATTACCTTGAGAAAATTTTGGAGAAATTTAGCATGAAAAATGCTAAACCAGTGAGTACTCTTCTTGCAAGTCATTTTCGACTTTCAACTGCCCAGTCACCACAATCAGGTGAGGAAGAAGGTTTTATGGCACGGGTTCCATATTCTAATGCAGTCGACAGTATCATGTATGCAATGATTGTACACGTCCAGACATTTAACAAACAGTTAGTGTGGTTAGTAGGTATATATCTTGTCCTGAAAAAGAGTATTGGCAGGCTGTGAAATGAATTCTCAGATACTTACCGAAAGGTACTTCAAACACTTGTTTGGAATTTGGAAAAAATAGTGACACTTGGATTGGTTTTGTGAATTCTGATTACGCCGGGGATCTTGACAAAAGAAGATCATTTACTGGTTATGTATTTTACGTTGGCAATTGTTCAGTAAGTTAGAAAACTACTTTACAATCTATTGTGGCATTGTCTACTACGGAAGCAGAATATATGGTCATGACCGAGGCAATCAAAGAAGCCTTGTGGTTGAGAGGTTTGTTTGGTGAGTTGAGTCTGCATCATGGTGTTACTACAGTTTATTGCGATAGTGAAAGTGCAGTTCACTTGACTAAAGATCAAATGTATCATGAGAGGACTAAGCACATTGATGTGAAGTTTTATTTCATTTGGGATACTATTGCTGAGGGGAAAGTTTTTGTTCAAAAGATCAGTACCAAAGATAATCTGCGGACTTGTTTACAAAACCTCTTCCAGTTTACAAGTTCAAGCAATGCTTGGACTTAGTTGGCATTCGTTGTTGTGTTGATTAAGTCCATTGAGATTTTTGTGGGGAAGGTGGAGCAAGTTTACTATTTTACTATTTTGTGGATGTGGGCACACGCCAATGTGGAGATTTGTTATGTGACTTTTGTCCCACACTGATTAATTTTAAAGAAAGTTATGTAACCTTAGTCTTATAAATAGAGACCTTAGGTTTTGAGTTTATGTATCAAGCACTAAACATAAGAGAGTTTAGTGGGCTATAAGGTCTTGTTGGTCATTAAACCTTTTGTCTTTATTTTGGCTTTCCTTGTGTTTTTGTGCTAGTGCTTTTGTGGGTTTAGGAGCATTCTCTTAAAATTTTTGTATTCTTCTCATATAGAAAAATTTGCTCCCCTTCGCCCGTGGTCGTTTGTTTTGAATTGATTTCGAACTTTTGTTAATTTCTTAGGATACTTCCTAACAGACATAGCTTTACTTATTGTGACAATAGCATTCCTAACAGACATAGATTTACTTATTGTGACAATAGCATTTCAAGCAGTACCACTTGGTCGACGGACCTACTCCCCACACGACAGGAAAAGCCGTGATTGCATATACTCCTCCAAACTATTTTAAAGTTTGTGACTGTCACGAATGTTATCGCATTTGTTTCATCTGTGGTCACAATTATTACTTTGCTTCATTCAGTGTTAGTTCCATGCTCGGCCACTTGAAAACCCGCAAATTACCATCCTGTATTGCACCGTTAGATACTAGAAGGGGAAAATGGAAAATTTTTATATGAGTTAATATCATAAATCTTTTAATTCATATTAAATTATATTATTTAATATATGAAATAAAAAATTTATAATATCAAATCTATACAAAAAAAATTTCAAAAAAAAAAAAAGAATAGTCTGTTACTGCACAAAGAGTACAGTCCTTTCGCAAATTCACAAATCAATTGAAACATCCTTGATGTAAGAGAAGACAGAGAAAATTTTTGTATGGACCAAAATGTATAATGGGATCGTATACCTTATGATTCATGTTATTTCACTAATATCCAATAACTTGTTAATTTTTTAAAAGAAGTTAGTGAAATTATATGGACTATAAAATATACAATCTCACCGTACATTTTGATCTATACAAAAATTTTTCAAGATAGTGCTGAATCTTGCCAACTGCCGCAAGCGACAAACACTTCTGACGGGATCGGGGTCCTGGTTATTTATGTTTTAAGTGATAGATAAAGATTAAAAAAATATTCTATCATATATTTGATTTTAAATTCTAAATCTCATAATTAAAATTAAATTTTATAAAATCATATTTACATTGATGTAATAAATTTTATAATATTTAATCTAAATTATGAGATATATAAATTATGTTAAAAAATAAATTATTTCCCAAGATTGAAATGCGGATCTGCAATGGCAGTAAAATCAGCAGTTGACCCATAGATGCCAAGTGCATCATTTGCTAAGGATTTTGCTTCTGTTGACCACTTTCTAATTCCCAACCCAAAATGAAGCACGAAGAACTTAAAACATTGAAATAACTCTATCCTATGGAATAATATTTGATTTTCATGGACATTCTCAACAGAGACCATCCTCCTTCATCAAAGGAGATGATATTCTTGCAGGCCATTGCCCATTGGATTCATTAATTAGCATGCATCTTCTTCCGATGAATTCTACTAAATTACCTTGTATTTAAAATTTTTATTTTTTGACATTTCACTCTAAATTTTTATTTCTCATTAACCCACTTATTGCTTGTTACTATATCTATATGTTCTTGAACTAAATTAACACAAGTTGTTATTATCTGGATAGAAAGTTTGTGATCCTGGAAACGATGTAGATGCTATCATTCAAAGCAATTGTGACACATCCCATAATTTCATTACTAAGAAGTACAGCCAAAGGCTTAGTTAAATTGGTAGCTTAATTAGGAGTCTGGTAGCATTAATTATTTGGAATCTTATCACTTTACTACTTTGGTTGGCAAAGAATTGGATCGTGGACTAAGAAAGTTACAAGGTTCCAAGTAGTTTATAAAATTCTGTTTGTTGGGTTCCTAAATTCTTGTAAACAATTTTTTTTTTTTTTTTTTTTTTTTAAAAGTTATTGTGTCCCCTAAAGGAAAAAAAAAGTAAAATGTGAACATGGTAAATTAATGGCTTTTTTTTGGGAAATTCTTATATAGACTGAATGTATGGCAGGTATCATAAATTTTTTAGTCTATGTGTATCTACCCTCATGGAGAGTTTGGTTTAAGGGAGGCATTGATGGCATAATTAAACCAAACTCCTTATCAATTAGGAAATATGTTATTGTTAGGTTTTGGTAATTTAGTTATTTAAGTAATTTAGTTTCCTAATACAATTATGTTTAGAGTTGTTATTTCCTATTCTAACTAGGTTTTTAGATTTCTTGGTAGTTAAATTTGTTACCTATAAATAGAGGGTTTATTTAGTTTATTCAATTACGAAGAGTTGAGTTGAGAGAGTCTAGAATAGAAATATTCTTGCCTAATGATAAGGCTATTATGCCGTGTATTTATGCGCGCAGTCTCAATATGAGAGTCCAATGTGCGTTATTTTGTAATTCCTCCTCTTCTCCCACATATTTTTTATGTGTTGAATAAATTTATATTCTGTTACGTATTTTTATGTTAACAAATGAGCATCAATGATGCATTTAGAACCCCCATCTCCACCTTCCAACAATCACCAGGCATCCTACCAGTGTTTCTTTTCTCCCACTCCCACTCCCCCTTCACCCCCTTGATCTCCCTTCCACAATGCCCCATCCCGCCATCCCTCTCCCCTTCTCTACTCCTAAGTTCCCGATCTCGTTCCCCAAAAATCACAGGGATTTTGCTTGAGGTTGCTTCCATGGTAATGGAGTTACATTTGTAGTGGTGGCGGTGGCAGCAACAGTAGTGGAAGTGGTGGCACAATCTGATTGAGGGCGGCTGTTATGTGGTGGAGGAGAGGGGAAGTATTGGATTTTTTTTTTGTTAAATTTACAACTTGACCCTTTTTTAGTTTTTTATTTTGGCTCTAAAACTTTATGACTCATACATTTTTATTTTTAATTTGACCCTAAAATTTTCATACACTTGAATTAGTTAGAGGTATATATGACATTTCATAAGTCGGGGTTAATTTTAACGGTTTCCATCCATTTTGTAAAAAAAATTAAATGACAAGGGGGTCAAATATACATTTAATACTAGAAAGGGGTAAAGTGGATTAAGGAACCCACAAGGGGGGTTATTTACATTTTATCCTATATTTTAATAGTTGAAATTGATGTGAGAAAATATGAATAAAAAACTCCATAATACCAATCATATCTTCTATCTAGCTAAAAATTTCCCGCTTTTCTCAATGAATTCTTCAAACAAGAACAACAAGGTTCAAGACTAGTAATATTTAAATGATTCACTAACGAGATAAGTAATTAGTAACAACGGCCAACAACAAACTGCAAAGACAATCCAAAGTAGTTTGTTTTAAGATTCCAAAATTTATTTCCTACCTATTTTTTACTTGGAACCTGAGCTACATTGCACAACCAAGTGGCGTTGAAATGTAAATTTAAAAAATATAACTGTATTTGAACTTGTTATTATTTATAATATTTTTTAGAATAATTACTGTATATAACAACTTTTTAAATGTAATGTATGTAAAATAACTCAAAAAATAATTAGTTAAAAAATGTGTTACAAATTTATTATAAAATATTATTTTGGAATAATGAATAGACTGTTAATGTTCATATCGAGTTAAAACTAGTTCAATCGATTGGAGTGTTAACTGCATATTCTAAAGAAAATGAATTTTGAAATCATCCGTCAAATCAAGCCATATAATTGCAACCCCATCTGAACCGTTAGCAAAATTGTACAACACGCTACTGTGAAAAAGGTCACAGCAGCATTCCCGAATCCATAAATGAATTGTAGTAGTACTAAGATTAATTGTCACTAAATAACTGAAGTGATACACAGAAAAGATTAATTCGGACTCTTATATTAGGATATTGAAAAGATTCATTATATGTCATGAAGGCACTACAGGAAAAGTCTATGAGATATTAGTAACGAAAAGTGCAGTGACAAAATAAAATCTCATCACTAAAAGATGTTATTAGTGACGACATAAAATCTTGTCACTAAAGAATGTTATTAGTGGCGACTTTTGATTTTGACACTGTAAAACGAATTAGCCCTTTTAGAGATGAAATATGAAAAGTTGTCACTAAATCATCACTACGTCGTCACTTAAGAATTTAGTGATGATAATTTGCCGTCACTAATATTTTTAGTGTTAATGACGATGTTTTGTCGTCACTAATATTTTAGGATTTAGTGATGAAAGTATTCTAGGATTTAATGACGATTATCCTTCGTCACGGATATTTTTAAATTAGTTACCAGTGTTGGTCGTCAATATTGACTTTACATATATAAGGTAAATGTTTGAATATTTTTTTATGCGGGTTTAGCTAGATTGTGTTGAAAAAATTAGCTAGTTTGTGTAATTATTCTTTTAGATATTAATTTTAGATTACATGAATGAAAGAATTTATTGATATGTTATTTTAAATGAAAATAATAAAATAAATATTGAGTTAAAGAAAAATTAAAAAAATTTATTGTTTATCATATATTTTTTAAGTTACATAGTTGTAAAGATTTATAAACATTATTAACATAAATTCTAATCCAATATTTGTAACTGAAGGAACAAAAAAAATTTGCCTTTCCCCTAATATGATGTCCCATTAAATAAAATAAAGATTAAAAAAAATTAAAGATTAAATAAATTAATTAATATTTTGCAATAATCAGTATAATTTCCCAATAATGTGAAAAAAATAATTAGGCTACCTTATTGGATGCTTACCTAACAAGGAAATTAATTCTAATTCCAAAGCTCAATTATATATATAAAAAAAAAGGCCCAAACAATTTGTTGCCACGTAATACCCCAATGTAATAGCCCATGCATATATGAGACAAATAATCAATTTACATGGCTTATCGGACTGTCAATTCGGATTTGTGAGTAGGGCTTTGCAAAACCCAACTCGGCTGTGTAACAAATTTATTTGATTTTCGGGCATTAATTGAGTCAACCCAAATTCATAAATGTGAAACTCATATTCGACTCACAAAATTATTCAGATTTTAATCTTTACTTGGGCTGACCTAAACTCATTATCCAACAAAAAATTTTAAAGTTTATTTGTTAAAATTTTGTTTTTTTTTATTTTTTTACACCCGATCAATATAATATGGAATAATATGTACTACTTATATCAATAAACAACTATTAACTCTATCATTGAGCCACAACATTTGAATTAATAGAATACTAGAATCGTTAACCATTATCCACATAAAATTTAGTACTATTTAATTTATGATGAAATCAGTATTATATATATACGTTTGTGTGTGTGTCTGTGTGTGTATATATATATATATTCGAGTTGAGTTTTAATAGGGCCGAGCCTAATAAAGTCCAAATTCAACTCACAATTTAATCAGACCTAATATTTAGGTCCAAACTTTGATCAACTCACTTTAATGTTAGGTTTGGCTTAGACCTTTATTTATCGCGTGATTAAATACTAATTAACTAATTATCTAATCAATGAACACTAAGAAAATGAACAATCGCCAAAAAAAAAAAAAAAAATTGAACCGTTAAAAAACTACTTATTTCATTTAAAGTAAAAACGCCCCTTAATTTCGAAAATAAAATAACAATTAACTGTACAATGAATACAATTAATTGCGGAATCAATACTAATTAAATAATTTTCTAATTAATAAACACTAAGAAAATTAATGTCACATAAAAAAAGGAAATGAACTGTTAAAAAAATATTTCTTTTAAAGTAAAAATACCCCTTAATTTCTAAAATGCACATTACTTCAATACTCTAAATATCATAAAATGAGGGGTATTTAGGAAATTTTTAAAAAATAATAATTAAGTGAAATGAACACCAATAAAATTATTCTCTAATTAATGAATACTAATTCCTGACTATATCTAGAGAATGAGATTATTATTTATAATATTTTGAAATCATAAAATACCCTTTAATTTGCAGGTTTTTCAAGCATCTCAAAAAAAAAAAAAAAAAAAGGTTAATTAGGGAACTTTGAAAAGTTAACAATTAAATGGGAAATGAATAGTAATTAAATAATTCTCTAATTAATGAACACTAAGAAAATGAACAGTCAAAGAACTATTTCTTTTAAAACAAAAATGACCTTCCATAATTCTTTAAATTAATGAATATTAACTTCTTCCTTATATTGCAATATTGAAATTGGATATAACCCTACATTACGTAATGACAATGTAGACTAATAGAAACTACCACTGCACATCATAACAACCATAATACTTGACAATGAGGATAATATCCAACAACCACAAAACTATAAAGAACTCATCACTGTTTTCACTAAAAATTACGTCTGTTTTATAAGTAATCCATCATGAGGTTGAGACTAATACATTGTCTATCCAATTCCATAATTTAGAATATATCACAAGTCTCAATGGCGAAGAAAGAAGAGCGAACATGTATATAATGTTCCTTTTACATATTGTAATATTTTAATTACTTTATTTTAATTTACAAATTCATTACCAATTCTTAAAACTAAATTTATCTTTTCCTATATTTCAAATAAGTTAGTTAACCTCATTATCAACATCAAGAAATTTTGTTTTAGGAATTATTCTTTGACTTCTAATATAATTCTATAAATTTGGCCCAACTTCTATAACTATTACAATTAGACGTATATTTTGCGGAATAGTCAAATATTACTCACATGCAATAATAATAATTTTTGAAAGTTATTACTACCTCCATCATATTTATTTTGTCATAATTTGATTTTTAAGATCAACGCATCAAGTGTTTGTATAAATTTTTATCTGTTTATAATTTTTCATTAATATAAAGTTTGTTAAACACTAAAAGAGAGAAATAAAAATATATGCAATTCAAATAATTTTTAATGTATCCTTATCAATCACATACAGAGCACGTGTACAATTCCTAGTTTGAACAAGGGGCCGTGTTTGCTTAAACTACAACGAAGCCTGCCTTATAATTGGCTAAATAGCTTGGTTAAATTAAAATCCTTAATTATTTTGTTAAGAGAAAACAACCCTATTAGTCTCTTATATTTTATATTTGTATTTTTTTAGTCCTTTACATTTAAAATGATACATTTTAGTCTCTCAGAAATTCAAATGTACCATTTTTTTCCCTAGATATAATTATCAGCATATTTTGGCCTGAAACACTTACATGTGTATCGAATGTTACATTTTTCATAGGAAAAATTGGCAACATACAAATTTTAAATATTAAACAACACTACTTAAAACCTCCATCACCACCACTCCAAAATTTTCACCTACCATCACCACCCCTATTCCCTTCCCTCACAGCTTTTCTTCTACTAACTCTACTCCAACAGCTCCAATCCTCTTCTTTTTGGGACAATTTATTATTTAAGGTTATGTACTATCAATTTTGCACTTGAATATGTTATATTTTATACGCATGTGAGTAATTCAAGTCAAAATATATGCTATGTGACTACCTTTGCTGATTTTAGGCCAATAAGTCTTTTTATCTTTGTCAGCAAAATATTCTCTAAGATCCTTGCTAACAGATAGGGAGTTATATTGCCAAAGATCATATCACAAGAGCAAGGGGGTTTTGTACAAGGGAGAGTAATCTCAGACAATATTTTGCTAACTTAGGTATTGATAGAATTTATTGATAAGAAGGCAAGAGGAGGAAATGTGGTGGTTAAACTGGACATGACAAAGACTTTTGATAAGGTCTTATGGCATTTCCTTTATGAGGTTGTGAGGCACTTTGGCTTTTCTGGAGACTGGATTTCCTTAGTTTCCAACAGTATTCAAAGATGCTAGTATTCTATACTGATTAATGGAGCTCCAACTGGTTTTTTCTCTTCTTCACGGGGAGTGAGACAAGGAGATCCAGTCTCCCCAGCTCTCTTCATCATAGCTGCTGAAGCATTTTCAAGAGGCATTAATCATCAATTTCAGAATGCAAGTATTAGCAAATATCAGCATCATTGGAAGGAATTATGAGATTATTACTCATCTATTTTACGCAGATAATGTAATAGTCTTCCTTAATTGGCAGAAGAAGTCCCTCACATTTCACTATGCCTTCTAATCAATATCAAAAAAGTTTTTCTCCGTTTTGACAGCAATTATTTGGGATAAATATTTTTAATAAGTATTGTAGAAACTATTTTGTATGTGATGTATGTGAGATAAAAAGGTAATGAAAAAACGTGTTAAGAGAACTCATGAAATTTGTTCAATGCTATGTTGTTTTTGTTCAATAACATGGAGGTCAAGATCTTGAAAGCTTCATGCTTCGTAACTTTTATGAAGCCCGAAGCTTGTTGGTTCAGGTCAGTAATTGGTCTTACCTATTCAATTCAGATTTAATCTTTAATATGCTTGTTGAGTAACATCTTGTCAATTATGTGTTATAGGTTACTCTTGCACTGACTGTAGTTGAAGCTGTATTTGAATTTGACCACCGCGATCTGCACTGGTCTTGTTGATAAGACCTCATGCTTTTGATCTAGTCTAGTACCATTCTTGCAATTGCATTACTTCAAACTTTATAAATTCCTTTTGTTTGCTTGCAGGGGAAACATCCTTTTAAGTCGGAAAGGTACTGAAGTACTATCTTTCATTCTTGAGGGAAGAAAAATAAATCTCATAACATCTGGATTGTTGATATCAATAATAGATTTCACCCTTTCAAGGATCAACAAAAGGTTAAGATTGAATCATTCATATTGATAATTGATTCCTACTTTTTCATGCCATGTTGAGAAGTCATTGTGGTAAATTGCAGTATTTTGTCCTTAGGTAAAGATATACTTTTTCTCGACCTTTCATCAGACCTTGAACTTTTTGATGGTCCAAATGGAGATAAGCAAGTAAGCTAGGGAAGTTTGTATGCATCTTATTAGTAATTTGTTTAAAAAAATTTCTCAATTTTCATCTTATATGCAGTTGGAAAATACTTAGGTAGATCTGGACTTTGGCCTCACCTATAGACCTTGTGGTTAGAATTAAATCTTAAACAATCTTGCTTACATCAGTTGATATCATAGATTTTATAAGATTCAATCCGGGTCTACAAATAGGGTCAAAGATCGGATCTACTTAAGTATTTGTCATATGTAGTTTGATACATACCATAAGATGAAAAAGGCAACTGATGAATGCTAGCAAGGAAGGTATGAAAGTTGATCTTTCTGCACCATGGTTCAAAGACTCAGACGAATCAGAACTGAAGTGAAGTCCACCGGTATGAATTTGATGACATGTCGGAGATGCTAGAACTGGCATCGGAGCGCCTAAACTCACCCAATACTCAACGCTTCAGGCAAATGACACGTCAAATTGTTCAAAATCGTCCAAGTTGTGATGAATCTACTTGGTTGTTCTTCAAACCGTAGTTGTAGTTGGTTATCCATACTTCATACTTAGTATAGACTACCCAGATTTGTCGATAAGTATCATCAGCCAACAGCAAAATAGCCGTTTGGCTAGGGATTAGCCCATAACTTAATGGCATGATTTCCAATCTTTGTCTTCTTATTAGGAATTTCACACCAAGTTTTTAGAATCACTCCTGTATATTTCTTTAAAAAAGAAAAAAAGAAAAAAAAAACTCATTAGAAAAAAGACTTAAAAGAGAGAAAGAAATTGGACAATAACATTGGAGAATTTAGGGGAGAAATTGGGAAGAAATTATTAGAGAAAATTGGGTGAATTTAGAGGAGAAATTGGGGCAGAAATTATTGTAAAAAAATTGGGCTTAGATGAGGAGTAATTAGAGAATTCTGTTCGTCACTTGAAGAGGATGAGATTGGAAGAGGATTTGGTAGAAGATAGCTTAAAGAGAAGGGATTGGTGGAGGATTTGGTGGCTATTATCCTAAATTCCTAAAACATATTTGAGAGTTTTAATTTTTAAGGGGTTTAGTTTCTAAAAAGAAGAAAACTTTTACATGTTTTGTTTTCCTTTTTTATTTTGATGACTTTCTAGAGGGTTCTGTATTTTGGCTAATAGCTGTGTATAAATATATATATTTTTTCTTTTTTAATTATAATTACATAACCATCTTTTTCTATTTATCTTGGGATGTGTTTTTTTCCTACTCTAATGTACATTATATTCCGTGTTTTATATTTTGACACCAAGTTAATTAAATCACTCTTTAATTTAAACTTTAAAATGATTAAAAGAAAAATGTAATATATATTTTTTTACATGTTTTGTTTTCCTTTTTTATTTTGATGACTTTCTAGAGGGTTCTGTATTTTGGCTAATGGCTGTGTATTATATATATTTTTTCTTTTTTAATTATAATTACATAACCATCTTTTTCTATTTATCTTGGGATGTGTTTTTTTCCTACTCTAATGTACATTATATTCCGTGTTTTATATTTTGACACCAAGTTAATTAAATCACTCTTTAATTTAAACTTTAAAATGATTAAAAGAAAAATGTAATATATATTTTTAAATATTGCAATTTATATGAAATGTGTATCTAACATTCTTATAATATATTTATGGCATTTTGTACACAAGTAGTGTTATGATTTAACATTCTCCATTCATAATAAACAACTGAAACTAATATCTAGTTATGATTATATTTTACCAATTTAGTTTACAACTAAGTTTTTTATAGTGTTGTATATTTTTTAATTTTTTTTAGAATTTTTTAGGCTTTATATATAACAAAATATGCATATCGCCTGTTACGCAACCAACACACCAAAACCAATATGGAATAACACGTTCTGCAACTATCACCGCGACTGTCACTGCGACCACGACTTTGAACCATGTTCTGTACACTACTTAGAGCTGTGGTATAGCTGCCTTTGTTATCACATGGATTTATTCACACTTTTACAGATACTTGCGTGCGTATGTAGAGTAGTGATACAAGCCGCCAAAGGGCATCTTCATGTTTGACTAAGGTTCGTGAAGAGTCATTGCAAGTGCCAACTGGAACAATTAAAAGGGCACGTGCAAAACCTAAAAAAGTAGTGCCAGGGTTCAGCCATAAGTGGCCCCAAGATTTGGGCTATATGGGGCCTTATTAAGACTAATTAATGAGTCTAAAAACTAAGAACCAAATCATAACTAAACTTGACTTAAACCAACCCAATTTACACAAACTTAAACTGCTATTGGGCTTTATAAAATAATAGAGTAAACACAAACTATTGGACTTCTCCATTATGGATTTGGACTTGAAGAATGTTCCAATCAGATTTACAAGCCCGTTCCACTTCTAGTTTGTTTTGGACGGCTTCCTCGTGAAGAACACCTCGAACCAAACTTTGCATGGCTTGTTGGATTCTCTTTGCACGTGCCCTTTTAATTGGTCCAGTTGGCACTTGCAATGACTCTTCACAAACCTTAGTCAAGCTTGAAGATGCCCTTTGGCGGCTCGTATCAAGCAGGCTCATTGGTCAGATTTAAGAAATTATGTAGTATGAGAAAGTTTTACTGATGAATGTGACACAAGACCACTCACATGGTAAAATCATATTAAAACATCAGTTACTTGATTTTAGATACTTACTCATATTTTTGTTAAATTTTTTGTGAATTTAACGACACACAAATGATATTTGTTACTTTCTATAGAAATACTGTTATTTTCCGACTTAGTATAATTTGATCTCTCAAAGAATTTCATGATTCAGATAAGAGTATATGAGCTTGCTATTTGAAGTTCGACATTTTTTATATTTGAATGATTGTACAGTTTTCCAAAGACGAATGTCTTGTGGCAGCAATACTTGGTTGACATTTTTCTGTTAAAGAAAACATATGTACGTCTATCATTTACATGTTGCTTGACAATTCAATTCCCTCTTATTCCTTTTTTGTTACATAAAAGAAAAATCGCTTCTTCCTCTATTTGATGACTCGAATACATAATCAATAGGTGATAGGAAAATATTTTACCTAAATTGCACTTCATTGTCAAATTTCCTCTTATTCTTTTTCAATTGTGGGAATTGCGGATCAAATGAGATCTTTTGTGTCAACTTTCTCGGTGTCAACTCAAAAGTCGCCAACAAAGAACTGAGATTATGTGGATAACAAATTATAACCACCATTTAATGGTGTTACCCAAAACTTCGCCGTCAAACGTTAAATCTATGAATGGCATCGTTGGCATAAGAAAGTTGGCACTGAGGAATTGATCTGATCACGGGTTGCAGTCTCTTCCCAAACTATAGTTGATCCTAATGATGAACTGGGGTGTTTTTCAACTGCTTGCCTGTTATTGTCATTCTATAGCTGTGGAAGAATTAAAGAAACATGACTAATTCTTAGCTGAAACAATGTGGCAGGATCAAACTTCCAATGATGAGAGAAATTTACGTTCTCTGAAGAAGCGATTAAATAGGTATGGCTCAGCAAGAGATGCAGCTTCACATCCTTTTTTTCAACGACTTATTTGTCAATAGTGAATGCTGAAATTAAACTTGCTAGTTTCCAAAGATATAGAGGTCATGACTAATTATCAGTTTTGCATGCTTTCAACTTTTTTGTATTATTAGTAATTGAACACGTGCTTTGCACGCGCAATGTGATAAGAAAATGTAGTTGTTTGATAGATTATTTTTGCTGGTTACTTAAGTTTTGAGAATTATTGTCATTAGTTAACTATTATTGTCCTTAAATAATTAAAATTCATAGTATCTAACTTGTTAATAATCTAGAAAATATATCAGTTTTAATTAGCCACATATGCTTATTGTAATTAAATTAAAAATGATAAAATCTATAACAAAAAGCATGCTAGAACATCAATATGTTTATCCAATAATTTAAATGATGACAAATAAAGTGAAAAAAAAAATTATTGTATGAAAACTTGTAACAATTGAAAATGATGACAAAATTAAAATCTTATTTATTGCTCCATGACACGTGCAAAATTTTCAAAGAATAAACCAATAGATAACTTAAACACGTAACTGGCTGACTGGTATATAATGAAATATTTGAATTTAACTATCAAAATTTTCTAATATCTAATTATCTTACTGAAGTTACAATTATAAAGGTCACTAATTTTTTTCTTGAGAAAACGGTGTGTTATAATTTTAGATTTGCTAAAAATAAAAAAAATAAAAAAGACATGTAAGGACTCCAAAGAAAATAATAAGAAAGTTTATCATATTTAGAAAAAGTAACATTACACATTTGTAGAATACAAAAAGGGTTTGTTTTCATATCTTTCCATATTCAATCTAAACATTTGGGTGCTCTCATTTTTTTTTACTTGTAAAATAATAAAATTATATGTTAAAAGAAACTTATAAAATACTAAACCATGTTATTAGGATCCAATATATCAAACACCTAAACTAATCTGCACAAACTCCACAAATTAGTTTCATTTATTTTCTTTCATTTTCTTTCCCTTCTTTTTTTTTTTTTCTAGTGGTCAAATGTGCTCACGTTTTCGCCTTCTCTCTGCGGTTTTTTCATTCCATAGAATTCCTCTTTTTTTAAATCTCTGGTTATACAATTTGACAATAATAGATAAAATAATCAACACATCAACATGCAATCCTCGTGAAGCAACTGATTAAGCATTAACAAGCTCATTCCCTCCAATTTTGAGTTGACAAAGCTACAAATTTTGAGGTATATATTTATTGTTAATTAGAAGTTTGATTTGATTATATTGATTTTGTATCAATTTCTTCTTCAATTGTTGAATATTTGTATTGGAGTTTTAACTTAGTGTACATAATTATTTTATTGGTGATTATGTAGATTGGACATCATTACGTTTAAGAGATTATTTTCTTAATAAAATTTTTTATTTTCCTATGGTCGAGAATGAAACTTAAAGTTAAGGTACAAAAAATAAATAGTATTAATAAAAATATGAGAAATTATGTTAGTTGTTATAAAATCATTATATAAAAATTATTAAAATAAATAGAATTACGAAAAAAGTGAAGTAGATATATAAAGAACTAAAATTAACTTATCTTAATAATGGATTTAATATTTATTTGGGTAAAATGCTGTAAATCCCTATATGGTATGGCCTCTAACCCATAACCTTTGTGTAATTTAAAAATCTACCTTAAACTCCCAAGTTTTTTGGACTAAAATGTAAAATAGACGGAATTCATCCAAGTTGACCGTGTTTAGCCTATCCGCACTCCAAGTGCGAGTATTAAATGCAAAAAATCATTTTTCGCTTAAATATCTAACATTTAATGATTAAAATGCCCCTTTTTCCTACATCAAATTATTTAGGTCATCTATCAATTAAAACAATGAATTTATTCAAGAAAAAACACTTGAAGCTTTCAATGATGGCAGATCCGACGAGCTGGTCATTGGCGGCACCATTTCGGTCCCTTACCAGAAAAATTATTCTGGCCTCAGATCAGCATGAAAATTGCACGCCGAACACGGTTTTCTCCGTAGATTATGATTCCAGTGTTGGATTTGTTGAAAAATGCCCAAGAAGGTTAGAACAGCCGCAAGCTTCTCTTTCATCTTCTTCAACAAATCAAGATTTTAAACAATGAATGTTTACATCAATCGTTTTTGGTTATGGGTGGTGGTTTTCGACCTTTCCTTTGGGTTTAATTTTAAGATCAGCCATGGTCATTTTAAGGCCCTCATCAGATCAAATGCTAATAGAGGCTTGACCACATCTAGAGGGTTAGTGAAGAACATCACACCCACTTGAAGATTCAGACTAGATTTTGTTGGCATATTTGTACTTGAGTTTTCTCCAGCCAAAAATGTGTTAACTTGCATTCCCAATCTTTACTTAACAATTCTTGTTGCATTTTTTGTGTCGACATTTTTGGTTAGTTTTTGGCTTTGTTCCCCATTGGGTTTTTTAAGGCCAAAAAATGGCCTTTTTTAAAATATATATTTTGTAATCTACTAAGCCAATAAATGTTGATTTTTAGTGGTGGATCTGGTGAGTTTGGCACTTTTTTTTCCCTGGAGGGGAACGGTTGGGATGGTGGCTACAGGTGGTGGTGATAGAGGAGTGAAAGGTGAAGAGATGCATCGAATAATAGTCAAGGGTAAAAAAATAATTTCATTAAAATCTATTAGTTTGAATCAGATTTTCATCCACAATAAGTCGAAAATACATAGTAGTTTATGGCAGATTTTTAAAATACATAAGGGTTATAGGTCAGAAGGCCATTCACATGGGAATTTACGGTAATTTATCCTATTTATTTCCAAAAAGAACAAAAGAACACATAGGTTAAGATTTGTATCTCACCACTTAATTAACTTTTTTGTGTTCCTACAATTTGTGTAAAAAAAAATCCTTTTGTATTTATACTACATCTAACATCTAATTGTTTTCAAGGTAAAATATTTAGAAAAAATTATAAACTGTGGGTGTTAGGTGCCTGATGAGGCATTCAAACTTTCCAACTTTCCAAATTTTTTAAAGAGTACCAAGAAATATATGTATATGTAATAATCTGTTTAACATAATGTAATTTTAATACAAACCATCATTATATTTGTTAGTGTATAATTTACGGATTAGTGTATAATTTACGGGTTTTTTTTGACGGCCTGAATTACTCACATGCGTATAAAAGTTAAAATATTGGTTCAAGTGCAAAACTGACAATACACAACCTTAAATAATAAATTATCCCAAAAAAAAAGGATTTTACACAGTAGAGTTGGTGGAGGAAAAGTCACGAGATAGGGGAATATGAGTGGTGATAATAGGTGAAAATTTTGGAGTGGTGATAATGAAGGTTTTAGGTAGTGTCACTTAATATTTAAAATTTGTATGTTGCTAATTTTGCCTATGAAAAATACACATGTGAGTAGTTTAGGCCAAAATACGTTGATAATTATATCGAGGGACCAAAATGGTACATTTTAAATTTTAAGGGATTAAAATGCATCATTTTAAATGTAAAGAACTAAAAAAGTACAAATATAAAATGTAAGGAACTAATAGAGTTTCTTTTAGCTTTACAAAATATTTAAATTTTAATTCAACCAAGCTATTTAGCCAACTATAACGCAACTATTTGTATTTAAGCAAACACGACCTCTTGTTCAAACTAGGAATTGTGCACGTGCCCTGCACGTGAAAGAGATTGATAAGGATACATTAAAATTATTTGATTTATATATATTTTTATTTCTCTCTTTTAGTGTTTAAAAACTTTATATTAATGAAAAATTATAAACATATAAAAATTTATACAAACTTGACCTTTGAAAACTTGATGTATTGATCTTAAAAATCAATTTATGACAAAATAAATAATACGAAGGTAGTAATAACTTTCAAATTTATTATTATTGCATTTGAGTATTGTCTTTTCCTCAAAATGTACATATAATTGTAATAGTTATAGAAGTTGGGCTAACTTTATAGAATTATATTAGAAATCAAAGAATAATTCCTGAAATAAAATTTCTTGATGGTGATAATGAAGTTAACTAACTTGATTTGAAATATAGGAAAAGATAAATTTAGTTTTAAGAATTGGAAGTGAATTTGTAAATTAAAAACAAAATAATTAAAATGTTGCAATAAAAGGAATATTATAGACATGTCTGCTCTTCCATCTTCGCCATTGAGACTTGTGATAATATATATTGCAAATCATGAAATTTGATAAACAATGTATTAGTCTCAACCTCATAGTGGATTACTTATAAGACAAACATAAAAGTAATTTTTTTAGTGAAAACAGTGATGAGTATAGTTTTGTGGTGATTGGATATTATCCTCATTCTCAAGTATTATGGTTGTTATGATGTATAGTGGTGGTTTCTATTAGTATAAACTGTCATGCTGTAATGTAGGGATTTGCTTATATCCATTTTCAATATTGCAATATAAGGAAGAAGTTAATATTCATTAATTTAGCGAATGATGGAAGTTCATTTTTGTTTTAAAAGAAATAGTTCTTTGACTGTTCGTTTTCTTAGTGTTCATTAATTAGAGAATTATTTAATTAGTATTCATTTCCCAATTAATTGTTAACTTTTCCAAGTTCCCTAACTAATTTTTTTTTTTTAGATGCTTGAAAAACTAAATTATAGGGTATTTTATGATTTCAAAATGTCAAAAATAATAATCTTATTCTCTATACGTAGTTAGGAATTAGTATTCATTAATTAGAGAATGATTTTATTAGAGTTCATTGTTCAATTAATTATTAATTTTTCAAAATTTCCTAAATACCCCTTATTTTAAAATGTTTGGAGTACTGAACTAATGTGCATTTTAAGAATAAAGGGGCGTTTTTACTTTATAAGAAATAATTTTTTGACAGTTCATTTCCTTTTTAGGTGACTATTCATTTTCTTAGTGTTTATTAATTAGAAAATTATTTATTTAGTATTCATTTCCCAGTTAATTGTATTCGTTGTACAGTTAATTGTTATTTTATTTTAGAAATTTAAGGGCATTTTTAGTTTAAAAGAAATAAGTAAATTTAGGGGCATTTTTACTTTAAAAGAAATAAGCAATTTTTTAATGGTTCATTTTTTTTTTCAAGCGATTGTTCATTTTCTTAGTGTTCATTGATTAGAGAATTATTTAATTAGTATCATTTTATAGTTAATTGTTTAACCACCAAGTTCGGGATGGATTGGTAGAAGTGGTTCATCTACGCCTAGGACACTAGAAGGCCGTCAGGTCACCTATTTTGAGTTATGGACACACAAGGCCAAAACATGTTTGCATTCATTTAATTGCTAATTTGTTTTAGGAATTAAGAATGTTTTTATTTTAAAAGAAATGATTTTTTGACGGTTCATTTTCTTTTTTCGGGTGACTGTTCATTTTCTTTATTTGGGTGACTGTTCATTTTTTAAGTGTTCATTAATTACAGAAGTATTTAATTAGTCTTCATTTTGCAGTGAATTGTATTTATTTTGAAGTTGATTTTTATTTTGTTTTTGGAATTAAGAGGTGCTTTTACTTTAAAAGAAATAATTTTTTGACGGCTTTTTTTAGGTGACTGTTCATTTTCTTAGTGTTCATTAATTAGAGAATTATTTAATTAGTTTTTATTTTGTAGTTAATTGAATTCATTTTGCAGTTAATTGTTACTTTTTTCAAAATTTCTTAAATACCCCTTATTTTATGATGCTTGAAGTATTAAATCAAAAGGCATTTTAGGAATGAAAAATATCAAAAACAATAAGCTAGTTGGTACTATTAAGTGCCGTTTTTACTTTAAAAGAAATGATTTTTTAACAGTTCGTTTTCTTTCTATCTTTTTTTTAGGTGACTGTTCATTTTCTTAGTGTTCATTAATTAGAAAATTATTTAATTACTCTTTATTTTTCAATTAATTGTATTCATTTTGAAGTTAACCATTATTTTGTTTCATAAATTAATAGGCGCTTTTACTTTAAAAGAAATAGTTTTTTAACGGCTCATTTTTTTAAGTGACTATTCATTTTCTTAGTTTTTTTACAACACATTTTTTTATACACATGTAAGGTTGTAGTATTTATTAATTAGAGAATTATTTAATTAGTTTTCATATAAATTAATTAATTAATTTTCTAATTAATTATTCATTAATTAGAGAATTGTTTAATTAGTATTTATTCTACAGTTAATCGTATTCATTTTAAAGTTAATTGTTATTTTGTTTTAGGAATTAGCATAAGTGAGAGTCGTTTTTACTTTTAAAAAAATGATTTTTTGACGGTTCGTTTTCTTTTTTCAAGGTGACTATTCATTTTCTTAGCGTTCATTAATTAGAAAATTATTTAATTAGTCTTCATTAAATAATCCTCTAATTAATGAACCCAAAAAAAATGAACAGTCACCTAAAAAAATAAGCTGTCAAAAATCAACTAACTAAAAATGAAGACTAATTAAATAATCTTCTAATTAATGAATACAGAGAATTATGTGCACAGTCAGAAAAAAATGAGTTGTCAAAAATCAGATTTTTTTAAAAGTAAAAACGGCTCTTAATTCTTAAATCAAAATAACAATTAACTTAAAAATGAATACAATTAACTATAAAAAGAAGACTAATTAAATAATTCTCTAATTAATGAACACTAAAAAAATGAACAATCACCTAAAAAAAAGAAAATGATCTACCAAAAGACTACTTACTTCTTTTAAAGTAAAAACAACCCTTAATTCCTAAAACAAAATAATAATTAATTGCACAATGATGAAATACAATTAACTACAAAATGAATGCTAATTAAATAATTCTCTAATTAATGAACACTAAGAAAATGAACAGTTACCTAAAAAAAGGAAATAAATCGTCAAAAAACTACTCCTTTTAAAGTAAAAATGTCCCTTCATTCTGAAAATGCATATTAGTTTAGTATTCCAAACAATCATTCTCAAATTAATACTAATTCCTTACTACATCTAGAAAATGAATGGTCGAAGAAAAGTATCAACTATCATATTGTTTTTGACATTTTCCATTTCTAAAATGCCTTGTAGTTTAGTATTTCAAGCATTACAAAATAAGAAGTATTTAGGAAATTTTGAAGAAAAAAAAATAGAGTTTAACTAAGAAAATGAATTCAATTAGCTACATATGAAGACTAATGAAATCATTATTTAATTAATGAACATTAAGAAAATGAATAGTTACGCTAAAAAAATAAAGAAAATGAGTCGTCAAAAAACTATTTCGTTTAGGGTGTGTTCATTCGGATTGAAAGTAAGGAATATTTTCAAAAAAATATTTTCCAAAATTTTTTTTAGTGCCAAACACTAGAAAATATTTTTCAATGTAAAATATTTTTTAATTTTCCTTCCTTTGGCTGAAAATAAATTGCGGAATTTTTTAGGGTAGGTTATTTTTCGGATAATTCAAGAGTGACATTAAACCCCAAATAATTACTTTTATAATTTCATTTGGTAAACTTATTTTCGTTTTAAACTCTTTCCCATTCGTTTTTTTCTTAATTAGGGTCCCACACTAATATACTTATCATTATGCATATTTTACTACTGTATTATACTATCATTTAATTTTAAACAAACCACAATTACTTGTAAGGCATTTATTACCATTGTTATAAGTTTTTTTTTTAACTTGTATTCATAAAATTGAACATGAAATAGTTAAAAAAATTTATTTCAAAATATTTTTATTTTGTCAACCGAATACCGAAAAATTGTATGAAAAATAGACTTTTTCATGTAAAATATTTTTAAGAAAAATATTTTTTCCAAGAATTTTTGTAATATTTTCAATCCAAACGAACACCCCCTTAAAGTAAAAGCTTCTCTTAATTCCTAAAACAAAATAACAATTAACTTCAAAATGAATACAATTAACTACAAAATGAAGACTAATTAAATAATTCTCTAATTAATGAATACCAGCAAATGAACAGCCTAAAAACATAAAATGAACTAGAAAAAAAATACTTATTTATTTTAAAGTAAAAACGTCCCTTAATTCCTAAAACAAACTAACAATTAATTGCACAAGGAATACAATTAATTGCGATATGAATATTAATTAAATAATTCTCTAATCAATGAATAGTTACCTAAAAAAAGGAAATGAACTGTCAAAAAATTATTTCTTTTGAAGTAAAAATGCCCCTTAATTTCTAAAATGCATATTAGTTTAGTATTCAAAACATCACAAAATGAGGGGTATTTAGGGAATTTAAAAAATTTAATAATTAGGTGAAAAATGAACTCTAATAAAATCATTTTCTAATTAATAAATACTAATTAGATGTGTCTACATCTAGAAAATAAGCTTATTATTTTTTGATATTTTGAAATCATAAAATACCCTTTAATTTAGTTTTTCAAGCATCTCAAAAAAAGGGATAATTAGGAAACCTTGAAAAGTAAACAATTAAATGGAAAAATGAATCCTAATTAAATAATTCTAATTAATGAACACTAAAAAATGAACAGTTAATGAACTATTTCTTTTAAAGTAAAAATGACCTTTAATTCCTAAAATGCTTATTTGTTTAGCATTCCAAATATCACAAAATAAGGTGTCTTTACAGAAATTTGCCAAGTTACCAATTGCGTAAAAAATAAATAACTTATTAAATCATTATCTAATTAATGAATACTAATTCCTTACTGTGTCTAAAAAATGAATGGTTTAAGAACTATTTCTTCTAAATATTATTGTTTTTTACATTTTAGTTTATGTAATACCCCAAGTATAGGAACATTTTACTCAATTCTTAAAGCCACATTTATCTTTTACCTGTATTGCAAGTCCAAACTGATTAATCTCATTGCCAATATCAAGAGCTCCTTAGTTAATATTTCAAGCATAAAAAATGAGGGACATTCAGGAAATTTTAAAAAGTTAATAATTAAGTGAAAATGAACACTAATTAAATCATTCTCTCTAATTAATGAATACTAATTTCTTCCTTCCACTTTAATATTGACTATTACACTAACTAATGAACTGTTAAAATTATTCCACTAAAATCACACTACTTAATCTTAACAGTTCATTATTTGGTATGATAGGGAGTGATACAAGATGTGGCACAAAAGATCTTGTGTCCTATGAATATCACTAAAACCCTTCTATTGTAACATTCCAATCATTCTAATTTATAGATTCACTACAAATTCTTAAAACCACATTTATCTTTCCTTAGATTATAAATCAAGCTGGTTTGCATCATGTCAACATCAAGAGCCTATTAGTCTAGTATTCTGAACATCACAAAATGAGGGGTATTAGCAATTAAGTTAAAAGTTAAACCAATTACATCATTCTCTAATTAATGAAAACTAATTTCTTCCTTCTATTGCAATATTGAAAGTGGATATAAGTAAATCCTTACGTTATGTGATGACAATGAATAGTAATAGAAACCACCACTATGCATCATAACAGCCATAATACTTGAGAATGAGGATGATATCTAACCACCACAAAACTATAAAGAACTCCTCATCACTATTTTACTAAAAAAAATTATTTCTATATTGGCCTTGTAAAAAACCCACCATCAGGTTGAAACTAATACATTGTTTATCCAATTTCACAATTAATAATATATCGCAAGTCTCAATGGCCAAGAAGGAATAGAAAACATGTATATAATGTTCCTTTTATTTCAACATTTCAATTATTTTGTTTTAATTTATAAACTCACTACCAATTTTTAAAATTAAATTTATCTTTCTCTATACTTCTAAACAAGTTGGTTAACTTCATTATCAACATCAAGAAATCTTTTTTAGGAATTATTCTTTAATTTCTAATTATATAACTCTATAAATTTGTCCCAACTTTTATAACTATTATGATTGTACATATATTTTGGGGAAAGCCAACATAGAGCAGTAGATGAAATAAAACTATATGCACATTTAAATGTAAAGAAAAACAATAATACATACAAAAGACAAATATTACTCAGATAAAATAATAATAAATTTGAAAGTTATTATTGTCTCCATTTTATTTATTTTGTCATAATTTAATTTTTAAGATCAACACATCAAATTTCAAACCTCAAGTTTGTATAAATGTTAATACATTTAAAATTTTTCGTAAATATAAAGTTTATTAAACACTAAAAGAAAAAAAATAAAAAAATATGAAATTCTAATAATTTTTAATGTACTTTTATCAATCACGTACAGAGTACGTGTGTAATTCTTTGTATGACCAATGCATGGCCTCTTCTTTTCTTTGAAAAAGTGGTGGATAAAAGATTCCATAGGAAGACCAAATACAATTATAAGCTACTTTCTGTGGTCCAAACCTTCGATCAACAAACAACTCATTATGTATTTGACTCTAATTATGGATATCATTCAACAAAACCAAAATAATTGTGCCTAATTAGTCCTCAGTATTCATGTTCCCAGTGTCAGATGAGTCACACATTCTATAACTTGAAATTGATATTTGAATTGAAGCATAGATTAGTATAGTGGTACTCAAGTTGAATACATCAAATGTACTACTGACTTAGTTGAATAGTTAATTTGTTCGATCATAATACAAGTATAGTAAAAAATATACGTCTCTCCAATATTTAACACAAGTTGTTGACTACCTACTACAGTTCAATGTAAAACTGAAGTGCAAAGAATATTTGACACCATTAAATCTATATGAACGAAAAAAGGGGGATAATTTGGCATTCCTCCTTTAGGAGAAAATAGTCAGATAGACTCGATTTTTTATTTTACCTGTAAATTTTGTAGTCAGAATTTAATCTCATCAAATTTTATTTATATGAATTGATGTCATATATTTCATAATTAATTTAATTTATATTACTGGGTCTTCAAGTAAAGTCAAATATCAACTCTACCTAAGCATTTACCTTTTAGGGGTTACAAAAAGAAATTACACTGGTACTCTAAAAAGAAAAGCCCCATAGCATTGTAAATGATATTAAACAAATCGAATACTTTAATGTTCAACTTTATTTGATTATTTTAACAAATTTATAAATATACTGAAGTTCGACTTTTTATCTTTTTAGTCAAACTTAAACAATCTCTTATCCCATCGAGTTTGAATTGAATTTGATTAATTTGAATTTTTTTTACTTGCAATTTTGAATTTTAAGCTTATCCAATCAAGTTTAAAAAGCTAACAAATATTAAATGCGATTAGAGTATGGAGTAATTTATTTTACCTTTCAACCCTAACTCAAAACAGGGAAAAAAATTAAAACCTTGTTCTCCATTCTCATTCATTTCAAGAGAAGTAGTAGTATCACAAATATTGTGATTTTCAAAATCAAAAATATTATTTATAATCTCTTATGAGAGAGATTTTATTTGAACGGATGAGTATCTACAAATTAAAAGGTTGAGTCAATCTAAAATATAAGAATGTGAGATAAATATTAAAAAGTGTTTGTGACATTACACACTGTAAATTTCCTATTTTCCCTTATCCGAAAAGGGGTTCCAATTTGTGACTTAACCGCTTTGACACAATAAATTTACCAACCATTTTAGGAATTAGGGTTGATGATCATTCTACTAAAGCTAGGATTATTTCAATGCCAAAGATCTTTTGTTTCACATTTTATGTCACTCTCTATATATTATTAAATGAATTGTTAAAATTATTTCATTAAAATTACTCTACATAATGTGATAAAAAATCCTGTGACTTATTTCAGCTCTCTCCCTCTCTCAAGCATAAAAGTAAAATTCTTCTATGTATTTCGTTTTCATCTTCTTCCCCTCTCTTCGCTTTCTCTACTGCCAAATGCCAATGCTAGTTGCATCATGTTTTGGATTACGTTGTGATATATACTCTTAAAGGATATATATAGACATCGTCATAGACATACATGCACAAGCATACATAAGAGCGACATACCATGTTGTCAGTAGAATTGTAAAAGACAGTTCGGATAAAAAGTTGATTAGAATATATTTGAATTCAAAATTCTTAACGAGTCGTGTATATATATAATATTATATTTGAGTGTTCGTATAATTTTTTAGATACTATATAATTTTTTTAATAAATTTATTATATATAAAATTATTAAAATATTTATACTTTTCAAAAATAATTACATCTATATCTTATAAAAAAATCAAATTATTAGAATTCGAATTCAACTTTGTTTTACTTATTTTCAAACGAGTTTAATTTACATCAAATTTTTTGACCTCAAACTCAAATTTTAAATTCGTTCAAGTTCAAACTGTAATTTAAGTATTATAAAAAAAAGATATTATTCGTTTACACCGTAATTATCAGTTGTCAAGGCGGCGGCTAATTAAGCGAACGCACGTACTTCTGATTCTTGTTTTCGATATTTCATAGTTGAGGCATTTTTTTTTTGGGTTCGACAGGCAAAAATATGAAGAAAAGGGAACCCTTTTGTCTTCTGGCTCAAAATGTCCAAATCACATTGGCATCATACATACCATTCAACTACCGATTGTACATAGTTAATATTGGCTTTAGAAATCTATTCTCATTATTTATTTAAATAATATTTTACAATTATGTTTTATTTTAAATATATTATGTCTGAAAAATTATTATAATTATTTTAAATAATATTTTAGGTAATATACTCACTTCAAACAAAATCAATTGTAATACTGGTACAGTATTCTCTTGATTTTGTGCCCGTCTCCTCTCTGTCGAACTTCAGCCACATAACCATTTCTCCCAAAACTAGTTTCATATTTCTTCAAGAAACTTCAAAGATTCATTTTGCATCCTCTCTAAACGCGCGCGCACACAGAGGATATCTTTCGCCAGCAGAGATGGGCAGCATATCCAATTATTTCTTAACCCTATTGCCACTCTCTCTGCAGGCTCTGTTTCTCCTTCTCCTTCACCATCCTTCTTTTCATGACAAACTTCTCTTTTCTACTTGCCTCAACAACTACTGCAAACAATCCCCCAACCCCACTTGCTCCCCCACCTCAACAACCACCTTTCTTGAAACCAAAAGATTCCGCATTCAAGCCTAGCGTAGCAATAATAGTAGGAGTGCTCACCACCACAGTTTTCTCAGTCACATTCCTCTTACTCCTCTACGCTAAACACTGCAGAAGAGGCGGCGAAAACAATCCTTTCTCCAGCAGCTCCTATCCTCCTATAACTGCTCGGAAAAACTCCGGTATAAACCGGGCGGTGATCAGATCACTCCCTATTTTCCGTTTCGCGTCGTTAACGGGTCAAAAAGACGGCCTCGAATGCGCTGTTTGTTTAAACAAATTCGAGCCCACCGAAGTTCTCAGACTTTTGCCGAAATGCAAACACGCTTTTCACGTCGACTGTGTGGATACTTGGCTCGATGAGTTAAAATATGTCCCACTCCACTTGCCCTCTTTGCCGATACCGGGTCGACCCGGAAGACATTTTGCTCGTGGAAGAGAATAGAGTTTTGTACGGGAGTGATACGACGTCGTCGGAAAAATCTTCAGAATTAGCTTCAGGCAGTATTCCCCGGGTTTCCGGAAGGCATTCGTTTGCTGGGAAAGCGATAGTAGAACCGCCAGCTAAGCAGAGTGATAGTGATGCGACGTCGTTTGTGCCACGGAGGTCTCTGGATAGCTGGAATAGTAATAGTCATAATAATTCTAGGAAGAAACGAAACTCCGAGGCCGCCGTTGGTTGCTTCGACCGTCCCAGAAAAGACGATCAGCTTTTGTTGGCGGAACAAAGGAGGCTGGAACACCGGATCATAATTTCGGAAAATGAAACCGGTGGGCCCAAACCCAAACATAGGTGGAGTGATATACAGCCGTCTGATTTATTATTTATACGGTCGGAGATGATTTTAAGTGACAGCCGTCGACTGTCGGGGTCCGGGGGGATTTTATTCGAGGACGACGTCGTTTACAGGTGGCGGGAATGTAATGAACACGAGAAGCGTATCGGAAATGACGGGGATGAGTAGGTTTATTAGGAGTAATGAGGATGAGCTAAGGCAGTTGAGGCACCAACAGCGACAAGAGGAGGAACAGAGAAAGCGACAGGCTGCTGGAGCTGTATCGAGATGGTTGGCTTGGATTTCACAATATCAAAATCACCAGCGCCAACAACATTATTATCATCCGCAGCCAGCTGTACATTCAACTACTTCTTCCTCATCTCTTGTTGTTTAGATATTTTTTTTTTTTTTTTTTGTTAGAAATTAGTTTATTACCATCTAAATGTAATTTATAATAATATTTATAAATTGCTCACTAAACAAAAATAAATAAATAATAGAGATAGTCAAATATTGTATTTTTTATTATTTGCTCGTCCTAATCATAATTTGAGACAACCCTATCAGGGTTGCAATCATTAGTTAGGTATTATAATACCTGGTTTTCTTAATTAGGCCATTCACCTTTTGTGGTTTAGTAGTTCAGATTCAAGATTGGAAGCAACAGTGTCTATTAATTTGCGATAAAGGAAGATACGGAACCAATAATGGTGATTAAACTGAGATAAAGTTTGATAATGAAATATAGTTTAAGTGATGAATGTTTTTTTTTTATATTTTGTTGATCATCTATTCAAATTATTAGAGGCTACTGAAACAAGGTTTAGGGTACTTTTTTTATATAACAAAAAGTATAGAATGATGAGAAAGTTTTTCACATATCAAGATTTTATACCAAATCATCATGAACTCTCTATTGAAGAGAAATGTAATGGAGAGCAGGTCATTCCAACTTAACATGTTGTCCACCAACAAAATTTATTATTATTATTATTTTAAGGAAGTTAACGGAGATGAGTGTAAATTCTAAAATATGGAAATTTTGGAGGAACTAAAGGCAGAATTCATCAATTATCATGCGCAATTAAAGACTCACTGCTGATTAAAAATTCTAAAATTGGTTAGAAAAATCAGATAACTCTGCATGAAAAGATTGGACTCTTCGAAATGAAAAATTTTACACAACCATGATCAAGTCGACGCACAAAATTATTACTCGTACATCTTGTTATTGGCTAAAACTATCATAAACTTGATCTCGTATCCCACAAGACACTAAAAAACCACGTATGAGTTTTAAATGTAAAATCTATTTCTTGACCTGTTGTAATTTACAAAATCAAGTTTATCTAACAAAATTCCCTTCCTATTCGGAAATTGAAAAAAAAATAAATTAGTTAGTACATGGTCGAAATAGAAAAGGCTAGTTGTCGTAAAGGGCAATGGTAGATCTCTAGAAAAAGATGCAAACTTTAGTGCTAAAAAAGCACCATGAATTAAACTACAAAATGGTGCATTTCGATCGGTTCTTATTGTTTTGGCCTTTTGGGCTTGGCAATATTTAAATAACTTTTCTTTTTGGGAATAAGAAGGTTGCTGCCTTGTTGGGCGGTGTGGGCCGTGCTGTTCAGCTGTTTAAGTTTGTTAATGTTGTTTAGAGATGGGATTAGGAGGCATGGCCACAAGAAAGCAAATTTAATTGTCGGTCAACTTGAATTATTGTTTTAACAGCAAAATGCATCAATTTTCAATGGTCACCAGCATTAGTTTAGTTTGTTGCATAAAGGTTGTTGAATTATTTTTTATCTTTTTTGTAAATTTGGTTATTAAACTTTTACGTGTGTGTTTGGAGTTATTTCGATTGTAAATTTGGTCATTGAACTACATTAAGTGTGTATTTGCAGTCACACAGTAATCATAAAAAAATAAGAGCAACTTTATACACACTTAAATTAATTTAGTGACCAAATTTACAAAAAATAAAAATAATAATTCAATAATATTATATATATAATAATTTAATAATTTGAAAATTACTTATGCATTTTACCCTTGTTTTAATAGCGACATATGTAATAATCTTTGCCTTGCTTCGTTCGTAAAACAAGCATAAGGGACAAAAGTTCTAATAATTGCTGGCCATCAATGTTTGTCCACTTATTGGGTTTGATCTTTCAATAATATATTCTCTGTGTCCCAGTATATTTATCACTTTACATATTTATACAAAATTTTATGTAACATTAATATTTCTATTAAATGGTCATAAATACTCTCATTGGATTTGCATCGACTTCACATTAAATGACAAATATTTGAGAGAATAGAGGAGAGAAAAGAGAGAAGGGGTGATGATAAATTGATTGTTGGGTCCACTAGTTATTGAGATTGAGAATATTTTGAATTTTTTGAAGGGTAAATTTGAAATTTAAACAATGCAAATTATTCATTTTAGGTAATGTGACATTTATATTGGAACATCTCAATATGAAAAATGTGACAATATAAATAGGACATAGAGAGTACTTGATAATGTTTGTAGTATTAATTGTAGTGTAATTTCTCAAATCAATATTTTCCTAATCACATGTGGATATTCTTTCCAAATTTACGTGAATATATGTAATATCAGATGAAGGAAAGAAAAACTTGAACCATCAAAATTGAAATCAAGCTTAAACAATGTACTACTCGTATTTTGCTCATTCGGGTTTCACACGACCAAGCCTGTATTTTAATTGGTCCAACATCTAGCACTTCAGGCCACCCAAATCTAATAAATGCAAACACATGTTTCAGAATTTGTGTGTTGTTAATTTTGGGAAATTCTATGATTCTTTTTAGTGAACCATCCCCTTCTACTTTAAATATTTATACAGTACATCACCATGTGCTTAAAAAACTTGTACTATACAGGCTCTTAAAGCTAAAGGAATGGTTCTCTAAAAGGAACTATAGAATTTCCCGTTAATTTTATCCATAACAATGTAATATGTGATACATATGTATCTATTTCAGGTTAAAATATATTCATATTTGTGTTGAAAGACTAAATTAATACGTTTTTAATTTATGAAGAACGAAAATACATCATTTTAATTGTAAAAGACTAAAAAAAGTACAAACGTTAAAAAAGTATACGGTGTACCTAAAAACATGATTATTTGCTATATAATCCATTCATTTGATTCATTCCGTTCGAAATTTTATCAAGGGATGATTTCATAAACATCTCGTGAAATTTATACTAATATTACTAAGCACCTCTAAACTTTCAAAAATATCACATACTTCACTTCTCTTGTAAGTGAGTTCCATCTCATTACATTAGCCATATTATGAAATGAGTAGTTTAAAAAATCTCCCCTGAGGTTTTTTAACAATTTCACTTAATACCCTATAAATTCCTAACAAATTTTTTGCTTAACTTATTATTATAACAATATGTGCACACTAATTTGTTTTGTGTTTCTCTCATTGAACAAAAATATAGACACATAGAAACATACCATATATTATAGTAATAGAATAAATATAATTATTATTTTTTTAGAGAATCAGAAACTCATGAATAAAAAATAAAATAAAAAAAGTTAGAAACAATAAAAAATTTTGTCAACTAATTTAAGAAAATATGTGCATACGTTAACATGGTTGTTTATATCAATTCAGAATAAAAATTTGAAATATGTAAAAATAATGTAATAATAAATGAACTTGGTATATTTTATTTAGGAAAGCACAAACTTGAAATGAAAAAAATATAAAATGTATGTTCGATATATCTTTTTGTAAATTTATTTGCAAAAATGTATGTGTATGTAATGTTATTGTGTGTATCGATTTAAAAAAGTTGAAACATGTAAAAAGCACTATATATTTTAATAAAAATTTTGATATTTTATTTGAGAAATTACAAATGCTAAGAATAATTAAAATGAACTTTTGATCATAGTTCTTTTAATCAATTTGTTTACAAAAATATATATATGAGCGTATTAAAATACTTGTCGCTATGAACAAAAATTTAGAACACGTAAAAAAATTCTACATATTCTAAGAAAAATGTTGGTATTTTGTTTAGTAAATCACAAATTTATAAACTGAAAGAATATATTTTTATATTAACAACATTAAGTTACAATCCAATGTTATTTGTTAATAATTATATTTACCACCTCTCTAATTTTCTTTTCTTTTTTTCCCAACCATTTTAATAAGTTAAAATTTTGTTAGTAAGGGTAATATTGGAATGAAAGTATTCTCTCTCTCCCTCCTTAAATTAGTTTTTTAAGCATTTGAACTGAAAATGTTACAACAAAATTAGAATTATGGGAGGTAAGTGATATTTTTAAAAATTCAAAAATACTAAGTAACATTAATATAAATCTCAGGAGAAGTTTATGAAACTATCTTTTCTCAGAACCGCAGTTGATTAAGTTTTTTCCTTTTTCTTGGAATCGCAAACTGAAAAAGGTCCACACCTAACTATTTAATCCAATTTTGTTGGGATGGACAGTTTAGACATGGGCTTTGACTAATGCATAGCCTTATCTAACACAAGAAAGTAAGAATGAAAACCATACAAGATGTATTATTATTATTATTATTATTAATTATTTTTGAACTCTATTCCTCGACTACTTCTAATTTTTTATTAAAAGGAAAATGTTCCTTAACTAATTTAACACTCACTTTTTTTCGAAAGTATGCAGCACTCACATAGATGGTATACTAATCCAGTTTTCAGAAATAAAGCCGAATTGAGTAATTACTTACCAAACAAAAATATGTGATGGAAGTTCATAGTTACATAATGAGCCATAAAACATTAATCTTAGTTACATGCAATTATTAGACTAAAACACCCACATAAAATTTTAATGTTACAACATTGATGGTTCTCCTATTTTAAAAACCTTTTTAAATTTTTTGCTTAATTTCAAGAAATAAAGT
Organism: Cinchona pubescens; assembly: GCA_025175665.1. Lineage (NCBI taxonomy): Eukaryota > Viridiplantae > Streptophyta > Magnoliopsida > Gentianales > Rubiaceae > Cinchona > Cinchona pubescens. The sequence goes on along the minus strand of JANKKI010000031.1, from coordinate 389,489 downwards.
GATTTTTAAATTTAATTTTATTAAATTATTTCTTGGAACAAGCTAATATTATTTTTTTTTCTTTTTATTCTTGTGAGTTTTATGTAGAGTACTCAATTTATTCGTCATAAAATTTACTAAAAATTTGGTGTTCAAAGTAAAGTTAGTTTTTTTTTTTTTTTTTTTGGGGGTGGTTGAGGGGTAAATGGATGGTGGTAGGATAAAATATGCATGTGAGTATCCAGTGTTAACCCCTCTTCAACCGGGTATTTGGTGGGGTAAGTATTATGTCCCATCTCACACTGGAAGTGGGAAGAATTTTTGTACTTCATCCGTTTTATTTTATTTGATATGGTCTAATTTATACACAGTATAACAAAATTCAATGATCGACCAACTAGTAAAATACCTTTTCCATAATTGTTTTCATTTTGAATTCAAAATTTGTTGGATGATTTTAAAATTTCAAATTTTGAGATGCTTATTGTGAGAAAAATTAATGATGAAACATGACTTTAATGCTATTATTTTGGGACTTACTTGAAGGGTAAAATAGATAAAATGATCTTTATATTTTTGCCATTTTAAAGAGTGACAAATAATTTGGGACAACAAAAATAGAAAGAGTGACATATAAAATAGGACGGATAAAGTATTATTTATAACACTTTGAATTCTAGACTACTAATAATTTGGTTTAAACATTTTAAACCTATTATTTGTGCTTAAAAGTTGTTGGGTCAGCCTAAATCTATTCGGGATATTACAATTGGTATTAGAGCGAATTTCATGTGATCTCTACATAGCGTGAGACTGGACCAATAATTGACGCAGGGCCAATGGTTGACTCAAAACCTAAAAGATAGGTGAATATGATACCCCGTCTTATATTAAAAGTGAGAAAGAATATTATATTATTTATAATATTTTGAATTCTAATTACTAATAATTTAGGTTAAACATTTTGAATCTATTACATCTGTTCAAAAAGTTATTATTAGACTCAGTGGTGTTATACTAATGGCTGGACGAGGGTCGCCCCGCGCCCACCCCTAACTACTATTGTTGCCATGGTATTCCTGAGGATGTCAATTACATTTTCAGACTTCGTACCAATGCACAAGCCTTTGGAATGAAGTTCTAATGACTCTTTTTGATGACTGGCCTCATAAAGGAGCTTCTTCAAAAAATCTTACTTTCTATGATATTTTTGGGGGCACAGTCGTCTCTTCTACCTGCTGGGCTCTATGGAGTTCCAGAAGTGATCAACATATTTTCTGTACTAACACTCTCATACTTCTCCTATCTCAAAAACTCTAAACTCTATCTCTACAAAATACGTCTCCCTTCTGGAACCTACTCAGTTACAAAAGAAAACAAAGTTCAAAAACAAAACTCTCATTAGTTGGTCCCACGTAAAGAAGAGGGTTTTAAAATTTACCCTTTAAATTTTAGTGTTACTAACACTTTAGTTTTTAATATTATCCTTTGAACACTTAAATCCTTGTGTTATACCAATTAGAATTTTAATCATTTTACCCCTATTATATTCTAATCTTTATTTTATTTATATTTTTATTTGATGTAGTAAACTTTCATAAAAATTAAACTTGATTAGTGTAGAATTTGATATGAAGAGATTGTTAGAAGTAGAATTCGACATTTTTATAAATATGAAGAGATGATTAGAAGTAGAATTCGGCATTTTATGGATATGATGAGATGATTAGAAGTAGAATTCAACGTTTTATAACTTTTTGGCCAGGTATAAATTAAAGAAGATGAAAAATCTGATTGATATTATTTTTTAAGCACAAGTATTTGCAATTGATAATCAATTATAACAGTTTCATATCTCTTAATTAGAATAACTTTTTTAACTTAAAATTTTGGAGGAAAAAAAAAAAGAACAGAATAAAATAAAAATAAAATAGTCAAAACGCTATGTTGACGTAATAAAAGGAATTAAGTGCTGAAAACAAATCGTTCAGGGTTAAAGTGTTGGTGATAATAAAATTTAAAGGATAAAGCATAATTAATCAAGGAGTATATTTGTCTATTTAGTCAAAATTTTAAACGTTGTTAGAGTTGACTATCAGTTCAGAGATTTTAGTGCTCAAAAAATATTGTTAGAGATTAAAACATTAATAACATTAAAGTTTAAGGGGTAAAGTATAATTAACGCTAAAGGCAACTTCTTTTAAGTTCAACACATACAGAATGGAACTTCTAGGACAATCCGGGGCCTGTGCTGGGGCACAAATATCCGGGGCTGCAGGTGCCGTGGTGCTAATAGGTACCAATTTGGCAGATGGAATTGTGTACATAGGCTTCAACCTTCTTCCAAAAGTAGGTAGATTTCAAGAAACGGTTCCTCCACATTATCAACACAGCACAAATAAGAAAATTTTAAAATGATTCAGATACTATATGATAATGTAACATGAATCTCTTGATCTAGAAGTAACCACGTCAATGTAGCTACTTCTAGGCCAAGAGATCCACGGCCGTCGACACAAGAATGTCCCGCAGCAACACTTGTATATCCAGAACGTCATAACTAGGAGCAAGAATACGCAAGTGACATACTTTCTAGGTATGTTTGAGAGAGATGTAACAAACCAAAAATTTGTACTTTAATTCAAAGGAAAGACCTAAAAATTACATGTACACATTGTGGTCCTTGGGAATAATCAAAGATCGTACACAATCCCTCTCTTGGGGTTTCATCACGACAATCCTTAAAGGCTCTCAAATGAACCCAGGATGTTACATGGTTAGCTGTCAGAAAATAAATGCTAGAAATGGAATTCTACTCCAGATGTGTAGGGCTCCAAAGAAAAATATCATCACCCATGTTAGTTCGATCTCTTCTGATTAGTATACATGTTTACTGTCCTGCAATCTTATTAGACATGTTCCTCGCCATAGGTTTCATCGTGGTGATCCCCATTTTCTTTGCTGAGCTTAGATTTTGGTAACAAGAATGACAATTGTCTAGAAGATGTTTTGGCTGATTGTTGCTGGGAATGCAAATTAAGGTAAGTGTACCAGGACATACCACCGAGAGCGAAAATTGCTCCTGAAATGCTAATAATTCCTGGATTTGAGCCAAAGAGAAAAAAGCCTCCAAGAAGAATCACACAAGTCTTGAACTGCCCAAGAACCACATGGGTGGTCGCAGAAGTTGCCCTGTTTATGCGTTGGCAAAGAGAGCATGCACGATCAATGACAAATGAAATGTACGTCTAGAAAAGGTAAACCCATTATGTTCATTCAACCATGACTAAATGCAAAGAACACAAAGGAGTAAGCATTATGTAAAAGTAATTGAAGGGAGAGAAATGTGATAAAATTTGTCTCCTTACACCCTTTGAGCAAAAGCAGTCAAACGTAGAAGTTGGCAGAAGTAACATGCAAGGATACACTACAATCAAAACAATAAACATCACTTACCCAAGTGCTAAGGCGCCTGACCACTGAAGCAAGAAGCCAAGAACTGCAGAACTGCCAATAATTGCAGAATTGTGAAGGCTCCAATCGAAGGAAAGCACACCAGGAGGATCAAGTGAAGGCATCATCACCAACAAAAAGAACAAAGTGACAGGCGTGGTCTTCCACATTAACCTGCATATGTGGATTATATCTCAAATATGGTTTAACAAGCCATATTATGCTCTTACACGAACTATAACAAGGACATTCAAAAAAGTTTAAGGCCAAATGTTTTGATAATTTTTTCTAGTGTAATAAAAAAATGACACCACATACTTTTTAAAATGATCATTTGCCTTTCTTTAATAGCAAACAATAGTCCACCATCTGTAAAAATGATTGTACTATAAAGAAAATATGGAAAAAAGAAGCAGGATACAGAAAAATATAACATGGAAAATAGAAGCAGGATACAGAAACTTCAAAATTTCTAACAAGACATTGGATACAAAATAGAAACCATTGAAAAAGTAGGGTTTTAGTGTAATCAGTGTCCAAAAGTAACAACTTTTAGCAAAGCAGGGAACTATTTTCATGTCAAGAATGCCAAACCAATTTTATCCTAACTTGTTTAATTCCATAATATATTGACTCCATGATTTGATAATGAAAGAATTATAAACAGAAAACATAGTGCCTTGAATAAGATGCAGAAAGATCTAGAGGAAATAGAAATTTAGTGGGATATGTAGCATACGACAGAGCAGTCCAGTTTTCTTGTTGCTGAAGGTTGGACCACAATATCTTATTGACTGCGCTAGGTATTATCCATGCTAATGCTATGCAAGCATTGCTACCAAAAAAGTGAAACTGGAGATCAGTCACCGTTGCTATAGCAACACCAACAGATACTGCAGCAAGTGCAAGAACCTGGCAACAACATTAAGAATTACAACCCTAGCAGAAATGTAAAAAATTTTCCTGGTAAGACAAGCTTATAGGCAAAGGATGCATCATATGGGCAATATATGCAAGTGGCTATGAAATGAAAGCTTCTTATAGAAAAAGTGAGAAAGAGCCAAAGAGGTACACATGTTATCCCAAGTCCCTCTAAAAATATAAATCACAAGATCCTATAATTTTTATAGAAAGAGATCAAATCAATCTCCATTAATCAATTGAGTATTTAAATACAACCATTACGGTAAAAATGAGAGTACTTTAAGGACACCAACAAACTCCTTGATTGTTGCTCATCCAAACAAGCCGCCAATGTATGAACTCTTGCCCAAGGGAGAATCCTCAGAGGCGAAAGCATGAATTTGAGTATGAATGAAGTGGACCCTGATTACCACCCCTATGATATGTTTTGCTCTCAAATGGAAATACAGTGCTCCTATTGAGCCGTTATGTATGTTATATGGAAGAATGATACTATTACATGACTTCATAAGGTAAAGTTGGGCTGCAAGCAGAGAAATTATCAATCTAGATATTGTGAAACTTCCAATCCAGCACTCACTTAGAATTTCAACTTTTTGACACATTGCCATGTTCCTCCTCGGAAGCAAATATATCATGTTTTGGAGTCATATATTATCAAATTCAAAGTTTTAGGAGTTCTGAATTTCCTAGTTTGACCACTTCAAACCAACGCCTGCTTATTTTGTTTACTAAATAAATTATTTGGTAGTATATGTAAAAAAACAAAAAAAAACATTTTAATACAAAAGGCTTTTCTCACATTTCGAAGGCATAGCATATTTTATAAAACCAAAATCCCGAAAGAGAATCCAGGTATAACATTTTACATATGTACATTTTTCTATAAATAAAATGACCATTTTCAGTTCTATTGAACAGTAGCTGACATACTAAACAAGTAAGAAGTAACTACCATCCAGAAAGAGATCTTTTTGCTGAAGAGAATGAATTCAGCTAAAACAATTGCAGGTGTTACTGCAATCTTTGCCATCTGATAAAATCCAACACTGAGAATATGTATTCTGGTTAGGACCCAAAATAAGTGAAGTTCATAATTATTAAGAAAATAACAAAAATATTGCATCTCACCTGTTGTACTTTAAGCTAACATTTGCAAGGCCAGTAGAGAGAGACATAACTATACCGAGAGACAATAATGAAGTATATTTAGTTGACTTTGAAGGAGGAGACAGAGAAAGAATTGATAGAGCCTTTAGAATTGCCATAAACATCCAGCTACCTAAGTAGTGTATAAAGGTCAGGAAAATTGGATAATTAAATCCAACTTTTACAAGTACCTGGATGATTGATAATAGAAAGAAGTTAGTAAAATTAAGATTGGAATCAACTTAATAGATGCAAGAAAAAGAGCTGACTGACCAAGATTTGTTCATCAAAATGATGCTGACAGAAACCAAACAGTTGAATGCAAGAGCAACAGGAGGCCTCACTGAGGGTTGTTGACGCTTCGCACCTCCTAATGATCGTAACTTGTTAAACAAAGAGGATCGTACTTCCTCCAATGCTCTTCCTACATAGATTGTCAGTCCACATACATTTATATGAGAAATTAAAAATCTCATGCAAGATTAAAAAGAGTAAGTTGTTCACCTTTTTAAAAATGAAGTAAAAAAAAAAGGAAGCAAATGGTTTCTTCAAGATAAATATGATTTTAAGGTTTAAGAATAATTCACGCAGCTAAGACTAGAAAAACATAAACAATCTCTATGCTTCTTTAGCTGTCAGTAACTAACGTTAGGATTTATCATTTAACTGACTTTCAACTACATACAAGCAACAAAAATTGGAAATCACAGAAATTCAATGAGAAATGTTAAGCAGGTGGTCCACAGAAAAAGGAAAGCAGAATACTTTTGCGCATCACAATGATATATAATAGATAAGAAAAGAAGAAAAAGAGTGCCAAGTTCTTAAAAGTCAAAGTGCAACTGTATGAGTTGGTTTATGGATAGTGAATTCTGGCACCAGGCAACCAGAGCTAACTCTTGCTACATAGTAGTGGCAGCACCAGATTATGTTAAAACACTTTCCATTACAACTACACCTCCCCACCCCTGAAGAGACCACCAATTACGAAAAATAAAAACTAGATATACATTTATAGCTGTATTTTTAACTATTTCATACAATCATCCTATGGCCATACCTCACTTATTTCATCATTTAGAAATCAGACCAAGATAGAATTGGATCCAACTTCTGTCTACATAGTCAGCACAGATATATTATTGACATTCATTATAAAGTGTTCAAATGATACTACATTTGTAAGTCATAAATCAGAAACAGTAATTACATCAAGAAAAACCAACTATTTACTGTCACATGGATCAAAATGAATATATCCAAGTTACTAAGATTAATAATTCAGGACCTGTTTTAGTTAAGATTTGAATCAATAGAAGTTCACGAATTATTTTTGTGGTTTATCTCAACCATAAAATTCAATTCAAATACAAAATTCATCAAATAAATCAAACAAGAAGCACCAATTAATTTCTAGACCAAATACAAAATTATTCAGGAAACTATATGCAATGGACAGGGAAACTTAGCAGCACTGTAACCAGATTACCAATGAGCTGAGCATTACGGACTTAATATCATCACTCAAGCAAACTCATTCCAGGATGTTCTTACTAGACCAATTGAAAACTGTTCTGATGCACTAATTACTGGCATTCCTCGTAATGACAGAAACAATCTTTATTCTTTAGCATAGTCAGCATTGACATTCGCATTTAAACAATTGAAAGTTCCGGGGAAAAAAACACAAGATTATCAGAATAAAAAAAGAGCTCTTTTTACACATTTTACTGCCACGTTTTTATTCTTGGTCCAGATTAATCAAATCAATGAACTATTTTTCCTATAACCATATTCGAAAAAACAGATGTAAAAGCAAATTACCTTGATATACAGATGAAATACAACTTCAAAAAAAAATACAAAGGAAAAAAAAAAAAAGAAAAGAAAAAATGTGTAAAAAAGAAAGCTTTTTTTCTTTTTTGTTCTTTTTTTTGGTCTCATTTCAGTAATGGGAAAAACCCAGATGGCCAAATCAAAGAAAATGCACAAAAAATGCATATTTCCAATCTTCAATAAATGAAATAAAAACATCGCCCGGGGGAAGCAATGAAGCGGAAGAATAACTAAATATGTACCTCTTTCACCAGCATCGCTGTCCTTCCGCTTGAGAATTTTTCTGACATCTTTTCTCATAAAAAACCCCAACATTTTTTCTCCCACTTATGTAATCCAAGCTTCTTTTTTTTCCTCAGCTTCTTCAAAAATGGATAATAGGGAGAAAAAAAAAAGAGAGAGAGTATAGTTTTTTTTTTTTTTTTTTCAGAAGCAATCTTTCATTTTTGAGATTATATACTCAAAAAAGAAGGGAAAGTGTGAAATGTAGAAAGGGTTGCTAGATATCCGCAGGGTAAAGAGAAATTAGGAGGGGGGACGAGAGAGGATTTTGTGGAGAGATTGGGGGAAGTGATTGGAAAATGAAGGGTACAATTAAGGATGCGTTATGTACAAGTTTTAGAGCTTTGTTGGTAATAATATTGGATTTGGATTTGGATTTGAGAAAACTGAGGAAATCACGGGGCCACAAATGACACACCACCGACAGACGGATGCCTTTTTATTATTCTTGACAGCAAAAGGTTGATTCTTTTTAAATTCAAAAAAGAAATGTTTTTAAGTACAAATTGCAATTTTGGGAGAAAGCAAAATGTATAAATGGTGACTAAATTATTAATTTATTATATATAAAATTATTAATTTATTATATATAAAATTATTAAATTATTTATTTTATAAATTTGGTTACTGAATTATTTTAAATATATATTTAGAGTCACTCTGTTACAAATTTAATCACGAAACTAGGTTAAATATGTGTATACAATCATTATGAAACATTCACTTAATGTAGTTTAGTAATCAAATTCGTAAAATAAATAGTTTATTGACTTTAGACATACACTTAAAGTAGTTTAATGACCAAATGTACAAAATAATAATTCAATGACCTTATATGCAACAATTTAATAGCAATGTTTTGAAAATCGGACCGGCTATTGAACCGATGGCCTGTCCGGCCGGTTCACTAATTTAGGTTTTTTTTTTTTTTGCCAAAGTGTGATATAATTTAAAATGACCTAAAATATATTTATATAAAATCTAAAATATAAGTGAAACACTATTTTTGGATAATTATAGTCCTAATACCCAAAAATACTAATCAAATTTCAAATAAGAAAAGTGAAATTTATACAAAAATAAGTATAAAAAATAATAACTTAATAGTTTAGACTTTGGTGTGTTCAATGTTTTGCTATTTTGGAGTTTATTTTCACGATTTTTTAATTTTTCTCTTTATTTAAATCATTTTTTATTTTGAAATTTAAAAAATTGATTTTTTAAATGTTCCCGGTTGTATTTTTACCGGTTCTATCCGATTTTTTAGACAGACCGGATATGTAGTTGGACCGGACCGGTGGTTCTTCCGGTTTGTGGTCCAACCGGTCGAACCGACCGATCCGATCTGGCTTTCAAAACACTGACTGTCTAATAGTTTATTGATCATTCATGCATTTTACTCTAATAATTACTTACATGAAAAAAATGCAATTTTAGCCATCAAAATTTGAATCTTGATCTATTTTGGTCCTTAAAATTTCAGACAAAACACATTTAGTCCTCAAATTTTATAATTTCTACCAATTTCGAGTAAATTTGAAATTTCATCAATTATAAACTAGCACGTGATAATTAAATCTCAAGTTCCAGTCATAGAAAAATGTAATTTTATCCTTCAAAATTTGAGTAATGATTTATTTTGGTCTTCAATTAAAGTTCCAAAAAAAAAAAACACATTTAATTCTCAAACTTTCTAATTTATACCAATTTATGACAAGTTTGAAATTTTGTCAACTACAGACAGAAAAGAAGTCATGTGCATTACATGTAACTGTTAAATCTGTTCTGATTTATAACACTTTCCAATTGATTTTAATCCATTTTAACCATATTTTCACTTTTTCCTCTGACTATCAATGCCTAACCATTCGGCATTCTTATCTACATTATTAAGAAATACTCCATCAACCTTATCATCACTCGTATCATAATTAGGTCAATTAGAGAAGACCATTCTACAGAATCATCAAATTCCTTATTATCACTTCTATTTGTGGCATCATTATTCCCACTACCACCCATTATTAGACTCACAATTCCTATGTTCAAAACTAGTAATTTTATTTTCAAAATCATCACTATCATCTTTAGAATTAGCTCTTTTATATTCAGAACCACTATTTCTATTATCTGGATTTTCTAAGGGATTTTAATCTAACTCCTAAACCCTAATTTCATGAAAATATTTAAATATAATTAAAAATTTATTTGTGAGTGAGTCTCTTGTGGAGCCCACCTACTTCTAACTAGGATTATTTAAGAAAAGCTTTTGAATATAACAATCTCATAAAATTAGGAAATAATAACTATATAAGTACTCTAACCTATATTAAGATATCAAGGAATGTAACAGTAAAAAAAAATCATGTTAAAATTTATGACCTCCAATAATTATTAAACTATTATAAATAGGAATTTTTTCTAACACAAATAAACACATATGATACAATGGATATTACCTTACTTCTTTCCCTTGAAACTCCATATTGTTACAACGATTATAATAAATTACATTCTACTAAATTATATATCAAATAATTGATTATAAGGGCAATATTGTATCTTGGTTAGTGTTTTACTATATCAAAATTACAAGGAACTCCACATCAATCTAGTGTAATAAAATGACGCATCACTCCTAAGGAGAGTACTAATTAATGTGCCTTGACCATAAATAGGATTTTCTAACCCTTAAATTAAATTATTATTATTATTTATTAGTGAATTATTATTGTGTTATTATTATCTTTTATTTGGATATAAATTTTTCAATACAAGATTAAATGGATTGAATTCAGTTGGGAGGTGTTATAACTCTAGTTAGATTTAACAGTCACGTGTATTGCACATGACTTTTTCCGTTTGTGATTTACTAAATTTTTAAATTTGTACCAAATTGGAAGAATTAAAAAAATTGAGGATTAAATGTGTTTTTTTAGAACTTTGAGAATGAAAATAGACCAAGACCCAAATTTTGAGGGATAAGATTATATTTTTTTTCACGTTTAAAACTTGAGATTTAACGATGACGTACTTTGTAGGTGACTTTTTTCCATTTGTAATTAATGAATTTTCAAATTTCTCCTAAATTAGTAGAAATTAGAAAGTTTGAGCAATAAATGTGTTTTGACTGAAACTTTAGGGACCAAGGTGGACTACCACCTAAACTTTGAAGGCTAAAATTGTATATTTCCCTTACTTAAATTTAATACTTGCTTTTTTATTTCCCCGTATCAAAATAATGCATTTTTATCCCTTACAATGATTCAAAACATATCATTTTAGTCTCTTGACACAATTATGAATATATTTTGACTTAAAATAGTTACACGAGTATCACAAATTACTGTTTTCACATGTAAAAGTTACAACATATAAATTCAAAACAATAAATAGCACTACCCAAAACTTCCTCCACCTATACCCCAAAATTCTCACCAACCACCACAAGTGCATTCCCTTTCGCCACCCCTACCCTACAACATCAACCCTTTTCTTTCCCTCCTTTCAGCACCAACCCTACTTCCTTTCCCTTGCAACCCCTTGCCCAAAGGTAGGGTTGCGATCCTATCCTTATGATTTTATGATCTAAATTTATAATTCCAATCCTGATATTAGAAGTAGGATTGTTATTATAGATAAACGTAAGTTTGACCATTAGATTCTTGTACTTTATGATTTACTAAGGGTCTGTTTGATAACTCAACTTAATGCTGAAAATTAATTGATTAAGAGATTTTTGAATTCAGCATGTTTGATAACAGAATTCTCTTATCACTTAAGACATTAAGCACTGCTTAATTTGTATTCAAAATTTTAAGTGAAAATATTTTCACTTAATCTGCTGAATTTTAAATAAATGTACAAACACATAGTCTGACACACACATACTCTCTCTCACACATATTCACACATACTTTCTCTCACTTGCACACACACTCTCACACAAACATATACTCTCTCACACACAAAAACACACACTTCCTCACATATATACATTGTCTCTCTCTCACACACATACATATTTAGTCTCTCACACACATTCTCTCTTATACTTTTTCATATTCGTATTCACACACATGCATATTCTCTTTCACTCACATACACACACTCTATCACACACAAATTCTCTCTCACACACATACATACCCTATCACACACATTCTCTCTCATATATATTTATACCATTCTTAATTATTCATTTTCTTTTCTACGCATATATGACAATTATTTATAATAAATTAATACATGTATGAAGTGACATATTTAAAATTCAGAGATTAAATTCAGTTGATTATCAAACAGAAATAAATTCATTAATTCAGCAATTAATACATTCAAAACTTACAATTCAGATTTCAGAATTTAGAATTCAGTATTCAGCATTAACACACACCCCCTAAGTTAAATTAGTGTTTTGATATTTTTTTCATTCAAATACTATATTAAATGCTTTTAAACTATTCATATTATTTTAGTTTTTTAATTGAAAAAACAATATTAAATTTACGCATAACTTTTTATATTATGAGTATATAAAATCAAATATTATAAATTTAAATTAAAAAAATTTATTTGCAATGAATATTGAAATTTTGTATTTATTTGTATAAGTTTTTATTGAATATTAACTTTAAAAGTAAATAAAAATTATATTTTTGTGTTTTCAATAGGATCTTATGAGATTACCACCATCCAATCTTACAAATTTCAAAATGATCTTACTGATTCTACAAACCTTGTCTACAACCCTTCTTCCTTAAGAAGTCCTCATGCAACGAAAGTTTGTCTTTGGTGGACTAGTAGAACATCTAGTAATTTAAGTTTATTTATTTATTTTTTTAGACAATTTAGTATATAGGATTACGTGTTACCATTTTATTCTTAAAAAATGTAATGTTTGATATCTGAAACTATTCTAAATCAAAATATATCTCGTAATTGTGTGAATGGACCTAAATAGTACGTTTCAAATTTGTGAAAAATAAAAATATATCATTTTAAATATAAGAGGTTAAGAAAGTATAAATATAAAATATGAGGGACTATTATAGGATTGATTTCCCAATTATTTTGAAACAGCTTTAGTTATAAACATAAATGAAAACATACTTTTTTTTTATTTTTTTTAATAAATTTTTAAAATTAATTTATTTTTCAATTGTAGAATAGTTGTTTTACAGCTTTTCTGATAAGCAGTGTGGAGACAAAAAAGGTAAAGGTATACACATAAGCAAAGCTTTGATTAATTTAGTTTTGCGCAATTGGTGCTTTTTTTAGCTGCCAAGTGGACTATTAAATCAGTACTCACTGAAATGGACCACTACAAAAATAAACTATTTTCAATGGACCACATTCTGATTTTTTGTACTTGAATTTTTCTTTCTTTACCTTCTAGTTTTTCGGCCTCTTAAGTTGTAGGATTTCCGTTGAAGGTTTATGAATTCATCTCATTAAAATTTCGATTCTAGCTCTAATGATCATATGAAATTACGATCTAAATTTGTAATTTTTTTTTATTTTCAACAAAAAATAGTACTAAAATTTCTACTATATCGGAGAATTTAATTTTATAATAGATAATATCAACCATAAAACTACACGATGTTATGAAAAAACTATTTATCTATGCGTGCACAAATTTAAAATCAAGAATATAATTATTTAACATCCGATAATCATGTAATTGACATATTTGTACTTCGTCTCTTTTAAAATCATTTTAGTAAAATATAAATGGACCACTCCAAACCGGACGAAATCAGCAAAAGATCTTTTCCTTCTTTGATAGAGCCGTTCCCACTTGATTCTCTGTTTAAAGATTTGGCTACACAAGTAACTTTCATGGTGTATTGATACATGGTGGGGACTGGAAATAAAGAAAGAAAGAAAGTATGAGTAACAAAACAAAATTGAGGCGCCATTACAAGGTTGAGATTTTACAGCACATAGATGCCAAAGATTTATCCAAGTTCCACCTATCTCAGTATCATCAAGAGCCAAAAAGTGTTGCAGATGTGTGATAGCTAAAGCACAAAATGATGAGAATCTGAGTTCAAGTTGTAGTGTTATATGATCGTGGTACGGGTATGCAGTACTAGATTTCTCCCGATACATTAAAGTTGCAGTGTTATATGATCGTAGTATGGATATGTAGTATTAGATTTCTCTCGATACCATTATACGGAAGAGTAAATTTAGTCGGTTCACTATTTAGAATCAAAATTCACTATACAAATCTCTAAAATTTTTTTAAAAAAAAAAATAAATAAATCACATAAATCAAAACTAATGAGGATAACATTTTTGTTTTTAATTAGTTTTGAAGCTGCTAAGTAGTCCACTTAAATAAAACTTCCTAAATTTATCGGGTAGGAACGTGCCTTTTCTTCTTACTTTCTATTCTCTTATTCTCACGACTCTTACCTTATCACATCTCTTATTAAATAATTAGAAATTCTATGTGTTTTGGATTATAAACTACCCATGTTTGGGAGCGCCATTCTGAAACGTGGAATGTAAGCGATACGAGCGATCTATGTAAGTTTTAATTGCAACCATTAGGCATTTAGCTAGCTTTTTCTGGTTCTTGGGACAGTTCCATATGTAACAAAGTTGGCTTGTTTTTCACGAGTACAATCTATACTATTCTACAATGCACTACAACATGTTTCTCTGTATATAATCCTGTTTATGTACAACAAAAATGAGACGAAATGCCAAAAAAAAAAGGACAAGAATGATGACAACCGATGCTTGGCCAGGGCTATTGAATGGGATAGTGAAACCCCATCTCAGTTTATCTGATTGGTCATGTGAGAGAACGGAATTTCTGGCTCCGATTTCTTGAAACCGAGAAGATAAAATGCACATAGCAAGAAAGGGTTAATGGTTCACGGAAGAAGTTTGTCGTACAATTAAAGTGGCATAAATTAGTTCATTCCATGCATTAGGGACCCCAGGAAGATACCAGTGGCTGCAATCTTGCCTCTTGGTCGAGACCTTTTGTCCATCGGTGACATTATTGCCATACACAGATGGGTGGCCATCTTTCCGGAAATTTGTTAACTTCGTTATGTTTAATAGCACTACTGGCACCTGCATTTCCTGGATCACTTCCTCCACTATCTTCATCTTCAAAGGGTAGTTACTGAGGACACTCCCACTTATAACAGGTTCTGTCTCTCCTATGCACGTTCCACCAGAATCCCAATCTCCACCTCTGCTATAAGGAAATGATACATGAGAAACAAATTCTTTTTCTCACTTTCTAAGACATGAAAACGGGGATTCTATGTGAATTGTCTCGATACTGCATTTTACGCTGATACAAGGGGAAATGCAGTTAAGATAACTAAATGCTTCCCATTCTTAGGGGGAATTCACACAATTACTTTAATCAAGCAAGGATTGAATCAAAAGTTGTTCTATTTCTTCTTTTCGTCTTCCTTTTCCTTTCTGCATAGAAATGAAGCTACTTCTATTTTAAGATTATAAAAGAGAAAGCACCCAAAAAAAACGGAGAGCAAAATGAAAATGTCAAGAGCAATACAGCCAATTGTGTATGTATAACATTAAGCCTACCCTTAAATGTTAATTATTAGAAGTCGCAAAATCAGGGAAAGTGGTAAAATGTTAGGCTTATTGGAAATGGTTGAAGTACCTGAAATGAGCAGATGAGTACCCAAGATAGAAGATCAGTTTTCCTCCCTTCATGTTATTATCAACCCACTTTGACCATGTCTTTAAAGCTCTTCTGTAAGCTTCCACAGCATCAAATTTAGGATAGATGTACTCACCCTCTTTCTAGTAATTTTTCCTGTGCAATATCGACGCTCATATCAGTTCCATGTCTAGAACTCCAAATTGTACACTCCATATTCAAGGCTCTCATTGGTCCAAGAGCAACTATTAGGCATGCCGAGTAGTTGCTTTGAAGCAAAATAAAATTACTTCAGGAGAAGTGAGCAAGTGTCTTCATTAGGACAAATGCACTTTATTATCCAACTAAACTACACTAGATGAATCCTTCAAGCTCCATGTCCCCAAGTTTTCCATCTACTGCACTGACAAACTCTGAGCTCTAATCAACTTAGTAATTATGCCATCACTCTTAGAATGCTCAATGTGGACATCTATGATGCCATAGTCCTACTCCTTTAAGACTCCTAAATCATGATGGC
The DNA here is from genome assembly GCA_025175665.1 of Cinchona pubescens. Classification (NCBI taxonomy): domain Eukaryota; kingdom Viridiplantae; phylum Streptophyta; class Magnoliopsida; order Gentianales; family Rubiaceae; genus Cinchona; species Cinchona pubescens. The sequence continues at coordinate 373,683 of JANKKI010000031.1, read as the reverse complement.
TAAGCCCATAAAACTTCCCCATGCATCATAAAGATGAGAGTCGACAAAGAAGATGTAGCAGATAAATGATACATATGTATAAATGTTAATCATCTAAAAAGATAATTGCATGCTGACTTACCCCCTAGCAGTCTTTCCATGAGTCCACCAATGTCGCCGTGTTGAAAACAAGAATGTCAGCTAGTTTCCAACGGCCAGCTGACTAGTCTATACGGTCTATTGATAGAGTTGGATTTGAGTTTCCTTGTGCATTGATATGAACCCCTTCCTTAACAAGGAAATGTGATCGCACAAATTCTACTGCACAGTTGTTGTCCTGGCCATCAAGTTGAAGAGTGGACCTATGAATAGTACTATGCATTAGAATTTCACTCCCGAAAAAAAAAACGGACATAAGGAAAAGGCAAAAAAGAACATGCAATAGAGATGCAATTGTGAATATGTTATCAAACAAATTTCTAGAAAATAGCCTTGTTTTTGCAGTTTGTTATCCAACTACATTAAAAATAAAGCTTTTATAAAATGGTATAGAATTTCGGACAAGCATCATTGTGATGCAGTAATTATAGATTCTGTGAAAGGGATCCTGTGCAAATTACTCAAGTTACACTGATCATGATACACAATTGTCCTTTAGGGCATGAGATCTCTTCCACATACAAACACCAGTGAAAAGGTTCATTTTAAATCAGCCATGTTTATGTTCAGCAGAGAAGCAAGATGAAGGAATTAATAAGGAAATAACCTCAAATTTGAAGATGTAATTGCCCTGCTCCTTTGTTATTTTGTATCCATGGACTTCATACATTTTGCTTTTATTATGCAGGTGTTCACGCAATAGGCAAAGAAGCGATTCAAACTGATTTCTGTTCATGGAGTCTCCTACCAGCATCAGCGTCTTTCCTCTTAATCTCACCAAGAAATCTGTTGAGTTAAATCTGCACAAACAAGACTAGTAAGTTGTCTGAAAAGTTCTGAGTTCAAACATCTATGATTTTAGCTGAAGATGAGAACTTCAAAACTAGCTCTGAGGGAGCTGGTAGTAACAAATAGTAGAAGGAAGCAGATACATTGATGGTTTTTTTATCAATCAGTAGGAGTTAGAATAGAAAAAACTACTAAATTCTTGGCATTCGGTTTTATCATCTCTTGTTTTGAGTCACTAGCCTTTATGTACTTAAGAATATAATTCCACTAAATTTGTTATCAGAAAGAAATTCTTTTGCTATATATTGTTTTCATTTAGCAGGATTCCTCATTTCTAAGATACGTAACTTCTACTGCTCTTAATAAATTCTTTTCTTTGTCTAAGTTAATGCAAGATTTTAGCTTTTGATATCTCCAAAATGTTGCTAACAAATACATTCTATTAATAAATATCCCAAACCCAATAAAAAAGGAAATCTAGTTAAGAGAAGCAAGTATATTATATTAAGATAGAATGAAAAAGTTATCTAGTTAACATGGTCATACTGAAGTGAACATAACCTTTTTGGTTTATCCTCTAAAGAGAAAAAACTTTCTAGTATCAATATGGCATTAACTTGTATGCACCAAATATTATACAGATAGAGTTTTTTGACAAAGAAAAGTTTAAGATGTTGATAATGTGATTATCGAGTAATGAAAGGCACAATGATACTATCTGGAGAACACAAATGCTATAGAGAGGTTCTGTTTCCATTCAAATGCCATTAAGAACTTAAAGTATTACGATTGGATGAACGGAACTCAAATGTTTGAATCATGGCTATATACTAATTGGTCATGGTGCACAACTTGAAAATGAAACCTGGAAATTTTTTTAACCAGTGCTAATGAGGCAGAACTCTGAACCAAATAAATAGGTAAAACACTTATACAACTACTGTAATGCCAGTCTCGATCATCAAAGCATATTAGTTGTGGGCTGCATAAATTGTTCTGGAGCTTTCTTAATCGAACAAAGTACAATATAAATCACAATATCATACTGTAAAACCAGAAAAAGCATACAAAAAAGAAATAATATATAAAAGGTGGAAATGATGTAAAGAACGAAACATTTCCACATCACGAAGATTGGCTAACCTCTACTAGGACATTTTCCAAATATTTATGGTCAAACACAAGCACCATCTCCAATGATGGTGCCAAGCTCTCTGTTCAATCTCTGGGTTTTATCACCTCATGCTTCAAGATATTTTGGAATTTACAAACTCCACTCTCCCGTATGATGCTGCAATTCAGTCCAAAAATCAGCAAGCCATCAGATGACTGGTAGAGGTAATTAAACAAGTTCACACTATATCCTTTCTTCCGAGTTTAATTAGCTACGGTTCCTTCAATTTTTCCAGCACATGTATGTAATTTCATCGCTTTAACTATAATTTCTCTCTAATGTCTGACACTAACTCTTGTTCTAGAAAACGATAAACTAATGTCCACACGTTTCCAAGTTGATCAAATTATTCCCAAGTTGTTCCACCAAGGTCAATGAAGTAGCAATATTAACTAGTACTAAATGTATGCTGCAATAATACTAAATGCAGACATGCAGAATACAATATAACCACCATCTCCAATAGCACTTTAACCAGCATGAAATGAAAACTAACCTGGGCAAATCACATCCATCAGGCTTCCACCTCCACTTTAAATACTCAGAATCTGGCCTTCCATTGCTTTGACAATTTGGCAAAAGCCTCATAAACATGAGGCTGGACAGACCTCATCTTTCACCCATTTTCCCTTGTAAAGATCACAACTTTTCCACTTCGTCAAATCTTCACTGTCAACTTCAGAAACTGACCCTTCTTTTTTCATATATATGTTCCAAGAATCCTCACCATCATCAGATTCAGAAATTTATGAAATGGGGTTCTCATTAATTTCATCATCATTTCCAGATTCTGATGATTGGGGTTCTTTTACATTTTTCTTTTCATCAAGATCAGATTCTGATGAAATGGGCTGCTCAAAAGATGTCTCATTGGCATCAATATCAGTTGATCTTTCACCAATTTGACCATCAAAACTTTATTTTGATGAAGCAGGAGCCTCAAAAGAAGCATATTTGCCATCAAGAACGGTGCAATTCTCTCAGATTGTGTTTGATTGGAGAGAAGCGGATGAATTTGATTTGAAATTTTAATTTATAATAACTTAGTTATATAGGTTAATTGATGTATGTGTGAATAAACAAGTGAATATGATTTTAATAGTTAAATAAATGATTTAAAATTTATTTAAATTTTTTATCATTTCAAATCCACTTATATTGTTGGGTGCATTTGATTTGATGAAAGAATTTGAAATGCATGAATGTAAATAGTTGGATTTGAAATGACATGAAATTTGAATAGTTGGTAGTGGATTTCAAATTTAAAATTAAATCAATTACATTGTTTGGATAACTTGTTGTAAATTAGAATTTTAAATTAAATTCGCTTAAATTCTTTCATCCAAATACAATGTTAATTCAAATCTATTCATTTTAAATATTTCCTTCAATTCAAATCCACCCATCCAAACATAACCTCACTGATTTTGTCCTCAAAATTTGATTTTGATGAAACGAGATGTTTAGTATTTTTTTTTTTGGGCAAACGATAACACAAGTATTATAAGTGGCAAAAAAATCAATGTACAAAATGAGCAACTGTTCAACTAGACACCTATGCCATCTCTTTGAACCACAAGGGATTGGAACATAACAATCCATTTAATTGCTTCTCTCAAATCTACTGCAAAACTAGCTAAACTATTATCATTTTTAGATATATATACAAAAAAGGAAAATTTTACAGTCCCTTTTAGAAACTATTTCCTTGTGCTTTAAAGTCCTGTACAGTACAATACTATGTGCTTTAAAAACTTATACTGTATAAATTCTTAAAATCAAGGAAATGATTCCGTCAATGGGACTATAGAATTTCCCATACAAAAGAGATCATAGAAAACAAACTACTTAAGGCAAGAATATCTTCCAGTAAAGTGGCTAGTTGACCACCTTCTGCATTCTTTTCATTTAATCTTTGCACCAATCTTCTATTGCTAGCGTGTACCTTGACCGTGTCCCATCCTTCAACTTGTGCCAACAACAGAGCTTTTCTAATCGACTCAACTTCTAGCATTTCCATCTCCTACCTTGATCATTTGCCTTCTGCCCAAGTGGCCACCAATTCCCCAGAACAATTCCTTGCAACTACACTAAACCTATTCAAACCTCTGTTTTAATTTGTCACAATTGCACTGACATTAATGGTGAGATAGTTAGTATTAGTTACAGGAACCTAACTTTGCCTTAAGGTTGCAATTGTTTCTGTTGATCTTCTTCTCTCTTTATCCATTGACATCACCTCCTTGAACTCGAACCATTCATCTGTTGCTTGCTTGGTTATCTGATCCGCCATACTTTCTTTATTGTTGAAGAAAACATTGTTTCTGTTTTTTCAAATTTGCCACATGATATGAGTAGTCAGAGTAGCATGGTCATCATTTTTCCGGGATTCAGAAGCTTCCATGACTAGACTCCACCATTTCCAGAAGTCATACCTTACCTCCTTTATTCCGTCCCATTGAATAGGAGCTAGTTTCCAAACTTCTTCTGCTTTACCACAGTGGAACAGCATGTGTTCTAGAGTCTCTATATAGTCTCCGCAGCTTGAACATTCAGGTGAGCCATTGTTTGTTCTTCTGTAGATAACTTCATTAACTGGAATCTCGATTCTATTTAAACATTTCTACAAAAAATGCTTGATTTTTGCCTTGATATCCAGATTCCAAATAAATTTCTACACCTACTGTTGTTGATTTTTTATGCTAGCTTCTCCATCTATTGAACTTTTTATCTCATCATTGCTTTTCCTTCTTTTAGCTTCGGGTATCCGAAGCTTACAGTGTACCTACCCGATGAGGAGTAAAACCATTACCACCAGTCTATTTTCCTAGAATAGCTAATTGGTATTCTAAGAATTTGTTCCACATCAACTTGCATGAAAGGTTCCTGAATCAATGCTTTATTCCATTCATTCCCCTAATAAGCTGGTTTACACTCATGAGTTGAGTTTGATGATCTCTTCTGGTCAGAATCTTCCCTTCAGTAGCTTCTGGTATCCATCTATCCTCCAAAATTCTCATAGTGCTTCCATCCCCAATTCTTTTCCTCAACCCACCTTCTAGTAGTGATCTTGTCTTGCATACACTTGCCAAAATCATGAGGTTCCAATCTTAGGTACTCTGGATTCAAATATTGAAGTATGAGGCTAATATTTAGCCTTTGAGAGCTTGCTTACTAACAAATTTGGATTAGTCAAAAACCTCCAAAGTTGTTTAGCCAACAATGCATCATTGAATAACTGAATATCTCTGAACTTTAATCCTCCTTCCTTCTTACCATCTGTCAACTTAATCCAATTGATCCAATGCGCTTTAGATCCATTCTCCTTTGAGCCCCACCAAAAATTAGCCAATAGGTTGCTGATTTCTTTACAGAGTTTCTTTGGTAGTTTGAAGCACGATATTACATATATAGGCATAGACAAGGCAACAGATTTGAGAAGAATTTCTTTACCAGCCTGATTCAACAGTTTTTCTTTCCAGTCTTGTACTCTTTTTTGAACTCTGTCCTTCACTGCTCGAAAAATTTGGTATTTGGATCTTGCAATGACCATAAGAAGACCCAAATATTTCCCTTGATCCACACATTTCACACTTCCCAAAATTAAGTAGACATTCCTTCTTTCAGTTTAGGAGCTGTATTTTTACTGAAAAGCACTGAAGACTTGTCCAAATTAACCAACTGTCCAGTGGCACTTTCATATTTGCCACGAATAGTCATTACCTCCTTAGGTTCCTGCAAAGTAGCCTTGCAAAAAAATTATTGAATCATCAGTGTAAAAGAGGTGAGAAATACTGGGACCATTCTTGCTGACTTTAAGTCCTGTGATTTTGTGATCAAAATAAGCATGATTCAATAAACTTGAAAAACCTTATGCACAAATGATAAATAGGTAAGGGGATAGAGGGTCCTCTTGCCTAATCCCTCTAGTAGGTTTGAGATGACCAATCTTGCTGCCATTAAGATTAAAACTATAGGAGACAGAGGAAACACATGTCATGATCCAGTCAATCCATTTTTTTACAAAAGCCCATTTTCTTCATAATAGCCAACAAAAAAGACTATTTTACCCTATCATATGCTTTAGCCATGTCAAGTTTCAAAGCCAAAAAACCACTCTTTACCTTTTCTCTTATTTTTAAGGAAATGAAGACACTCATGAGCTACAATAACATTGTCTAGAATTTGTCTACCAGCTAGCAAAGCAGATTGGTTTTCATTGATACAAAGTTTAAGAATTGGTTTAACCTATTAGCAAGAATTTTGGAAATGATCTTGTAAAGAACATTACGGAGTGCAATAGGTCTAAACTGGGAGAGATTAATTGGAGCCTCAGTCTTAGGGATCAGGCTAATAATGATTTCATTAACAGAATTAAGGAGAAAGCCAGAAGCTTTGGATAGCCTTAATAACATTGTCACCAATCATGTGCCAGAACTTTTGAAAAAAGACAAGAGTCATACTGGACCAGGAGATTTGTATGGATTCATGGAAAATAAAGCTCTTTTAATCTCCTATGCTTCCATAGGTTTGGTGAGGGTTTCAGTAATCTGACTGGTTATCTTGTTAAGAATTACCTCTAATATATCTTCAAATTGAGAAGGATAAGCTGAAGTGATAGTTTCTCTTAGAGCGTTTGGTAATAATCCACAATCTCAACACCAGTAGCTTCCACAGTATTACAAATTCCTCTCTCTCCAGTTTGCAGAAAAGAAATGGTATTCCTTCTTCTTCTAGACATCACACTAGCATGAAAGAATGATGTATTCCTGTCCCCTTCCCTTAACCAAGTGTTCCTTGCTTTCTGACTCCAAAAGAGCTCTTCATCCTTATAAGCCCTGCAGAGCTCTAATTTCAATTCAGCTCTCTTACCCCTTTTTCCTTGAACTTGAGATGACTCTAAAATTTTGATTTCTTCCTTTAACTTACTAATCTTAACATCGGCTCTATTGTGCAAAGTCTTGTTCCAGTTTAGGAGCGCTATCCTGCAAGACTTGATCTTATCAACCACTATGAAGAATTTGGAACCTCTTTTGTCACTTTTCTATGCATCCTTGATAATTCTCTCAACTTCTTTATGTTGCAACCATTTTTTATCAAAGAAAAATCTTTTTTTCCTTTTAACTTCAAACCATGACTCTAGTAGCAATCATCAACATCAGGTGATCAGAAGCATTAGTAGAAATATGGGTACAGGAAGCTTTGTCAAAATGTTGAATCCATTTGGTTGAGCAAAGCAATCTATCTAATCGTTGTTTTACCTCCTTATCTCCTTCTCAATGATTATTCCAAGTCCAAGGAAACCCAGTGAAACCAACATCAACCAACTCATTGTCAGCAATGAACCTTCTGAATTCACTAAAGGACCAATTCACTCTGATTTTGCCACCCCACTTCTCTTCATTTGAGATAATGTCATTAGAGTCACCACCTATAATCCAATGATCCCCCAAATGACTTTTCTCCTTTGAATCACCTTCCACTGCTCCTTCCCAATATTAACTTCTGTGCTAGCATAAACTCCAACGAACCACCAAGGACTATTGAATTCATCAGATTGAATCGTGACCTCAACAATGAAACTTGTAGACAAAACTTCTAAAACGTTGATGTTATTGTTCCAAAAAAGGGGCCAGACCGTCCCAGATTTTTCGAAGCATCAACTACAAAAGATTCATCAAACTTTATTTTCCTTTTAAATATGCTCAAATTTTTTTTTTTTGTTTTTAGTTTCACACAAAAATATCATATCTAGGTAGTGGAATGCTATAACCTCCTTGAGTTGGGGAATTGTCAAGGAGTTCCCCACCCCTTTGCAATTCCACACCAATATCCTCATTGAGAATTGGTGGACCTGTAAGGGAAGGTTATCTCTATCCCTGAAGCTTGAATGGTTGATTGATTATAACTCTCAGCTGTTTTACCTTTCTTTATTGTGCTAGCTGTAACTGAATCATCTTCCAGCTCTGACTCCTATAAGATTGATCATCTACCAGCATATCATTTGTTTTGTTCGTCAGAGGTCTTCTTGGAACTCCAGTTAGGTTACTCCACTTTGCCCGTCTTTTCTTCTCCTTTTCTGATTTCTCCGGAGGACTGATTTGAATTCTCCCAACATCCACAATCATATCATCACTGTTGCCATTGGTGTATAGAAAGGCATGTTCAAATCTGTTGATGGAACTATTCTAGAGGATAATGCCATTTCAGGCTATTGGAGATTTGCATTTGTGACTGTCTCAGGAGGTGGCTTTGTGTGTTGATGTTTTGTATTTTATTTCTGAAAGGTTTCCTATCACATTCTTTCTTTCACAACATGCAACTTTTATTAAATTATCTACAACTGGTGTGTCATTCTCAACATCCTACATAGTTGATTTCATGTTATTATCCAAAGTAATATTTTGCCTTTCCAATAACATGTTATCTCTGCTACAAGATTCTACCTGACCAAATTGCTTTGTTTCCTGCAAAGCCTCATTATATCCTCCATCCAGCTGCTCAATTGGTTTGTTGCCAGGATTAATAGGAACCAGACTATATGGATCTGAACCAGATTTTCTTCCTCTTGGGGCTTTTGCATATTATTTCTCTTTGTACCTCCATTAGCCTTTAACCAGCTTCCGAATTGTGATTCTTTGCCCTTCATTATATCTTTCTTAGTGACCCATATGCAAACAAACATTTTTAGAATGCCCTATAATTCCACAACAGTAACAAAAATCCAGGCATTTTTCATATTTGAAATTAACCCAAATTTATCCCTTTCAAGATTAATTAAGCCTCCCCTGGGTAAAGGCTATTAATCTCTACCAATAGTTTCATATGTTTCCCTTCTATACTACCTTCTTGTGGGATCAACACTTCTTTGATGTTATGAAACATTCCACCAATTTTGAATTATGAAACATTCCACCAATTTTGAACCCCACATTCCTTGAATACCAATGCAAAGGTAATCCCCAAACTTGAACCAGAAAGGAGATATTTTAAAAGCATCCTCATTCTTTTCCAAATCTTTTTTCCATTCCTTAAGGACAATTAATCGATTATCAAAGGACCAAGGACTACCAATCAGAACCCTATGCATATCATTGGCATTATTGAAGTTGAATTGAAAGAAGTTAAAACCCAGCTCTGTAACCTGAATGGTCTTCGGAACACCCCATAACTTGAGCAGAATAATTTATAAGACCAGTAAAATTAACCTTGTTCTCTCCTATGACCTTTCCCAGTAGACTGTTTCTACAATCAGAGACCCCTTGTATCACATCTCCTTCGATGATAGCTGCACCTCCCAGTTCTATTTCCGAGAGAGAAAACTTCCTCACACTTTCTCAAGTTTCTCAGCCATCAGAATCTATATAAGAAGGAAACCCTCCAGGGATAACTAGTCACTTGAAAAACCTTCCAAACCTGAAGAAACAAGCCAAAAAATCTAGATCTTAAGAGATTAGTTACTAGTAGACAGAAAAAAAAAAAAAAGGAAGAAAACACAAGAAAAAGAAAGAAGATAGAAAAAATGAAGACTTGAAATGAGATCTATCATCCTAAAAAACCTAAGAGATAGAAAAAGAGAAAAAGAAAAAAGGAACTAGTTACTTATGACTTGAAATAGATGTGCATAAGATCCACAGCTGACCCAAATACACATCTAGATGAGAAGAACAAGGTGACAAAAGTTACTCTACAGTTATGATAATCACCTGCATTGAATAAGTCTAAAAAAGAACCACGGTCTGGGAATTTTTTTTTAATTTTAAATTTGAAAAGACTAAAACCCTTCTTCACAAAGAAAACGAACATTCCCTTACTTAGAGAGAGAAACCACCCAATTAGAAAGAGAAGACTTTGAAAATATAACTGAGCCCTTGAAATGGTATGCTCAAGTAGATGTCCTTATATTATGATCAAGCTGAGGATTTGGTGATATGGGAATGTCAGGAGATCGACAAGATGAGTTGAGGGAAAAGGACAGAAGAGGAGTGTGAACAAAGAGATATCTGTAAAGTAAAAATTGAAATTCAAGATTGTCCCTACTGAAGATGAATAAGGTTAGTAGAAACATAAGTAACAATGTAAGAATTTTGAGTGAGTGAGCGGAGGAAGTTGCCATTTGAGGGAAAGCATGTTCTGGGCTCTATTAGTATTTGATTTCTATTTTCTGGTCTGTTGATATTTTTGTCTTACGTAGGAAGATGGGGATTGCGGGAATGAGGGAGTGGAGTATTTGCCATTTGCCATTTGCCATTTGCCATTTGCCATTGAAAAAAGTAGAGCAGTGTAGCATAGGTCAGATGGACTTGGGCATAATGCAAATTAACAAATTAAGAAGCCAGCAAAGGGATAAATAAAGAGTGAAAAAAAAGGACTAGGTTTGGTAACTTGTCTCATCAAAAATAGTGTTAATTTCACTTTACCACTTATCGTTTAGGTCATTATTACTTTAATCTATTTTTTAAACACTTAAATCCTTTACTAACAGTCAAAACTAACGGTATTAAATTTTTAACCTAAAATTGCATTTTTACCCTCAAATTATTTATGCGTGAATAAATTTTCCTATGACACCCAAAATATTTTATTTTCTTTCTATTAATGGAGTTTGATGAAATTTAAGATATGGTACTAAATGATAAAAAAAAAAAATTGTTAAATTATGTCAACAAAATAAGAAAGAAAAAAATGAGAAATAAAAAAAAGAAGAGATAGTGAGTATAAACATTAAGGGGTATTTTTGTCAACAATGAGAAAAAAAAAAAAAAAAAGAAGAGATAATAATGGTATTTTTGTCAAAAGGATAATAAATGTTAGTTGGATTTAACGGAAAGATTTAAGGGTCTAGAAAAATAACATTAGAGACTAAACTAATAGTGAGTATAAACATTAAGAGGGTTAAAGTGAAATTGATCATTAAAAGTAAGGGTTAATAACACGTTGTCTCCTGAACTAGGTGTGTAACTACACTTTGCCCACCTAAACTAAAAGAATATACACATTGTCCCCTCTTACACTATTCATTTGTTAACAATTTAACATTGTCAATAAAAGCTTCATTAAATGACTGAACTACCCATTAGCACTATTTTTATTTTTCACATATTTTATTTTTTATGTTTGATAGCTATAAAAAATTAGGAAAATATAAATTATAATAAATAATTGATATCCTTGTCACTAGGGAGTGAAAATGTGAGAAATTTTTAAACAATCAAATCAAATTATATCTAACATTATAATTTGCATAGGTTTAAACAAAATTTTAAAAAGTATAAAATACTAAGAGATATAAATAAATTACAAAACATTTATGGTCAACTTGTTATCACACAAGACCTTTAAAGAAAATTTTTAGTAGAAAATAAGTCACTTTGGAATGCGCGACTAATTATAATTAAACACTCAAATTCCAAATAATATCAAATGAACTCCAGAAACAAAAACAAAAAAATGAACAAAAAAAAATATTGATATGGATTATATATTGTGATATTTTATATTTCATTTTTTCTTATTTTTTAATAATAGTCAAACCACAATAAAAAAATTAAATACAAGAAAATCAAAATATAGCATTAAGGGTATTTCGATCATTTAGCTAGATTCTCTTGATAGTGTTAAAGTTATTAATGGATGAACAGTAACAATAGGGTAAAGTGCATATTCTTTTAATTTAAGTAGGTAAAGTGTAATTATCCTTCTAATTCAGCGGGAAATACAAAGTGTTATTAATCCTAAAAATAATTGGGATAAATACAGTAAAATGATAATATTCTTTAGTTTTAACATCTTCATGCTTTTCCATTTTCTAATTAGACTTAAAGAGGCAAATAATGAAAATATTCTGTATTTGCATTTAACATGTTTCAATATAATGATTAAGTAATAGTAACATGTAAAAATGGCCATTTAAAATTTTAACGCGCAGAACCTTGAAAAAAATTATAGACCATGAATCTAATTGGAGAGTTCTTATTTGACCCAAAAAAAAAAAAAAATAGTAGCTAATCATGCCTCCATTCAAGTAGTGACATACAGATGTGGAGAATTTGTAGTATTTAAGTATAAATTTTTCTGCCTAGGCGGCACCGGGGCACCTTTGACTAGACAATTAATGATATCCATTATAGTTTTAATAGAAGATCTAGATGTGGATTTCAGGTGTAACTTTGCAGTTGTTCTCAAAAAAGTTTTAGGTTTTAGATTAAAAAAGAGACACTTTAAACCTGATAAATTCAATTTATTTTATCTTACTCTTATTACACAATTTTACTTTTTTCCACCCAAAAATTCCATGAGCCAAAAGCAAAAGGAGAACTGCTTCTTTGGATTTGTGCATACAGTGCCAAATTTAGGGCAAAAATATCCTAAAACCTTTTATGGAAGATGGGAACATCAAACTTTACATAAAAGAGTTGATTTTTTATAAGTAATTTTTTTTAATCACAAATAGAAGTAGATGAGAACAAGCCCTTTGTCAAGCATGATAGCACTTCATTTTTCTTTTCTTTTTCTATACAAGGCAACAATCAAAGAAAATTATACTTTGATTATGCTGCAAAAAATTGTACTAGAAAAGAAAAAAAAAATCAAGAACAAAACTAAAAAACAAATAAGAGAAAATAAATTAGTCTATTAGTAGAAAAAAAATTCAAGAACAAAACAAAAAAAATAGCAGAAAATAAATTAGTCTATTAGTAGAAAAAAAATTCAAGAACAAAACAAAAAAAAAATAGCAGAAAATAAATTAGTCACTTTTTTAGTAGAAAAAAATTCAAGAACAAAAAAAAAAAGCAGAAAATAAACAGTCTAATAGTAGGAAAAAAATTCAATAATAGAAAGAAAAAAAAAACACAGTAGAAAAAATATTCAAGAACAAAACAAAACAAATATGTAAAACCAAGAGAAACGGGGACAATGGAAAATATACCTAGCAGTGGTACTTGGCGGAAGAGGCGAGGCTAGCTTGTTGGGGTTGAATGGGCTGGGACAGTGGTGGTTGAGGCGGCTTGAAGGGGGGAAAGTAAATGGTAAGAAAGAAAGGTGGGGGAGAAGGAGAAGAAAGGGGATGGGGTTGAAGGAAGATGGTGTGGAGGCTAGGGTAGAAGATGGTGGTGGCGTGCTGTTGAAGGAGAAGAATGGGGATGCTGCTGATTAGGGTGAAAGGAAATAAGGATTTGATACTTTGATTAATTGGGGATCTGGTTAGATCTCAACACTTTGTAACCAATTTTTCAGTTGCTAATTTTAATATTTCTTTTTATATTTTTCAAAAAATAGCAACGGAAATAACGGTTGCTAATTAATACATTGTTTTTCCAAATGAGTGCAACTGAAAAATCGGTTGCTAATGTTTTTTAAATATTTGTTCAAATTTGAAAAAGCATTATTTTTTTAAGTCAAAATCGGTTGCTATATCCACTGCAAATAGCAATGGTAAATACTGTTTTTGTAGTAGTGTAAGGTTTGGACTGTTTTGCACTAAATCCCTTAACGTTATTTTTTCTCACTTTACCTCTTTGACTAACAGTCAAATGTATCTCAGCTGTTAGTTTTTTTAAAAAGACAAATTTACCCTTAAAGTTTAATTGCAGTAAGCCTCCTTAAGGTTTAAGTGAGATTTTACTTTATCCCCTCATGTAAGTTTTGTATTATTTAATATATTGGGAAAAAATAAAATTCAATAATATTGTCAATATTATTAAAAATATAAATATGCTCCAAATTAATGAATATTCTAATTCTTGAATTACACTTTTTCAATATTTAAAACTTTAAAAATACAGTGAAATAATTGATTTTAAAATTTTTGATGAATTATTAAGGTATTTCATCTAAATTATTTTAATTTGAGTTTTTGTTTATATGTACAAAGTTATTTTGTTTAGGTGGTAGTTAAATTATATTAACAAAGGAAAAAAAGTAAGAAGATAATCATTTTAAATAAACATGAAGAAAAGCAAAAAAAAAAAAACTAATATAACTTTAATATATGATTATGGATCTCGTATATTTAAAAATTTATTTTTACATAAAAATAAAATATAATGAAAAGACCAAAAAATTCCAATAGTGTTAGAGAATTTTTGTATTTAATTTTTTTCACAAGTATTTTAAAGAACCACTAGTGTTGGTGGGCATCATTACATTTTTAGTTGTTTTGACAATATTTTTATATTGATTATTGACTAAAGTAAGTTAATTGATATAAAATTAGAATTAGGGACTAAAATGACAAATATAATAAACTGTAAGGGCTTAATTTTATATTTTCTTGTAATATTCTGTGTTTAGGGGTAAAAATGTCTTTCTTGACTTTTTAATAGTCAAATTACTGATGTGTACTAACGAAAGGGACAAATTGAGAAAAAAATAACGTTAGGAGGTTTACTGTAAAACAGCTCAAATCTTGAGGGGGATTATTATATTTATGGACTTTGAGAGGGTTAAGCTTGCAAAGTAAGACAATATTTTACTGTGTCGGTGATTGTAAAAAGTACCGGAAGGAATGAATGTAGAATCATGATTTGAAAGAAAAGAGTTTATAGGTGTATATTTGCGGAAAATTCTACCGTCTCTTTTAAGCAACTATTTTCTTGTACTTTAAATACTTTTACAATACGATATCATGTGGTTTAAAAGTTTATATTGTACATACTTTCAAAATAATAATTTCCTAAAAAAAACTATAAAATTCCCCTATATTTGCAAGCATATTAATTCCTTGGGATCAATTATCCGATGTCAATACAGTGTCACTAATGACGGATGATATGTAAATAATTTGACATGAATAATCAGCTTTGCAAACAGATCAGATGGTATTGGAACAGCCAATTAATGTTTGAAATTTGACATAATTATCCAACTGATGTTCTAAATTTCTAAGAGTTGCACTCATTGGAGGCTAGGTAAATCATTAACAACTCAATCGGACAACTTCAATCAATTTAAGAACACATACAATAAAAGAGAAAACTAACTTTCCAATATATGGGAATAAAATGATAAAAAAAATATCTGAGGCAAAATTTTCAATGAATGTTGAAATAATAGGAGTAATAATTGAACTAGCGGACGTGACCTTCTTTCTAATTTTTTCTGCCCGTCTATTTAAATGTACAAAATAACTAATCTCGCATTCATTAGCTTTTTCTCTGTCCGTCTATCTAAAAGCGCAAAATAATTAATTTTGCATTCATTATTTTTTTTTTCTGCTCATCTATCGAAGAGTACAAAATAACTAATGTCGCATTTAGTGAATACGAAATCACTAAAAATGACTCATTTTGGACCGAGGGGATAGAGAAATTGTGGTATGCTAATTTGTAATGGTACCTTTTCAATTCCAAAAAAAAAAAAAAAAAAAAAATTGCACCTTGAATTACAATTTCTCGTTCAAGTTAAGATCCTGGGTTTATTCCAAAAATCATAGTTCTTATACTTATAGGCCTCATACTTGCATCAAATTATTGTACAATAATTAAGTACGTACTAGGCTAGTAATACAATAATAGCTCTTGAAAGTTACTTCAGATTAGGACGTATCACACTTTAAGAGAAGACTAAATATTGTCTGCTTTCATTTTTTTCAGGATTAAATACACTAAATCCCTTTAATGTTTGGGTTGTTTTGCACCAAATCTCCTAGTATTATTGTTTCTCACTTTGCCCCTTCTATTAGTACACATCAGTATCTTGACTAATTAAAAAGTCAAAAAAGATATTTTTATCCCTAGACACTATAAAAAAACATAAAATTAACCCCTTAAAGTCTATTATATTTGCCATTTTAGTCACTAATCTAGTTTATATGTTCATTAACTTACTTTAGTTATTAATCAACACAAATTTAAATATTATCAAAATAACTAAAAATATAGTGATGCCTACCAGGACCAATAATTTTTTTAAAATACTTGTGAAAAAATTTAAATACAAAAATTCCCTAATATTGTCAGTATTTTTCAATTTTTTCATCATATTTTATTTTCATGTAAAAGTAAATTTTTAAATATAGGAGACCCATAATCATCTATTAAAATTCTATTAGTTTCTTTTGTTTTTTTGCTTTTCTTTATATTTATTGAAAATGATTTTCTTCTTACTTTTTTCCTTTATTAATATAATTCAACTATCACCTAAATTATAAGAAGTAACTTTATCTATATAAATTAAAACTCAAATTAAAATAATTTAGATAAAACAACTTTAATAATTCATTAAAAATTTTAAAATTAATTATTTCATCGTGTATTTAAGTTTCAAATATTGAAGAAAGCATAATTAGAGAATTTGAATATTAATAAATTTAAAAGAGCATACTTATATTTTAACAATATTGATATCACTATTGCTTTTTATTTATCCCAAAGCATTAAATAATATAAAACTTACATGAGAGACTAAAGTAAAATTTCACTTAAACTTTAATGGGGTTCACTGCAATTAAACTTTAAAGATAAATTTGTTTTTTTGAAAAACTAACGGTAGAACTACATATGACCGTTAGTAAAAAAGATAAAGTAAAAAAAAAAATTAACGTTAACAAGTTTGGAGCAAAATAGCTTAAACCTTCAAGAAATTACTCTATTCAACCCCTTTTTTTTTATCCATGGTTCAGTGGCCGTCCATACAAATACTTAATCATCGTTAGGTAGCCTCACTCATCTCATAAGTCACAACCATCACCAGAATAGAATGTGTAAAGTTGTCTCTAATGGAGCTATGACTTGTTATGCTTTACAATTAGATATGGCAGTGGGCCGGGTTAACTTGTTGACCCGGTTCATTCGGCCCGTTTTTTAATCGGTCCGTCCCGCTAATTACTGTAAGTAGCCCAACCCTAGCCTAAGATCAGGAGTAGGGCCGGGCCTGAGCCTGGGCCTAGGCCAAGAAGTTCTAGTTCGCGACCCGGCCCGACCCGTAGATTGAACCATGACCAGCCCACGGGTCAACCCGTCGGGCCGACTTGTTGGAAATTATTATTATTTTTTTAAAATTTCTTTTCTTTTGAAAGGCTATTAATTTTTTTCTTTTATAACTTGTAATGTAATGATTTGGAGGTAAGGTTCAATTCCCCCCTCTTTGTACCTTTTTTTATATAGGGATCTATGCCAAACCCCCTACCATCTCAAGGAGGTTTTTTTACTATATGAATAACAAATAATAAGTTATAATAATAAGTATTGACTTATACAACTAAGAAATAACTTGGTCAAATAAGTATTAATTTGGAATAATAAAGTACTAATAATTAACTTCTAATTTTGGTCTTTGAAAATTAACTAAAAACTTTAGTTTCGAATAATAAGTATTAGTTTGGATTTTGAATTTTAATTTATTAATAACTTGGTCTAATACATAAGTACCAATTTGGATTAATAAAGTACTATTAATAGTAAATTGTAATTTATTAGATTAATAAGAGATAATTTAATAAATTACTAATGAATAGTAAGTAAATAATTTTAAATTACTAAGTTATTAATTTTAAAATAATAATTAATAAAAAATAATTTAAAGTTATATAAATTATTAACAAGTAAAAATTTAAATTTCTCGAAAAAATAATTTTAAAATTTAAGTAAGAACTTAAATTGGAGGGTCAGCTCGTGGGTTAGCCTGTGGGCCAGCCAGCCCCCGCTAATCGGGGGCCTAGCCCAAGGGCCCGTTACAGGCCACCATTTTCGTCCTCCGACCTGACTTGTCAACCCGCTACAACCCGCCCCGTGACAGGCTATCAAGAACCTGAACCGACGGACTTCTGACTCGATCCATCGCCACCGCTATTTACAATTCAATTCATTGAGTAGCCAATTAGAAGGTGTTAAGAAACATAAATTTCAAGTAGTCAATTTCTCAAAAATTTCTAACAAGTGAACAAGATTATGTATAAATAATTGAGAAGATTAGTTCTAATCTGTACCACTTAACTTATATTCAATTCTTATTTTGTATCATTAATTTCAATTCTCAATGCTTATTTCATTTTGGTTTAAACTTTAAAATCTTTGCAAAATTAATGCAATCTCAGCTTGTTTACTCAAAATATTTTAGCAACATTATTTTATGCCCATTGAATATGTTATACACAAGTAAAGATGTATCAATTTTGACTACGGTAAAATTGGAGTGAAGTGTAACTAAATAAATTTCTTATAGAACCCTTTTAAAGCAGCATCTTCATTTTTTTCCCAGCTGAATTAATTTGGGCTGCTCTTCCTTAATTTTCCGTCTAAAATTTCATAAACCTGAAGTTGCTACATTAGAACCTGTAGCTGCGTGCCAATATATATGTGGGAAATAGATTGGGTCTATGACATAATGTCATAGATCTCTTGATCCACAAATTTAGACAATCACGTCACTCTTCTGAAATGTGTGAAGTGATGTGGAAACTTGTAGACTAAGGGGTCCATGACACTATGCCATGGATCGAATCCACACAAGAATTTTCCATATATGTGTTCCTGAAAAAATATTTACTTAGATAGTATCTTTTGATGTGGACTCTTTTATGACTAAAGGATTCATATATTATTGTATGGACGAGGTTTAAGTAAGAATTTATCTTACCGTGTGTGTGAGAGAGCCGAGTGTAACAGAAATTGTGTGCATTATTCACCTCTTTTCCTTCCTACAATAAATAAATAGGAGAAAGAGAAATTCTGTTTAGTGTTTTTTTTGTTTAAGTAGCACTGCAATTAATTCAAAGGCATTAATACAGTTTGGTGAGTGACTTCCCTTCTTCTGATGAACAGATGTTGATGTATCAATTAAAGTCTCCACTGTTCATCCAAGATACTCATAATACTATAGCAATAAATGCGTACAAAACCTCAGTTCAAATACCTCCTTTCAGTTTATTCACCATCCAACAAATGCTCATATACTCATTCTCTATTCTCTTTGCATCCCTCCCCCCCCCCCCAACTGCATGCATATTTCATTTTCAAGGGTGCAATGAGAAATATCTCTGTAAGTACTATTATTTTGCTGGTGCTTGAACATCAGATTCAGGCAGGTATTGGGCTGAAGATTGCTGCTTCGAGAGGGCTTTTCTTGAGTTCTCCAATAACTAATTCTGATGAGAAAACAACTTCTAGTAGTAGTAGTATTAAGTCATCATCCAATGAAGCTACAAGTGCAA
This sequence comes from Cinchona pubescens, assembly GCA_025175665.1. NCBI lineage: Eukaryota > Viridiplantae > Streptophyta > Magnoliopsida > Gentianales > Rubiaceae > Cinchona > Cinchona pubescens. The sequence goes on along the minus strand of JANKKI010000031.1, from coordinate 354,430 downwards.
TAAGAAGGTGCAATTCGATTCGAGTTCATTTCTCCAGATATTCGTTATCAAATGCATGGAGGAACAAGATCGATGATGATGACAAAAGAACGGTTCCAACCGGGCCAAATCCTTTGCATAACAGGTAGAATTTATGGAGCTTCTTCAAGTTTGGCTCAGCTTATGTGCCTAAAGACGGGAGTCACCTCTAGAACGCGTACGATAGCGTGCTCTTGTTAATTCCTATATACAAGTAATATGTAATTAAGAAGTACTGGTAGAGAACTAGAGTAAAATTTTTTTTTTTCATTTTTTTTCTTTTCTTTTAAATTTCAACTGCTCTCTTTGATATTGAGTACTTGTTCTTTTTACATCTTAACATTGGTTTTCGTTTTCCCCCTTTATTTATAAAATGTATTGAGAATCATGAGAATATGAGAGGCTTTAAGCCATTAAGGCTACCACAGAAGACTTCTCCTTCAGCATTTTTCTTCAATTTAGATAACAGCTCTGCTGCTTGTTTGTTGAGTACTCTAAAATCAATATAAAATTTTGAGAATTTCGTGATATAAATATTTTTCATTCTTGTAGTTTTTCGTCCTACAAATTTATTTCTGTGAAATTTCTGTAGAAAGAAATGGATAAAAAGAAAATGGACAAGAAAGTTGAGTGAAACTTTTGTTTTCTCATTCTTGAAGCAAAATGTGAGCGAAAACCAGCAATTTTGCTGTTGTAGTTACTTTCTACGACAAGAATTGAAGGGCCCCTTAATGTTCATATTGTGGTTGAAATCCTCTCACTACTTTTCTCTTCAATTCTTGCCAATGATTATTATATTTAAACAAAAAAAAATATTTCTAAAAATTATCATATTATATTAATAATTTTATTTGATGAGTAGATCAATATATTTTAAAACCAAATACATTCAAAAGTATTTTATTACTCAATTTGTCCGAAATAATTGGATAGTGTAAAATAAATAAAAATCAACACAAGAATTTAAGCATTTAATCAAAAGAAAAAAATAACCTATTTATTTTTAAATTTTATATATAACAAATATTTACACTAAATTATATTATGAACAGTTGTGATTTTTTAAAAATAATTTAAAATTATATTTTTGTAAAATATATTAAAAAGAAATTTTTTGGAGAGGAGACTAAATCCCAATGGGATTTGCGAGTCTTCTTTTGGAAACAAACAATAAATCCTTCGTATTCCATAAAAGACAAAATGTGGGAAGGTTGGAATTTGGGCACTATTAGACATTGGACAATGGAGGGTGTTAAGGGGAGGTCAGCATCACATGAACTGTGTAGAGTCTGAAAATGTAAAGCAAAACAAGTGTTGTTTGGGAAAAAGACTCAAAAAGTTGGTCAAACCATAGAGCTGCATGCATGCATGGATGGATGGAGGCTGGCCTACAACAGAATGGAAACAGAAACTCCACCTAAATAAATTGAAAAATACTTAAATAGATTTGATTTTTATTCTATTTGTAGTTGTAGCTCTTGTAGTAGGATTAAATATTATAAAATTTATAATATCAATTGATGTAAATAAAATTTTATAAAATTTAATTTTAATCACAAAATTTATAGATAAGATCCAAAATCAAATCTATGTTAATATTTTATAATTAAATTTCAACAACAGGATTGGCTTGCCATAAATAGGCTATCACACAATCAAAACCTCTAATGTATAATTTTCATTATCCTTAGTCACTTGTTTAGTGTGTGATATGTTCGCTTTATCGTAAGCCATTAGACTCAAATATGTGTTGGTGACCGCTTATGAGAAAGAAGATAATTTACTCTCATTCTAAATAATTTTTTTTTTACCAAAAAAATAATAAATTTCCATTTTTAATATATATATATCTATATATATATATATATATATATATATAGACAAGGAATTCTCCCCTTATGCCAAGTGGCTTCCTCTCATTACCATGTGGCAATGTGTGCTTACAAGGAAGATGACTTAGACTTTTTTTTGGTTGAAACTTTATATTTATGCCCCTCACCTTATGCATAGTCTTTGGAGTTCTCTGAGCTAATTTTGTTAAGTAATCACTTTCTACTATCATCTTAGTTAGTTGATATGTGGACAACTTGCCATTTGTATATCTAAGACTATTGAAAGGTGGCTTTTTTAAGCGTCATGTACTCCCAGTTGAGTAATTCAATTGTTTGATGCTGTTTTGACATCTAAAAATTTTCTACATTCTTGTTTATATACTTGAAGTGCTTAATACTTGGATTATGAATGATTAACTTATGAAAAGTATCAACCCCTATGCAAATAAAAACATTGTACTAAGACTTTGTATCATTTTTTTCTCTACAATTTTTTATTTAATTATATGTTTTGTTGGTTAATGATCATGTCTATGCATATTTCTCCTAATCAATAAAAATCTCCACTTTTTACTCTTTTACTGATCATATTCATTAAAAAAAATAGAGGGCATAGGCCATGCTTTGCACGGCACAGCTATCATGTTGGCAAGGTTGACATATAATGAAGTAGAGTGTCTTGACATAATATTTGAATATTTTAAATATTTTTATAATGTGACTGCTAAATATTCGTGTAAAATAAATAATTATTCCTCTTTTTTTCAAACTTTTCATCTTATTCAAAAGAGTAGTAGTATATACACTTTGATTTTAAAGTTACAGACACTAATTATAAATTTAAGAGAGTTTTTATTTTAACAAATAACTGTCTAAAAATAGAAAGTGAGATCAATTTAAAATTTAGGAATGAAAATAAGTCTATTTCGAGGAGTGATAACAAAATACAGCTTAGGTAGTAAGAAGGTTTTCCTTTGATTTATTAGTTATGGATTCGGTTCAATACAGGATAGGAAGAGAGGTGATTTATTTATTTTTTAAAGCAAACTTAAACTAAGATCATCTGTTGTTAATTGCTTGGTAAGGGTATCCACCTATGTGGTTTTTTTAATTAATTTTTTAATGCAAACTTGTGCTAATGTCATCCGCTATTAATTGCTTGGTATTACTGATAATGTCATTTAAATGTAAAAAATTTTACATCTTTAAAAAAAAAATTTATTGAAATTTGTAATTTCACAATGTAAAATTTTTACATTTAGTTTCACTCTATTTATTGCTCATTTACTTATATCTAAATAATTAAAAGTTAAAAATAATAATCTGAATATAACATTAATTTTTTCTTATCGAGTAAATTATCATATCCAAAAAGCAATTTATTTGGAAAAAATTTCACCATCGAATTACATGCCACATTTGAACGGTGACAAAATTGATCAAATTTTAATATATATATATATATATATATAGGGGAATTCTACAGTCCCTTTTAGGAACTATTATATATATATAGGGGAATTCTACAGTCCCTTTTAGGAAACTATTCCCTTGGCTTTAAAAACTTGCACAATACAAGCTTTTTAAGCACATGGTGTTATACTGTACAAGTATTTAAATCACAAGGGAATAGTTCCTTAAAAGGGACCGTAAAATTTTCCATATATATATAAAATAGTTTAATTAAACGGTAAAATATCATTATTTTTTCTAATTTTTTACAAGACAATTATATAGAGCATGATTAAAATTAAGAACGATTTTGATTTTGGAAAATAATTTTTTTTTCAAAACCACATACAAACACTGTTAACACGTCTTATGTAACTCAATCAATGTCAAGGATCCTCTACCCCACTTTCTATTCTATATCTTATCACACTATCTAATGAACGACTAAAATTTTTTTGCCAAAATTAATAGTTATATTTAAAAAAAAATCTTGACAATTCATTGAAGTAGTAGAATAATGAGTGAGATAAAAAGATAAATAAAAAAAAATTTACCCTCAATTAATGCATTCTTTATTTTTAAATTATAATTAAAACTAAAGTAATACCGAAGACTATACTATTATACATATATATATATATAGGGAAATTCGCCAAAATAGTCCCTTATACAGTTTAGATTAGTATAAGAATAGTGTCCTTAACTTTTCTTTTAGCCAGAATAGTCCTTTAAATTTTTTAGCTGTAGTCACCATCTTTCATGTGAAATTTATAAAAAAAAAAAAATTATGGTGACTACACCATAAAAGGACTATTCTGGCTAAAAAATAAAAGTTAAAGGACTATTCTGGCTAAAAAATAAAAGTTAAAGGACTATTCTGGTTAAAAAAAAAGTTGAAGGACTATTCTGGCTACAAAAAAAGTTGAGGGACTATTTTGGTTAAAGTAAAAAAGTTGAGGGACTATTTTGGCGATTTTCCCATATATATATATATATATATTTACCTTCTTATGGAGGAATAGAGCAGCATTGAAGTCTCTTCTGACTTCTGATTTGGATTCAATGCTTTCGTACTGTTTAGGAAACAGATCCCATCAACATCGGTAACGAATTGATACAACACAATATTTATTGCTTCTCTTTTTCTCTCATGGTTAATTAGAGAGTACTATTGCTAGCTAGCTGTAGAAGTAGGCCTGTAATAGTAAAAGAAAAACTTTGGTATTCGGGAACTATTGACTGATGTGTGAGACATTGCTGATGGGATGTGTTACAGAATTCCTCCAACATTTACACTCAGACTAAAATAGTTACTATCATTAGGGAATGATTATGTTGTGACGGCCTATATCAGATCAGCGTTAGCAAGTTTGCCACATAATTGAGGAACTTGATTTGTACCACTAAGTACTACACTTAATAAATTAATTTCTTGTTTTTGAGAATTTTCAGTCCATTCAGCTTAATGGAAATCTCAATGAGCAAAACCTGGGAAAGACTATTTTCCCGTCACTATATAATAACTTCTTAAGTCTAATTGAAATAAACATATATAAAAATATAACGACATGACTAATTTTTCATTATTTTTTGGCCACTACATAATAACTGTCTAATCGAAATCAATATGTGAGTGTTGGGAAGAGTCCGTAAAAAAAGATCCAATATATAAATTGGAAATTTAAGATAGTAGATTTTGGGTCCAACGTATATATTAACTGTTCTTTATTCATCTATTAACTAACAATTCTTTATTCATCTATTAACTTATATATTAAATGTTCTTTATTCATCTGTTAAACTAATGTGGGATAAATTAAACCTGCCCATAAACCCAATAATCTCCTCTATCTTGGATCCTCCATCTTGGGCATACTACCACGTTGAAACTAAATTTCTCATCAAGCCCACATTTAATAATACACGCAAGTCTAAATTTTTTATCAACCAATTCATGGATCCAATCAGTCCCACCTTTAATAATCTATGCAATTCCAAATTTTTCATCAACCAATTCATGAATTCACTCTTTTTGAATTTTCATTCCTACTGTGAACAAACCGGACTCCTAGGCAAACCTTTGGCCCATGGTTCACTAGACTCACTCTTCTTAACTCCATTGGTCCATGGTTCACTGGGCTCACTCTTCTTAACTCAATGACCGACACTAAAAAGAGAACCATTGCGACTCAATTCCAAGAAGAGAATATTACAATCCAACACCGAGAAGATAACGATTACTTGTAAACGAGTAAGCTCCATGAGAGAGCTCACTAACACTACATAAGTTGAAACCTAATCTTGATCTAAAAAGTTAAATCAGTTGGTTTTGGTTTCAACCTATATATTACGTGCTCTCTATTCATCTATCAAACTAATGTGGGACAATTTAAACTTAATGATCAAATCACCAAAGAAAATTAAAAAAAATGCCAAAATTTTATAAAATTTTTTCTACAAAAGCAATGAAAATAAATTCAAATTTTATCTCTGTGTTAACGATCAAAATGGCTACCAAGTTTTGGAAGGATAGTGGGATATTTCACTCAATATTGGAGATGGCACTTGAGGTTTTGGAAAGGAAGTAGAATCACTCCTTTGTGGAGAGGGGAAAATCTCTGATATAGAATCCCAGGAAAGTGGCTCATTGATCCTCCTCTTCCTATCCAAGAAAGCTGGTCTTAATGGTCTTTCGTCCAACTCAAATTTGCACGTTAACATTGCTACAATCTCAGACATTGGTGGCCTTAAATTTGCATGTGGCTGAAGGCATAAGAAAGTTACATGAAGCACTTGCAAAATGTCCTTCTCTACCACTCCACCCTCGCAAAATTGGGGATCTATTAGATCAATCAGCTTCGACTTTTCGTACAACTTCCAAGCCTAGAAAGATTTTCAAATGAGTAAAGCATGTAAATTTTCAATGGAACCTTCAGAAAGTATGTAGAAAACTACTGTTAATGTCTAGATTCATTAATTTTATTGTCCAAATTCATTGTCGAGATTCATTATATAGTTATATTCATTGACCATTGTACTGTATGAAGTCTATAAATATAGGTTACTTGTATAATTAACACCGTTAATCTGGAAAGGAAACCATCCCTTCCAAATTCTGCTTACCATTTTAATAACTACAACAGCAGTGAGAAAGCTTACATATTCAGGAAGGTATTGTTTTTCTGATGACAAAGTAAGATCAGTGTTTTTCCTGCTGCTGATAATCTCAAGCACTAGGACCCCAAAGCTATAAATATCGGCCTTTTCAGATAATTCTCCTCTTATGGCATATTCAGGTGCTGTATAACCTCTGAAGGATGTAAAAATAAACAACAATTACTAAGCTGATAGAACAAAAATATGCATGTTTCAGAATTGAAAAAGTGCACATCTTGAAAATATACACGCTTGGAGAAGTAACTAACCAGAAACTGCATTTTTATGTATCAGTATACAGGGAAGTACTTACAAGGTTCCAGCAAAGGTAGTGCTGAGATAAGCTTCATCTTCAGGGAAAAACCTGGCTAGGCCAAAATCTCCAATTCTTAGGTATGGGTTCGAACTTGTCATCAAGAAGAATGTTGCTTGCTTTGATGTCCCTATGAACAATTCTGAAGTGCGAATCCTCGTGCAAGTATTGCAACCCACGAGCAACCCCGAGAATTATTTGGAAACGAGTGTTCCAGTTCAAGAATATATCACTTTTTCCTGTCCCATACAATGGTTTATCCACATGAGATTTATCTATAGGTGGAAAACCTTTAGGAATTTATTGTAAGAATCAATTTAGAGGGAAATGTGGCACTTTTCACACTATTGCTATTCCTTATAACCCATTTTTGTTCATGATCACCAGTACTCTTTTGTGATTCAGTAAAATGATAGGAGGTGTATGGGATACCATAAATGATGAGGTCCAAACTCCTGTTCTTCATGTATTCATAGACAAGAAGCCGTTGAGCTCCTTCTGAGCAGCAACCAAGAAGGCGAACAAGGTTCTTGTGCTGTAAGCTGGTGATCATCCTCACCTCAGCAAGCAATTCTGATTCTCCTATCAAGTTGAGATTTGTCAAGAGACAGCTGCTTCACAGCAATCAATTTTCCATCTTCTAGTTTCCCCTGATTATAGAAGTCACCAAGTTTCATTATTTAGCACAAACAAAGGGGGAACTGATGCAATAGACAGTTATCATCTAGCCCTTTAAATTCAATTATTGAAAGACTAATAACAAATGCAACATCATTTCACACAACTGCAGTGGCCACAGGCCAATGCATCAAACTCATCTTTAGGTCTTTCTCACAAATAGGGCGAAAAAAGAAGAAGAAGAAAGAACTGATAAGTTGACAAATCTAGTAATCATCATACCAAAAACACCGAACCAAATCCACCTCTTCCAAGTAGATAACTGTGATGAAAATTCTTGGTAGCCTTCTTTAGGGTCGCGAAGTCAAAATAGCTTATTGTATGAAGATTTCCACTAAACACATTGGTTGCACCTGCAGTTCATTAAAAGGTAGAACTGTATGAGATATGTTTGCTGTTAGCTACTATCAATTAAGAGTGAGCCATATAATATAATGTAGCTCCTACCACATTGGCTTTTAGTTGGACGAGCTATAAACATTTTCAGCCTCCCATTGTTGATTAATTTTTTGAAGATAAAAAGTAGTATGAGCATTATTATGAGCAAAACCATCCCTCCAAGAAAGAAGAACAACACTGATGAGGACTGCTCAGATGAAGGACTATACGTATCAGATTCATGGGGTGTTTGAGAGGTCACTGCATCAACAATTTCTGAGGATCAATATCAAAATAAACATACACATTTTACAGAAACTGTATCCATAAGAAAGTATATCATTGACTAAAAACTCAACCAAGCAAATTTTTATGCATTGAAGCTGAGGAGAAACTGCATCCGTGAGAAAGTATAGCAACCAGCCACTTCCTCACATTCTTGGAAGAAATTAACATGGTGCATTGTGTTGTATTTCCACATCTTTTAGGGGTTCCTTCCAAATTACAAACAACAAGGTCTCTGTTTCCCCCGAGACACTCATTATTACACAAGAATTTAATAATTGAAGAAATGTTGCACATATTTGATTTCGGCAATGGTAATTATACACATGCCTTTCTCTGCATTTTGCCCTCAAAATTATGAAGTCTGGAAGGACAAAATGTCCCAGTTGCCTAAGAAATTCTAAACTAATTAATAAAGTTTATTGGTTGCTTGACTCATTATAAATTGGTTTTGCAATGAACCACGTTATTTAACAGTACAATTTTATTGGTAATGGTTTAATAAGCTTCAAGTATGCCTATGCAGAATCAAAGTCTCCACTATATAACTAACACTAGAAACTGTGAAAGGTTCTTGTCAAAATTAACCATTAACCAGTAACCATTGAAAATGAAGGAATTGATTCATGAAAATCCCTCTCATTCTTTAAAATCAAACTAGCACTTATGATTTCCATCCTTTATAATCAAATTGAAAACAAAGAAATGCATGATCAAAAGATGGAAGATGAACGAATGAAAATTCCATCAAACTAAACATTGAAGAAGAAAGAAAAAATATATAATTCTATAAAGCTTCTGACATTGAACAAACAAACCTTCAGGTTCAACTTGTAGAGGTCGAAGACGGGCCATGAGGTCCTCCAAACTCAATAACTGGAGCTAAATTCTTTGTTGATCAGCTTTGAAATTAATTTGAGTTGTACTAATACTAATTAAGAATGAGTGATGGAGTACTGCAGTAGTGGGCTGTCAGTTAAACGCTGTTTTGCTGTTCACATTGTTTTCACTTGTTCTGTTCTTGTATATATATTTTTTCAGAAATTCTACTGTTTAGTTATAAAATTATTTTATTGTTATTTAATATTTGTATTGTTTAAATTTTTAAAATATAAGTTACATTTAAAATACAACGAGAAGAATTTTCAAATATTTTTCTCTTTTTACGAAGGTCGCTACATTAATTATGAGGCGGACAGGCTGCGTAGGAAACATGGAGATAATCGAAGCCAGCAGTGGGCTGTATAGGCGACAGAGAAAAAGTATACAAACTTCACATGCGTCTGTTCTTGTTATCAGGACGGCAAATTTTTCCAGTTTCTTAGAAAGTCATCTTAATATATAAAACAAAATAAAGGAAAAAAAAAATCAGTTAATTGACGTTATTGTTTCTCCTTTTTGTAACATAAAGTTTAGAATGAAGGTATGTTATCTTTTTTTTTTTTAAAGTTAGAACAGGTCATCCATAAAATATTTTACTAGGTTCTTATACATCGTCTATCAACAACAGCCTGATGATAGTGAAAGTCAAACCTATAAATGACCTTTCGTCATAGTTACCAGAAACGCCATACGCCAAGAAATGCAGTACAGGTACGGGAACATAATTTATCATTTTTTAAATATCAGATATATAAGGATAGATTTAACCGACACATAGTGATACTTTATTTCTTAAAAAAAGTTTCTACATTATAGGGATAAGAAAATGGTTGATAGTATATGGTCTTAAATTTCTATTAAATGTTGAACTTTTAGTGACTAGAGAAATGAAAATGTTCTATTTATTATACAATCTGAACTTTCAAGAACTATTATTCTCATTCCAATATTAAATTGTTCTAATTAGATAAATTTAGAGAATATTTTCCTGTTTTCTCAATAAATAAGGGTTCACTATCTTTAATGTTCAAAAAAGTAAATCGCCGTGTTTCGAAACGCAAATAAATCTTGTTTCGATATACATGAATCGTTATGCAATTCGTAAAAGTAGGAAGAATTTCCGGTAACTATGCCTTTCGTTATCTTTCGTTTGATCTGATTGCTTTATTTATCGTTTAATCCAATCTTATTGACACGTTATTTTTTCTTTATTTGAGCTAACTTGATTTGTTACTCAGAAGTTACAAGGGAAAAAGAGTGCGAGGGGGCACCAATGTCCCTGATAGATCGAGTCGAAAAATATTTAGTTTGGGACTTCGCTTTGTGCTGGCTGCAAGATTCACTACAAAATGGGCATTTTGTAGTAAATCCTGTGGCCAGCACAAGGGACTCAGTATTACTCGATTGAACCACAGGCCACGGCAAAAAAACCATTACGATCGAGTTTACACATAGATATTGTTTTTGCTTAATTATAAACTCCCATTGGGCAAGCCCTTTAAGGGTTTGGTAGTTGAAAGAGGTATAGTTTGTCAAACTTGATCTGAATTTAGTAAAATTATTTTTTAGAATGAATCGAATAGTTTATGGTCTTTGTAACATAACGAGGAAGATGAAAGTATTTGTCAGATAAAAAGAAAAATGAACAAGGAATATTAAAAAAATTAAGAAATAACAAAAAAATTCTTAAGATTGGATTGGTATTAAAGGTGAAAGGCAATTTTAGTGCTAAGATTTAATTGATAGTATTTTAGTCATGTTAATCAAAAAAAAAAAAGAGGGTAAATGTAGAGTTTGGAGTTAGAGTGAGGTCTATATGGCTAAAAATTTGTGGAGTATAATTAAATTTTACATGCTAAATGGTATCCGTTAATGTAAGAAAGATTGATTTATTATACACTTGTAAGTGGAACTGAAAATGAAGTTTACAAACAAGTTTTTTCCTAAAATAAAGGAGAAATATAAACACAATAAAAGTTTAGTGGGATTAATTGCAATTAATCTTTAAAAAAATTATTCTAAATCTTCAATATCTCATTATCCGTGCCAATCTCATATCTTAGATATTTGTCATTTATACTCTATCCTTTTAAATAGTATTATTATGTCAGAATATAAAAAATTGATATATTAAGTAAGACAGTGGGTGACTGAAAAAAAGCATCTCGGAGCACAAGGCCTAGCCTGGGCCACTGTTCGTTATTTTTTTTCCTTTCTAGACACGCTGCAGTCCAAGCCAATTAGGCACATAGGTTTAATCCAGCCCAACTAGTAAAGCCATTATTTGATCTACAAAGTAAATACATAATATCATCATTTTTGTCCAAACAAGAGGTTTATATACCATTTTTCAAATTATTAATATCACAACTTTGTTTGTTGCTTAACAGTTTCTTATTTGGCTGGATGAAAATTTTTATTTTGGTCATAAATAATTATATGGACACCTCAATCAATAATAGTTTGCCATTTGAAATGTAGAATTTTTTTTAATAGGATGACTTTTTATTTGTTTTAGAAATATGAGCTCTTCACTTCAAATGAAAAGTTTCCATTGATTGAAAAGTAATTATTAGATATACTTAGTAATTATTTATGTTCGATATAAAATTTTTCATGGTTGGATTGGTTAAGATGTAGATTTTCAGAAGGCGGTTAAATTGGACTTTTACCTAACAAGATTAAACAGTAGTCGGCAGGTCTATATCAATTAAACCGAACCAAACCCATAGTGGGATCAATCAGGCCCACAGGTATGGACACGTATGCACACATGACACGTGCGATGGATGAACCTCCTAGTAAATGTAGACTATTCTATTCTCCGCGGCACGCTTCCGTCGGTCAAAAGATGTGAAATCGTGGTGAACTTCCTCAAATTATGGGTGTTTAGAAGAAAGGGATTTTTACATTCCTACCTTTGGTTTCAAATAATTACAGTCATACGTCCCTAACTTAAAAAATTAGACTTACCAGTTACCCCCATATTTTAAAGTTTAGAGTAACTCAACCCCTTGTATACAGATATTGGACAAAACAAAGATAATGTGACAATAAAAATACCACTTTGCATTAGAAAGAAATTTTATACCAAATTTTAGACATGACTAAGTTTGTTATTCAAAACTTTAAAATAGAAATACGAAAAGTAAGTGTAATTTTTACAAATAGAAGAATAGGTCATTGTATTATGTATAATTTCAGTGATTTTAAAAATGGACGAATCGAGAAGACGGTCCATTTCAAATTGTAAAAGAAAGAATTATACGTGTTAGTTTAATTAGTTCGGATATTGATTTATATTTAAATTGATGAGCACGCAAACTAGTCTATGTATGGGGTATTTATTTATTTATTTTGTAATTATATTGATTAGGACTAATTCTAAAGCATTTTTGTGTGATTTTTGTTAGTTTATCTTCCCTTACTATGGAACATTTGTGTACAATTAATAGTTGGCTTTTTTTTTTTTTTTTTAAACTTTCATATAGAAAATATGAATAAAATTTGTGGGTTTGAATATGATTTTAAACCGATTTTACAATTTGTAGTCCAACTCAACTTGACAAGTGCAAAGTATGATAATTAAATAGTATATTACTTGGCTTTGTGAGAAGTAAGTTACTTGAGCTCGAATGGTATTTTAATTTGATCTCAACTCGATTAAATTTTGATTAATTAAACTCAATTAATAAATATTTTTAACATATTCAAGCTCAATTTTAAGTTCAGGTCTTATACATTTGTGAGCTCAATTAAGCTCGATGAATTTTTGAGCATCATATATTATGCTCGAGTTTGAGCTTTGGCTGAATAAACTCACAAATAATTCAATTTAGCTAAATTCTTTACCTTTTATTGGTTACCTAGTTGTACTTAAAAAAGAAAAGAGATAATTTTATAAATCTTTCTTGAGATTTAGGTTAATATTATAAACAAAAAAGAAATTATAAAATGTATTTTTTTCGATAAATTCAGCTGTCAATTAATTATGAAAAAATATGTATAATATATATTTATATAAGGTGCTTGTATGTGTCAATTTAAATAAATTTTGGAACACGTATAAAGCCACTATATATATTATAATAATAAATACGATTATTAGTTTGTTAGAAAAATCACAAGCTTAAAAATTTGAAAGAAAAAATAAACCGAATTTTTGATTGATATTTTTGTCAATTATATAGAAATATTTATATGCATATTAATGTACTTATACAAGTTGGTTTAAACATTAGAACACATAAATACATATATTTTATAATAAAAAAACGTTAGTGATATATTTTTTAAAAATCACAAACATGTAAATTGAAAAAAATTAAAATACATTATTTTATATGAATTTTTGAATGACTTGAAAATTTATAAAAAAAAATTTGGTTAATAATTATGTTTACATCCCCCGACATTCTTTTTCTTCATCAAACTACTTTAATCAATTAAAATTGTAGTGGAAGATAAAGTTGGGATAAAAGTAGTTTCACTCTCGTTAAATCAATATTTTAATCTGTTGACCTAACAATATTATAAAAAAAGTAGAATTAAAAGAAGTAAGTGATATTTTTCAAAATTTAAAGTTGTTAATTAATATTAGTGTAAATATGAGGGGTTTCTAAAATTATCCCAAACCATCCCAATATTTGTCTTAATTTGACTTTTTCTAGTCAAACACATTTATTTTATAGTAAAAAATTTTAGAAAAATTTTATATAGATTTTATACAAAATTTAATGAAAATTTTGTATTTAAAATATTACCACATGCATCTAAAATTTAAAAATTTATAAGAAAAAATTAAAATTAAACTTTAAAATTAATAAAATACATTAAAAAAAAATAAAAAAATAATCCATGTACAAAATGTCTATCATCTCGAGCACGCCAACGCTAGTACTACTATTTACTCAAAACCTGCTGAAAAAGTCTCCCCAATTCCTCTTCCTCCTTTCTTCCTAAACAATAGGTACAGTATTTAATCAAAACCTTCTTCATACATTCTTTCTTATTCGAAACCTTCTCATCAAAACCCAACAATAGCAGTATTTAATCAAAAAAAAAAGTAAATTTTTTAAAACCTTTTTGCTTCTTCTGCTGATAAAAAATGGCTTATGTGGATCACACGTTCTCGATTTCCGATGAGGATATAATGATGGAGACTTCTTACACCGTCAACAACCGCCCTCCGATCAAGGAGATCGCTCTCGCCGTTGCCCTTTTAGTTTTCGGCACCCTCGGAATCGTCCTCGGAATCTTCATGGCCGTCAACAAAGTCGGCGGCGACCGAGCTCACGGTCTGTTTCGCCTTTTATTTTTCAGATTTCAACCCTTTTTTTCTCTCTTTTTCTGCACTTTCGACCTGGGTTTTTGCTAATTTTTGGTGGGTGTGGGAGTAGAGTTGGATTAAGGTGAGGTACGATGTTTTCTGCGCGAGGTACAACATGATTGTCTTATTTTTAATTTTTTATGTTGTCCCATATTTATTAAAAGTTGTGATTTTTGGAGGTATTGCAGAAGTTATTATTGTCCTTATTTCATAGTGTCTGACTTAGTTTATTATTTGTTCATTTAGATTTGCTGATGAAAATTTCTGATTAAAAAAAAGATTTTTAAATTGCCCGTATGTTTGCTGCCACAATAGGATTGCTTCGCCAAAAAAAAAAAAAATGGTTTTATTAGGTAAGGGTAAAGACTGAATCTTTGAACAATGCTTATGGGATTCTTGAATTTTTCATTACTTATCGATGAGCTTATTTTGATTGCCGCTGTGAAATTCTCAGGACTGTTTTTTGCTGTACTTGGGGGAATTTTGTTTCTTCCGGGATTTTATTACACGAGGATTGCATACTATGCTTACAAGGGTTACAAAGGTTTCTCTTTCGCCAACATTCCTCCTGTGTAGAATGGTTGATATGTTGAGAGTCGATGTACAGATAGAGCCCTTGTTCTTTGACTGTTATGTCCCTGTTATTCGTGTTATATGTTTAAAGTCTGATGTTTGAAAAATGGTACGTCTGTAGATAAATGTTAAATTCATGCACGATCTTAGTTATATGATTTATTGGTCTTTTGTAGACACATTTGTGGATTTTGGATTTTGATTTTTTGTTCAAGTTTTACTGAGTGTCCATGATGCATTTTGTGGATGATGATGGCTTCGTTATTATATATCGTTGAAATGGTAATTATCTACCTATCGCTGCCTAAAGACTATAGCATCTTCATTCTACCCAGTGTGGAGTGAGTTTGCTATGTTATAGTATATGGAGTAGATTCAAACTTATAGTTGCTCAAGTTTGTTGATGAACACAATTCCATTTTCCCCAAGCTTTTATAGTACCTAAAACAATTCACTTAATTCCTATATATATATGTTGAAATGTTAATGATCTACCTATGGCTGCCTAAAGACTATAGCATCTTCACTCTACCCAGTTTGGCGCCAGTTTGCTATGTTATAGTATATGGAGTAGATTCAAACTTATTGTTACTTCTCAAGTTTGTTGATGATACACAATTCCATGTTGCCCCCTAGCTTTTATAGGACCTAAAACAATTCACTTAATTCATATGCATTTGGAATGCTTGGATAACCGAAACCAGGTTTCATCACTATTGCTTATTTTAAGGATTAATTCACGTAACAATTTTGGTGCTTTTACAACTTCCATTGGTATTCGAGATGATAGTGGTGGATATTCTGTGAAGACACTGATACCTTCTGGACTTGATTTTTCTTACTATGCAATTGGGGATAAACAGCAAGAGAACAAAATTTTAGGTAACTAAACATTTTCTTCACCTCATAGGCGGTAATTGTGGGATGGTGTAAGCATAAAAAGGACTATGATTCTGCTGCTCTTGTTGGCCTTTAACAGCATATTGCTTAGTAATTAATTCCTAAATGCTTCTATGGACCGTGTTGTATCATTACATAACATACCTTCATAGAAAGGACTTTGATTCTGCTACTCTTGTTGGCCTTTAACAGTATAAAATTGCTTAGTAATTAACTCCTAAATGCTTCTGTGTGTATCATTAAATCACATACCTTCAACCCAAGAAGGAATTTAAACTTGCTTTTCTAGGAACTTTCTTGTTCGTGAGACAACACGTAGAGCTAACAATTATCTTCTCTAGTTGAAATGGTTTTCATGTTCCTTTTCGTGGAGATTGATTTCATGCCTATATCCTTTTTGGTGCTTATTGTCCTGCTTAAGCATTTAGGACATTTGATCAGACAAGGTAGATTTTCTTTGTTCTGATACTCACAAAGGTTATGATAAGCCAGGTAAAATGTTGCTAATTGGAAGGGTTTTATGTGTTTCAACTAAGGTATCTTATGATTTGCGTATGGGTTTGTGGATAATTCAGCAGAACCTGATTTCTCAATTCAAATCCATAGCATGCATTAAACATTTGTGGTTTTGCATGATATACACTTTTTGCATGTTATGCAGGCTGTTTTAAGATGTGTAAACAATCGCCGAAGTATTGAAGATACACGTATTCTCCCTAGTTGACATTTATTGCACCTAGCATATTTTTGTAATTATCTTGTGGACATATTTTTTCTGCTATTGCATTTTAAGTTGGAATATCTACATTGCATTCTAGCAATTTATCGTGGTGCTTGTTTAAAGTTGTAAAATCAAATGGTCATACTGGCATTATTCTAATTATCGATGGAAAAGAAAAAGATTTTTCACTAGGTCTTAATCATTTTGAACCCATAATATACTTATTTAGTTGGGACGGATAAGGGAATTGAATACTAGTTGTTGCCTAATACCTAGGAATTGGCTGTTTGCAGACCTGGGCAAACATTTTATTTTACTACAATTCAAACTGATTAGGCTAGATCAGTTGTGTGGAGGGGGGGGGGGGGTTAATAATGAATAACAGCTAAGGATGCTCAGATTAGGCTAGAAACCAACGGATTTGACTTGCAAATGGGGTTATAGTTCTTTCTATGACCTGAGAATTCAGAATGTAATGCTTCTTGCAAAACTTGCAACTGCTCAAAATCCTGGAGTTCCTATTCTGCAAGACTTCAAGTCTTCAGTTATTATCATCAAATTGGAAAGTCGTCAGGATCATGTTCTCTCCATGCTGGAAAATTGTATAGAAGGTGTGATGCCCTTCTGAAAGTCATCAACGGTAGAAGTTAGAAGAATTACTCTGGTACTGAAAGGTATCTGACTATTTGGTGTGACAACTTCCTTGAAATTAATATAATAGCAAGGAACTGACAAAATTGATGGATAGGAATGCTAGAGGTTTCAGTTGAGCACTTTAACCATTGGAAATGTGTTTGGTAATATGTTTTATGATAATGTTGAGAATGTAAATTCGGAAAGCACACATTTCGTACCAATGATGCTCTAAACCAAATCGGTAATTTGCAATCTGGATCTCTCTTCCCCTTGTGATCCGCGTGTGATGGCTTCTATTGGACTTAGCTGTGGCAATTTGAAATATTTGTCGAGATTCAATACCATGCCTAGGCGTGCTTCCTCTAGATGCATTGTCAACTCAGAAGGGAAAAATCTTCTGAAGTTGTTATTTGGTTTGATGTAATCCTATATGATGCGATGACTGGTAGCTGTAATCCAAATATGAGTATGAACCCAAGTGTCCAACCAAGATTAGTTTTTTTTTTTTCAAACATCCAACCAAGAATTGTTGGATTTTGTATTTTGTGTCTATTTCAACTGATAACAGCTTGATCGAAAATCTTGGCTTCGTCTACAATAGTACAATCTTATAGTCAAATGCATGTTACACGGTCTTCGATGTTATTTTACTATTATTATGTTTGGATCCATGGATTTATGAATTTGTAAAATGATTTAAAATTTAACTATTTGTTGGAGGTATTTGTAAAATTAAAATGGATAAATTTTAA
This sequence comes from Cinchona pubescens, assembly GCA_025175665.1. Lineage (NCBI taxonomy): Eukaryota > Viridiplantae > Streptophyta > Magnoliopsida > Gentianales > Rubiaceae > Cinchona > Cinchona pubescens. The sequence continues at coordinate 336,525 of JANKKI010000031.1, read as the reverse complement.
ATTCATTCAAATTAAAAAATTATTTGAAAATTTTCATTTCATATTTTTTCATTTAGATAGATTTGAAATTCATCTATTTCACCCTTATAAATCTCTACAAAAAAAAAAGTGAATTTCAAATCTTTCCCTAAGAATCTATCAACCCAAACATAACCTATATAAATTTTTGAGAAAACAACTTTAATAGTTTCTCGTATTTTATATTTATATTTTTTAATCCCTTACATTTAAAATATTATATTTTAGTCCTTAACAAATTTCAAATGTACAATTTTGATCTGTCGATACAATTACAAGCATATCTTGGTTTGAAATATTCACATGCGTATCGAATATTATATTTTTCAAAGGCAAAATTAGAAACACACAATTTTTAAATATTAAATGACACTATTTAAAATCTCCTTCACCATCATCTTAAAATTCTCACAAACCATTACCATCTCTATCTTCCTCCCTCGTCGGTTTTCTTCTACCACTACTACTTTAATAGCTCCAATCATTTTCTTTTTTGGAACAATTTACTATTTAAAATTATATATTGTCAATTTTGTACTTAAATATGTTACATTTAATACACATGTGAGTATTTCAAACTAAAATATGTCTGTAATTGTGTCAAGAGATTAAAAAAAGATGGCGCGTTTTGAATTTGTAAAGAACTAAAATGTATTATTTTGAATGTAAAACACTAAAAAAATATAAATGTAAAATGTGAGAGATTATTAAGATCATTTTTCTTCAATTCTGTTCTGATCATATAGTCATCACTTTTAACTTATATTGTAAATCTCTTGTGTTCCTTTTTAAACTCTGATTAAGAGCCGTCCTACTTAATTTTGGGAGTATAGAGGTTACATATGCTTGTAAATATACTTGTTTCCATTTGAAACACTCATTTATCCCTTCCCCTGGAATAGTGATTGGTTGAACTGAAGAAAGAACAAAGCAAGGCAGGAACGGGGAAAAAGTAGAACAATTAGGTCGATCTAATCATTGTTGATGGTTTGTAATATGTACCATGGAAATTTGACATTAATGCCTTAATGGTAACATAAGGCGATTGAACTATAAATTTATTTTGAAAAAATTTTATAATATCGGATAATTATTCTATTGTACATTAAAAATTTGTATCATATGAGCTAATATTACATATTTTAAAATTTTATATTATATAATTTTTTAAAACTAACGTGGTGATTTCCCTTAACACACTACAAAACTTCCTTTATATTGACTTCATCTAAAATTCATAGGGAGTTAAAATATGAAATTGATTTTTAAACAATATTATGTTCTATCATTTTTAAGAGAATTTACATCGCTATTGGCGGATAAACCGCAACCCCACCACCTATCCCCGTCCAACTACCCCGACCACAAATGCAATATAGATCCGAGTATCCAACCCACAATGTGGATGGGGAAGTAAAGAGGAGGACATTTTCTACGACTCCCAGATATTGCTATTAAAATCTAATGTCACCTATGAGACTTCGATTTTAGCTGTAAAATTAATATATTTTTAATAACGTAGGAAATATTTCATTCCTATAATTTACGAAAGATACTTTTTTTCTATTGTTCTCATCTATTTGATTTCAAATATCCAATTACGAAAATTAAAAAAAAAAACCTTCTTGTAACCTTTACAAATGACATTATAAGATACTAGTTCAAAAATATTATCAAAGCTTTTCGTAAAAAACTAAACTTTAAAATGTAATATATAAAAAGATAATTGAAAAATATATTACTATTCATTGAATAATGCTCATCTATAGGGAAATGATGTCTTTGTACATAGGTATTGCAATTTGTACCCTTAAACTATTATCAATTTGTAATTTACACCCTAAATTATCAAATGCAGCACTTAAGCACCTTATATTATTAATTTGCAACTTTGTATCACATTGCTCAAGTCTATTAAAAGCTAGTGAACTTTTATCACTATTTTGAATGAATCGATTTTAACATTAAACGAATAAGAGTATTTGAGTAAACAAATGGAAATTACATCTATTTAAAGTTTTTTCCTTTAAAAGTTAAATAGAAATATTTACTGATTTTTGACAAACTTAAATAATGTGTCACAAATTGGTAGCATAAGGTATAAAAATGATAAAATTAATAGTTAAGGGGTCAAAGTAAGAAATCAGTGATAAATCATGTGTGAAGTTGCAATTAACCCTTGTAATTATTAAACTAAAAAACTGTCCTTTTGGATAATTATTTTTTAAATAATATTTTGCAATCATTTCATACATATTTTTAATTACTTTTTTGGGCTAAATGCAGAAAAATTCCTTAAACTTACATCCCAGTTTTAGTTTGCCCTCTTTAACTTATTTAATCAGCACTTTACCTCTTGCTTCGTCATATTTTGAGACAAAATTACCCTTACTATTTTATTAATTTTGTTTTACAAATTTGTTTTGTCTTACCAATTTATTATTTTCTCTCTCATATTTTTCCTTTTATCTTCTTACCCATTCTTTCTTGCTACTGCTAAATTATTATACTACTAGTATTGGTTAGTTAAAAGGTCTAATTTTTTTATATGTCTATAAATAGTTTATAGAATAAACAAGTTTTTTTTTTTTTAATGCACGCAACATATATTTTAATAGTATGACATGAATTTAATGAGTTTTACTAGTGGCTATAATTAACAAATAAACAAATTATAAAGAGATAAAATAATTTGTCCAAAAAATTAAAAAATATATTCTGAGTATGCAATCAAAATTTTTTGTGCCATATCATTCTCGTGTCACATTTTGATTGAGTTTAACGTAATTTCAAAAAACCTTGTATTAGGCAACTTTAATATTTTCTTAATATATTTTGCAATATTACACTATAAATAAAAGGATGGACACGTTTTTTAATTCCATAATTTTATTTGTATACTAAAATAAAATTTTTAATTTCCTCTAGCTCAAAAATTTTATTTTTTATTTGTTAATCTTATTAGTAATAGTTGATCACAAACTTTATGTTACAATAAAGTATATTTATTATATTAAAATATGATTACTCTATAAATTAAATTGTTTAGATACATGTGAAAACTTAAAATTTTAATTAATTAATTATTAAAAGTAATTAAATTGTTTAGTAGTTACAAGAGAGAATATTCAAAAAAAAAGAAAAAGAAAAACAAGATTTTGATACAAGAGAAAACAAATAAAAGGGGAAAAGAAGAAGAAAAATGACAAATAATAGGAATAATTTTGTCCAAAAATATATAAAAAAAAGTGTTTATTATTAAATAAGTTGAGCGAGATAAACTGCAATTAAGATATAAATTTAAAGAATTTTCTGCATTTGACTTAACCCTTACTTTTTTTTTTATCTCGCATATAGAGGAAATACTTAGGTTGACCTGGTTTTTGACCCCATTTGTAAAATTTGTAGTGTGGATTAAATGTTATGGAATCCATGACATAAGTTGATGTAAGCAAAATTTTATAAGATTTAATCTTAACCACAGGGTCTACAGGTAGGGTAAAAATCTGAATTTATGATAGTATTTTCCCACATATATTAGTACCCTGATCTAATTACAAAAGAAACAAGGATTAATAACACTTTGCCCCCTTGAACTAGGTAGGTAATTACACTTTGCCCCCTGAACTAAAAAATTATACTTTATCCCTAATCACATGATTTATCCTTTAAAAAAAATTTATAATATCAAGTTAAATGACTAAAATATCCTTAGTATTATATTTTGATTTTTCATGCATTTAATTTAGATGTTCAATACGTATAAAAGAATTAGGAAAAATAAAATATAATAAAAAAATTATTATTATAATAAAATATAATAACGAAATAATTAGGGAGTGAAAATGTTATAAAATGTTGAATTGTATTATATTTGACATTACAATTTGCACAGGTTCATCCAAATATTAAAATTGTAAAATGCTAAGAGATATCAAAAAAATCACAAATTTTATTTAAAAAAATATATTGTCACACAATATCTTTAAAGAAGAATTTTCAATTGAAAATTAGCCCATTTAAGAATTGTTCTACTATTATAATTAAATATTCAAATTCGAAATAATATAAAATAAAAAAACAAAGTTTAAAATTTTGACCAAGATATATATTGATATGGATTATATTAAAATATTATATAATTTATTTTTCATTATTTTTAAATAATTATCACATCATTATACTCAAAATTTAAATACAAAAATCAAAATATAGTACTAAGGGTATTTACATCATTTAACATGATATTATAAAATTTTTCAAGGATGAATCATGTAATTGGGGTAAAGTGTAGTTTTTTTAGTTCAGGGGGCAAAGTGTTATTACTTACCTAGTTTAGGGGGTAAAGTGTTATTAACCCAAAAAAAAAAGTATCTGTAGCAGCTCCACCCTCCACTCTCACTTTACTCAAAAGTAGTCTCTAACTCCAATCCTCAAAGAAACTTCTCAGTTCTCTCACAATCTAAAACATCCAAACGAACCAGTCCACCACCAAGTACCAATCCCTCTTCGGACAACAAAAATCCAAGACAAAAAAAAAAAAAAATAAAATCTATTCATTTTATTTCTTTCCTTATAATCTCTGAAAAAAGGAAAAAAATGCCGTTGAACGTGGAAACGACGCCGCCTCCGAGGATCGGAAAGATCGGACCCTACACCGTCTTCATAACCCCTCCGTCGACTCCATCCACTCCCACAACCACCACTCACCGACCCATCTCCGATTCTCCCAAGAAAACTGTTCCCGCTTCTCCTGCTCCTCCTCCTCTTGCATCGCCACCGGTTCAGTCTCAAGCTCCTCCGCCGGCGGTTCAGGCTCCGCCTTCCCAGTTTTATAATACTACTAAACCCTCTCAAAAGTCTCATTCGACTTTCGGGTTCTTCTGGGATGCCGTCTCTAAGGTTCAAAATGGTAGTATCCCTTTTCTTTTCTTTGTTTTTTAAAAATAAAAAATAAAAAAAATAATTGTAATTTTTTTATTTGATAGCACATGAGAGTTTGGATGAGCACGTGGCGTATTGGTTCGGGTTGAATCAGTCCAAGTATCAGTGGGCATTGGATGATTACTATGAAACCAAGGCAACTGTAAGTTTTTCTTATTTTATTTTTGGTAAATCTATTATTTAGTTAAAAACTTTTTAATTTGAGTTTTATGGTAATTATGTTTGTTATCAGGGGTTGAAGCTTTCATATTGTATTTGACTGGAAAATTTGTGAATGCTAAACTGTGCTGACATACTTGCTAGTTTAGAGCTTGTAACGAGACCTTTAACTTCATTTACTAGATGATGAGGTTCATATAAGTTCCAAGACTTCCTTATGTATTCTTGTTTTTCCCTTTGGTTTCAAAAAATTCTTGCATTTTGCTGCCCCAAGAAAAGGGATGTTGAGTTATGAGCAAAAGCAGCTTGAATTGGGGATCTTTGGGACTTTTTTGGCAAAATTTTAAGCTTATTCTTTTAAAATTTTGTTGCTAAAGCAGCAAGAAGGGGGTGGTAGGTAAAGGTGGAGCGTATTCTAGAACCATTCATCCGTTCATTGTTGCTTGACGAAAGGGTGCATTTGGTTGGAAGAAAAATATTTTCACCAGCTTCCATCGCATCAAAAGCTGAAACTTTTCTGCTATATCATCCAATAGATGACTCCAGTATCTACTTTCATAAGTACTTTGGCTTGTCTCTTCCTTCCCCGCTTATCACTACTACGCCTCATGCTTAGAAAACTCCCACCAGTAGACATTGTTACTGTAACTAGCTGTATTGTTAGGATTCAATTGCACCATTCCCAACAATTTTTGGTTTGCAGTACAAAACATCTTGTTGATGAATATGGTTCTGAAAAAACTTTGGAAATGGGAAATAATTCTGAAGAGGCTCTGAATATTCTCTCCAATAGCATGAATGGCAGCAGAAACTATAGGTTATTTGTTTGTAGTTTGTAGTATTAAACAAGTTGACCATGTTTCAAGGCAATGAACTTAATCTATAAAGAGCACTTAATTAGCTGTAGAGTATGCATATATTGATTTACTAACTGGCTAAGAGGTGTGGTGCTATTGTGGAAGTCCTAGTTATGCTATCCAGACCGAGCCTCAAAGGTGTTATCACGACAATGACAAGATGGTCTATTCTTCACCCCCCCCCCCCCCTCCCCTATCCTCTCTATACGTCTGAGAGAAAGGGTGGCAATTGGAAAGGATATTGGCCTATGACTGTTGTTATGCAATATCTAAATTAGTCACAGTGGAAGTATGACAAATGGATGTTAGTCAATCCCGACATTCTGATTGATAGCCTTGAGTACTTGTACTTTTCATAATGTTTAGACGTTTACATCAACACTTTTTACATTATCATTGTATCTGGATGTTTTTGGGAGGTAGCAAAAAATATCATATCTGTCTCGAGCATGAAAATCTCTTGTGAGTAATGTCTCATTCTATATCTGATGGATTGCGTTTTCCCTTTAATTTTGGAAATAGTTACCATTTTAGTTACTACAAAACTATATGTATTTAAAATTTTTTATGGTAGGTTACCTGGGCCTAACATTTGCCACTGGATTATGGCTGATGCAGAATCCAATGAATGCGAAAGTTAAAGGTTTTTCTGGCAAAATGCAGAATGTATGATATGCTTAATGGGCTGGTAGGAAATCATAATTCTCTTGTGTGGTTTTGACGTGGACTCTTGCAATGATGTCCTGGTAAACTCAAAAACCCCCAGATCTATTACATGTGATGGTTAGATGACAGTCCATGAAATATTTCATGATAGAATTACTGCTGAATGCTCAAAAGGATCTCTTCTCAAAGGCACTGGAATCTGGTTGTCCTGGAATTCTTCAGCAGTTATAAGCGCTAGTTAATTATTATATGATTAAGCTCTAGTTTCTCCAATCTTTTCAAATGTGAAGTCTCTGTATTTCTTGCTAAGCCTTTTGTTAATGGTCCCAGTTGAGCAACCACCCAATATCGGCTAGTGTTGGTACCTGAGTGGTGAAGTTTTTATTAAAGGGCATTGTATTTGTACTTGTATTCAAGGAAATAAATTTCCTTTTGAGTGACAGGTGCTTGCTGTCATTATCATCTTTGTTTCTTCTTATTGTCTAAGAATATATCTTTGAGCAAGTCCTTCTGGGAAGTGTTTCTGTCAAAAAATTAGAAGTTTTGCTTCTTGGTCTAGTGTGAAATATTGAACATCTTTGGGAAAGTCCTCATGGCTAGATCATTGAATTAAAAACCAATGATAGAATGTTTTGCTTTATTTGCTAAGAAAATCAAAAGAAAAAGTATACTTTAGACAATTGTCTTTGAAGAAATTAAAAAAAATAAAAATACTCCTATCATTTACTGTTTTATCCTTTCGAAGGTACTCTTAATGCTAGGGCTGGGGCTGGGTCGGTGTGCGGCCCAAGGCATTTGACCGACCAATGTCATTTATCAAGTCAGTTATTTTTTTATTATAATTTGACCTACCCTTACACCAGGTATCGTTGGGGTTTAAGAGTGTTTATAGATTAGTTATTCGGTTCACATAAAAATAAAAATATCTGAATCGATTCAAGAAAAAATTAAACCGTATTGGATCTAAACTAATGTTAAACCGTTACTCGCTAGAACTGGTTCTGAACCGCAAGCACTTGAACCGGTAATTGTACTTATTTTCTTTATTAATTTTTCAATAAAAGAAAAAAATTCAACTACTAGTGTAAATAACCGATTTGGGTACCCTTTATTTACGTTTTGGAATGAACCAATTTCATCGGATTTTTTTGAACACCCCTATTGGTGCTAGTGTCCGGTACTTTTTGAAGAGGGTATCATCATTCATTTTCCAAATTTTCAATAATTTTTATAACTAACAAATTGACTAACAAATATCTCATATAAAACGGAGAAGAACAAAGAAAAAAAAAATAGGAGCTTGTTTGGAGAAAAAACTTAATAAAATTCAATTTAAAAAATTAAATCAATTCTTGAAATTAAAAAGGGAAAAAAAAGTAGCTTAATATTTTTCTAGTAAAAGTTAGATTCTAAAATATAATTATAATCAAGATTTTTAAAATGGATGAACGATTTGTTTACTATAAAAATTTTAGAAAAAATTATATATGTCAATTTGATCGGATACCTGTGAGTTTTTTAAAATCTTAACCCGTATATGATCTTCACAAAAGTGGATAGCCGCAGTTGACTTGTATAATAAATAAGTGTAGGATGCTCTTCAAAGAGCGACGGGCGGCTCAAGTGCGGGTTTGCTGATTTTTTGTCCTCCCCTAATTAATGCTTTGAAGCAAGTGGAGATAAAGTAGTTCATCACTTACATTTCTTCGAATTTTTTTTTTTTCTTCTTGTAATTTAAAAACAATGTCTTCTTTATCAAGTTACAGGACAAAATTAAAATATAAACATATGAAAATTCTACCGTTTCGTTTACAGAATTGTTCCGTTGTACTTTAAAAACTTATATAGTACAGTATTAGATATTTTAAAAACTTATACTATATCAGTCTTTAAAGCTAATTAGCCCATAAACATATTACATCAAGTATTACATGGAAAAATTAAACTACTAATGATATCCAAGTACACCATCTAATAGTTCGTGGATATGTAACTAGTCAGTTAAAGTGGTCAAATATACGTGAAGGTATTTTAGTAAATTTTGCCTAAACTCAAGCCATGAAGAAATTCAAAATATTTAAAGCCTCGTGGGCCAAATAATTATTCCCAAACTCATGAATTGTCCAAACCCAGATGTAGTCAAGGATTAGCATAAATAGTAAGATGACAAGGTAAATCATAAGACACAACATTCATTCATCTTCACATTTTGCCATTTCAAGTTTTCATTTTACTCTCAACTCTTTCCTCGCACAAATTTTGACTTGAGTGTCGGAACCTTTCTCAAGGGACAAAGACTCGCCGCTCTTGTTTTTATTGCAGGTTTGCTATATCATACCTTTGTATTGGAAAATTGAAACAACTATGGACTCGAACTTTTAAGACATTAAAATTAACTTTGGTGCTATATTTTTCACGCATCAACATTTAACGTTGTCTATGAAAAACTGAACAAGAAGCCATCCTAAGTCATCTTTAGTTATGGCTCTTAGCACTTGCAACACTCACTGCAATAACTAGCATCGAGGAAAAGAGATCACCCCCAACATCAGTAAAATCAATCAATCAATCAAGGTGTTTGATCGACATGGGAGGAAACTTAGGGATCCCGATCTCCAAGCTATAGACAAGTATAGAAAAGATCCATAGGCTAAGACAACCAAATGCTATGTTAGAGGATATGTTCATTAGGCAACAACTTGAGCATCCACTCAAGAGAAGAACCCTTGCTCATGCCTCTGGAATAGAACTCTTACTTACTCTTACCCTCTGAGGAAGAGTACTCAATTACTCTCGCCATTCGGGACAGAGTTCTCACTTGCTCTTGCCCTCCGAGGTAGAGCTGTTACTTGCACTTACTCTACGAGGAAGAGTCCTCAATCACTTTTGCCCTCCGGTATAGAGTTCTCATTTATTCTTGCCTTTCGGGGTAGAACTCTTACTTATTCTTACCCTCTGGGGCAGAGTACTCAATTATTCTTGCCCTCTAGGGCAGAGTTCTCACTTGCTCTTGTCGGGTAGATCTCTTATTTACTCTCACCTTCTGGGGAAGAGTCCTCAATTGCTCTTGCCTTTTGGGATAGAGTTCCCACTTGCTCTTGCCCTTTAGAGTAGAGCTCTTACTTACTCTTACCCTTCGGGGAAGAGTACAGCTAGATGTGTATCTCAATTTCTCCTAAATTATTCTCGCCCTTCGGGGCAGAGTTCTCACTTATTCTTGCCCTTTAGGGTAGAGCTTTAACTTACTCTTAACCTTCGAGAAAGAGTCCTCAATCACTCTTGCCCCTGAGATAGAGTTCCCTACCTACTCTTGCTCTCCGAGGTAGAGCTCTTACTTACTCTTATCCTCTGGGAAAGAGTACTCAATTACTCTCGCCCTCTAGGGCAGAGTTCTTACTTTCTCTTCTCTTCTTGCCTTCCAGGGTAGAATTCTCACTTGTTCTTGCCCTTCGGGTTAGAGCTCTTACTTACTCTTATCCTACGGGGTAGAGTACTCTATTACTCTTGCCCTCGGGATAGAGTTCCCACTTGTTCTTGTACTCCGGGGTAGAGTTCTTTCTTTTACTCTCTGAAATAGGATTCACAACTAATTTGAGCTTCTAGAGTTGTGTTCAACTAACATTCTCCAGGAACCCTTCCGGAGGCAAGTCTAAGTCTTCCCAAGTGAGAGATTCTTTGCCTCTTACAAGCAAAGTCTCATCCCAAGAGTGAGGCTCATTCTTCCGATGCTCAAAAATATCATTGTCTAGGATCATCTATTCCATCCGAGGAACAACAATCAAAGACCACTCTCTGGAGTAGGCACAATCCTTCCGAAGGAACAAAATAAAGGCTAATCCCTTTGGGGGCGAAAATAAACTTTTTCTTGGAGAATATGTTCCTTGGTTAAGTTGCTCAATCATAGCCCTTCTGAGGGCAAAAATGAAATTTTCCTAGGAGATATGTGCATATGGTGGCCTTAGTACCAAGACTAAGGTATATTTAGGTGAGTTGCGCTTAGACTAATCTTGGTCACAAGACCTTGTACCCTTTTGGGGCAAAAAAAAAATAATCGTTCCATAGTGTCCGGACCTTGGTGTACCCCTCTGGGAGTGAAAACTTTCTATCTATGATAACCATAAATCCAAAGACAAGATATACTTAGGAGAGTTGCGGCTAAGCTAAACTTGGTACAAGACCAAGGCTATCCCTCCATCGGGGCAAAAATTTATTATCTAGGTTATGCTTGGTTTTAAAACCAAGACTAATCCCTTCGGGGGTGACGAAATTTTACTTGAGCATGAAGACAATGATTTGAGAAAACTACTTAGTCACTTGAAAAATGTTCAAGTGTCAAAGGGGAAGGGGGCGAGGGTGTATGGAAGAATGCTTGGAGATAAACAAAAGAACAAACTAGTAAAGAAAAGTTGCAATATCATATAAAGAAGAAAAGCGTAACATAGGTGGAGTTGGTACAAGAGAAGGTCCCAACTCAAAGACGAGCAACAACTACGTGCAAAGAAAAAACTAAGGAAAGTAGATAATATAATACTATTTGAAGGTGAAACTCATACATATAAGAAACCTGAGTTCTAAAGTATCGAAAAAGGAAAATAGCTAATCTAAGTGCTAGGCTAAGTTAGTGTGGCGATAGAAGTACTCACCAAGATGCCTCCTATCTACTCGACAACCTTTGAATTAGCATCCCTCATATTAGCTCTATATGGATGCTACTTCATCCCCAGTCAGAACCCCCGGAGAACTAGGGTGAAGAGAAGTAAGAGGTGTTGTACTTCAATTTAAGTCATCCACATCCAAATTTGGTTACTTCTTCTTCACAAAATATAATGCTAGATCATAAGCTTTATCGAAATATGTATGCTGATTTTCTCTACCAAGGCTTCAAACTTGCTACCGACACGGTAATCTACCAAATGCCTTTCCAAGCGATCCAGTATAGAGTCAAGAAACTCAAAGATAGCCAAATATCTATTCTTCTTCTCCACTAATTTGAGATCATCCCTGTGTGAAATTCGAAACTTCTTTTTCTTCCCCTTATGAGATGCTTGAATCTCTTTGATCTCATTTGGATGAGATGTTTGAATCTCTTTGATTTCATCCGTATGAGATGTTTCAATCTCTTTGATCTCATCCTTATGAGATTCTTGAATCTCTTTGATCTTATCCTTCAACTTAGCAACCTCTTTAATGTTTCCTTAGTTATGCTTATAGATGAAGTACAAAAAGCTTAGAAGTGTGTTTCTCTCGATTCTTCCACCTTTTAAAACTTAACATCCAAATTTGAAATTTGTGTTAGATGGTACTCTTGAACTTGGTTCAAGTGATAGTAGAGGCTGCCAATCTAAAGACAATGAGAGAAAGACAATGTTATTCCTAAGTATAATAATAATAAAAAATACTTGGACATTTTTATGAAAGGAAAAAAGAACAATTTACTTGACCAATATGTTGGAACATGGCATTGGCATCGGCAATGCAAATAGAGCTCAAGGATTTATTGGTTCTCTCTCCTTGCTCTTTGGGCAACGCTAATGCCTTCACTAAAGGGCAACTCACTTCTTCCAAAGTAGAGTCCTCGTACACCTCCCAAGAAGGGGTATAGATCATAAGAAGAAAAAGAGCCCCCAACTTGAGCGGTGGCTTGAACTTGAGGCGGACTTGAAGCAGAAGTTAATGGGATTAGGAACTTCTTGAATAGGAACTTCAACTTGAGCCAAATGTGTGGAAATAGCCTCAATGGAAGGCGTCGCCTTCTTCGTAGGTTGAGGTGGTGAAAGAACCATTTGAGCCGGTCTCTTTGGTTCTAAGATCCCAAAGGTAGATTCCTTGGGGGGTTGAGTTGAATTTGGTACTTATCTTGCCTCATCTTCAAGGCCGATCACAAATAGCATTTTTAAGCCATCCATTACAAAATCAAGAAGAACAAATTAAGTTCAAGATAACTATCAATACCAAACGAAGATGAGGGTAAACCTGTACAAAAATGCTTAGTAAAAATGCACATGCATGTCAACCTAAAGAAAGAAGAGGATCAAGATTGGAAAGTCTCAATCTCGCCGAAACAATGATTTGTTCATTAACCACTGCTTTTCAAGGGAGTGTTTCATCTTCCATGAGTATAGAAAGATGCATACTCTCGATCATTGAGAGAAATAAATTTGTTGATTTTTGAAAACTTCCAATCATAGTTCCAAGTAGGAACATTCCAATCGTAAGGCCTCCTTTGGATCAAAAAGTAGCGACTCCACCATTTGCGTAGCTTGGGGTATTCCTCCTAGACTAATTTTTTGTTAGATTGCCAACTAAAATAAATCCCACGCCACTCGGCACAATTAGGAAGAACTCCTTGAAAGTGGTGATTGAAAGTTTGATCCTAAGGGTGGCACAAGTGATCAAGCAAGCATTAATGTTCAGGATAGATTTGCCATGTAATTGTCCGAGCACAACTTGATATTGTTCTAGCAACTTCTGGAGAACTATGGGTAGTGGGAACCTTAATCCTACCTCTAATTACACTAAGTATATTGAAATATAGCTGAAAAAATTCATGCAAGTTCGATGCTCTAGGGGTGGAACTTTCACTTTAAAGTAATTGGGAATATGAAGCAACTCCACCTACTCTCTAATTAAATCCATGTCAACAACTGAAGAAAGCAATTGGGGATAGACATGATCAAAATACTTGTTAGAACTCTTGGTTTTTTCCCTTTCTTTCACCGAAAGACAGGCAATAGATTTTCTTTTCCTTTATTTTGTGAGGGAAAAACGACATCCTCATCACTTATATCATCTTGCTCGTCTTCGGCTAAAAAGTTGTTACTTGATTCCTCATGTTCGGATTGGGAAATGGTCCTTTCACTAGAATCCTTATGCTCAACGTCGCTTGCTTGAACTTCACTCAAGCTATCTTGCTTGGGTTCACTCACATAATCAACATCAATAAAGCCTTGGTCCCTAAATGCTCTTAAGGAATGATGTTTTTTGACCCAGTACAAATAAGACAACTCGGGTGACACTATCGAAAATGGAGTAGTGGTACTATATATGTTTACCTTACTTTGGAAGATGAGCAATCACCGAGTAAAGGCCTACCTATAAACAAATTTCGCCGAAGTTCACTTGGCTTTGATACCTTGCCTGAGTTATTCATGCTCTCCTCACCCAAAGAATTTAAAACAATGTCCGAGGCACCACCTATGCCTTTAATTCCAAGTTCTCGAGTACGGGGAGTAGAATTTGCATTAACACTAACAAAAGGCATATTTGTAACAAGTGTAAAAGGTGGTGGCGCAGAGGAGTATTCATTACTTTGTTTCATGGAAATTCCTATAGGTGCAATTACAACATTACTTCTCATGGCAATAGAATTACTTATACCAATTTGAGTGCTTGACTTATCAGTAGATGTGGATAAACCAATGATAGCAGCAGAAGTTAAGTCCTCATTCAAGCCATAGGAGTTGCTTGGGAAAAATCAGGAGCAATTGTCATTCTTATTCCATGAGATCGAACCACAACGCTCCTTGGGCGAGTTGCAACATTATCTTTAGCAGGTTTTAGCAGTGGGGAGGGAGAACCAATACCGTTTGCATCAACATTGGAGATGTCTCCTTCACCCGAAGCAAATGCAGCCATAATACCCTCTACTATAGTTGTAACAACCTTCTTTGTGGTCGAAGAAGCTGCTAGACAAGTTCCTTGAACCGCTTTTCCATCAGGCTTGGTTGCAGGAAAAGTGTCTTGTAAATCCCAAGCAGTGATGGAAGAGTGTTTCCCAATTGCGTCTCCGACTAGATTAAGACCACCAACTGGAGCAACGGGATTGATGACCATCACAGGTTGAAGGATATTGTGGTGGCTCTTATTATATTCAATTTTCCTATCTACTCCTCTTTTTTCCTTTATTCTTATGGCTCTCTTATCTTCTTTCTTCTTTTCTCTTCTTCTTTTTCTCTCTCTCTCATCTATTCCACTTCCATGATACAACCGAGAAGTCCTTCAAAGTTTTAGACTATAGGTTCACAGTAGTGTCAAAAGATACATCTTTATCAACAAGACTTGTGAAGAGAGAGAAAAGTGATATTTTATATACACACCATGTGTTTGACAAAATATCAAAGAGAAATGTGAAGAGAGAGAATAAGTAGTGCATGAGAAAAAAGTATTCCTATTTGGAGAAAATGTTGGAGAAATTGTAGTACCCACTTAATGTCTTGTGCGTGGGTTGAGGGTTGGGAGTAGGCCGATATTATCGATCCAGTACTATTTATCCATGTCTGGATCTATGACAAACTTCAATTACTCGGATTCAATCCAGACTCGTTTAGCTATTATAATAAATAGGTCGATCTGGATCTTGGTGTTTTGACCCGATTAAGAACTGGACCGATTAAAATATTTAATATATAATAAAATTATTGTATATTAGTATTATTTAATATGTATATATATACGTTGTGTAAATTGCCCATGTAATTTATACATAATGTAGAATACATGTCTAAATATTAATTATGAACTAAATACTTTTTTTTTATAATTTAAACAAGAGAAAATTTGATAAATTGTAATAGTTCTATATATAATTTTAAAAGTTATAAAACGAATATTAAGATTCGGATTGGATCCGGATATGACAAGATCCGAAAGATCTGAGTATGGATTTTGTAAAACCGTCGGAGATCCGGTTATATTATTTAGATCCGGGTCTAGATATACTAGATCTAACCCAGATTTGACCCCTTTATTAGCCCATATAGTTAAGGATTGAGTGTTATGGGTAGACAGTTGAGGTTTGAGTATTGGGGGTAGAGGATTGAGGGTTGAGAGTTGGGTATTGAGGGTTGAGGGTTGAGGGTTGAGTGTTAGGTGTTGTGGGTTGAGGTTGAATGTTGTGGGTTGAGCGTTGAGTGGTGTGGGTAAAAAAGGGTGGAAATTGAGGGTTGGGTGATATTTGGGGCTAAAACTACTACTTTGAGATCCTAAGTAAAGCATCACAAGAGCTCAAAAATGAGCAAATGAGTAACACTACTTAACTTAAGTGGGAGGTGTACAAGTGGTTAAGGTCTTGGTGATCAACCATTTTCCTTCCAAGAATAAAAGTCAAATTTTCAAATTTTTTGGTTCTGGCCAAAACCTTATCGGCTTTGGCCAAAAATTTATCAAATTTGGTCAAGACATAGGTCAAAGACTATCATATTACCCTCAACTCATGCAAACTCAACTTGAGAGTGGGTGGAAAGTGATGATACCTAAATATACTGCTACACAATAGCTCACGACTACATGACTAGTTAGTCTAAGCAATAAAATATATGTGAGGGCATTTTAGTAATTTTACTTAAACTCAAGCCGTGAAGAAATTCAAAATATTTAAAGCCCTCATGGGCCATATAATTATTCTCATGCCCATGAATTATCCAGACTCATCAAGGATTAGTATAAATAGTAAGATGGCAAGGTAAATCATAGGACACGACATTCATTTATCTTCACATTTTGCCATTTCAAGCCATTTTACTCTTAATTCTTTTTCTCACACAAATTTTGACTTGAGTGTCGGAGCCTCTCCCGAGGTACAAAGCCCAGCCGTTCTTGTTTTTGTCCCAAGTTTATTATATTGTGGGTACATGTGTACCTTTATCTTTGTAGTGGAAAATTGGGACAACTAAAGATTCAGACTTTTAAGACAAAAATATTAAACTTTGGTGATATATTTTTCACGCATCAACAACTACAAACATATTGAACATTCCGAATTACTTAGGTAGTAGTTCTTGGAAGTTTTACCTCTATCCCATAATCATAAACCATGCACAAATTGCGGGGTCTATTACACTAGTGCTTTTTTGATGTTTTTGGTGGTCTTTTATCTGCCATCGTTGGTTTTGAGTTAGAGGAAGTTCCTTTATCAACCGCCTTGGGTTGTGAGCTGGAGGAAGTTCCTTTATCAGCTGTCTTGGGCTGTAAGCAGGAGGAAGAAGATCCTGCTTTAGAGATAGACTGTTCATAAAACAATAACGGAATCAAACTTTAGAATTAGAACGTGATCATAACTTAATCAACATGAGAAGTAAATAAGGAAGCAAATTAATTTTTTCACTCAACTTTCTTTTTCCTAATAAAACCACCAACAAGTATTGGGGGGATTTTGGCTTAGACCCTAGATTTAGTAAAAAAAAATAAATTTAGAAATAATATCTGATAGTGGAAAAACTCCTTTCAATGTTTCAATGAATAACACAAGGACTAAGAATTTAAAATATAGAGATTGTCTACAGTTACAACGCTGATTCTTGCGAGCAAAATGTGTAATCAAAGGTGGAGTCACAGGGACACAGCTAGAAAATTTGTGCATTGGAGGCAAAATTTATAACACAATTTGAGAATAATTATATTATTTTAATACTTCATTCCCTTAATGTAATTTTTCATTTTCTGATTGTCGAAATTCTTTTACATTTCTAGGTTGACTTAAATAATAACAGTTATTTACTAGAAAACTAATATTAATAATAATTCATAAAAATGCCAAACAATTCTTTTTCCTCTATTTTAAAGAAAATCTAAAGTGGATCTCCACTTCTACACTCTTGGTGTCTCAAACTCACGAGCTAATTTATAGTTAGGGAAGTATGGTCTTACCATTTGAGTTTGTAACTTATACACAATTTCTAATTTAAAAGAATTACGTTGGAGTTTAACATATAATGTTTCTCATGCATATATTTTTTTTTACTCTAAATGTATTCTTTTAATATGATACTAACAAATTAGACAAAACCTAAAGTTTTAATGGAATTTATGAAAAATTCTACAATCCTGTCGAGAAAAACCATCTCGTTGTATATTAAGAGTTTGTACTATATAACACTATGTGCTTTAAAAACTTGTACTGTACAAGCTTTTAAAGCCAACAGAATAGTTCTCTCAACAAGATTGTAATATTCCAAAACTTATATATTTTTGACATTTTTTTTAATTAATTATGAGAAAGATTGGAAAAATAAAAATCAATTTTAATTTTTACCAATATTTAATAAAGTAATAGAATTATAGCTAGCTTGTTAGTTTATAACTAAATTATTTTTCTATAATCAAACACAATTACTCACGGCATGGAAGAAACATGATTCTTTTAATTAATTCATATCATATTTTACTTGTTTGTAGGGGCAAAAATATTAAAATTACTACACATTTTTAAATTTGCAAAAATTTCTATGCCTTAATACAATGTGTAGGGGGAGACCAATAGGAGGTAGCTACCCCTATTGCCCCCAGTATGTTTCTGCCACTGTTAAGATCATTCTAAACTTGGAGTCTGGGGTGCAACCATTTTGGTATGTGTGGTTCAATAATAATGTAAAATTGTCCTCTTGTATTTAATTTCATGATGTTTCAACTTCTCTTTATTCTTATAGTGAATTTTTTCAATTTTGTATAGAACTGTGGTACAAATTTAATTTCTTTAGGGGTAAGATAAAGGACGAAGAGAAATTTAAACAAATTTAAGGGTTAAATGTAAAAAAGAAAGAAAATTTAAAAAAATAATTCAAGGGAGTAAATGTGAGGTAAATTCTAAAAATTAAAAATTTTATTAGACTAATTTGTAATATTTCAAAATTAAAAGGGGGCAATTGCCCACCCGCAACACAAGGGTGCTCCGGCTATGCCCCCACGTGTAATCATGAGATACGAACTATAATTCTTATAGTAATGGGTAAGGTACATACAATTTATGTGGTATTAAAAAAATATATATATAAGAAAAAAGAGTGGAAGTTAAGTTGTAATGAGTTATTTGTTTTTTTAGTAGAATAAGTGCTTATTTTGAAGGGTACAATAGGAAGAATATAAAATGACATGACACGGAATAGGGCCTCTTACTTTATATATAATATGTCTGGTAAATCGTATAATGTTAGAGAGAAAGGAAAGAGAATTTTAGAGAGAGAAAGTGATTTTATTTGATTTAGGTCCTTTACAAATGAAGTATTAGAATCCTAAACTCTCATAGGATCCCTAATTATATTTATATAATTGATCAATTTGCCTTAATGGGATCATCACTTTGATAATTAAGTTCTTCAAAGCATGACAGTGTTCTCTACCAAAATTGTCTATAATCGATGGTAAAAAGATGGGATGTGCTGCAGATAATAGTTATATTCGGGAGGTAATATGCAAGTTGATGGACACAAAAGGGGAATCAAGTATTGTTTAATTGTATTTTCAGAGAAGGGATCGGTTTTGTATTTAAAACTATTTATAACTTAAAAGAACGAAGGAGAAAAAAAAAAAAAAAAAAAACTCGGAAGTAGTACTCACCATCTAGCTAGATAGTCCCTGAACCTAAATTCCACTTACGATAGCGACCGCGATCGTCGTCTTCTCTTATTTTCATCCAATCAAAGCCATTGCCGTTCCTTGGAAAAATCAAACAAAATTCCAAATTGAACCAACTTTTAAGGATTTTGAAACGGGACTGAATTGCTTATAATCTATCACTAACGGAATGAATTGCTTATAATCTATCACTAATGGAATGATAGAAAATCTGCACCATATACACCGACAAGGATGAACACAGGAGAAGTCAATATATATATATATATATATAGTCTTATATTTATGACAAAAACTTTATACCGTTGTAAAAATTTTAAAGGGACGAAGTATAATTTCTATAAGGATATATAATTGAAAATTTTAAAATTTTCAAAGGGGAAAACATGCAAGACTAAAGAGTAATGATGACTAACCGTGGCTCATGACCGTCCGGAATCCCATGCATCATTATTTGTTTATCAACAACTTTCGAAATAATGAGAGAAAACTATAGTAATAACTGAGAAGATCAAATTGCTTGACCTTTAACGAAGTTGGCTTGCCGTTCACGGTGGCGCTGTATTGAGGGCGATAACCTAAATGTTTAGCAAGACTTACAAGCCCGTCTCGATCGATCCTTAATACGTTAATTCTCGGGCCTGGTGAGTATCGTTCTTTCTTGGCCTCGGCTAAACGTCTCTTCAGATCTTGGCCACTTTGGGTGACCTTCAAAGAGACAGATTCGCCAGAAATACAAGCGATTGATGTCTCCTTGACAACCTTGTTGACCATTTTATTTAGCTATAGGAAGGAATGATTCCACTTCCTCTCAAATTAATGACCCCAACAGTATGGTTCCTTCTTGAACTCGTATATAAATGAAGCTGTCAAGGGGATAGGGTTGGGATCGGAGGACTTTGAGAGGTGGGAAATAATTTTAAGGACTCATTCTCACTTTGTACTTCTAATTTTAATTTTGAACACTTTATACACCCTATTCTAGAATTCGTCTCACCTATTTTTTAAATTTTAACATCTTCAGCAAAATTAATGGAATTTTTGCATTTACACCCACAATATTGTAAAAGATTGTTTTACATCTTGCTGAATTTGTTGTACATATGTAAAGATTCTATTATTTGGTGACGGTATTAAATAAACTAAAGTAAAAAAAATTTGAGAGTTAAGAGTACAAAATGTCGCAAACTAAAATTAATAAGGGCAAAACAAGAATTGTATATAAGTTGAGGGGTGAAAAGTGAAATTAGTCCTAATTTTAAATAGGTAAATTCTTATTTACACCCCTCTTTGTTATATATCATTTCTCACATTGAATCAGATCTGGACTTTTCACTTTGTATCCTAATATATTGTTCTCTTCCTCTTTCAGTCGAACCGTTTACACATTTCATCAATTCAGTGACTTCTATTGACAATTGAACTGAAGTGTCAAGAAAAGAAAGTATTAAGTGCAATAAGTGGAAAACGGTAACTAATAGGTGCAAATTAAGAATAATTAATTACTAAGCAATGAGAAAGTAGAAAGTTAATTGGAAGAAACAAGCTAGCGGATTGGAGAAAGAGGAGTCTAGGACCATTTATTGAGGTTCCAGAAGACTTCGTCTAGTTGCATATTGCACTCTGTCTTTTTGGATACTTTACACTTTAATAATTTTTTTACTTCTTGTTATAAATCAATAGTTAATGAAAATTGACGAATTTTTTTCAATAGTTGAACCAAAGTTGTGAGGAAAGAAAATATTAGGACGTAAAGTTGTAAAAAAATTCAAGATATAATGTAAGAAATAGTGAGAAATTTGGAAAGTCAAAGAATTTTACTCTTTTAAATAATTGTCAATCAAGAAAATACAATTAAACACAGGCTGTTTGGTTTACAAAAGAATCCCTTAATACAATGAATTTAGATCATCCAGATGTGTATCAAAACCCCAAATCTCTTCTGATATTTAACTCTTCGTCCCTTCCCCAATAATAGAGCAAAGCTCACTATTTCTTACCAGTTTCCTTAATTCCACGACTTCTTGAATTTTCAGTTCCCAACAACCATCCCAACCAACTTTAATTAAGCACAGCTTATGCATCACAGTATGTATCAAGAAGGTTTCAAACCTAGAAAAAAAAAAATCAACCAAGCAACAATGACATGAATTAAAAAATAAGAGCAAATTGTTCAATGACGAGAACAGAATTGCCATCCCAACAAATATGAGTGGTCGGAAGTACGAGGGTCGTACTCAAATTAAAAAAAAAAAAAATGGTACGAGGATCAGGTAGAGTATACAACCTCAGGTGATGAAAGTAATTTTACGAAACTGGATGGCTACATTGATTATTATCAGACTATCGATTCTCCCATAAAAAGGAGGAAAAAAAAAACGACCAAGTCTCCTCAAAAGCTAAATCTTGATTTTAATTCATTTTAAATTGAAAAAATCTAATTCTACGCAACTCCGTCTGACATGTCAAAAATGGAAAATAGAAAGATTATATACACAAATCTTTCAATAACTTACCGATTCGTTTAAATATTTATTTCTCATTCTTAAATTTTAAGTTGATCCTATCTCTTAATTTTTAGATATTCATCAATTAAAATAAATAAAAAATAAGAAGATTAGATACTGTAATCTTCTAATAAGTTAGAAACTCCTTTCAAAACTTTTTTCGCACTTTTATATTTAAATTGATTCCACACCCTAATTTTTAGAGATTCATATTTTAAAATAAAACCTCTCTTGTAAGACTTATAAGTAACGTCTGTGAATTTAAAAATTATATAGTACTAGTGATCAAAATAAAAATTCTCTCCTTGAATTATATGTTTGTAACTTTAACAATCACGTGTGTGGTACTGCCACTATTCTTCAAAAATTTAACGAACAGACACATGCATAATTTCAAGTTTTTAAACAGTTTTATTTTTCAAGAATATTGTTCCCTAATTAACTTTATTAGTGCAAACACGAAAGGGCCTCGTCGTTTGCAGAAAACTTGGCTTTGCTTGACGTCAGTTTAGAAATGAAGAGAGTGGCGTCGACTATGATGCATGGTAGTGACGTGATTTAATTAGGCTGGTTCTGGTGAATTGTAATTGTAAACTGATAGTAACCGATTTCCGGTAGGACCAAGACAAACAAGTATTCCAGATGTCCATCAACTAAAGAAAAAATAATAATAAAAAAAATTAGATAGATTCGGTCTTCGACATCATATGTAGAAGATGTGATCAGAATTAAATGTTATAAAATCTTATTTACATCAATTGATGTCATTTATTTTATACTACCTTTGTCCCAAAATTTTTGTTGTTTTTCGAGAATCTAATTTATTAGAAATAAATATTTTTCATTTTATTTTCCAAAATTCAAATTAATATAGTATTTGTCTCTACAAAAAGATAAAGGATAAAAGTGGATCATGTGTAATGATTATGTTTTGACCTTTTG
The DNA here is from genome assembly GCA_025175665.1 of Cinchona pubescens. Taxonomy (NCBI): domain Eukaryota; kingdom Viridiplantae; phylum Streptophyta; class Magnoliopsida; order Gentianales; family Rubiaceae; genus Cinchona; species Cinchona pubescens. The sequence goes on along the minus strand of JANKKI010000031.1, from coordinate 314,084 downwards.
AACATGCAAACATTTTAGGATAAGAAAAAATAAAAAAACATGACACTCTTAATGAGACAGAAGAAGTAAGATTTAATCAATACCACGTTTATCTAAAAATGAGGTCAAATATCCGGTTTAATTAAGTATTTCCCACAACTAAAACATTAGAATCTCTCTGGGGTTTCGTTTTCCACACCACCAGACATGATGATTAGCTTCTGTAATATAAGTTTAATTTGGCATTTCCAATCCAACCAATTAAGCATGTAATATAATAGGCTAGTCAGTTCACCTCTCTAAAGTCTCATTGGAAAGTAAAACTAAGAGTTGTCGGGTTCACAATTAAGAATTATAATCGAAACGAGAATATGAGTTTGTTTTGACCCATTAAATTTGCACTCAAAACAATTTGGTGATCATTATGAATTTTTCCCTATATTCTTGGGTCAAGAACTACATTCAATTATATATATATATATATATATATATATATATATATATATATATATATATATAAAAGGAAAATTATACATATATTTTAAAAAACCATTCTTTAGTACTTTAAATATTTTTACACTACAATACAATATGTTTTAAAAACTTATATTGACTATAAAATTTTAAAATTCTATTAAGACAACTATTCCATTTGTTTAAAAAATTTGTATAATATAAATTTTTTAAACTGCATAATATTTGAAAGATTACATTACAAATTTTTTAAGTCGTATCTGAATTACAAGGCATAGTTAGTACTTTATAGGTAGGGCTGCCGGGCAGTGGGCTAGCTGGCTTGTTAATGATTAGGAAACTTAAATTTGTGCATCACTGACTGAATCATTTACAACTAAAAAGATCTTCAATTTTATTCTTATTTTTGGGGTTCAAAAAGTGCTCCATGCCACCGGTAATTAGTCACGGTGTTGAGTGTTAATTTTTTGCAAAAATAAAGTTAAATGAGATATGTTAATATATATATATATATATATATATATATATATATATGTAAACTATACATATTTAGGTTAGGTATATATTCACTCCCTTGATTTCCTCACTTAATTGTTGTTATTGATTAGTTTCTCTAGATAGATTGTATTCATGCCTATATAAATTTGGCAAACCTTGTACTATTATAATTGTGGTGATTAATATAACCTTTCTGCACATATTTTCTCATGGTATCAGAGCCCCATCTTGGGCCTGGCCTTTCTGATTTTCAGTAATTTCATTATCAATATCCAGTCTATATTTCCATTATTGTTCTATGGGATCTCAATCTTTTGCTCGAATTTCAGTCGCTAGCATCATCTAAGATCACCGCAAACTTGTTCCCAAGATTCCAAGTTCCATTCTTGTCGTTTTCCCTTTACCAGAGTGCCTATCACGTGTCGCACGCTCTTCAGATTCGCCTGCAATCCGTCTGAAAAATGGGTCTGTCTTCTCAACGAAGAAGACGACCAAAAGTGTTTTTAGTAATCTTCCAAGAGGTATCAATATAAAGCACGCTTTCTCTCTACTTTGAGCCACATTAGTTGCCATTCAGCGTCATGTCACCTGCCAAATAATCGACACATCAGGAGATCAGTCACATTATCAAGACACGTCATTGCCACGCTACCAAACACGTGACGTCACTGCCACATCATTTGACACGTGTTGCCACATCACCATCAAAGCTTCTCTATTTGCTAGTCAGTGTCCACACATCTCTAACAAGTCATTAGCCTATTACCACGTGTTGCCACATCATTGTCAAGGTCTCTTCTTGCTAGTTCAACCTTGATCTTGTCTGATTGGGTTCAACTAATTAGACATCTATTCTATCTAGTTCAACCATATTCTGTCCATTTCTTTTCCGATTCAACCCAGTTCCCTATTGTTTTCAGCATTCTAAATCCATCTGTGACCTTAGTTTTCTCAAAGCTTCAAAGTTTCTATTTCTACATACTTCTTGACTTGGTTATCTAGTTTTGTCTTTTACTCTAGTTTTAATGGCTTTTTATAGTTCTATATCAACTCAAAGTTCTCCACAAATATATGTAACATTGGATAATCTTGAAATGATCATCAACTAAGTACTTTCTAAACTTTTCCTATCATACAATAATACACACTATGTTATTTCAAATTCCGGTGGTTGGTATTTGGATTCTTCTTGTTCTAATTATATGACATTTGTACCTACTATTTTCTCTTCTAAACAACATCCATATATACCATCTATTCAAATTCCTGACGGATCTATCATGCATGTTAGTCACATAGGCACTATATCTACACCTTCTCTTTCCTTGCCTGAAAACCTTCATATCCCTAAGTTGACTTTAAATTTTGTTTCTATTAGTCAACCAGTTGAACTTGACGTGATGTTCTTTTCTCTATCACTAATTGTCATTTGTAGGACCGCTAGGCTGGACAACTCCTTGAAACTGGTTGTAAGGTCGGGTGTCTCTTTAAGTTAGATAACCTCAAACATCTTTTATCTACTCAGATGCAATCTGCAGTTTTTTTTTGTCTTTTATTCCTTTATTGAATCTTTGGCATTCTTGTCTAGGACATATCTTTTTGGATTGACTTAAAATGCCAACTTCTATTGTCAATTAGGATCAGTACAAAATGACTTTATTGATTGTGTTTCGTTGCTAACTTACTAAAAAAATATATTGCCATTTCCTACGAGAGAATAATGGCCCTGTTATTATGACTCATTCATTATTTATTATTTTTTAAATAATATTTTGTAATCATTAATTAAATATATTTTTTAAATAATTTTTTATCTCACGTACATCACAAAACGGAACCAATCTTTGTGAAGAATTTTGAAAGACTAGAGAAGTCTTTAGAATGAATGAGAATCAACTGGTCATTTCCCCAAATATATATCTTCCCTTTTTTCCATTGATGTTCATTTTTAGTACGTACGTATTTTCAAGGAAGAAAAACATGGGCTTTGTAATTATTGATACTTGAGAAATGAGAGAAAAACAAATTTAGTCCCCAAAATTTATAGTCTCAAAATTTTACGAAAAACAATTTATACCCCTATTTTCTTGATTTAAACTAAACTAGGATAATTGACAGAAAGTAACAAATGTTTAACGGAGAAGAATTCAAGGACGTTAGTTAATAGGCTAGTATTCATGTCCTTCACCAGATTTGAGAAGCAAATTCTTGACGGTGGGTATGCAATCATGAACCAACAAGAATATCCTTTTTAAACGTTCCTCAACCCCTCCTTCTCTTCCCCACCCTCCCAACCCCCGCACCAATAAAAAAAAAAAAGGAAAAAGGCAAGAATATCCTGCCTCTAAATTCAGATTTTGCAATCACCAAAGCAAATGCCCTAGCCATCGAGATTGTTCTAAAAGTAAAAACCTTTTTTAACACGTGGTACGTTGTCTTTGTTCTTGTTGGATTTCAAATTCGCGATAACTAAATGTTGAGAGATCTTCCATAACACATTAATTGGCAACAATTATTGCAGTATAAACAAGATGGTAAAGAATCTCAGTTTGCCTCTCCTTGTTGCGTTTCCTTCCTCATGTGGGGACCATAAGACAAGACTCCTAATACCAAAACAACTAGAAAAGTGCCGTGTGTATTTGTGTTAGGAAAGGTGGCGGTTTTTGTGTCCAACAAGAACACGTGAGCATTGAAGTAACCAAAGTGCATAAAAAGGCATTAGAGTTGTGTCAGCCGTGTGTCTTGGAGAAAAAAAATAGTCAGAAATTTTTTTCTCTTATGTTGGCAGTAGAGGCGTCCAAATTCTTTAGGGGAGAAAATCAGCAGGTTCGTACTTCGATGCGACGATGATTTTTGCTTAATTTGCAGTGCGATTTCAATATATTATTTTTTGCAGTGTGAGCTACATTCTATATGGTCAGATCGTTATTTTCTCTTATCTAGTGGTTGGACTTTTAAACTTGTGATTTGGATTATTGTGTACTGTCAAATTATTTATTTCAATTTTGGTAGTGAGTAGGAGAGTGTTTCAGTTTCAAGTGTTTACTAGAGGCTCATTTTGTTGTACTCATTAATCCGTTGATAGTGAAATATTTTTGGACAAGGTCCATGGTTGTTACTTTTTGCATTGAAGGGATTTTTCACGTAAAAAAAATCTTGTGTGTTTCGTAATTGTTGATTTCGCTTATTTATTTAGGATAACTATTTGGGTCAGTCTTATAATTTATTTAAGTGGTGCAAAAATTTTCTTGGGTAACTATTTTGTTTGCGTTATTTGCATTTTTTTTTCCAACAAGTGGTATCAGAGTTAGGTTGTATCTGTTCGAATTTTTTTTACTTGAATAAATATGGAACTCAATTACAGTAGGATGGTCAATTTGAATACTCTTAACTATCATAAATGGAAGGGCAATTCGAAGGATCTATTTTTGTGAAGAAGTTGCGCTTACTGGTATTTTCTGACGAGAAATCCGAATCTATGTCTGATTGGACTTTTGAGCACGAGATTGATGATCTACAAATTTTATTTTGATGATGACAAAATGATTTAACCACTTAACCTGAGCTGTGTAGGACTGGTAGGGTATTTGCCTGAAGCAAGGCTTTTGGACGAAGTACACCGTCCGAACAGTACTATATTTTTCGGACGTACAAACTCGTCCGAACAAGATTATCACAGACGCAACGGACGCACAAGCCCGTCTGAAGGCAATTTTTCTCGTACGTATTTTTGTGTTCGAAAGAGCAAGGCAGAATCAAGATTTTTAAGGCACTTGCAACGGGCGCATCTAACCATCTGAAAGAAGCTTACACCGGACGAAACTAACTGGCCTAAAGAAAAACATTTCCAGTTTAGCATTAAACCTTTCGGACACATTATTCCATCCAACATGTGAACTTTTCAAGCACACCTAGTTCGGACGATGGAATGGACGCAAGATCGGCTATTCGAATGATGTCCTCTACTTTATGATATTTGAGAACGGATGATGGATCAGACGCATAACAATTATATCGGACATTCGAAACTTATAACGGTTAGTTTTTGAACATTTATTATTGACCCGTTAGGAAGTGGTTAGAACTCAATTTATTGCGCCTATAAATACCAACTCCTGTGTATCATGAAAAATAACTTACACATTGAAACAAGCAAGTAGAAAAGTAATTTGAGTGCAAATTAGCTATTGAGCAATATTGTATTAATGTGTAATTCTATACTTAAAGTGCTATCAAAAATATTGAGTGGAGTGATAATCTTGTACAAACGTGAGGTTGAGAGTAAAATTCTTGGCTCAACTAAAGAGAATTAGTGTGAGCAAGAATTTTCCTACTTTGTGTACATTTGAGATTATTGGATCACCAAATTTGAAGGAGCATTTTAGCAGATTAACACTTCAAGCTTGATAGGTTGGAAGTGTTGTTTGTTTAACCTCTCTCTCTACCTTTTTCTATACTTCTTAAGCTAAATTGATTTTATCTCTATCAAATTTTTTGTTAGTACAAAAGATTTTATAAGTGCATATTTTGCAAAGTAATTTAAGAAAAAACCAAATTCACCCCCTTCTTAGGTTACTTTGGGGCCAACAATTCGTATCAGAGCATTGGTCTCTTTGTTTTGTTTAAATTACATTTGAGTAAAGATCCCTTATGGCAACCAATAATGTTTTATTTTTTTAAGGTCAATCTATGACAAGACCCCCTATGCTTAATGGGGTAAACTTTATTATTATAGTTGAAAAGATAGAATAAAAATATTTTTGCAATCCGTTGATATTGACTTGTGGTATGTTATAAATGAAGGTTCTTTTGAAGCTACCAACATTGATGATCATACAAATAGAAGTAGAGAAAAGACAAAGGATGAGCTCACTCCACAAGACAATGCAAATTTGACCTAAAATTCCAAGGCTATGAACATGTTATACAATGTCTTGGACGCCAATGAATCAACTCGCGTCAAAGGATGCATTTTCGCTAAAGAAATTTAGGACACATTGAAGAAAATTCATGAAGGAAGCGATGATGTTCAAGAACAAAAGAAATCCTTATTTGTTGTCAAGTACGAGTCCTTCAAGATGGAGCCACATGAAAAACATTGATAAATGTATAGTAAATTCAATGATATCGTCAAGGATCTTGAAGCTTTGGGAAAGGAATACTCTTTGGGTGAGAAAAATAGAAAAATCTTGAATGCCCTCTCCGAAGAATGGGAACCAAAGACTATTGTTATAAAATGAGGCAGCGACGAACTTGAATTCCATACCCATTGAATCACTAATAAATTCCCTCACTTCATATGAATTGAAGCTTAAAGCCAAAGTTGTGGATGATGAAGAAGCAAGGCCAAAAAGAAGCATAGCTTTGAAGATCTCTCAAGAAGAAGATGAAATTGCTCCATCAATCTAGAAGATGAAGATCTTGATGAAGAAGATCTTGCACTCATCATCAAAGGATTTCTCAAACACTACATTAATAAACGGAGAATGAGAAGAGGTGGAACTATCAACTCAAATAATTTCAAAAGAAAGACCAAGCTAGAAATGAAAAAGCAAAATGAAAAGTGCTTTGAATGTGGTCAACCCGAACACTTTGCAAATGAGTGTCCTTCCAAGAAAAAAAAGAAGAAAAAAAGCCCCACTTCAACAACTTTCAAATCACTTGAGAAGATTGCAATTTCGAAGAAGAAGTTGAGGAAGAAGTGAAATCGGTACAAATGGCCTTTATGGCCATTGGCGACGCTATGTTTTACGAGGTAACCTCTACTTATGATTCGAATGATGAAAACGATGATAATGATCTTGAAATTTTCATTTTAAAATTGCATGATAGCCTAAAAGAATCATATGCTAGAAATAAGGAGTTGGTTAAGAAATCAAATGCTTTATTGAATGCTAACTCTAAACTTGTGAACGAAAATAATAGGTTATCACAAGAAAACAGTGATTTAAAGAAAAGAATGCATGTGAAAACAAAGATCAATTAAGAACAAGTCTCCTTGAAGAAAAGATTGGATGACTTGAATATTCTCTTGCATAGAAAAAGGAAAATATTGTTGATTTGAAAAAGAATAGAAATATATTAATCAACAAGAACTTTGTCACTTTTAGAAGGAATGATTTATACTTTGTAAAATCAAAATTTTCTTTATATGGAAATAAAAATGTTAGTTGCAATTATTGCCAACAACATGGACATGTGAAAAATAATTTCTATGTCAAGAGAAATGAAAATTTTGGTATGAATACCATTATGAATTTGTAGTCATTTTACTAACTCCTATGGATCCAAGAAAATGTGGGTACCAAAATTTATCACTTAATTTCTTGTGTAGGTAATGAACATCACCAAGAATGCCAAATGGTTCATAGATAACGGGTGCTCAAGACATATGACGGGTGATGCATATCTCTTCACCAAACTTATATCCAAACGTAGTGGAAATGTGAGTTTTCTTATAACATGAAAGCATAATCAATTGATTTTGGTGATGTAGGTAAAAATGGTGAGACTTTGATTAAAAATGTGTTTCTTGTTGATAATTTGAATTACAATTTGTTAAGTGTCAACTATGTGATAAAAATATATATGTGTTATTTACCAAACATGAATGTCTAATTTTTGATAAAAATTGTGTTGTTTTATTTAATGGTACTAGGTACAATGATGTTTATGTGATTTATCTTGACAATATTGGTAGTAGCAATGTAAAATGTCTAACCGCTTTTATAGATGATCCTTGGCTTTGGCATTGAGAAGGTTTTGTCACTTCAACATGGATTTAATTGAAAACCTTGCCAGAAAGAATTGGTGAGAGGCTTGCCAAAATTGAAGCTTTTGAAAAATAAAATTTGTGATGCATGTTAATTTGGTAAACAAGTTAAAGTGTCTTTTAAACCAAAGAATTGTGTGTCTACTTCCAAACCCGTAGAATTATTACATTTGGACTTGTTTGGTCCAACTCAACATGCTAGTCTCGGTGGTAGTAAGTATGCATTTGTGATTGTTGATGACTATTCTAGGTATATTTGGGTATTATTTTTTGTTCACAAAAACAAAGCTTTTGAAGATTTTGTAAAATTGTTTTCCAAATTACAAAATTTATTGAATTTGAAAATCATGCGTTTGAGAAGTGATAATGGAGCCGAATTTAAATTTGGAGGTTTTTCTAAATTTTGTGATCACAATAGTATTTTGTATGAATTCTTGGTGGCTAGAGTGCCTCAACAAAATGGTGTGGTTGAAAGAAAAAATAGAACACTTCAAGAGGCCGCTAGAACCATTATTAGTGAGTGTGATTTTTCAAAATATTTTTGGGCCAAAGCTGTTAACACGACTTGTTATGTTATGAATCGAGTTCTTTTGAAGCCTATTTTAAATAAAACTCCTTATGAACTCTTGTTTTGGAAAAAATCTGCTGTGACCTATTTCAAAGTTTTTGGTTGCAAATGTTTTATTTTAAAAATCAAAGAAAATCTTGAGAAATTTGACAAAAAATCGGATGAAGGAATTTCTTGGGTTATTCTTGTGACAAGAAAGCATATCGAGTATACAATAGAAGAACTTTTTTAATTGAAGACGTTGTGCATGTTACGTTTGATGAGGCTAATGATATTATTTCAAAAAATGTGTGTGAAGAAGAAGATGTAGGTATTCAAAAGGAACTTAAGAAAAGCACTATATGTGAAGAACGTCAAGAGATCTTGATAAGTAATGAGGAGAACACTCATCCCTTGGTTATATTGAATTATCTTTTTGTACTCTTATACATAAATTGATATAATTTAATAATTTTTTTAGTCTTTATATAACATAGGGCAAAAAAAAATAAAAATACTAGCTTTAAATCTATACGAGGGTTAATACCTACAAGTAACACGTTTAAAATATAGCATAGTTATTGGTGTATGGTAATGCACTTCAAAAATTACTAAAGAATAAACACAATAATTAAAGTCATCACCATTATTCATAGAACTTAATCATCATCAAGGAACACAACATAAAACAATCAAACAAACAAACTTCAACAAGTTTCATCGCCAATCTTCTGAAATACAAACAAAAAACAAGAAAGAAACATAAAATGTCCATAACAAAGCCACAGTCGAAAATTCTCTCAAACTTCTGCACGTCAAACAACCAAAAGCCACAGTCGAAAAGGGAAAAGGCACTCCACTAAGCCTGGAAGCTTGGACAGCCACCATACAGCTAGCTTTAGGGACAGGGACAACAATCCTTGATTCACCTTGCCCTTCACTGAATATGCAATAACATTTCTATGGCATAATAAGCTTATGAATAGTTTACTTAATAAGAAAATAAACAGAAGTTAAAATATCACATAAAAAAATTACCGTTTTCAATTTCGACCAGGAAATCAATTATATGATTCATATGTCATAAAAACATAGAAGATATTACACATTTACATGTATGAGTAATAAAGTGAGTTAATATTTGCTAATACAGACTCTATAAGATATATATGTTAATAAATTATAAATAATTTAATGATCGAAGTTTCATTGTATAACATAACGGATTGTAATGTAATCTTAACAAGAACTAATTTTAATGCAACTATAAAGTTCTAATTGAACAGACAAATTGTATTTCATTTACATAACTATGTATCACTTAAATAAGAAAAAACTCAAATTACAGCTTGTACACAAGTTAAGTTATTTATTAGGCTTTACTAACTTTGCACTCTTTAACTTGTACTCGATTTTAACTTTACATCTTATATTTATATTTTGGACATATTGTACTCTGAATTCTGGATAAGATTTAGCCATTTCATTCTAATTTTTACATTGTTATTAAGGTTAACGAATGTTAAATAAATGCATACCATGCCCTGGTTTAGCAAAGTATAGCACCAATAGAAGTAGTCATCTACTTTACATCCCTTAACTTATGATCAATTCTCCACTTTGCACATCAACTCTAAATTTTGGTCACATTGCATCCCTAACTCTTATATTTATCCCATTTTGTTTCAATTTTTACTAGTGTTAAAAAATTTGATCCATGTTTCACTTTTTATGTGCGTGGTATGGACAGTTAGAACATCCGTTAAATTTGATAACGGTGTTAAAAGTTGGATTAAAATATATAAATTTGAGAGTTCATGATGCAATATATCTAAAAATAAATATAGATTTCAAAGTAAGAAACCGATATAAGTTAGGGTGCAAAGTGGAATAAACCTTATTTATTATCATGAGTCTTCTCCAGTTATTTACTATATATCCTTTTCAACTTCTTATAACCCAAACTTTCTTACTAGAATCCAACTTTTAGCGTAGTAATGATATTATGTACATTTTAAATCTTCTTGAAATAGATATATGATTCACAATTGTTAAATGAAAGGAAAATTATATTCTAAATAAGGTTTAACTAGTTTTCAGTGTCACATTGTGATTTTCAATGTATATTGTATTTAAATTCTATCACGAATTTAGTATATTTCATAAAAGACTCTTGATACTTATTTTCGTTCAATGATCATATCAATGTGTTTCAGTCGTCTAATATAGGTATAATGGTTTATTAAAATTGTTGAATACATTCAATAGAGGATAGGGGGAGAGGTAGATTTTTTGAAAAAAAAAAATATCTACTGAAAGTTTAAAAATCTAGATTCCAATTGGAGTGAAATTCAAAATGCTCTTTGTGTACCTTTAAAAGTATGTGAAATCATATAGGTATGATCACAAAGAGATCAATCATCTGTGCGTTGATCACAGGCATAAGTAAGGAAAAGAAAAGAAAAATTTACAAGTATTTATAAATATCCTTGGTTTTAAGTTAACAAGTCAATTTTCCTAAAGAACATATATATTTCAAAACCACAACTGAAATCTAAAATTTCTAGTTGCATATGTATATATCAACAGGATATTGTACTCTCGTGGTTATATCTTGACATTCTTTGTTATACATGCATGCACGAAAATTTTGTCAAACTTAGAAGACTTCTGAAAAAAAAAAAAAAAAAAAAAAAAGAAGGGTTCCAAGAAAAAGAACTGCTCACCTAGATATTCCCCGAGCCCAAATTCCACCCATTATCACCTTCTCACATTGCGTTCCAATTTAGGCCACCAATGAAATTCCTTTAAGAAATTAATCAAAAGCCACCACCAAACGTCAAGAATTATGAAAAGGGGCTCATGAATTAATATTGTTAACTCTTTTTTTATAATCAAATTTCATTAACTAAAAAAATAGTCATTATAACGGATTAAAATGCAGTCTGATAAACGAATTCACCAATCTACATATTACGAACAGATGTAAAAAAATATCTCCAACAAATCTAAAAATCTAAATCTGCATAATTCTAAAAATCTAACTCGATCTAACTTTAAATGGTTGAACAAATTTTGTACCAGATCTAATCAATCTCGGACATGCCACCAAACTTTTAATGTAAAGCATAAAAACAAATCTGGTCATTAATACAAAGATTAATTTTTAATTAAGTCATAATCAAGCATAGATAGAGAGGACTAATTAACTACTAACCCTGGTACTGTACCGTCAATAAGTCCATGCATCATTATTTGTTGACCTTCAACCCTCAAAATAATTATAGAGTGGACAATAAGGGCATTATACAAGATGCTTAATGATGTTTGATTGCCATTCACCGTAATCCCGAGTGTTATTGGTGGAGCACCAAACCAACATAGTTTGCAAGACGTCGAAGCTGGTTTCGGTCGACCTTTAGTAACTGGATAGAAAAGTTCGCGCACCGCGCGAGATAACCTGTTTTTCAGATCACCATCAACTCTGGTGGGAACCAGATGTTAGAGGCAGATTGACCTGAAATACAAGCAAGAAATGTCAGAGTTTTACCCATCAATATTAATTAAGGCCTTAAACTACCTTAGGAGGTGTTTGGTTCACATTCGGGAATCGGAATCGGAATGGGAATCATAAACTCTACTATTGGTATGGATTTATATCATTCCCCCCTTACTTATTTGGTTTAACATAGGAATGAGTTCATTGTATTAATAAGTTACTCAACTTGAAACCCAGTCAAAAGTGGAGAATGAAAGTGGGTATTTTCTAACACTTTCATTCCCATAGAATGATTCTCATAGTGTTCAACCAAACACCATCTATGGGTATCATTAACTTTGATTCCCATTCCCCCTCTCATACCAATAAACCAAACACCTCCTTAATTTGTTAATACTTACTTTACGTGCCTTAATTTGAAGCATCGGCTTCTCTTTTGTAATGGTAGCTAGGTAGGGTTAAGAATGGCAATCACCAAAAAAAAAAACCGAATTGTTGTAAAATTTAATTACTAGTACGTTAGTTTGTGTTGAAGATATTATAAGTCTCGTGTTATGCACTAGCATTAGAAAATGGAAATATTTTGTTTTTGTTATAACCAAGTATAAAAGATTTGTTGTATGGTAAGTTTTGCCATTGGATGCATGGAAGAAGAAAGACGTACTATATGTTAAATTTTAAGAAAGGGTGAGTTATACAGAATAACAGTATATTTATACAAAATAATAAAATTATTGATATATAAAAAAATAAAGAGAATCATACCAAATATTAAAAATCAAAGAGTTTGTGATACTTTGTGATATTGTTACATAAAATATTTTGACAAATAATTTTAAATTTATAATTTTATAAATAAGTTTCCTACAGAAAATTAGTAGAGTTAAATAAGACTTCACAAAACGCAAAATTTATTTCGCATGCTACGTAATTATGAAGGAATACAATTATAAATTTTAGTGTTTAACATATTTTTCATTGCGATTGCAATATTTGTGCGGGGTTTAAAATGCATTTGATAAGTTAAATAAGTGACAGTTGCATAAAGAAAAAGAATTGGAAAGCATCTTGCGTCATTGTTAAAATAACCATTAATAATTAAATACTATCTACGTTCTTCAGCAATTTTCTTGTGGAATATTATTTGGATTAATCTTTTATATATTGTCGGTGTAAAAAAATTTTATACTATCAGGTGTAGATACATGCCACATATACAAAAATGATATTTGAAATTCACATAATGCATACATTACATATATATACACCTGGTAGTGCAGATAATTTTCTGCACGGATGGTGCATAAAAAATTAATCCATCTCATTTATAATACCACAATTTAAGTTTATTCGTGAAAACCACTCTACGTGATAAAATTCTATTAAAGCACTAATTTTAATCTTAGATAATTAGTCGAATTTTATTTCTTCTTTCTCAACTCTAATAACATGTAAATAGTATTGAATGTACGTTAAAAAAAAAAAGAATAGTATTGACTGTACGTTATTTGTGGTCTGAGTTCCTTTGCCAATATGAATTTGCACCGCGTAAATGTGGAGTGGACGAAATGTGGCCTTCGTAAAGGGAAAACAATACCTATCTACGATTTAATTTTGTAACTAACATAAATTAAACGTACTCTTGGAACGCTTAAGCATTTTTCTTGTCATAGCTAAAAAGAAAAAACAAAACAAAACAAAACAAAACCGCCGAGAGAATAATGGCCCTGTTATTATGACTCATTCATTTTTTTAAATAATATTTTTCAATTATTATTTAAATATAATTTTTAATTAATTTTTTATTTCACATACATCACAAAACGAAGCCAATCTTTGTGAAGAATTTTGAAAGATAAGCAGAAGTCTTTAGAATGAATGAGAATCAACTGGTTATTTGTTTTGTTTTTTCTATTTTCCATTGACGTTTAGTTTTAAGCCCATGTACGTATTTCCAAGGAAGAAGAACATGGGCTTCATAATTTTTGATATTTGAGAAATGGGAGAAAAACAATTTTAGTCCCCAAAATTTAGTATTTCAAGCTCTCAAAATTTTACAAAAAATAAATTATGTCTCTTATCTTCTTGATTTAAACTAAACTAGGATAATTGACAGAAAGTAACAAATGTTTAACGGAGAAGAATTCAAGGACGTTAGTTATTAGGATCGTATTCTTCACCAGATTTGAGAAGTAAATTCTTGGCGGTGGGTACGCAATCATGAACCAGCAAGAATATCTCTTATTTAAACGTTCCTAACCCCCTAATCCTCTTCCCACCCTCCCAATGTCCTCCTCCCCCATACCAAAAAAAGGACAAAAAGCAAGAATATCCCGCCTAGATGTTGCAATCACCAAAGCAAATCCCCCAGCCATCGAGATTGTTGTGAAAGTAATTCTCTTTTTTTACACGTGGTTCGTTGTCTTTGTTCTTGTTCAATTTTGCTCCGTTTGTAGTGAGATTTCAGTATATTATTTTTGGTAGTGTGGGGTACATTTTGAACAATCAGATTGTTATTTTCTCTTGTGTGCCTAGTAGTTGGACTTTTATATTTGTGATTTGGGTTATTGTGTACTGTCAAATTATTTATTTTAGTTTTGGTAATGAGTAGGGGCGTGTTTGAGTTCCAATATTTACTGTAGACTTGTTTTGCTGTACTCATTGATCCGTTGATAGTGAATATTTTTGAACTAGGTCCCGTAGATTTTACTCTTCACATTGAAGGAATTTTTCACGTAAAAATCTTGTGTGTTCTATATTTGTTGATTTCGTTTATTTATTTACTGTTTGGATCAGTTCTACGATTTATTTAAGTGGGAGAAAAATTTTCTTGGGTAATTATTCTATTTGCGATATTCCTCTTTTTTTCAATAAGTGGTATCAGAGTTAAGTTATATCTGCTCGAATTTTTTTTTACTTGAATAAATATGAAACCCAATTGCAGTAGGATGATTAGTTTAAGTGGCCTTAACTATCATAAATGGAAGGCAAAGATGAAGGATCTACTTTTTGTGAAGAAATTACACTAATCGGTATTGTGAAAGTATTGAGAAACCAAATCCCTGTCTGATTCAGATTGGACTTTTGATTGCGAGATGGTTTGTGGCTTCATTCGACTGTGGGTAGATGATAATATTTTGAATCACATCGTCAACGACAAACATGCTAGAACCCTGGGGAGAAACTTAAGTCCTTGTATGGTTCAAAATCGGACAATAACAAGTTGTTCTTGGTAAAAAAAAGCTATAAATTTGAAGTACAAAGAAGAATGTTCTATTTCTGATCACGTGAATGAGTTTCAATGGTGTTTTGACCAACTATCAACATGGGTGTCAGATTTGAGGATGAGATTATGGGACTTTGGTTGCTGAATACTCTTCCGGATTCTTGAGAGAATTTCTGTGTCACGTTGACAAAATTCTGGTCGTGGTGGTGCTAGGACCTTGAGTTATGTGAAGAAGGCCATTTTAAATGAAGAGTTAGACTAAGAACTCAAGAGGCATCGACTTCACAGTCTAAGGTATTAATTACGAAAAATCAGGGAATAGGTAGAAACAGTAGAAAAAGGAGAATCTAGTAGAGGCAAGGATAGGGACAAATCGAAGTCAAGGTACAAGAATCTTGAATGTCACTATTGTGGCAAGAAAGGACATATCAAGAAAAATTATAACAAGCTGAAAAGGGAGAATATAGGTAAACAAGAAAATAAAGAAAGTGACAATGATGATCATGTTACCACTACTACTACAAAGGATTTGGTGATTGTCAAAGATGAAAATATGATCAATGTTGCCAGTGATGAATCAAATTGGATCGTCGACAGTGGTGCCTTCTTCTATGTGACATCAAAGAAGGATTTCTTCACATCTTATACTCTTGATGACTTTAAAATATTGAAGATGGGTAATGATGGTCAGTCGAGGGTAGTTGGCATAGGAACTGTTATATTGAAGTCTTGTACTGGAGTGACGTTAATTTTGCGAGATGTCAGACATGCACCGGATATTTGTCTAAATATGATTTCAACTGGTGTGCTAGATGATGAGGGTTATGTTAGCACCCTAATAAGGTAATAGGCACTGCAAGATAACCAAGGGTTCTTTGATTGTGGCGCATGAGAAAAAGAGTTTAGACTTGTACTGGAGCAAGGCTTCCGTCTGCATTGATAATATCAATGCAATTGAAGAAAGTGCTTCTTCAGATCTATGGCACAAAAGCCATAGCCACATCAGTGAGAAGGGACTAAATTGTTTAGCCAAGAAAAATTTACTTTCCGGGTTGAAAACTACTGAACTAGAAAAGTGTACACATTGCTTGGTAGTGAAACAGAATTGCGTCTCTTTCAAAAGTCATCCTCTAACAAGGAAATCAGAGTTACTTGAGTTAGTGCATTCAGACCTCTGTGGTCAATGAAAACGAAGATATTTGATAGTGCACTCTACTTTGTCACATTTATTGATGACTATTCAAGGAAATTGTGGGTGTATGCCTTGAAGTCAAAAAATCATGTGTTTGGTGTCTTTAAACAATTTTAGGCTTCTGTTGAGAGGGAAATAGGTAAGAAGCTGAAATGTATTAATGTATACTGCACTGACAATGGTGATGAATATCTTGGAGGGTTTGATGACTATTGCAGATAGCAGGGTATAAGATACCAGAAGATGCTCCCAAGACTTATCAGTTGAAGGACTTAGCAGAGAGGATGAACAAGACACTAGTGGAGCGAGTTAGATGTTTTCTATCTCAAGCAAAATATATTTTGGGGTGAGGCATTATATACCGTTGCACATTTTATAAATTTGTCTCCCGTTATTGCTTTACTGGTTGATGTTCCTAATCGTATGTGGTACGACAAGGAGGTATCCTAGGACTACTTGCATATATTTGGTTGCAAAACTTTTGTATATGTGCCTAATATGAGAGGTCCAAGTTGGAGGTCAAGACTAAACAATGTGTCTTTGTTGGCTATGGTCATGATAAATTTGGCTATATATTTTATGATTCGGCTTCAAAGAAACTTGTGAGAAGCCGTGATGTTATCTTCATAGAGGTTCAAACAATGGAAGATATTGAAAAGGAAGAGAAGTACCAGAGTCTACAAGTATTGATGACCTGGTAAACTTAGATCCAGTTCCTGCTTCTGTGACATGTGTGCCTGATGTAGCTGATGATGAAAATCACGATGAGGTACAACATCAGGATGACCAAGGTGAGAGTGTTACTGACTATGCTGTTGATGAGTCAAATGATCTTGTTGGTGGAGTTAATGAATATGAAATTCCACTGAGGAGGTTGACAAGGGCAAGAGTTCCCTCTACCCATTATTCATCAGATGAGTACGTGCTCTTCACTGATAGGGGAGAACCAGAAAGCTGTGATGAGGCCATGGAGAGTGAGCAAAAGGCAAAATGCATTGAGGCTATAGATGACGAGATGAAATCACTGCATGATAATCACACAAGCTGGTAAAGTTACGGAAGAATAAAAGAGTTTTGAAAAACCGGTGGATCTACAAATTGAAGAATGAAAAAGGAACTTCACTTCCTCGGTACAAAGTTTGATTGGCAGTCAAGGGCTTCAGTCAAAAGAAGGGTACTGAATCTAAACAGGTCTTTGTAGAAATCTTCTCTCATGCTATGAAGATGTCTTCCATCTGAGTGATACTTGGTTTGGCAGCGAGTCTTGATCTTGAAGTGGAGCAAATGGATGTGAAAACCGCGT
This sequence comes from Cinchona pubescens, assembly GCA_025175665.1. NCBI lineage: Eukaryota > Viridiplantae > Streptophyta > Magnoliopsida > Gentianales > Rubiaceae > Cinchona > Cinchona pubescens. The sequence continues at coordinate 296,594 of JANKKI010000031.1, read as the reverse complement.
TCCTTAATCTAGATTTATAAGAGGAAATTTATATGAAACAACCAGAAGGTTTTGTGGTGAAGGAGAAGGAGAATTTAGTCTTCAAGTTGAAGAAGAGCTTGTACGATCTAAAACAAGCTCCTAGCCAATGGTATAAGAAGTTTGAGTCAGTGATGATCTAGCAAGGATATAAGAAGACTACTTTCGACAATTGTGTATTCGTGTAGAAGTTCTCTGACAATGACTTCACCATTTTGCTACTTTATATTGTTGACATATTGATTGTTGTTCATAATTCTGTCAGAATTGACAAGTCGAAGAAAGAACTCAGTAAGTCTTTTACCATGAAAGACTTGGGACCAGCAAGACAGATTCTTAGCATGCAGATTACTTGGGATAGAGTAGCCAAGAAATTATGTCTTGGGTTATCTCAACAAAAGTACGTGGAAAAGAAACTCCAGTGGTTTTGCATGGATAAAGCTAAAATGGTAAGTATTCCTTTCGTTACGCACTTTAAACTTAGCACTAGACAGGCTCCATCTAGTGATAAAGAGGAAGATGACATGCAACATGTTCCTTATGCATCGGTAGTAAGGAGTTTGATGTATGCAATGGTTTGCACTAGGCCAGACATTGCCCATACAGTTGGTACTGTTAGCCGGTTTTTGAGAAATCTAGGCAGAGAGCATTGGAATACTGTGAAATGGATTATGAGGTATCTCCGGGGTACATCGAATTTGAAACTAAGTTTTGAGACTGATAAACCTATTCTTTGTGGTTACACAAATTCAAATATAGCCAGAGTTGTTGACACAAGGAAGTCTACTTCAGGGTACCTGATTACATTTGCAGGGAGAGTTGTGGCATGACAATTAAGATTGTAGAAGATTGTTGCATTGTCTACAACTGAGGCAGTTCTTTGCTAGTATACTGAAACTTGCAAGGAATTGTTTTAGATGAAGAAATTCATGCATGAGCTCAGTTTTACTCAGAGGCAGCATATATTATACTGTGATAGTCAGAGTGCTATTCATCTTGGTAGGAATTTGACTTTTAATGGGAAATCTAAGCACACTGATGTGCAGGTATCATTGGATACGGGATGTTCTATACTCAAAGGCTATTGAACTTGCAAAAATCCATACGGATGACAACGGTTCAGACATGTTGGATAAATTTCCGACAAGGAAAAAGTTCAAAACTTTTCATTTGGTTGTCGGTTTGACAAATACCTCCACTTGAGTCAGAAGGGGAGTTTGTTGCATGTCCTTTCTCAAATGAGGACCACAAGACAAGACTCCTAATACCAAAACAACTAGAAAAAGTGCCACGTGTATTTGTGTCCAACAAGGGCACCTGAATTGAGGTAACCAAGTGGTGATTTTTGTTCCAACAACTAAGAAATTTGGTGATTTTTGTGTCCAACAAGGACACACAAAAATTGAGGTAACCAAAGTACATAAAAAGGCATTATCGTTGTTTCAGCTGTGTATTTTGGAGAAAAAAATAGTCAGAAGTTTTTTTCTCTTATTTTGGTAGTAGAGACATCTAAATTCTTTAGAGGAGAAAATCAGCAGGTTCGTACTTCGATCCAACGGTGAATTTACTTTGTTTGTAGTGAGATTTCAGTATATTATTCTCGATAGTGTGGGTTGCATTCTATACTGGTAGGTCGTTATTTTCTCTTATCCAATTGTTGGACTTTTACATTTGTGATTTGGGTTATTGTGTACTTTCAAATTGTTTATTCACTTTTGGTAGTGAGTAGGAGCTTGTTTGAGTTCCACGTGTTTACTGGAGACTCATTTTGCTGTACTCATTGATCCGTTAATAGTGAAATATTTCTGAACTAGATCCTGTGATTTTTACTCTTTACATTGAAGGAGTTTTTCACATAGAAAATCCTGTGTGTTCTGTGCTTGTTGATTTCGATTATTTATTAGTACTGTTTGGGTCAGTGTTACGATTTATTCAAGTGGTCGAAAATTTTTCTTGGGTAATTATTCTGCTTGCGTTATTCCCGTTTTTTTCCCCAACAAGCCTTCCATCTCATTATCAATTAGTTTGAAAATAAAGTTCATATTTTGAGAAAGAAATCTATGTTTTTTAACATGATATTAGTGCCAGTTTTTTTCTCATCCACGCATGTCTTCGATTCTGTCTACCACATTCTAATAGATTCTTTCACATCCAACCCACGTAACGGGTTCACATCTAACTCACGTAACCGGTTCTCAATTATCTTAAATCACGTGTGAGAGAGGATATTAAAAGATAAAATGTCCCATATCGACCAAAGGATTCCTAAACTAATTAATAAAGCTCATGGGTCACTCAATTCATTATCAATTGATTTTGACACACGTCAATTGGGCTATTTAAGAACCCGCAACAAGAGTTGATTGGGTTGGTTGAGAGTCCAGGGCAACCAAAGAGCCCAAAAGTTATATTGAAATGGGTTAGAGAGATTTCATGACACGTGTGGATTTGTAGGGATTTTTTGTGATTAAGACCCAAGGCTCAGTTTTTACACCTTTTTAAAAAAATATGGATTTCTATCTTGAAACAATTAGTAATGATTGGAGTGACCCACGAGTTTTATTAATTACTTTAGAAATCTTTGGGTAATCGATGTGCCACATTTTGTCCTTTAACACCTCTTCTCATACGTAACTTGGGTTATTTGAAAACCCGCACCATGAATTGATCCCGCACCATGAATTGATTGGGTTGGTTGAGAGCTCGGGGCTAGCAAAGAGCCCCAGAGTTAGAGTAGGTTAGAAAGAACTCAAGACACGTATGGAGTTATGGAGCTTTTTTTCTAAGTGAAACCCAAAGCCCAACTCTGATACCATGTTAAAGAATATGAATTTTCATCTCAAAACTAATTAGTAATGAGTAGAGTGACCTACCCATAAACTTTATTAATTAGTTTAGGAATCCTTGGACAACCGATGTGAGACATTTTATTCTTTAACACCCTTTCTCATACGTGACTTGGATATTTGAGAACGCACAATATGAGTTGATTTGGTTGGTTGAGAGCCCAGAGTTAGTAGAGAACTCAAGTGTTGAAATGGGTTATAGAGAACCCAAGACTCTCATACGTGACTTGGATATTTGAGAACGCACAATATGAGTTGATTTGGTTGGTTGAGAGCCCAGAGTTAGTAGAGAACTCAAGTGTTGAAATGGGTTATAGAGAACCCAAGACACGTGTAGCTGTAGGGCTTTTTTTGTGAGTAATATCCAAAATCCAACTCTGATACCATATTAAAGAATATGAGATTCCATCTCAAAACCAATTGGCAATGAGTAGAGTGACACATGATCTTTATTAGTTAGTTTAGAAATCTTTAGACAATCAATGTGGGACATTTTATCCTTTAACAATCTTCATAAACAATGTTAAAATGTGTTTCCTATATTTTGCTCAAAAAAAAAAATTTGTTTCCTTTGTAACAGTAATTAATGATCTTGTAAAAATAAGTAAGAAAATTGGTGATGACATCAGTTGCGGCCAGGGCAACTTCTGTTAGTTATGCATTTGATGTTTTCTGTTAACTGTCCTGGTCTAGTAGAAACTGCAAATATGTGGGACATGATTTTTTTTTAGATACTTTGGAGAGCAATAATATCGATCAATGAAACTTTAGGACGAAAAGTGTTTTTCTCCCTGTAAGAAAACAAACATTGGGTTTAGTAACTAATAATGTACATAATTATTAGGGATAATTACAGAAACCTTTCCTAAAAGTTTTGACAACTGTAGGTGGAACTCTTCTAATTTAAAAAATTACACCTACCTCTCCCAATTTTACTAATTTAGTAACACAAACCTTCCATGATTTTACTTCTTTAATTACTCTTACCTCTTCTTATTGTTAAGGAAGATAAGTGTAATGTTTCATAATGGGACCATAGAATTTCCTTATACAAATTACATTAATCCTAGGGTGGTTGGTTGGTTGACAAAAGACACCTCCCTTAAGGCAATTACGGGTTTAGATGATCCACAATTATGTAAGGGTGACAATTTTCCAGATGACACGAATATGATTCAAAATTAACAGATATAAATACAACCTGAAATTAATTTGGTCATTATCATGTCAACTTGTTAATGACACGAAATTTAATGGGTGTCAGGTCAACCCGCAAGTTGACATGCTAACTTGTTAAGTTATTAGATAACCCTATATAAGTGACACAACCTGTTCAACCCAGTTGACCTGTTAATTATTTAATCATTATTGACAAATAATTAGGACTTTTTGGTAATCAGTTACAATTTTATACATATTCTAGAGATTAAATATGAAAAATTCTTATATAAATTTGATAAACTTATTGGTTTGAAGGGTTTAAAATAGGTTAACGGGTTTGTTTTGGGTTATAAGGTTACAGTTTATTGTGGGTTTATCGGTTTAGCAAGTTATTTATAGGTTTATCGTATCATTTGGGTTAAGTTTATTATATTTTGCAATTTATATTAATGTGAAATTTTAATGGGTCAATCGGGTCGTGTTGTGTCCACCCGTTAATAATTGAATTATGACATAATACGATATGAATGCTTAACGGGTCGTGTTTGAGTTTAAATATTTTAACATGAACCCGATAACAACAAGACACGATAACAACATGACACTATCTGTTGCCAGCCCTACTATTATGTCATCCCAAATCTCGTCCGTTTTTTAACTCTTCGTTAATTATCCAATAAAAAAGAAAACCTCTCTATTCTTGCCTCCATTGATTTCTTCAATTTTCAGATCCCAACCAACTGTAATTTGGCACAATTTGTGCATTTGGGTGTCAAAAAGGTTAATTTATAACCTAGATAGAAACCTCAACACAAGCTACAGCGACATGAATTTTAAAAAATAAATAAATAAAGAGGAAATTGATCATTGATAGAGAAACATTGTCATCCCAACAATTATGAGTGGTCGGAAGTACAACGTCAAGTTATCGAAGTAAGTTTATGAATAAACTTGATGGCTATATTAATTATTATCAGAGACCAATTCTGATCATTTTCAGAGACCAACTCTGATCCTAAAGAATTAAAGAAAAAAGACTTTAAGTCTCCTCGAATGCCAAATTCAAACCCGTAAAGCGTAAGATTTCTTTTTTGAACTTGCTACACCATTACTTTTGGCCTTATTCCAATTTCCACCCCTAAGTCAATGCGATTCTTACTTTGCAAATTATGTTAGAATATTTTAATTGATGAATTTCATCACCATACAAATATTTTAAATAATAATTAATATAATATCCTACATTAAAAAATAAACAAATTACTATAAAAATATATTTGGATAATTATGGGATTCAAAATAATATTGAAGGAAGTAACGACTAATAGAGTTAAAGTATAATAATCCACAATCAAGACAAAACTCGTGATCTCAAGTCAAAGGATCATTACACTACTATTACAAAAAATTTATCCACTAGCATTTAAATAATAATTTGTGTGGAATACTCATATAATGTTAATTAGTGGGTCAATCCGATGCATTTATTCTCAATAAGCATCCACATACACTTATGTGCTAATTTACTAATGTCATACACTACGGTTAGAGATATTCACGAATAAAATATAATTACGTTATAACTATTTATGATTTCACATATATACATTTTATTCAAAAAATGCCATATTACAAAATATACATAAATATAAAAGTGTAATTTATCCCTAAACATATTGGCTTTAGGGCATACGCTGACAATCTTCGCATTTAAACCCAAAACACTGTGAAAGGTTGTTTTACATCCTGCTGAATTTGTTGTATATGTGTAAAGGTTCCGTTAAATTTGATGACAATATTAAAAATTAAATTGAAATGAGATAAATTTGAGAGTTGAAAGTATAAAGTGTTGCAAACTAAAATTAAGAGGGGTTAAGTAAGAATTATATATAAGTTAAGTAGTGTAAAGTGGAATTAGTACTAATTTTAAATAGGTATCTTATTTGCACCCCTCATTGTTATCTCATTTCTCACATTGAATCATATCTGAACTTTTCACTTTGTACCCTAATATATTGTTCTCTTCATATTTTAGTCGAACCGTTATCACATTTTCATCAACTCAGTGACTTTTATTGACAATTGAACTGAAGTATTGTATATTATGTGCGGGAAACGGTAACTTTCTTTTGGTATACTTTGTGTTCTTGTAACTTTTTTCCTTGCTGTTGTAAATTAACTGTTAATGAAAATTGACAAAATTTTTTCAGCAATTGGACTATAGTTTTGAGGAAAGAAAATATTAAGAAGGAAAGTTGTAAAAAAAAAATCAGGATATAATGTAAGAAATAGTAACAAGTTTGGAAGGTCAAAGAGAATTTTACTCTTTTAAATAATTATCAATCAAGAAAATACAATTAATCACAGGTTGTTTGATTTACAAAATAATCCCTTATTAAGGCAATGAATATAGATGATCCACTAAGTCATCTCCCCAAATCTCTTCTAATATTTAACTCTTCGTCCCTTCAATTAATGTGAGGTCTGCCCAATAATAGAGAAAAGCTCACTATTTCTTTGCCAGTTTCCATTGATTTCTTGAACTTTCAGTTCCCAACTCCCATCCCAACTAACTTTAACTAAGCACAACTTGTGCATCATAGTATGTATCAAGAAGGTTTCTAACCTGGAAAAAAAAAAAAAATCAACCAAACAACCAAACAACAGCGACATGAATTGAAAAATAAGAGCAAATTGATCATTGATGAGAACAACATTGTCATCCCAACAAATGAGTGGTCGGATGTACGAGGTCAGGTAGAGTATTCAACGTCAAGTGATGAAAGTAATTTTACGAAACTGGATGGCCCCATTGATTATTATCAGAGACCAAGTCCGATTCTCCTTAAAAAAAAAAAATGTAATTCTCCTCAAAAGCTAATTAGATCTCATTTTTATACAAATTGAAATTAAGCGCAACTCCTTTTGACATTTCAAAAAAGCAAAATAGGAAGATTATAGACACTAATTTTTCACTAACTTACATGCCACTCTTTTAAATATTTATTTCTCATTTCTAAATTTTATGTAAACACTCATTTTAATTTTTAGACACTTATTTATTAAAATAAAATTTTCTCGTTAAATTATTAATAGTGTCTATAAGTTTAAAAATCACAACGTTTGTGACACTATCCTATTCTTCAAAAATTTAACAAACAGATATGCATAATTTCAAGTTTTTAAACAGTTCTATTTTTCAAGAATATTGTTCCCTAATTGGCTTTAGTAACGCAAACGAGAAAGGACCTCGTCGTTTGCAGAAAACGTGCTCGACGTCAGTTTAGAAATGAAGAGATGGCGTAGACTATGATGCTTAGTAGTGACGCGATTTAAATATGAGTGGTCGAAAGTTATCGAAGTTTATGAAACTGGATGGCTAATTCTGATCTTATCTGGATGACCAACTCTGATCCTAAAGAATTAAAGAAAAAAGACTTTTCAGTCTCCTTGAAGGCCAATTCAAACCCGGAAAGCGTAAGATTTCTTTCAATTCGAACTTGCTACACCATTACTTTGGCCTTATTCCAACTTCCACTCCCAAGTCTATGCGATTCTTACTTTACAAATTATGTTAGAATATTTGAATTGGGAAATTTCATGATCATACAAATATTTTAAGTAATAATTAATATAATATGTTACATTAAAAAATAATAAATTATTATATAAATATATTTGAATAATTATTGGAATCAAAATAATATTGAAAGAAAGTAGTCATATATATATATAGAAAATTTACATTCCTTTTAAATAACTATTCTCTTGTATTTTAAATGTTTATCTGTACAAACTTTTAAAGTAAAGGAATGGTTCCCTAAAAGGGACTGTAGAATTTTTCATATATATAATCCTTTTTAGGTAATCATTCCCTTAACTTTAAATACTTGTGACGTTATTTAAAAAAAATAAAAAATCTGTCGATTATTTCACGGCTTGACGAAACTGGAGTCTAAGTTCATGACTCGAAATTGCTTTTAGCCTGTTGTTGTACTAAGTGGACTTAATTTGAAACAAGAAAAAAGGGAATTTAAGTGGATTAAGCATCATTGTTTATGAAAATCGTAGAGTGTGGCTCTCTTCATCATGTTTTGAATATTTGTCCATGACCATTTACTTGATATACGTGGCCTACTAGTATATTATGATATTGAAGTTCTGAATTGTGGTTTAATGATTGATTGCCATAAGTTAACAAATATTGATTGGCTTTTTGTTGCTAAACAATGGAAGTGGGATTTCAAGATTATTTCACAAGCTCCATAAACAATGGGAATTGTTGAATTATTTAATACTTCTGTTGATATAGCCTACTCAAGGCCCATAATAGTTTAACTGCTGCTAGTTACGTTGAATATATAGGAAGGCTGGTGTAATCTAATTTTTTTCGTCCAGTGATATTTTTTCACGAACGGGACTTGCAACAATAATTTTCGATATTTGGACTCGCATCAAATTTGTGATGAACAATAATACTAATTTATTGTCATGAATTTTTCTTACCTTGCCAAATGTTGCATGATTTATGATCAGTATGTTGCAATTCGGTTCTGATTAAATTCTTGGGTAATGAGTTAGTTTTGATATCCAGCTAATATTTTTACTTATCGGTTTAGACAAATCAAAATTTAATTCTATTTCTTGAATCTGAGTTCATGGTACTCATCTATTTTCCTTTTGACATCTAAAGGAAGTAAATGTATTTTGCGGCAATAATTAATTATAAAGTTGGAAGTCAAATTGGTCTTATACATTGAGACTATATTAAATATTCAATGTTAAAATACATAATCTTTTTATGTATAAAGAGATGCACATAAATCTTTTTGGACTATTACAAAATCATATAAATAGGGTCCAAAATTTGGGGAAAAAACTTCCATTATAGTTTTATATGTGTGCAATGTCATTCATGTTACAAGTGATTAGCATGTTGACATGCCTTCCAGATGGTAATTAACGTACCATATTTATGTTTTGTTAGCATATTTATTAAAAGCACATACGAAAAATTGTGAGCTAATTACTTATTCAAGTATTAAGCGTTATAATTGCTAAATGAAAGACGCCAATTATATAGAGTAATATAAATAAGATTTGGGCATTAAAGATTAATAACGTTTATAAATATAAAAGTGAGATTAATTAGTAGTCACCAAAGTGACCTAATAATGATGCAATTTTATTAAACGGTTTATGATAAATCAATACTATAGAATTATAATTTGTCCAAATGTATTATATTTTTATGATTATGAATGAGTTATCATATTTGGCCAAAGGTATGTAACTTTGTTAATCAGTTGACCAAATGAATATAATATCGCTATTATAGTTTTAAGTAAATAATTATTCTTCATTTATAGAATAAATCACCAGTATGTCGTTATTCAACCCAAAAGTAGTGTACGATGATGTAATGAATTACTTGTCTGTTGATACTATTTTGGTAGAATTGTCTAAACTAGGATTGTTAATTAGACAATAAATTGGGAGATTTTCCTATGGCCAAAGGTGAGAATTATTTCTTTTATTTGTAATGTTAATTAACTAGTTTGAATTTAATATTTAAATTCATAATATATTGTTCAAATTCATAATATGTGATTAGCATCATAGAATATAGCTGAACTTTGAATAACGACATTATTTATTCTCTTGTATATTCTAATTATTATTGTTTAGTATTGATGACTACATTTGTAGGTTCTCTTAGCAATTAAAGTGTAAATTTTTATATTAACATGGGCTGAGAATGATTATATATTCTTATTAAGTGTACATTTTGTGCTAATATGTTGGACCAATACACAAGACTAGTGGGGGTACGTTATTTCGATATAATACTCATTAAATTTTATATTCTCAATAACACTTATGCCCATTATTATTAAAATCAAAATCCCCATGAAAATAGTTGAGAAACTATTTGAATTTTTGATGGCACCCTTGATAACTTCTAAGTTTGACACTTAACTATTAACAGAGTGTGTATGATTTTATATATTAAAATGCATACTAAGAGACAAATTGTTGATATGATTTGAAGTCACATAAAATCAAGATCTTGAGCATTTTCTTATGCATTTCATTATTAATTCTCTCTGATAGTTTTAACCATTCAATCTTTTACAATACACATTAAAAATAATTTATTAGTTTATTATTGAATCTTAATCATGTGTCTTGAAAGAGGGTGAAGAGTTTAAAATAGAGAGACTAAACTAGATAATTATCTTTTCATAAAATAATACGACTCTAAAGACAAGTATCGTTGAGGAAAAACATAACCTTGTGTCATGAAAAAATCCAAAGTTGCTTTATGTGTATTGTGAATTTTATAATGATAGATGAATTGATTCTTACTAAATAATTCATTGCCAGTGTATGAATTGTTTCTAAATTTGAAGGAAACATATTAATGTTAAAGAAAGCATCTATTAAGTGAAAATGATACATTTATAAATAGACAAGTAACGAGTTATTACTCATAAAAAATTAAGTAAATTCTACACTTGCCTTTCACAAGTATAAATATATTAGAATTATATATGTATATAGTATAATCTTTGAATTTTGATATAGGAGATTGAAAGATATTTCCATAAGAAATATAGTGTTTTTAAATTATAAAGATCTAAAGGTTTTGAACTGTGCCAATTATATAATTCTTGTATAGATTAGATTTCGAAAAGTAGACTAAACTGTAGACAATGAAATTTTAGTTTAATTAAAATTATCATTTATCTATAAATTAATTTAATTGGCATATATATGGTCCAATTAAATAATGCCATATGTCATATATATTTTGAAACATTAGTTAATTTAAAACCAATTATATTGCTCCACATGTCAAAATGAGATATTTCGACCAATTAAATGTATTTGTGTCGCTCTTCTAATTAAATTGTGCCATGTCACATGTCTGCAAGACTTGGCCAATAAGGATATATGTACTCTAGTATTTATCTCCTTGTTAATAAATTAAAATAAGGAGATAATATCAATAAGGATATATGTACTCTAGTCAATTTGAGATTTATCTCCTTGTTAATAAATTAAAATAAGGAGATAATATCAATAAGGATATATGTACTCTAGTATTTATCTCCTTGTTAATAAATTAAAATAAGGAGATAATATCAAAGTAGTACAGTGCTTATGTATTAATATCTCTTATGTGTGTAAAGAGATAAGAATTTGTTTCTTGGTATGCATGTAAGAAGTTACACATATACTACAAGTCTTCTACCTTGCTCCCCTCCCATACAAGTATACATAGGTATTTTTATTTCATATATTCATATTTTTATCGCTATATTTCTTGTTTGTTCAAAGTATATGATTTGAAATATTTTGTTGCACACATAAACAAGAATATGAACTAATGCCAAAAGGAGTTTTGTATATTTGTTGTCATAACATAAAATTCTATACATAATTCTTTATATTACATATTTGGTTAAGAGATATTTATTTATCTAATTACTGGATAACCATGTAAAAGTATTTTGTTTCTATATATTAGTTAATAAAGTAAAAACACTTTATATTTTTGAAAAATTTTTAATATAAGAAGTAGAGATATATGAAAGTGGAAGAGGTGGAGAATATAATAAAAATTTACATAGAATAGGATGATTCTAACATCCTCAATACGTGGTTCCTTTATTAAGAAGCTTTAAAAATAATGCTTACGGACACATTTTTATGAACTAGTTGTAGCAATGAAAATTTATGGACATAAATGAATTATAAATTAAAGTATAAATTTATCTTTAGAGATGTAATATTTGAGAAATATGTTATGTATATTTTGTGCATGATTCTACTTATAATTGTTTAAAATTATATTTATACAAATAGCAACATTCGAAATCAAGACAAACATTATTGCACTAAGAAGTCAAGGACCATTAATATATTGAGAATTTGTTTACGGAATCAATTGAAGACTTCACTTAACTGGTGAATATTATATTGAGAGAATTGTTGAAGCTTTAACATGAAGAATTCAATATTTAAATGAGCATTGCTTCACGTGGTTTAGTGGCAAACGGCAATGAGAGTTGTGTATAACTATGCATAAATCTCTTGATGAAAGAAGTTTCGAAAAGGGCAAATTATCTAGAAAGATATCTCCATCAAGATAATTTACTGCAAATACCAAAATAATCTCTCAATCAAAAAAAAAAGGGAAATGATTGGAATGATCAATTGACCAAGTTAAGATCAGCAAGTCTTGGATTTATGGGACTTGTGAATCAATTCTCAAATTGAATTTATCTAGAGTCTTTCCATCAAAATTTTTTTTTTTTAAAAAAAAACAGCTACCATGTTCTATTATGTTTGGATTTATTAACATGGTTCGAGATAGATTACTACCACTGTTATGTCCTTGGTGTAACCCGGATAACTTGTGAATTTTAAAATAAAAATTCAGTCGAGTAAGGAAATGTGCTCGATACGAAGCATTGCAAGTAAGGATCCATCTTCGGTGAAATTTTACATGGCTCATAAACGGGATTGAACTTCCTGGGGCAGCTACACACACAAAAAGGGGAATTCAAGTTTTAAAATTATCGTGCAAGCAAAACATGCATCGAATCCAAGTCTTGAAAGAGATATTTGTAGGCATTAAAAAAATAAATTAATTAAGATTACAAATAATTAACCTTGAATATTTTTTGATATATTAAAACTAGAATCTTGAACGTAATGTTTTAAATTAAACCCGATAAAAATGACTAGTCGAGCTTATATTCCTTGCGAATTGGGCCAAAGATGTAAATGGAACCCAGAGGGTATTAAGCCCTCTAAACCCAATATGTTATTCTAAAATCAATTAGAGATATAAAATCTCTTTAATTGATTAAATTTAGGGTAAATTACTGTAAAACATCTTGTGGCATGGCTCTTGAACCCTTAACCCCCATGTGCTTTAAAAATCTATCTTAAACCACTATGTATGTATTTTAGATTGAAAAGTAATATGGAAAGAAGGGATACTAAATTAATTTGACTATAATGACAACTAACGTTATCATAACCCGAATCCTTCATGTTTAATCATAAAGATTATAAATTAAAGACTAGATGCGAAAGCATACTTGAATCCATAATAATTGATGTGATTTTTAAATACTTGGATGTGATTCTTGAGGCTACGAATTTGATTATTGATTAGTGTGGTTATTGATCTTCCAAATTACAATTTATGTATTTTATAGAATATGATTCTCATTTTTCTGATGATGGGATGTCAGAAAAGTAACATATGTGGAATTTGGATACCATAACCTATAGATAATAGAGATACTTTCCTTATTCTCCAAATTTTACCATCATAAAACAACAAATAAGACTTTACGGCATCTACATATAAAAACCCATATTAATTAGATGACTTGGACCCATTCATTTTAAACCATATTAATCACTTTATATTGGGTCAATTAATTATGATAGCACATATTACACAATTAATATATATGTAAATGTCCAAAATTCAACATTCTCTCACTTGGACTACATATATATTATTGCATAAAACCTTATGAGTTCAAAACCTTTTACCATCTATATCGACGTCAATCTTGAACAATCTTGTCCATTAATTATATTAATATAGAATCAAGACGATTTTCGTTACATGAATCGTATACTAAACCCATTATTGGTCACATACGTCAACACAACCAAATGACATAGATCAAGTATGGATGTGTAGCATGAAAATTACATGTAATGTGATCTTAAACATGCCTATTTCCAACTGGTCCAGCTTTATTCTTTATAGAGATCAAACTGAAATAATTGAAAGAGTGAAATATAAACAATACTTTATTTCAGAGACTGATTGAAATTACTGAACAGAAAATATCCTTAACCATAAGATGTGTCTTAAAATAAAAGTATATAAGCTAAATATAAACTTCCACTAATCCTGAATATCCTCAAACACTATAATACCTATATGAGCAATGTCTTCATAAAAGACCTTAGGTGATAATCCTTTAGTAAGTAGATCTGTAATCATGGAGTTCGTGCCAATATACTCTATAGATACCTGACCATTGTGAACTCTTTTTTTAACAACTAGGAACTTGAAGTCTATGTATTTAGACTTTGTTGTGCTCCTATTATTGTTGGAATATAAAACTACTAATTTATTGTCACAAAATAACTTAAGTGGTCATTCAGTACCATCCATAATTCGCAACCCTGTGACAAAATTTCACAACCATATTCTATAATTGGATGCCTCATAACATCCTATAAATTCAGTTGCTATAGTGGAAGGAGCTATGAGTGTTTGTTATCAATAACAATTTTCCATAAGATAGCTCCTGCAACAAGTGGATAAATATAGTCCGAAGTGGATCTATAATTGTATTGACATCCAACAAAATTGGAGTCGGGATTTCCAATGATCTCTATATTATCCGATCTCTTCTATGTGAACATGTAATGTTTTGTTCTCTGAAGATACTCATTTACCAGTTTGGCTGCTTTCCAATAATTCATTCCTGAATTGCTTAAATATCTGCTTAATATCCCAATAATGTTCGCAATATACGGGCACATACAAATTTGAGCATACATCAGACTACGCACTACTGATGCATAGGGAATGTTCTGTATTTCCTTACTTTCAAAATCATTCTTAGGGCATTGAGCGAGACAAAATTTGTCTCCCTCAGTAATAGGGGTATCTCCTGGTTTGCTATCTTGCATGCCAAATATCTTATGTACTTTCCCGATGTAGCACTTTTGTAATAATCCAATAATACCCCGAGAACGATCTCGATGTATCTGAATTTGTAATACTACAAAAGAGGCATCCCTAAGATCATCCACCTCAAATTTCTTTGATAGAAATCTCTTGGTTTCGTGCAATAAACCTATATCACTACTGGCAAGCAGTATGTCATTGACATATAAAACCAAAAAAATATGCTTACTCCCACTGAACTTGTGGTGTATATAATCATCAACCAAATTTATCTCAAAACCAAACGAGATAATAATTTGATTAAATTTATGATACCATTGACGAGAATCTTGCTTAAACTTATAGATGGATTTCTTTAATTTGCAAACTATATTCTTTGCATCTTTGGGCACAAAGTTTTCTGGTTGCACCATATAAATGGTCAAAGCAATGTCACTATTGAAAAATGTAGTCTTTACATCCATATAATGTAACTCAAGGTCAAAATGTGCCACTAAAGCCATTATTTTCCTGAAAGAGTCTTTTGATGATACCGAAAAGAAAGTTTCTTTGCCTTTCTTTTGAGTAAAATCCTTTACAACAAGACGTGCCTATAAATATTTCTTTAATTGTGATACTCGAATCCCTTTTGGATTTAGCTATCCATTTGCAACCAATAGATTTTGCACCTTCGAGTAGTGTGACGAGTTCCCAAACGTCATTGTTTTTCTTGGATTTAATTTCCTCATTCATGGCATCAATCCACATTTAAGAATTAACACTATGCATGGCTTGATAAAAGTTGGTTGGATCATCTTCCACCAATCCAATGCCATCCTCATTTCTTGGAGAAATACGATGTAGTTATCTAGAACTGCACTTCTCCTTTCTCAAGTGGATCTCCTTAATGGCATTTGTTCTTGAGGTTGTTAAGTTTGTTCATGTAGTTCTTGACGAAGAAGATTTTCAACTATTTTGTTGTTACTACTGGTATTGCTTCTTGTCTTTGGATCAATGACCACACATCATTGTCAATAATAATCGTAGGAAGAGAAATCAGATTCCTGTCAAAGAGAAAGTTTCTAACTTTATTTCTCCCCTCAAACTCAATATCCTCAGAGAATTGGGCATTTCCCATCTCAAAGAAGGATCTGGATGTGGGATCATAAAATTTGTTCCCCCTGAGACTCTTCAGAGTAACTAACAAAATAGGTACTGACCGTTTTCGAGTCCAATTCTTTGCATTTGGCCTATCAGGCCTTGCCTCAACTGGACAACCTGTAATACCTGACTTTTCTAATCATTTCACACATTTTTGCATTTGATTTTATACTTTTAATTACTCATTAATATCCCTTTCAAATATTAAATAATTATTTTACTCTTTTTAAATATTTTTAAAATTTTCGGGTCAAAGTATATTTTTAATTTTATAAAACTTGAGGGACTAAAGTGAATTTTGAAAATCATATAAGTCTTCTCTACGAAGACATCTTCCTGCATATTCCAATTTTTCTAACTGTGAGAAAATCCCTTAGAAATTCTCCAAACCAAGATCTCAAATAACAAATTTAGTTTTAAAAAAAATTTACTCCCAAATCAAATTGGTAATTCAGAAATTCTCGTTGATCTTCTAGTTCTAATCCAACTTCAAAAGTAAGTTTTACTTCCAAATCTGTATGATTTTTATGTTAAATTCTGAGTTCCTCAGGAAATTAAATTGTTTAATTTTTGTTGTTTATGAATTGATTTGGTTACCAAATATGGTTTATAAGCTATTGGGACTGGATTTATAGTTTGAAATGACTTTTTAATTATTATTTTTGTGAGATTTGAATTAGGATTTGACAATTCTTAATCTAGTGAGATATTTGAAATTATAAACACTAATTCTTAGATTTTTATCTTATTTTCGCAAATTTAAGTCAATCCTTACCTAATTGTGTTCAATAAATGACTAATTTGAGATTTTGAGTTATACCCAAAGTGAATCCCTATCTCGATTTTTATCCTAATGGTATAACATTCTCTTGGTTTAGGTGATTCGAGATTAGAGTTTTAGATCGTCGAAATTAGGATACGTCTACGAAATCAATTTTCGAGATAAGTAACGTTTACACATTTTTATTGATATCCTGTATCCATGATTGGTATTGTAATCATAGAATAATTGATATTAAGGTAAGTATATTTATTTCGATTAATATTTATAAGGTAAGTATGTTTATAAATTATATGTTTGTTCTGTAATGTATCAATTGTTCGTTATTGTACTATGTGTTAATGAATGATTTTTGTGAAGAGGTCAATGGGTCACTTTAGTGGACTTGGCTATGAGTGAGTGAATGAAATGATATGATATTACTCTGCTTTGTAAATGTTATACCCAGTTTATCGGAAAGACAAGTGATAGATACTCCGTTATGCCTTATCTACTCGGGTGGATAATAGGTAGACCTGGATCCAATACTGAGAAGACTTTTGTGAACCATGAGCTCATTGACTGACATTTACATTTTAAAGAAAGATAATGTCTTGTATATTGTTCCCTGTACTGATTGTATACTTGTTATCTATAATTGGGTTTAAATGTTATTTACTAAGCACGATATGCTTACTTCGTTATTATTTTTCCCTTTGTTTGTAGTCAGAGGACCAACAGGAGACGTTAACAGGTCCTGAGTCAAGTGCTGATCAGGAAGGATTACAGTACACACCCCAGTTATTGGTGCTAGAGTTTTCCAAGTTACTGTTTTAGTGTGAGGTTTGTTCTTGTGTTCAAGCCTGTTTGCCTATGGACTTGATAGATTTACCTTGTGATTGAACTTTTGACTGTGGTTGGGTTGTGGTTTGATATTTGTATATGGTTGTGATTTGGTTTACGTGGATTGTTATGAATATGATTGTTGAATATACTTTTGTGGTCTTGTATTGGTTGATCTTGAGCTCTAAAGACAGGTATTATGGTTTGTATATTGTTCTTGTACTGTGCCTTGCATGCTTGGGGTGATCCCGAGGTGCGGCATTTCATTGTCCCATTTTGGGAGCGTGACACAACCCCAAATATGTAAATGCTTTATACTAGATCTTTTGTCAGTCCATGGTTCATAGTGGGGTTTTGGTCGTTATCTTAGTTGAAACTCTATGAAGGATATATAGTAATAAGCTACAGTTTTTAATGCCTTACCCCAGAGTGAATCTAATAAAGTTGTATGACTAATCATACTTCTCATCATATCCTTTAAAGTTTTGTTTCGTCTCTCAGCAACACCATTCATGCTAGGAGATCCCGACATGGTGTATTGTGGGACAATTCCACACTTCTCTAGGAATTTAGCAAAAGGTCCTGGACGTTGTTCACCTGATTTGTCATATGTTTCATAGTATTCACGACCACGGTCAGATCCAAATTAACGGATTTATTAAAATTACTTAGATAGCCCACTCCATTGTTAGACACTTCTTTATCTTGACCATTTTTTCCTTAACCCTCGACTCCACCACCACCACCACCACTACCACTACCACTACCACTACCGTCCCCAACCATCCTTCATCCATCTATGCCTGAAATAGCCAATACCAACCAAAACCCACCAAAAATAGACCAAAAACACCATAAAAAAGGATCAATTAATACTATTACTAGATCCCGTCTTTTCCTTTAGATATTTTTTTTTTTTTTTTGGATAACAAAGTAGTTGTCACTTGTGAGTAGCGTTTTAATGGATCAAGTCATCTGATTATACACAAATCTCTTCGGCTTAAAATAAATCCCTTTAGCTTAAAATTTATTCAGTAAATAGCGTCATGCTACTGTAGAAAAATCTGACCTTTGTATTGGGGTTATTCTGAGATATTCCAGATCTGTCTTTTGGTTTTACTATGATTAAAAATTGAAGCACAAATTCATTTAGTTCTTTATTCAGAAATTACTTTGCTTAGGAAAGGAAAGTGTGCTACGTACTTGAAGCTATTCAACGAATCTGTCTTGTACTAAATGTATGATCTAAGACTAGGTATTTTAGTAATATAAAATAGTAATATTTTTTTAGGTAAAATAATATTTTCGTTTAATCACTTACACAAAAAGCGAGTACATGTCAAACTCCATTAAATTGAATAATTTCTATCACTTTACCTTTTTAACCCAAACTATATAGGATTTAAGGTATATTTTTTAAATAGATAAGGGTTATGGGACATACAAATATAGCACATAGGGGTTTGCAATAATTTACTCTTAAATTAATGAAAATTAATTAGAGCTAATTAGGGGATTTATTTACCCTTAATTAAGCTTGTGATTGAACTTTCTTAAATTAAACCTCTCAGTCTTTGCCTATAAATATGAGACTATTCTCATTGAGAAAGACAATTTTGAAGCACTTCAATCACACGAAGAGCAAGGCTCCAGTAGCCTGGGAGATCAATAAGTACAAGGAACAAAGTGCTGCATCTTCTACGACAATCAAAAGTTGGGTTCTTCACCAACATCCTTTCAATCAAGATTAGAGTCTAAAGCCCTCAATATACACTATTCAATTGATTTCTCCTTCAAGAAATTGAACAAGTTCAACAGTTCGAGACAAGCCAATTGTGGCCCTCGGATTGTTTATCAACACATCACCACTTCAAGATCAAGCCGATACCAGCCCTTGGATTGCCGTTGCCAAATCAAGAACGAATCAGATGTTTTTGTCATTGCAATCAATGATCGAAATACCATAGTGTTGTAACCTAATTTTACCTGATTTAATACAATTTTGAATTTGTAGATTTTATTTCTTATGTTATTTTCAGACACGAAATTTGCATTTATAATTATAACTTAAATTAATTTCTAAAATAATATTAATCGATTACAATAAAAAAATAAATCCCCGACTGATTCTAATTTTTTGAACTAAACTCCTATTCCAGGATCAAATAGTTTTAAAACCCCAACATCATCGTTCTACTGCAAAGAATAAAACTCATCCCTATTACCCACTACCAACCATTACTTTATTATTCCACCATATAATCATCATTCAATCATTATCCCAATTATTTATTCTTTTACCTTTCTTTTAAGCCATTAAATTGGCTGCAATAGGCATCAATATTATTGGGAATTAAATTAACAGGTTCATGTCTCTTTTAGTTCTCCAACCATTAACCACAAACACACACAACAATGTACGACTCTATCAAACCCCGAATTCATGTTTGTTCTCCTTATTTCATTTTTCATTTTTTTTAAAAATTTTTTAGTCAATTAAAAATTCACGGACATAAATACAAATTAACAAAATTCTAAAGACATAAATACAAATTTTATACACACGTTAACACTATGAACATTACAAAACTTATCAATGAAATGGAAGTGACCAGCCATGAATTCAATCCAAAAAATCCTTAGAGATCCGAAAATATGCAATCGTTGGAAAATAAAGCAGAATTCGGAACCACTAACTAAGCACCAGAGATGCTTAACAATGGCGAAAATCAACCATGCGTATGTTAGCAAAACAAAATTCAAATATCTCTCGGCGCATTTTAGGAGACCCTCTTTTTCCCAATCAACCCTCATATAGTTTATAAGCTACTACCATTTTCCCTTGCAGTAAAATTTTATGATTTAGTTAGAGTACTATATTATTGTGTTTTGAATGTTTGATTATACAATATCACGTGTTTTATTATTTGTATACTATAAGTTCTAAAGTAGAACGATATTGTATCATAACTGATCATAAAATTTAATTCCCTAAAATAAAGGAAAAATAGTTCCGATAAGATATATCATACCTTTATATTTTAAATGATTGTATAGTATAATATCATATATTTTAAATATTTGAGTAATACAATACTTAAAACACAATAACATAATACTATAATAGGATTATAGAATTTCTCATAAAATAAATCATTAACTCCAGTGTCAAGACTGTCCTCAACACTCCAGATTATATATTATTGCTCCCAACTTATCTCATGTGTCTTAATTAGGATAGACTATCCACATGTTAATGCCACAACATTTGGCACCTATAATCTGTTATAAGGGAGTCATTACAGATGGGAGTACTATGATAATTTTAAAATTAAAATGTTGTTGCATTAACATTTAGTTTGGGACAATATCATCCAAATTCTATTACGCAGATCAAGGAAATGCATTTCTCATTAATTGGGGAAACATAGTCCTCTATTTTGTAAAAAAGTAGATCACTCATTTTAAATAGATTCTCTCATTAATTATTGAGTAACTATTAATATATCTAATAGTTGCATAATAATGACTACAAACATTGGCAATAATCTGTCTAGTCTTTCATACTACTGCCCTGCTCGAGCTAGTTAATTTTCTTTCAATCTAAAATGAATTAAACTCAAAATGGAAAACTAAATGAAACATATTAAAGCAAGTTTTAGGTTTAAAAGAGACATAATCAGATGCTTTTAGGATTGTTCCTGGTAGAGCAATAAAAGGACTAAAATGGTAATTTTTTCCAACAAAAATCAATTATTTGTGTAATGATTCTATTCATACATAAGCCCGTGCTTGGATAAAATTTATTTTAGTCATTAAACAATTATTAGGTATTTTAGTAGTTGTTCAAGAATTAATGAGATACTCCCATTTAGAATGGGTTGCCTCTTAATCAGGGAAACATGTACCACCTATTTTATAGTGAAGTGTGTCACACACTCCAAGTAATTATTAAGTAGTCTAATAGTTGATCAATAACCATCATAAATCTCATCATGAGTTAATGGCTTATGCTAGGTATTTGGGTAAAATACTCTAGAGTCAAACAAGGCAGTTCGGCCACAAACTTTTGTTTTTTGGTTAATTTTTTGACAAGATACTCCTTTTGTTTGTTAAGAAAAAATAAAGGCTTTTCCACAATGCACTCTCTAACTTATGTTCGGTTCTCACTTTGTACTCTATACTTATTTTTTAAAAATATATTACACCATAAACTCTCAAATTTATCTATTTCAATTTAATTTTTAACACTATTCTGCACATCATACACCTAAAGTGAAACAACTTTCATCAAACTTTTTAACACTATTAAAAAATGGAACAAACTGTGATGAATCTAAGATTTAGGAGTATAATGTGTCTAACATTTAGAATTGGGGGTGGAAAGTGAGAATTGATCATAAGCTATGGGTGCAAAGTGAAATTATTCGTGATTACTTCTATTGGTACAACAATACGCCTCTGAACAAGTGTGTGTATGCACTTATTTAACATCCGTTAATTTTGGTAATGATATTAGCATGTAATATATCCAAAAATTAAGTATAATGTATTAGATATGATAGGGTCTTGAATTTAGGCTTATAAATCATATAAGATGGAATTAAAGCATAACTTACACTGATAATTGTACATTTGGACTGATGATGAGTGAATCATGGAAGACAATAGATTGATACTCTAAGATAATTTGATAAACTAATCAAATATTATAACTTGATATTCCCTATCCTACCTCACTATTATGCCTGTAATGAGTGATCGATAAACGTACAGATGTGAAATTAAGAGCAGACAGATGGACTAAGATTTTTATTTGTAAGAGGCTTTAGAGATTCCTTCCCATCATGGAATCTTTTCTTATCGATGAGTCTGGTCTCAAATAGTCTGATATCATATTAGTGTTATAAGAATTGCTCTCTATTTACTTCTAATATTATCTCGAATCTCATAATTATCCAAATATATTTATATAGTAATTTGTCATTATTTAATGTGGGGTATTAAATTAATTATTATTTAAAATATTTGTGTGCTCATAAAGTCCACCAATTAAAATATTGTAACATCTTCCCATTTGGACAAATGATAACATAAAATTGACAATATATTCAAAAAGTGGTCACATTTATTTTCAACTATATTTATCATATGAAGTCATTAGAATAGATCATAACAGTTATATTTATCACACTTCCAACAACTTAATGTAGATAAATTTAATGTGGAATTAATGAATAGTGACAATTATGTTTACTAGTGGTCCCAAAATATTAATCCTACATCCACATCCCGTTACAATGTGCACAAGAAAATAGAAAATAATATTTCAACGCTTATATGTCTAAATATTCATTCAATAGTATCAAAAACCCTTTGGAACTAATAGGTTTGCATAATTTCTTTGGCACCAATGCCTTCACTAATAGATATTGCTCACATGGACACTTTATAATTTACAGGTATACATTAGAGAACAATGTGATATTCAATTCAATATGATTAAATCAATAAGAGCATTTATTGTTACTCAAAGAAAACCACAGCACAAATCCCAACATAACATTATGGACCTAAATATCCTTAAGTAGTTAGAAAATAACAACAAATTTAAAATGAATTAATGAGTCTTTTGAGTTATATGATCAGAAACAACTTAACCGACATTCTTAATTCGTAACATCAATAATCATAACTCAAATTTTAAATACTCATTAGCTATTATTACTCGAATGATATTTTTTACTATTAAAATTTTATGTTGATTTGGTTATTTTAACTCCACTTTTCCTTACATTATAATTCTTGATAAAAAGTATTGAAATTAAGATAAGAATTTTAAATGGCCAATAAATAAAAATTAAGTATTTGTGATACATTTTATAATATCTATAAATTGATATAATTCCAATGAATAATGTGAATAAATAATTTCACAAAAATAAGTAACACATTATTTTTAAACTTTCAAGAACTCATTTAGTGAAATCCTTATGAGATAGTTCATTTATCATTTATATCCTATCTCTGTAAATACCAATTACATAAGTGGTATAACCTGCATTCTTTGCTTAATAGTTCTTTATAGGAATTGTTTATTCACCAAACATTTACAAGAAATCTATCATATATGAATTGACCAAATATATAATCCTCCCACTAATCTTGATGTACATCAATCGGCCAACCCTTTTTTTCTTAAACAAAAATAAAGAATGATGTTAGGAAAATATATTATTAATGGGAATATCAATTTGGTCTAAATATAAAATTCTTCAACTTGTAATCAAAAAAATTAAGTGTGATCGTCTTTTCAAATAATTATTAGATCGACACAAATATACTTTACTTTCGACAATATTTTCACATTTAATTAATATAGTTCTTAATCAAAATGATTTATTAACGCTATGTCTATTAGGAATAAAATCTTTTGAACACTATAAAAAGATTTTATAATAATTAATATCTTTTAATTGAGTGAAACTATTCACTACAATCTTATCTCTTTATCATTAAAAATTACCACGTGAGTCTCTTACTTTTTTTTATGATTCATATAAATCGTACAGTAGAGACTATTTTAGTTAATATTAATGAGATTTTAAATTTATTTTGACTATTTACTCAACGTCTTCTTTTATGGTACAATAGAGTTTCCTCCACTCATGACTTGTGAAAATACGGTAAAGTCATCTTTATGTCTAAAATATATAATTAAACTTATGAAGTATACAATCATGGAACTAGAAATTTCATTATTTTTTCTTTGAGAATTTTTGACTCCCACTATTCTCTTAACAACTTAGTTTCAATGGGTTTAACCATAACAAAGTATTTTTTTTATATGATCTCTCAATGGAGCTATATTGAGATAATCAGCAAAATGTCCAAGTTTGATAAATATCATATCTCATTAAGTAAAAATAGCCTAAATGGTTCTCTTTACTTTTAACTATACAATTTGAATTAAATCACTTATTCTATATTCTTAAAACAAAAAAATATATATTTTTAGTATCTACAAATTTTGGAGTGTGATAAAAGACAACAAAAATTTGGGTTAGTTACACTTCACCACCTTAAACTTTAGTGTCACTAACACCTTAGTCCCTAAGGTTATCTTTTGAGTACTTTACCCCTTCCATTATCACAATTTAACGTTTTAACTATTTTACCTCTATTCTATTTTATTCCTTTTTTTATTACACTTGACCCCTTAAAGTTTAAAAAGACTAACATTTTAGTCCATAACGTTGTTTTTGACAATAAAGTTCTTCAGTTACACATATTACATACTTGACAATTGAAATCCCTTTTATTTTAATATCTTTTTTTTTTTTCATTTTGGTTTTATGAATAAATATTTCTCAAGAGAAAATTTGAATTAATGTAGAATTAAATATGAACAAATGCTTAGAAGTTTAATTCAGGGTATTTATTGGACTTTTTTTTAATCTAAATTAGCCTCACTTGTGTACCTTGTAATTTAAATATGATGCACATAATGCTTATAAATAATGTATAATAATATAATAAAATGATGATGTGTCTCTAATTTTAACTACATGTTCATAGGTAAGACTGTGAATCGGATATCTAAGAGCTTTTCATAGTTAGTAGAGGAATTTAGATTACATGAAGGCAACGTATAAAATAATAAAATAGAATAGAGATAGAATGATGAAAACGTTGAATTGGCTTAAGTGAAGGGGTTAAATGTATACAAAAATAATGTTAGGTACTAAAGTGTTAGTAATTCTAAGGTTTAGGAGGTAAAGTAAAATTAACTCATGGGTATTTTTGTCCATTTAGCCAACTTACTTTTTCTAACGTAGTTAGTGTTGACCGTTAGTCAAGAGGGTTTATTGCACACAAAAAAAAAATGTTAGGAACTAAAGTGTTAGTGACACTAAAATTTAACGGGATAAAGTGTAATTTTACACATCTAGATGTGTATAAGATCACTTATTACATTTTATTCAGCTTCCTTATTTGTGGGTAATATACCATCACATTAATTGAACTTTACATGTAAAAATTTTAAATTTGATGTCTATCCATTCAAATAAGTATATCTTAAAGGAAAATACTTCCATAGTTTGTTGGTCAAACAAGTATATCTTAAAGGAAAATATTTTCATAGTTTGTTAATACTAACAAATATATATACCAAACAAATAATCAAGACTCGAGTTCTAAAAGTATAATACAAACACATTGTATATTTCAAAAAACATGAATCACGGTCATAATACTTATTTTGAAGACCTTTAGGCCAAAACTCAACAAATTAAAGATTTATAGTCAATTTACCAACACAATTTTATATATAAATATTATAACAAAGGTATTTACCTATTATTCAAGAAGACCATAATTCATAGGGATTAATAATTTTCTTTATCCCTCAAATTTTGATGATGTTTGAACAATTTTAATATCGTCTATTAGAATAGACTTGTCTGTGAATAGGTGTTTGAGAACTCTATTCTACTTAATCGCAAAGTAACTACTAGGTTTTTATGCATTCTAATCTACTACAAAATTTAGCTTATGTTCCCATTATCACCAATTAAATATATAGGCAAAATTTATTCTCAATAATGAAAAATTTTTAGGTAGAAAGCCTATTAAGCAATTTCACTTTTACTGAATTCAAGTTTTCAAGGTAAATAACTTTTATTCATTTAAATTTTCTCAACAGTATTGATAAATTACTATATTCTTATTCACAAGAATAGATGTGGTTAACCATTAACATTAGTTTTTAACCTCATTATAATAGTTAACACAAACAAACGTACTTACTTGAACAAACATATATAAGTCTAAGTGTTTTTCACATATTAAATTAATTTTCTTGACCAACTATTAACATAAGTTCAATCAAACTTGAATCAAGATCCGAAATATCATTCAAGAACATAAGTAATAATAATATTCTAGAAATTAATAATCAATCATACGCATCACAAGTAATTCGTGATAAGTAATTATTATATTTAAAACTTTAAGTCACATTATATGATCCTTATTCTCAAAAATAATCTTATCAGTACGTTGAGTCTGTTAGGACTATTCTTAATAATCCACTTTACTATTTTTTATCGTATTACAAATAATAAAATAACATTATATATGAATGAATTGAACAAAACCAAAACTCACTTGATCAAAGTTAATTCAATTTATCCAAATTTAAATAAAGTAAGTTCTTGTTCATGTCACCACATATCGAAATAATGCAATAATTAGTATTATCCTACTTAAATTTTCACTATCGAATCTATTCACATTATAATAGTAAAATCATAAAATATGAGTCCATACATTATAAATAATCAAATCTGATAAGTCATCTTAGTTTGACCCCGGGTCACTAATTATGAAATAAATTAATATTATTTCTAATATGATGACAAATATATGATATGCCATGAAAAGGATGATTTTATGAAAATATTACTATACACATGTAATGCAACATATTTTCAAGAATATAATCATTCTTTGAATTATTTATAAAACCATCTCTTTTAGGTCAATTGTCCCAAATTTCTATAAATCAATTTAAATTCACAATTATAATTTAATTAATTTAACTTCAATTGAATTATATCTTTTTATTTATACAACACGTGATCACAAATTATTAACATTTAAAACATCATGCTATAAATTCATATGGTAATTTTAGAGTTGCCTTGAATGGCATTGCCATTAATTAATCAACATCAAACACAAATTGCAAAATTTGTAAGCGGCAGAGCTACTAGCCAAGCCATGTGCAAGAATTATTAAAACGGCAGTGCAATCATTTTTCCAAAACTATACCCTTCACAACACGAACAATTCATAAGTCATAACCGACGGATCATGCAAACTCGAATTATCTTTGAATTTTGACCAAACATTTTATGATGTTTTTATAGAATATGAAGCTTTTATTTGCTGTCTTAAATTTAATCAACATCATATTAATTTTTTTTGTACGTCCATTGTTTGCTCAATAACCTACCGAGAATCTAGTTGCTAAATATTTAAGTCAAATAACTCGTGCAAAAATACAAGTTACCAAACACTACCCATGCTTGGTGGATTTAGTTTTTTTTTTTTTTTTTTTTTAGTATTAACCATATATCAAGATATATGAATGTTGGCTCTTTTTCTGACATGAAAAACAATTAAAATTTATACATAAGAACCACATAATAATTTTCACACCATGAACTAGAATATCCAACCCACTAGTTTTTCTCTTAGCCCCTCAACTAGTATATGTTTAAACTGATAAACAAGCTTTTAGATTCTTGACTAAGATGCTACTGACATTATATCGATTCTACTTATGTAAAAGTAAGGCCAATCACAAGTTCACTGCATTTGGTCTAGTCATATTAAAATAGTACTCATCTTATCACATAAATAGATGTAGGGGAATTAACACGAAAATAGCTTTCTTGAGTTTAAGAAAATGGATTTTCCACAACCCAGAAAGTTTCCAAATTATACCAAGATTCAAGAACACAGAATCGGAATCTATCTGAACGGAAGGCAAATAACCAATTTCCCACACCGTCTAATTGTTTTCGTCACTTAGCCATCTCATATTACTTTTTAATTAGATTTATTCACGTGCCCAGTGACTAGGATTCTAAGATTCCAAACAACTATAATCATGCATGATGATGCCACACGTAATCGGACAGTCGAAGCTGTCAAACATACGGGGAGATATTTTGGTAATTTTTATTTAAAATTAAGTCATGACGATGTTTAATACATTCAAGGGCCTCATGAGCCCAATAATTATTTCTAAATTCATGAACTATTCAGACCCATCCTGAAAGAGTATAAATAGTAGTTGGAAGGTAAACAAAGGATTCAATATTCATTCACTCAACTACAAACTTTATCAATTCAAGTTCTCATTTTAATTTGGGAACCAAAAGAGGATTCCAAATACAAGGACTCACTTGCTTACTCTTAAGCAAAGGCTAGAAGAATCTCTTCAACTATGTGGATCTGTTTAAGAAAGAGACCATTGGGATTCAAAGAGTTACGGAAGATATGCAAATCATGCCATTCCAAAGTGGGTTTAAGTGTGGAAAGTTCTCATTTGATCTTAATTTGAGGTCACCCTCCATCTTGAACAAACTTTTCCGCTGGGCTAAAGAATTCGCTCAAGCAGATGAAGGGAAAAGGAGAAAAAGAGATTCCGGGGTGAAAGTGGGAAGAAGAGGAAAGTAAATGGAGGAGTTAGTGGAGTGAAACCTCCAAAGAAAGTTAGTGTGAAGGATAGGTTACCCGTAACTGTTCCTCATAGGAGGAGTCACGACCCTCATAGAGTCTTTATACCCTACTCAATGCATAACCTTCTCGCATCTTGGCTACCATAGAGAAAAAACCTTATGTCAAGTGGCATGGGCCTATGAGGAGTGACCCAGAGCAGTGCAACAAGAACAAAGGATGTTATTTTCACAAAGATCATGGACATGAAGCCACTGATGGATGAAGGTAGATCACCCCAACGCCAAGCACAAAACCCGAACAAAGGAGATCGGGGTCCGCCTCGAGGAGAAAGAGTAGGAGAGATAGAGGTGACTCTGCGTCATCTTGCAAGGCATATGCTCATCAGATAAATTTGGTCCAATCTGTAGTAAGAAGAAGTCTAGCTTGTGTCAAGACTTAATATTCACTGCGGAGGAGGCGGCACAAGTGATTCACCCTTGTAGCGATCCCTTGGTAGTGACCTTACCCATTGCAAACTGTGATGTGAAGAAAACCTTGATTGATAATGGAAGTTCCAGGGACAGTCTTTTTTATGAAGCCTTCAAACAAATGAAATTGGAGGACAGAAAGATTTGAAACCAGTGACTTCACCATTGGTTGGGTTTGCCGGAGAAGTGGTTGAACCTCTTGGATATATTACTCTCCTAATTATGTGTGGCACACAGATTCAAGATGTCCAACTCATGATTGATTTTGTAGTTGCCAAGGCCTCTTCGCCTTACAACATCATTATTGGCCTACCTGCTATTGGAGCATTTGGTGCTATTCCTTCTTCCAATCACATGAAGATGAAATTCCCAATGGAGAATGGAGTGAGCGAGATAAAGGGATATCAAGTGTAGCAAGGCAGTGCTATATAGCTTCATTGAAATTGAAAGGGAATGAGGTTGTTCCTAGTTGCAATGTTCAACTCTTGGAAGAAAAAAAGAAACTTAACCCAAAAGGGGAAACTGCTGAGGAACTTGAGAATGTGCTCTTAGATGAAAATGATCCTTGAAAAGTTTTGAAAATGGGAATGTCCCTCTCGGGGGATATCAAGGAAGACCTTATTTCTTTGCTCAGTGAATTTAAAGTGTGGGTCTTTGCTTGGGGATCCCCCAGACATGCCATAGATTGACCCCGACTTCGCCATGCATTCCCTCATTGTAGATCCGAGTTTTAAACCAGTCATCCAAAAGAAAAGAAATTTTGAAAAGAAAAGAAGCCAAGCGGTAGCGGTAGAGGTAGAAGTAGACAAGCTCTTGGATGCCAAGATCATAGAAGAAATTCAGTACCCCGAATGCCTTAGCAATGTAGTCATGGTATTGAACTAGAGTCTAAGTAGAGGATATGCGTAGACTTCACTAGCTTGAACAAGGCTTGCCCCAAAGATTGTTATCTTATACCCCGTATAGACATCGTGGTAGACTCCACCTTCGGGTGTGAAGTTATGTCTTTTTTGGATGCATACAAAGGGTATTACCAAATCCTTTTGAATCACAAGGATAGGGCAATGACTGCCTTCATCACTGACTCCAGTTCTTATTATTTTCAAGTAATGCCTTTTGGCTTGAAAAATGCCGGAGCCACTTATCAAAGGATGGTGGATAGAATGTTTTCCAATTAATTGGGCCGAAATATGAAAGCTTAGATAGATGACATGTTTGTCAAAAGTAAGTTGAAAGAAGATCATGATTTTGAACCTCCAGGAAATCTTTACTTTGATGAGAACGGCGCTCACCGTCGCAAATGAACAAGCTTTGAGTCTCTCGGAAAAGTTTTTTAGTTTCATGGTAACTCAAAGAGGAAAAAATCAGGCCATTCAAAACATGGAACCTCCTAAGGGGATCAAAGAAGTGCAAAAGCTTACGGGGTGACTTGCCGCCTTAAGGCGTGTCTTATCCAAGTCTGTAGCTAGAAATTTTCCTTTTTACAAGACTTTAAGAGATTCCAAGAATTTTTAATGGACAAAGGAGTGCAAAAAATCATTTGAGGAGTTGAAGGAATACTTAGCTTGTCCCCCACTCCTAACTAAGCCCGAACCCAGAGAGACTCTTTACTTATATTTGGCTTGTTCATTTGCGACGGTGAGCGCCGTTCTCATCAAAACATCTATTCTTGGAATAGAAGTAGATAAGGTTCAAAATCCGGTATACTATGTGGTTAAAGTGCTAAGTGATCAGAAAATGCGGTATCCTACTATTGAAAGATTGGCTTTAGCATTGATGGTGGCAGCGAGAAAGCTTACGCCCTACTTCTTGAGTCATCCCATTGTAGTTCTAATGAATCACCAACTCAAGTCCGTTCTCTTAAAGCCCGGAATCTCAGGAAGATTGGTAAAGTGGTAATTAAGCTAAGTGAGAATGACATCTGTTTCCTACCAAGAGCGGCAATTAAAGCACAAACTTTAGCCGATTTCATTTTGGAAGGGGTGGAAGAAGAGAACTTAGAAGAACCAATTAAGGAGAAAATTCAAGATGTGGCTACCCCTTCCGAGAGCAAATCATAGACTCACCCCTATAGAAAATGCATATGGATGGAGCGAGAAACGCCGAAGGGTGTCACAGGGGTATTGTTCTTACCTTTTTGGAGGAATTCAAAACAAGCTACACCCTAAGGTTTAAATTTTCAAACGAGTAACAATGAAGTCGAGTATGAAGCCTTAGTCTCTAGACTTAGGCTAGCTAAAGAATTGAAGATTAAAAACTTTTTGGTAAATATGGACTCAAATCTTGTAGCTCAACAAGTTAAAGGAGAGTATGAAATAAGGGAGCCATCCTTACAATTTTACTTAAGCAAGGTATAGGACTTGATCTCACATTTTAAAAAATTTGACGTAGTCCATGTAAGTCGAGATAAAAATAAGGAAGCGGATGCCCTTTCAAAATCACAAGCTCAGTGCATTCCAATGTGTTGAAAGAAATGTTCTTGGAGGTTCTAAAGGAAAGAAGTATAGACCATGGGGAGGTCATGAATATCGACTCCTCTCCAAATTGGATGACCTTAATCCTTCAATACTTGAAAGAAGGAAAATTGCTCGACGATAAGATAGAGTCTCAAAGGATAGAAAAAAGATCTACTACTTACTTGCTCATTGATGGAACTTTGCATCGAAGGGCTTATTCGATGCCCTTATCTTTGATGTCTAAATCCAAGTAAAACTCAATATGATTTAGCCAAAGTACATGAGGGGATTTGTGGACATCATGTTGGAAGAAGAGCTCTAGCTCAAAAGGTGTAAAGGCAAGGTTATTATTGGCCAAGAATATTAGAGATGCAATGAATTATGTGCGGAAATGTGATAAGTGCCAATTTCACTCTAATCAACCTCATCATCTGGCCGAACAAGTTACTCCAAATCTTACTCATTGGTCTTATGCTTAGTGGGGCATAGATATCTTGGGTACTTTTCCAATAGCTCCGGTAAAAAGAAGTTTGTGGTAGTAACCATCGACTATTTTACAAAATGGGTGGAGGTCGAAGCCTTGATGAGCATTGCTCACAACAAATCATACAATTCTTTTGGAAGAATGTTATATGTTGTTTCGGAACTTACCTCGGACAATGGCTTGTAATTTCAAGGAGCACCCTTCAAAAGGTTCTACCAAGACTTGGACATAAAACAATGTTTCTTAGACGTCAGTGAGCTATCCTCAAAGCCATGGCTTGGTTGAAGTGACTAATCACACCATTATTGAACGTGTTAAGAAGAGGTTTGATGATGTTAAGGGTAAATGGGTGGAAGAGCTCCCAAATGTTTTGTGGTCCTACTGTACCACCTACAAGAATGCTACCAGAGATACTCTTTTCTACCTCACTTATGAAACTGAAGCACTTATACCTGTGGAAAATGGTATGCCGATTTTTCGTGTTTACAGCTTCAACTTGGAGAAAGATGAAGAAGGGTTGAGGTCTAACCTCGACTTACTTGAGGAAGAAAGGTATAAGACATACTTCAAAATGCAAGAAGACAAGCAAAAGGTTGCTCACTACTAGAACCGGCAAGTTCGAGAGAGGAGATTTTGAGTAGGAGATTGATAACAAGAAAGGTAGAGGTGAGCCAACCCCAAGCTTGTGGAAAGCTCTTGCCAAATTGGGAAGGCTCTTATGAGGTAGTTGAAGTTTACTCCAATTTTCATAATAAAGCCTACAAATTGAAGAACAATGATGGAAAACTCGTGCCTTGAACTTGGAATGCCCAAAATTTGAAAAAGTTCTATGTTTAAATTTTCTTTACTTTGTTTCTATTTTTTGAAATTCCCAAAGCTAAGCAATACCTTCCGAGGTGAAACAAGCTTGTGCGACTTGTAAATATTCACTTTTGATAACAATGAAAATTTCTAAATATTTTGCCTATGTAGTGGCTCAATATTTTGTTTAGAATGGTGATCCTATTCTCCACCCAACCTCCAAGTGCAAAATCATGACTCTTCAGGGTCACTTATTCCCTTCGGGGAGCATCCTCTGGGATACCATGACTCTCCGGGGTCACTCATTTCCTCGGGGAACATCCTTCATGATACCACAACTTTTTAGGGTCACTTATTCCCTCCGAGGAGCAAAATTAAAAATCACTCTCCAAAGTCGGCATAACACTTTTGGGGGTAAAAATAAGCTTATCCTTGGAGAAGTAGTTCCTTGGTTAAGTAGGGAATACTCAAAAGAGCAACCATAGCCCTTAGTGTTGAACAAGCCAAATTTTCCTAGGAGATTTCTAGGAAAAGGTAACCTTAGTGACAACACTAAGATTTTACTTAGGAGATTTGTGCCTAGAATGACCCTTCTAGGGGCGAAAATAAACGTATCCTTGGAGAAGTAGTTCCTTGGTTATGTAGGCTAAACAAAGAGACCATAGCCCTTCCGGGGGCGAGAAGAGTAAAATTTTCTTAAGAAATTTGCGTCTAAGGTAATCTTAGTACCAACACTAAGGTTTTACTAAGGAGATTTGTGCCTAGGATGATCACTCTAGGGGCGAAAATAAGTTTATCCTTGGAAAAGTAGTTTCTCGGTTAAGTATAATATCAAAGTCTTTTTGAGGGCTAGAGTAAAATTTTTCCTAGAAGATTTGCGCCTTAGAAAACCTTAGTAACAACACTAAGGCTTTACTTGGGAGATTTGTGCCAAGGACAACCCCTCCGGGAGCAAAAATAAACTTCTTCTATCCGCTGAAGACATAGTTCCTTGGTTAAGTATGCTACCATAATCCTTCTAGGGAAATGAAAAAAAATTCATATAAAAGGTATGCTTATAATCAATTTGGTTCGGTATACGATCCACGATTTACCATTCGGGAACGAGAAACTTATTTTCTTAAGTATAGTGATGAAAGATCAACCTCACAAACTTAGTCACTTGAAAAAAAATATTCAAGTGTCTAAGGGGGGTAAAGGCGTATGTGGAAATGCTTGAAAAATAAAAGCACAAACTATTGAAGGAAAGCCGCAATATCATAAAAACAAAGGAAAAACATAGCATAGGTGGAGTTGGTATAGGGGAAGACCCCAACTCAAAGTCAAGTAACAAATGCAATTGAAGTAATTAATAAGGAAAACAAGTAACATGATACTAGTTGAAGATGAAGCTCATACATATAAGAGACCCGAGCTCTAAGTCTCCGAAAGGGTAAAATAGCTAAGCTAAATGCTAAACTAACCTGCTCCATCTTCAGGGGAGACTAATCATCGAAAAGCTAGTGTGAAAAGGGGAAGAAGGAACTAGGCCTTGAAGCAAGTGTTCAATATCCAAGATTGGATACTTCTTTTTCACATAGGACACGGCCTGATCATAACCTTCGTTGAAATACCCCATTCTACGGTCTTCTACCAAATCCTTAAACTCAAGGCTAGCACGATAGTCTACCAAATACTTTTTCATGCGATCCTAGTAGTCTTGAGAATCAAGGAACTCCAAGATAGCGGAATCTCTACTCTTCTTTTCTGTAGATTTAAGCTCCTTCTTTTGTAACATGCGAAGCTTCTATACCTCACTCTTATGAGATGCTTGAATCTCATTAATCTCATTTTTATGAGAGGTTTGAATTTCTTGGTTCTCTTTCCTCAATTTGGCAATCTCTTGGAGGTTCTCTTGATTGTGTTTAGATGCAGCACACATGGCTTGGAAGTGTGTTTCTTTTGCTTCTTCTAACTTTTTAAGGTTAGCCTCCAAAGCCGAAATTTGAGAAGAGTCTAAAGATGATATTCTTGAACTTTGTTCAAGTGATAGTAAAGATCGCTAATCTAAAGACCATGAGAAGAAAACAAGGTTATCCATAAGTATAATAAAAAAATACTTAGTCATTTTATGAAAAGAAGGAGTAGCAATTTACTTGAGCAATATGATGAAACATGGCGTCGGCATCAGTGATACAAGTAGAGCTCAAGGATTTGCCGGTTCTCCCCCTCCGTGACTTGTGCAATGCTAGTGC
The DNA here is from genome assembly GCA_025175665.1 of Cinchona pubescens. Classification (NCBI taxonomy): domain Eukaryota; kingdom Viridiplantae; phylum Streptophyta; class Magnoliopsida; order Gentianales; family Rubiaceae; genus Cinchona; species Cinchona pubescens. Next base: position 261,387 of record JANKKI010000031.1, on the reverse strand, counting down.
CTCCACCAAAGGGTGACTCACTGCTTCCAAAGAGGAATCCTCATTGACCTCCCAAGATGGAGTATAGATCATGCAGGAAGAAGTAGAGCCCTCAACTCGAGAGGTAGTTCGAACTTGGGACAGATTTGAATCAAGACCTAGTGGGGTTGAAGGTTCTTGAGTAGAAGCCTCAATTTGAGCTAAAGGTGTCGAAATAGCCACTTTGGAAAGCATTGCCTTCCTTTTAGGCGAAGATGAAACAAGAACTTTTTGTGCCGGCCTCTTTGCGCCCCAAGATTCCAAAAGTAGATTTCTTGGGAGCTTGAGATGAGCCTTCATGCCTTACTTGTCTCCTCTTCAAAGTACGCTCACAAATGCTATTTTTCAAAGCATCCACTACAAGATCGACAAGAACAAGTTAAGCTCAAGTTGAGTATGAATACAAGATGAAGATAAGTAAAAATATGTGCAAAAAATGCTAAGTAAAATTCATATGCATGGCAACCTAGAGAGACAACAGGATCAAGGTCGGCCGGGCTCAACCCTGCTGACACCAACACTTGATCATTAACCACTTTTTGCCACAAAAGTGGTTCCACCTCCATAAGCTTTGTAAGATTCATACTCTCGCACCCACTAAGAAAAGAAAGTTCGTTGATTTTTTGAAACTTTTAAATCATAACTCCAAGTGGAAAAATTCCATTCGGACAAACTTTGGATCAAGAAGTAATAACTTCTCCAATGAACTAGTTTGGGGTAAGCTTCTTCGGCCAACTTTTTGTTAGATTTCCAAGTGAGAAATGTCTAAAGGTATACCCTGCTCCGCTCGGTGTAAGTCAAAAGAACTCCTTGAAGGTTCCTATTGAAGGTTTTACCACAAGAGCTGCACAAATGATCAAATATGCATCGATGTTACGGAAAGATTTGGTACGTAATTGACCAAACCCAGCTTGGTAATGCTCCAACACCTTGTAGAAAAATAACGGTAATGAGAATCTCAATCCCGCTTCTAGTTGCACCAAATATACGGACACATATCCGGAAGAGTTTATCAAGGTCTATGGTCGAGAGAAGGAACCTTCACCTTGTAAAAATTAGGAATGTGATATTTCTTCATCCATTTCCTAATCAACTCCAAATCAATAATCGAAGGAGACAATTGAGAGTATGCATATACGAGGTCATTAATATCACCCTTAACTTTCTTTTCACCTTCATGCTTGGGAGAAATTTTGATCTTTTTCCTCTTAGTTGGTGAAGGAGAGGCTACAACTTCTTCACAAGAAGATTCATGCTCATGATGAGCATAATTCCTCTTCAATAGATTTTTTTTCCATTCAAGGTGATGCTCTCTACCCCAATGCACTTGAGGATGTCCCGATGGCACAATTGTAGATGACCCGGTAGTTCTACACATGTTTACTCTCACCTTAGAAGAAGAAGTGCCACTAATCAAGGGTCTTCCCGCAAACATGCTTTACCAAACTTTTCTTGGTTTTGGTCTTATATCAAGGTCGTCTTGAAGAAAATCCAAGTTCAAAGGTTCACGTAACGGGCTAACTACTTTACTTGGGATTTCACGCAACTCACCAAAAATTTGCTTAAGGATATCCTTCACCTCATTCGAAGAAAGTTCCCCACAAGCGTTAACCATATTGATAGTGTTGCATGACTTGTCAACCCTCCTTCCTTATGCATGATCAATTTCAACATCATTAGCAACCCCACAAGAATTTGAATCGTCAACAATAGCATTATCCAAATTCTGGATACTATTCCCCCTCTTTTGTGCTAACTTTGACACTTTATCTATAAATCATCAATATCACGCCTCTGAGCAAAATTAAGTTCACCATAATCATCAACTATGTTCTTGGGGTCCAAATCAAGTGAATGAGATTTTATTACATCATAAACGGTTTTTCACTACTAGAAAAATAGTATTTAGAAACGGAATTTAGCAACAAAAATTTTCCGTTGCTATTTGCAACGGATAAAGCAACCGATTTTGAATTTTAAAAAAAGGATACATTTTCAAATCCGAACAAATATTTTAAAAACATTAGCAACCGGTTTTTTGGTTGCACTTATTTGGGAAAACAATGTATTAATTAGCAACCGTTATTTCCATTGCTATATTTTGTAAAAAAAAATACAAATATTAAACTTAGCAATTGATTTTTCAGTTGCACTCATTTTGGAAAAATAATGTATTGATTAGCAACCGTTATTTCGGTTGCTATTTTTTGTAAAAAAAAAATATATTAAAATTAGCAACCGAAAAATTGGTTGCAAAGTGTTAAGCTCTAACCACATCCCCTGCAATTAATTGAAGTATCAAACCCTTATTTCCTTTCATCGGCATCCCATTTCTTCACCTTCAACAGCCCGCCGCCACCGTCTTCTACCCAAGCCTCCACACCATCTTCCTTCAACCCCATCCCCTTTCTTCTCATTTTTCCCCATCTTTCTTTCTTCCCGTTTACTTTCACTTCATCAAGCTGCCTCAACCACCACTGTCCCAGCCCCTTCAACCCCACCAAGCTAGCCTTACATTCTCCGCCAAGTACCACTGCTAGATAAATTTTCCATTGTCCCCATTTCTCTTGCTTTTACATATTTGTTTTGTTTTGTTCTTGAATAATTTTTCTACCGTGTTGTTTTTTTTCTATTATTGAATTTTTTTCTATTGAAAGTGTAATTTATTTTCTGCAATTTTTTTTGTTTCGTTCTTATATTTGTCTTTTACTTTTCTAGTACTAATTTATTTTCTGCAATTTTTTTTGTTTCGTTCTTGTATTTTTTTTCCTTTTCTAGTACTAATTTATTAGTTTCGCTATTTTTTGTTTCATTCTTTTTTTTTCTTTTCTGGCACTAATTTATTTTCTGCTTTTTTTTCGTTCTTGTATTTTTTTTTCTTTTCTAGTAGTAATTTATTTTCTGGTATTTTTTTGGCTTTGTTCTTGTATTTTTTTTTTCTTTTATATTACTAATTTATTTTCTGCTTTTTTTTTTTTATTTCGTTCTTGTATTTACTTTCTTTTCTAGTACTAATTTATTTTCTGCTATTTTTTGTTTTGTTTCGTTCTTGTATTTTTTTCCTGTTCTAGTACTAATTTATTTTCTGCTATTTTTTTTTTGTTTTGCTCTTGTATTTTTTTCTTTACTTGTACTAATTTATTTTCCGCCATTTTTTTTTTCGTTCTTGTATTTTTTTTTCTATTCTAGTACTAATTATTTTCTGCTATATATTTTTTTGTTTTGTTCTTGTATTTTTTTTTTCTTTTTCTAGTAGGATATTTTGCAGCATAATCAGAGTATAATTTTCTTTGGTTGTTGTCTTGTATAGAAACAAAAGAAAAGAAAAGAAAAATGAAGTGCTATCATGCTTGACAAAGGACTTGTTCTTATCTACTTCTGTTTGTGATTAAAAAAATTACTTACAAAAAATCAGCTCTTTAATGTAAAGTTTGATGTTCCTATCTTAAAAAGGTTTTATGGATATTTTTGCCTTAAATTTGGCACGGTATGCGCAAAACCAAAGAAGCAGTTCTCCTCTTGCTTTTGGCTCATTGAATTTTTGGGCGAAAAAAAAGTAAAAATTGGGTAATAAAAGTGAGATAAAATAATTTAAAAGTGACTTTTTAACCTAAAAGCAGACGAGAACAATTCCAAACACTTTTGAAAGTGTTTAATGATCAAGTGCAAACTATTATGGACATCTTAGATGTGTATAAGAGACAGGCCTAGGTAGAAAAATATATACTTAAATACTACAAATTCTCCACATCTGTGTGTCACTAATTGCATGGAGTCATGATTAGCTGAAATAGGAACAGCTAATTCAATGCTCTAGACATCAACCATAATACCCAATTATTACTAGTATTTGCTAGGAGCTGCTAATTCCACTCTAGACATCAACCATAATACCCCATTATTACTAGTATTTGCTTTATTATGACTTTGAAGTTCATTGTTCATTTTGTCAAATATAATATATATCAGTATAACTAGAAATACATATTCATGCTTAGTTTTTGGGAGTCTCGAAGATTAGTATCAAAATTATTTTCTAAAGTTACGTTACATCATTCATTCATACTATCCAATCTCGTAAAAAATTGCATATCATCTTTAATTGTTATATTTGTTCATTGTACCCTTGAGTTAATAATTGCCTGTCATCGACCTTCTAGTTCTAACCTTCATCATTTTTCTTACTTTCCCCTTTACATTGCTTTTCTTGGTTTATACTTGCAACTCCAGTCCCAAAATTTTATTGAAAATCATCCACAAAAGGTACTTCACCGTAAAACTTAGCACTATGAACTTCATACTTATCTACATATTTGCTCAATTGTACATCTTTTGTATCAACCCTTGTCGGGTCATGATTGATTATTTGTATCGACCCTTGCCGATCATTATAGATTATTTATTTCGACCCTTGTTGGGTTATGATTGATTATTTGTATCGACCCTTGCCGGGTCATGATTGATTATTTGTGTATACCCTTGTCGGGTCATGAATGAGTATTTGATTCAATCCTAGCCGAGTCATGATTGATTATTTGTGTCAACCTTTCTCGGATCATAATTAATTGATTATTAGTATCGACCCTTGCCGGGTCTTGAATAATTATTTCTGTCTACCCTTGGCGAGTCATGAATGAGTATTTGATTCGATCCTTGTCGGGTCATGATTGATTATTTATATCAACCCTTGTCAGATCATGATTGATTGATTATTTGTATTGACCCTTACTGGGTCAAGTTGAACTGCTCTCATTTATACTTATTTATTTTCGTTGGTTTGTAATTAAGAAAATGTTCAAAAGTAGGAGAAACTATGCCGAAATGACACCATTTCTAGAAGAATGTGTACTAAAAATGCTCATGTAATAGCATCAATAAGTATTAATACTAATAATACTCCAAATTTTTCGTATTAAGGGTACTACAAGAAATTAGTAACTGTAATATAGGCACGTATATATATATACACACACACATACACACATAGACACACACACATATATGCATGCATATTCGTAGTACATTTTTTAAGTATGTTTTAGTATTTTCTTTTTGCACGTGATTGATTATTAGAGTATAAAGTAATAATAATACTAATAAAGTACTAGTTTCATTATTTTGCAACTAGGGATACAAAAACTTATAATTTTAACTAGTATACAATGTTGTACTTTATAATCATCGTCTAACGTTTGAATATTTGTTTACCACAGATTATGGATATTCGATCTTATCATCATTGGATGTATGATAGGCTCTTACCTTATCGCACTAGTTTAACACCACATTTCTTAGAAGGGGTTAATGAGTTTGTCCAATTTGCGTGCAAACCGAACCACAAAATGCTAATGATAAAGAAATTAGGTGTCCTTGTTCTAAAGACTAGAATAGGAAAGTGATGGATCCAGATCATGTGGTTGAACACATTTATAAATATGGTTTTATGGAAGATTACTGGTATTGGACTTCACATGGTTAGTCTAAACCAATAGAGTTTGATAGTCATGGGGCATGTTCAAGCAATCTCTTATTCTTATCTAATGAATATCAGAATAGATACCAAAGTATGGTGTTTGATTCGGTTGGTCCAAATAATTTTGAATTTGAATACCGTCAGGATGAACAAAGTAGATTAAGTGTTAAGGAGCCTCCTAATACTGAAGCCACTCAATTCTATGATATGTTAAAATTTTCTCAATAACAATTGTACCTTGGTTGTGAAACATTTGCAAAGCTTTCTATGGCTGTTCAATTGATGAGTTTGAAGTCAGACTATAACTTGTCACAGGATTGTGTTGACAGAATGTGTGACATTGTTAAACGGGCAATTCTTCCTGGCCATATTATAATTTTGTTATGAGTAATTTTGATGAGACAAAAAAGTTAGTGAAGAAACTTGATTTATCTACTATTAAGTATGACTGTTACATAAATGGGTGCATACTTTCTTACAAAAGTAGTAGAACTTATTGCATGCACTGTAAGCATTCTCGATATAAATCACCTAAAAATGAGGGTGGAAGGAGTAAACTTGTTCCTTACAAGAGGATGCATTACTTGCCGCTCATACCACGACTTAAGAGGCTATATGCCTCTAGTAGATCAGCTGTGAACACATGAGATGTAATGTTCATAATTAGACAGATCCCGGTGTCTTATGCCACCCCTCGAATGGCGAAGCATGGAAACACTTTGATAAAAAACATCCAAATTTTGCATTAGACCCAAGAAATGTAAGACTTGGTTCGTGAGGAGATGGTTTTAATCCTTTCAACAATAACGGAAAACCTTACTCATGTAGGCCTGTTATTGTAACTCCATATAATCTTTCACCTGAAATGTGCATGACCACTCATATTCTATGTTTTTAACTTGTTTGATTCCAGGTTCACATAATCCAAAAAAGCGAATTGATGTATATTTGCAACCTTTGATTGACGAGTTGAAATAGTTATAGTTAGAAGGAGTCCAAACATATGACATTTTTTCTGAAACAAAACTTTAAGGTGACAGCAGCAATGATGTGGACTATTAATGATTATCCTGCATACGGCATGCTATCAGGGTGGAGTACAGCTGAAAAATTGGTGTGCTCTACTTGCATGGGGCAAACCAAAGCATTTAGGTTGATGTTTTGAGGAAAGAATTCTTGGTTTGATTGTCATCGTCAATTCTTTCCCGAGGATCATGTTTTTACGAGGAACAGAGATGCTTTTTACTAGAATTGTATTAAGAGGTCACTTCCTCCACGTAAGTTGAGTGGTGAAGAATTGTGAGAACGAGTAAGTAACTTACCAAAAATGAAGGACTTGAAGGTTCAACACGAAAAATTGGATGGATATGGGGTGACACACAATTGGTCTAGTAAGCAAACAAAGTATATTTTGGGAGTTTCCTTATTCGAAGGACAACTTAATTCGTCACAACTTGGATGTCATGCATATCAAGAAAAATGTTTTCGACAGTGTGTTCCATACTGTGATGGATGACAAAGATTGGACCAAAGATAATGCAAAGGCACAAAGGGATTTGAGTGTTTATTGGAAGCGACGTGATTTGGAGTTGAGAACCTTAAATAATGGGAAACTTGCAAAACCAAAATCTAAATTCACGTTCTCATCGGACCGATGACGAGAAATCTATGGTTGGGTTGCAGGATTAAAGATGCCAGATGGATATGCTTCAAATTTAGCCAGATGTGTGGATCGGGATGGAGGTAAGTTACTTTGATGAAAAGTCATGACTGTCATGTGTTTATGGAATAACTTCTTCCTATTGCATTTAGTGGATTGCTTGAATCAATATGGAAGTCTATTACTGAGTTGAGTTTTTTTTTTTGAGACTTGTGTTGCACTGAGCTGTGGAAAGATTTGCTCCTTGAAATAGAAAAAAAATATTCCTGTAATCTTGTGTAAATTGGAATGAATATTTCCACCAGGATTTTTTGATGTGATGGAACATCTACCCATACATCTTCCATATAAAGCACTAGTTGGAAGACCCGTTTAATATTGATGAATGTTTCCATTTCAGAGGTAAAAATAAAACTTAAAACATGGTACAAAAATAAATTTATACTAATTTGTAATTCATGGATAACAATCTATTATTGCGAAGAAATTTCTAATATGAAAATAAATAACATTCAGGTTTTTACATGACTTGAAAAGCATGGTTAAAAATAGAGCCCGTCCGAAAGGCTCCACATGTGAGGTGTACTTGTCTCTAGAGACTTCCTACTTTTGCTCTTGCTAGTTCAAATCTCATGTTCAATGTAAGTCCACAAGAATTGGACGCAATGAAAATGATGGATTTGATGCAACCATGCCACCTACCTTGTCGGTTTTCAATCAACCAGGCCGGCCGACAGGAAAGTGTAAATAAGTGGAGATTTTTCACAGATCAGGTGATGGCTACAACTGCATTGCACGTGCTCTTAAATTGTGACGAAGTGAAACCTTTCTTCACATAAGTATAATATATTTAATTAATGATGATACTTTAACATAGCTTTGATGTTTTTAAACTACAAATAGTGTATTTAAAATAAAAATGGATTTCTAGGATGTACGAGCAAGCTGCACGAACATATTGGCCTCATCTTAGTGACAAATAGGACTGTCAATTGGGACTTGTGAGCCGGGTTTTGCAAAGCCCAAGCTTAGCTCACAAATTTATTTGGGTTTTGGACATTAATCGGGCCGGACCAATCTCACAAAGGTGAAACTCATACTCAACTCACAAAATTATTCGGGTTTCGGGCTTTAATCGGACTAGCCCAAACTCACATTATCCAATAAAGAATTTTACAATTTTTTTGTTAAAATTTTATTTTTTGCACCCGATCAATACAATATGGAATAATATTTACTACTTATATCAATAAACAACCGCTATAGGACTATTGACTACATCATTGAACCACAATATTTTAACTAAATTGACTAATGATGTTAGGTTATTATTTGTAATTACCCGAGTTTAGGTAAGTTAATAGAATACTAGAATTATTTACCATTATCCACATAAAATTAAGTAGTACTATTTAATGTAGGATGAAATTAGTATTTTATATATATATATATATATATATTTATATATATGGGCCGGGTTTTAATCGGGCCGAGCCTAATAAAGCCCAAATTTGACTCACAATTTAATCGAGCCTAATATTTAGGCCCAAACTCAGCCCAACTCACTTTAACACAGGCACGGCCCTTTATTTTCCGGGCCAGCCCAATTGACAGTACTAGTGACAAAGAAGTTGAACTATCTGTGGAGAAAAATTTTGTAATGTGGTTCCATCAATAGGTAAGTAATAATACTAAAGCTATACAGTATCATATAATTTTAAAAGTAGTAATATTATCTAAAGTTTTGATTGTTATGCTAGGTTCGCAATCCACAATATAACATGGTACGTAATGAGTACTTGTGTGATCTCGCGTGGGGCCCTAGTAGAAAGGTTGAAACATGGCCAAAATTCTTTGTCAACGGATACATGTTTCACACTAATGAATGCGCAGAGTGTAGAAAAACTATTAATAGTGGAGTCTGTGTCAAAAGTGAAGTTTCAAGTGACTTTTATGGTATACTTAAAGAGGTAGTTCAGTTACAATATCCAGGTCAACGAAGGTTGTTTTGTTCAATTGTGACTGGTATGATTTAGTGAGCAGTCGAGGCATTAGAGTTCATAACCAATATGGCATTGTTGAAGTTAAAAAAATAGGAAGATATCCAAAATTTGATCCCATATACTTGTACCACATGCATGTTAGGTGTGTTATGTTCTATATCCAGTACAAATCAGAGACAAATTGGATTGGCTGGTTGTGATAAACATAAGGCCTAAAGGTAGAATTGACAAAGATCATACCATAGAATATCCATACCAGGATGAACATCATTCGATCTTTGTTGGCACAGTTCTGGATAATGATCCTATAGGACTTCGCAGACACTGATGGGGCGTACGAAGAAATTGATAATGATGAATTGGGTAGGTCTACTATGGTTGGTATGGAAGAAGAAGAACAACAAGAAGAGGAGGAGGAAGATGAGAATGAATTCGAAGAAGATGAGTAAGAGGAAGAAGAAGAAGCAGAACAAGAGAATGAATTCGAAAAAGATGACAAAGATGATGAAGATGAAGATGAATATGATAATGAATAGAAATTTATGAATTTTGTAATAACATACATTCTTTTGATGTTTTATTACAGGGTTCTTGTCTTGCATTCATGGCTAAGAAAACTTGATTTTCTCTACTATTTCATTTTTATTTTTATAGTAATTGTTCTTTGTTTTCACCACTTGACGCGTGTTTTGTTGAAACATAGTATATTTTTCTCTCTTTTTCTAATTGGTAGGTAGTGAATGTTGTGGTCAAGAACTTAATCTAGTCCCATATTCTGATGGAGTTATGTCAACCTTAAATTTTGCTAGTCATTGCACCAATATGCACCAATATGCACCATTTCAACTTACTTATATTCAATACACTATTTGTACTTAAATACACTTTATATATTATTGAGAGCTTTAATCGATAGAAGATGTTATGTATATATACGATTAAAAAGTAATGCTTTTCTTAATACTATTCTAAAGATGAGTTAAATATTTTCCCGCTTAGATTTATAGATTTTCTCTATCTTGTGGTGTACAACTAAAAATCATGTAGTCATCTCATGTTTCAAAGTGTGTGGCACATTTTGCTTTTTCGCATCGTCTTCTTATTTAGAATATTATGATATCTGTAGTGATTGCAGGCTTGAGAATCTTTGCATGTGGTTTCCTCACTAACATCTAGATTGTGTAATTGACAATCTTTGTATGTGGATTCTTTAAGAACATGAATGATTAACAAAAAACTTAATTTCAAATACCCTTAATTTTGTTAAACATTGTTAACAGATGGCTGACATATTGGGAAACAAAAAGGTAGGAATGTAGGCACTAAGAAGAAGAAGAAGTCATGCACCACTAATACATCATCATTCATGCCTCTTCCTATAAATAATACAGGACCACCGCGTATATCTTATAATATGCCTCCTTTGAGTCAACCACATACATTTGCTTCTTTTAGTATGTCTCTTCCTATCAATCAAGCTAGATCTAAGTCTGTCTGTCTCTTCCTACAAGCCACCTACCCACATCTATGCCTTTTAGCATGCCTCCTCATAGGAGCCTATCACCTACATCTATGCCTTTTAGCGTGCCTCCTCCTATGAGCCAGTCACCTATCATGCCTCCTACGAGCCACCAATCTATATCTACTCCTTTTAGCATGCCTCTTCTTACGAGCCAAGCACCTATCATGCCTCCTCCTACAAGCCAGCCTCATTTACATGGCATGCAAGAAGCCTTCAATCATTTGGTTTCGGGAAATATTGGAGCGGCTGGAACAATTGGGGGGGGTACACCCTACAGATTTAACATAGTCACTAGGTGCTTCAAATGATGGTTCAACCGATGCCCAAAATCAAAGGAATACTAAAAAGAAATTTATACGGCCACGTGGTCTTGAGTAATGAAATTATATTGTATTTTATTTTATTTCATTAATTGATGATATGATTTAATTGTAATGTTATGATTTTCTTTGGTTCCTATATTTCTGATTCATATTTTCATTGATTAGGTTTGAATTTCATCAGCACGAGTGCATTTCGCATATTACTCACCTCATCAAAACTAATTTAACTGGCCCTTACCATACTTGGAATAAAATACCAAAAGAGCTGCGAGACTTAAATGTTTAGAGAATTTGGAGTGAGCTACTATGTTTTTCATTGTTCAAATTTATATGTAGGTTTTTGTTCATAATTTTATAATTTATTTGTGTTGTTATCTTGGTATGTAGAATTTTTTTCATTGGCCTTCACAGACAGAAACTAGAATCCGCAAGATATTTGAGCATCGCGGCTCAGAATGGTTGTCATGAAGAATGTAATGCACGACATTCATGAAGGTTTTAGGAAAAGTAACCATCGACCAGACTGGATTGGAGAGTCCATATGGCCTCAATTGCTAAAGATATGGGATGGAGATAAGTTCAAATCATTAAGTAAAATAAATAAGTAGAATCGTGCATCCACTTGCAATGGTAAAGGATTTTCGCTCCATACTGGTGGTAGCATTACTCATTTGACACATCGGGATAGATTGTTATATATTTAAATATTATGTTTTAGTTTGGTTCATCTATATAAATTGATATATATTATAACATAGGTTATATTTTTTTTCTTTTTGCTATTGCATTATCTTGCACGTTTTAAGCTTTCTAGATTAAAGAAAATAATGGTCAAGATCTTGGTGTTGCTGCTACTTTTCTACACACCTATAGAAAGAAGGCAGACAAGGAGGGCCATAGGCCACTGATAAGCCAGCGAGCACAAGATATTCATGTAAATAAGTACAAATTTGTTGTTGTTTATAGTGAATTGCCAGAACTTTTATAATTACTTTCATGAAAATTCACCTATGCAATGATTCAATAATGCATGCACAGGAAAATTTCAATGCTAAGTGGTCTGAGATTCAATCCAGTCATAGTTCTAATATTGAGGGTGATCCATCACAATAGTCCTTGCCTAGTGAAATTGAAGTATGGACAGAAACTGTTGGTGGGATAAAGAAAGGACGCGTGATTGGCCTAGCAGGTTTTGGTAGATTTTATTATGGCGGTACCTCTTCTGACATATGTGGGATGCCTACCGAATTGGAGATCACTGTTCAGGAACAAAACAAGCATATCCAAAGCCTACAAGTACAATTGTGTCCTTACAGACAAGTAATAATGAATTTAAAGATACAGTTAGCAGCTTAAAGTCTAAAATGTAGGTATTTGAAAGAATGATATCTCAAGGGGTGAATTCTACAGCTTTTCAACATCCTAGTTAAGATTCAACCCATTTCCCACTATATTATCCCCTTCTAGGGTTTGCTCAATGTTGTTATAGTGCCTTGGGATTCTTATGCTAGTGGAAATGGTATTGAAAAGGAACCAAAGTTGCGTCCTATACATGAAGTTGAAAAAGAAGATGGTGGTGATGGTGACAATGATAATGGAGAGAAAGAGAGTGATAACAATTGACATTATGATTGGATACTAGCTACTTAATAAATTTTGTATTTATTGACTTATGTTGTTACTTTTATTTTACTTTTGTTGTTGTGCGGTGGTTTAATTATATATCAAAGTTTCCTATTAGCAATGTTGACATGTGGTGGTTGTGCATTGAATGCACATTTTGCATATTTAGTTGTTAGTAGATTTGGAATTTCATGTTACTGTAATGATTTTGTTGTTGACAAGTTTGGAATTGAATAGCATATTATTTTTTATTTTTTATATTTTTTAAATTAGCAACCGATTTTTTCGTTGCTAATATTTTTTTCATTTTCTAAAATTTAATTATCGATCGATTTTTTTGTTGCTAATGGTATCCTTAGCTGAATCTCTCAACCGATTTTGCCGTCGCTAAATTCAGTAACCGATTTGTTCGTTGCTAATTTATAATCAACAACGGATTTTTCGGTCAATAAATTCAGCAACCAAAAATCCATTGCTATCTTAGGTGGATGGAAACTATCAAAACCAAATTTAGCAACCGATTTTTTGATGGAAATATCTGTTGCTAAATCTTCGTCGGTAATTTCGTTGCTCTATTTTACCGACGAGCGATTTTTCGACGAAAAATTTTCGTCAAAAAATCCATTGTTAAACCTCTTAGCAGCCGACTTTTTATCAAAATCGATCGCTAAATTGGTTGTTAAATACTATTTTTTAGCAGAGTTTTCATACTATAAACCCCCTTACGTCTTTTACATACGTGCGGGCAAACCCACAACCATTTTCACTTCAAGTCCCTTTGCTATTAAATTTTTCCTTCTTATGGAAGAACCATGTTGTTGCACGCCACTCATGGAAGCATCAAAGGTTGATGAGGCAGTGATAACTCTAGTAAACGTAGAGTTATTTTCCTCTAAATTATAGCATTTTGATAGTTTAAATTCCGAAATTAGATAAGTAATTAAAGATTTTAGTTAATTTCTTTCATATGTATTTGTATTTTCATTTTTGAATTAATTATGATAATTTTGTGTTAAATTTTTAGTTTAATTACGTGCTTAATGGTGTTAATATTATGCAGGTTAAAAATTAAAGGTTAGAAGGTGGAAGGAACAAATCTCAAGGGACCAAATTGCAAAATGGAGGAAATGAAGATTGCTGGAAGGAGAGTCGAGATCGCGGTCTCGACTGTTCCAGACCTCGATCTTGACTCGGGAATTAGTGTTACTATTTTAGAGTCAAGATCGCGGTCTCAAAACTTCCAGACCGCGATCTCAACTCACTAGATGCTAAGTTGTAGGGCAATTTTGTAAACTTACAATCCAAAAATCCTGATTTTTTCCTTGTATAATGCTACACTATTTAAACTAAGTAGAATTAGTTTTGAGAAAGTAGAAAGTAGAGTATACATAGTATAAGAGCAGATAGTTTAGAGTAGAGAGTTTTAGATAATTCTAGATAGATTAGGATAGCTTAAACTACAAGTTACTTTTTCTAATAGAATTTCTCTTTATTTTCATCTTAGATCTTCTATAATTTTATTGTCAAGTTTACATTTTTATTAGATAATCGTAGTGGGTTTTTCGTAAGCTTCAAATAGATATAATTTTTAATTGCTTTCTTATCTAATTTAGTAAAAATTTCTTTGCTTTCAAATTAGGGTTTTTAGTAAAATTAGGGTTCTTATCAATTTCTTGCTCTCTACTTAAGAATTTTTAATTTCTAACTTTAATTTCTAGTCAATTCTTAGCGGGTTTCTTTAAATCCAATCGAAAAATCCAAAAATATTTAATTTCCTAGTTTATCTTTATCAAATTTTTACTCTAGAAATGAATGCTTTTAGTATTCAATTTTTCTTTCTTCTTTACTCTTTTTAATTGATTGATTCACTTGTTCTAAGTTTTAGTCTTAATTAGAGGATTAAATTAGGTTAGGCTTCAAATTATAGTTTTCATTAGAATAGTTCTATCATCTACCAATTGATTTAGCTTAACTACACACATTACTTTAAACCTTGGTAATTGCATCTGACAATCATTGTGGGAACGATCCCTACTTCCCTAACTACTAGTTGACAACCGTATACTTGCGGAATGCCATCTAGTTAGTTGTAGGATTTAGGTGTTTAATTGAATTATAACTAGATGTGTTAAAAAAGAGGCATCAGGCAGCCATGTTGAGCGATTTTACAGCTGAAATTTGGTTGCAAAGAGCAGTTAAATTGGCTCAAGTAGTGGCATTTTCTTCTTCATGAACACCATCCACAGTTGGCTCATCATCGGGAACAAATTCTGTGTTTTGATCTTGCATTTTTAGAGCTGCTACTGCTGCATTTTCTTTGTACATAATCGCAGCAGCTACTGCATTTTCTTTCTTCATAAGTGCAGCATCTGCTGCATCTTCTTTCTCCATATACGCAGTATGATGAAACGCTGGTCTTCAACCTCAATAGCAGCCCTGTGGTTTTTATTTTCACTAGCCGAAGTAGTGGCGTGATAGAGAAGAGAAACAGCAGCAGCATTTGTGGATGCACGAGCTACTGCTGCATTTTTTTCCCTTGGTGAGCAGCTGCAATATTTTCACTTGCGGAGGTGAATTCGACCTTCCTGGTGGCATTGGTAATGGCAGCAACTGCTGCCTCCTTTCTCTTTACTCTAGCCGCGCCAAGTTTTTGGCCGTTTGCAGTAGCAAATTTGTTTCCTTGAGGAATCTCAGCTGCGTGTTTGTGAATAGCAGCAGCGTTTGTAGTTGCTACACCTTTTTTCCCCTGATGTGCAACAACGTTAACTGTGATTTCTCCAGCAACAGATGGCGTGTCTTTTTCCCCTACACTCAAGACCGTGGCTGCCATGGAAAGGTCTTGAGCAGCTCCTATGAGAAGGAAAACATTATCAAGGGGACATAAAGTAGCCACGTCTATGTTCATGTTCTTCATACATTGCTTTGGTCAATCTCGGAATGACGAAACTCCACTGCTGTAGATCCGCACCTCTCATCAGATTTTGAAGCAATTAACGAGGTCTTTCTCTGGACTTGATTTGTTGCAAGATTAGTCTTTTGAGTTGCTTCTTCTCCTAAAATGGCAGTGGGAGAGATTGGGAATCCCGAGCAGCAACCATGGAGTATTTTGCGGCTGTGCCGTCGGCAAGATTAAGGTTATAGATGGCTGAAATTGTTGAAGAAGAAACCATTGCAGGTGAAGAATTCATGTGATGACTTAATTTTTTTTCTGTTTCTCGCACTTCTTGCCTCATCTCTTTGTTAATCTCAACTTTTATCTCTTATTTTCTTTCTTTCCTTCTTCTCTTTCATTCTTTGACTCTACCTCCATTGTTGTCACCGGAAGACCTAGCAAGTTCTTATCCAATAGCCATGCTGCTATGGTCAAGAATATTTTGTAGTTTAAGTATCAAAAAAGCTACAAGCATCATCAAACCATTTTGTATAAATCACATGGAGAAGAGGGCAACAAGATGAAGTATGCACTACATGTGTTTGATAAAATGTCCAAGAGGAAAATGAAGAGAGAGAAATAAAAAGAAGGTGCAAAGTATACTTACTTGATCCAAGTCTTGGGAAAAATGCAAGATAGTCTTGATATCTTATATATGGATTTGGATCTTGGATTTAATGGGTAAGAGTGAAGTGTTGGAATTTAGGTGTTGGGAGTTAAGGGTAGAGTGGTAAGAGTGGAGTGTTAAGGGTGAAGTGTTGGGTTAAGGGTGGAGTGTTGAGTTATGGCGTAAGGGTGGAGCGTTAAATGTTGAGTGTTGGGTTGAGGGTAGAGTGTTGGGTATTGGTGTAAGGGTGGAGTGGTAAGAGTGAAGTGTTAAGGTTGGAGTGTTGGGTTGAGGATGGAGTGTTGAGTAATGGCGTAAGGGTGAAGTGTTAAGGGTTCAACACATCTACTTAACAATGAGTAAGACCTATACTTGTATACAAGACAACATAATTCAACACACAGTTTGGGTGTTGGGTTGAGGATGGTGTGATGGGTATTGGCATAAAGGTGGAGTTTTGAGTAAAAATAATTATTTTGAGATACTAAGTATCACCAAAGTTCATACTCAATTTATGGAAGAGATGAGCAAGTACCAAAGGGGTCGGGGGTCAACCTTTCTTACCGAAGAATGAAATTCAAATTTTCAAATTTTTGGTTCTAGCCAAAATCTTATAGACTCCAGTCAAACCTTTATTGGCTCCAGGGAAAAAATATTTTCAACTCCATTTAAGACGCAAGTCAGAGATTATTAAACTACTCTCCTCCCCATGTAAACTTGACTTGAGAGTGGGGGCAAGTGATGATGCCAAAAAATACCATCCAATAGTTCGCAGACACGTGGCTGGTTAGTCAAAACTGTCAAACATACGGGAGGATATTTTGGCGATTATTATTTAAAATTAAGCCATGAAAATGTTCAATACTTTCAAGGGCCTCATGAACCCAATAATTATTCGTCTTCCTCGGGGGACATAAGTCCCATCGCTCTTGTTGTTGTCGCAGGTTTTCTAGAAAGTGAGTACACGCGCGTCACTTTACCATAGCATTGGAGGATCAAGACGACTAAGGATTTTGACCAAAATACTTTATTGTGGTGCTATAATTTTTCACGCATCAACAATGCATGTGCCGAGGGCAAAATAAAAGCCTCGTCGAACAATAATAATTCGTTTCCTATCTAATTCACAAAAAGAAAAAAAGACTTTTCTTACGCAAATAATTTCACAAAAAGAAATTAATCAGAGTATGACAAAATCACTTTCAAGATTGTTGGACATAATACAACAAAGCCCCAAAGATTAAAGTGAGATAAAAAAAACTTATTGAAATCGGAAATGAAAACCAATGAACGATTTGAATCACGAGAGGATGAATATGAAAATAGGAGCAAAACCGAAGTGTGTCATCACTGTCCTTAAAAGTGTTTTTGCCTCTCCATGGGATCGATTGGTGCAAACAGGATCACCGAGCCATCACTATGGCACGTAGGATTCAATGGCAGGATCACGTGCACATTTCAAACTACTATAGGAAATAGAAATGAAGAAAGACTTTTGGTGTGTTTGACCTAAAAAAAAAAATGGTGTGTTTGTAGAGGACTCTAAAACTTCTATTTATAGTGATGAATCTAATCAGAGTTTGAGAGTCAGAACACTGTTTTGAGAGAAAAGAATAGAACAAAATAAGTATCCGAACACAAACGAATAACCAATTCCAGTGTGAATACAAGTATAAACATTAGAGTGAACACCAAAGTGACAGAGTTTTACGAGCAACTAAGTATGGTAGTAATATTTTACAAGCAACTGAGAACATAATTTGATTTAGAGTTTTACTGGAATAAAATACTGACTAAAAAAAATTATACATAAAACAAAATTCTAATAGTTCACACACTCTATGCTATACCATTCAAAGAATTAATTATAGGAAATTTTTGAGACAATAATTCTACAAGTCAAACATGGTGTGAACTGCGCTACGTACGTCATAATTACTCGCATACATTAATTAGGGGTTCAAGTACAAAAGTAAATATATCATTCACAGACACAGTTATACTGGTGTATGGTTGGATAAATTCGTACTATCTAATTCAATAATTGTATCTCTTTTCAGTTTAATCAAAGCCTCAGCTAGTTCTTTAACATGAGACTCACCTAACATCGTTTTAATGAATATCCAATTAAAAGATTTTTCAGTTGTGGGTTGAAACCTTTTATTTCTCAATCTTATTAATAATTTCAAGTGCAGATGTTAGCTTAGCCTTAATTGCAGCACCTGGTTCATGGAAGAGGTTCCGTAGATTACGCTCATTCCTTTGTGTGGTCTACACTTGGTCGTGATTTATCAAATCAAACTTAGCTAAATTCCCATCAACTTATATATGGTCACATTGACTTACAATTATACAAGGGGACTAGTAGGTAACAATATTACATCTTTCATTTTTATTTTTATACAACTGAAGCCACAAGGTAATGGTTGATTAAATTATACAATGTAAGAGTCTTGATTTAAAATTAAGTTCTATTTCTTTGTTTATGATTTTTAATCTTCTTCATTATATAGTTATATCTTTGATTTACTTCTTAAGATTTTCTCTTATAATTAAAATAGGCCATTTTATCACAAAAACAATGTATATGTATTTGTGTCGTGTGTATGTACAAATGCGGGGAAGTATGCACCTTGTAATTAGGAATTAGCCACATAGTTCAAATAAGAAGATTAATTTAGAATTTTAAAAAAAAAATGAATTAAATTTATCTATGTAAACGAGTTAATAATTTATCAACACAAAATAAACAACTAATACAGTGCAAAAAATAAGATGAATTTTCAAGTTCCCTTGATGTATTACAAAACTTATATCATACAAAAGATTTTTTTTTTGGCTGGTAATAGTATTATATTGTGTCAACAAGGCGATATGTATTTGTCAAGCTTGCAAACATAGTGACGCATGCAGTATAAAATATTCATAATTTTGTTAATGGAAATATCTAGTTTTCTAATATAAATGCAGCGAAAAATGGCAAATCATTGCATTTGAACAAGATTGCTTTGCCGTGCACAAGGAACAATCAATTTCTATTGAGAAGCATAATAGAACATTTGTAACTAAGAAATTTATCTCTTACAGATGCGACCAACGATCTTATTTAGTAGCGAAGTCAGCATGAAACAAAAAACGACTTTTGATGAAAAAAGAAAAATAATTATTTAAGGAATGAATTCATTATCTAGGTAATTATTACTTTTTAATTTTCTAATGACATCTATTTATAAAAAGAATTAAAAATAGATCAAGATGAAGAAAGTTGTTTTTGAAGAAACATTTAAGCACTACATAAAATAGGATATAACTCTATATAACTGTGTATTAGTCACATATTATAATAAATATATAACTTATAGCTAGGTTCTTGTTATAAAATAGCTCAAGTATCAACAAGCCGTAAATTGAAAATACAAGTTGAACTTAAAAAAAAAAATGCAAGAATTAAATGTTATTGCATTGAATAACATATTGTAGCAACATATGTTAGTAACTTTCAAGATTAATCTTTCATGCACTAATTGTGCAGTATTTTCACACCATCAGAAAAATATGTATGCCAAGTAAATTCGCCATTATGAAGTTTGAAATCTTTTTATATAGTACATAATGATCGTATAAAAGAGAAAACAATCAAACAAATAAACAAATTAGATTTCACGTTAAGAAACCACATTTTTTTCTTGAGCAACATGCACTACTTAAAGTTCTTTACTTTTCGAAAACTACAAGCTGGGCAGAGCACTAAAAACAATTACGTGTCTTTCTGTACCCTTTTTACCTTGGGTTTCATATCCAAAAACCAACCTAATTCATGCAAAACATCATTTGGGAAACCAGACATGTTAACGTATTGCCAATATTAAAGTGATTAGGAGTGTAATTGTTGGTTGAATTAAAATAGTACTCCACAAGATCATTGCTACTTCAATAGCAATTTAAGGTCCTACCCTTCTTTAGTTAGACTTTCTTTGCCTTTTGTGGTTTGTTCCGTCATGCAATTCACCTCTCCTAGCAAGTTGGTATATATAATAAATCTATCTACGCAAACTTATATATTGCTTCAATTATAAGAAATTTTTGGAACCTTTATGCCTACTTTACCTCATCATATATCTATGCAGAGAAATGCCAGATTTAACATTTTTTTTGGGTAAAAAAAAAAAATTAGGAGAAGGGCATGTTACCTCTCTTTTTCCAGGTCAGTGTAGGCCACCAACACATATTTCAGTGACTTAATATGATTCTTACACATCGTTCACCAACTAGGGATTGAAAGTCGAACTTAAAACCTTTTGGCCTAATTATCCACTTACCCAATGACTACCAGATATAACAAAGAAAATCTAAATGTAAATGTTATATAATTAAGCTGCAGGATGCATAAATATGACCCCAAAATACTGGCTATGTATCAAATGAACCCAGGAGTTCCCCCAAACACTTCAGTAGGCAGCATTCTTTAGCCCTTATAAGACAAAGAATAATGACCCTGTAATGAAGTGTTCAAGGGAACTCTAGGGAGCATCTGATGCTTTGTTAACTCTTCTTTTGTACCTTGCTAGGCATTGGCTTTCAGTGCCAGCTATTTATAGAGCTCCCTCCATGCAGTTTGTGTATGTGGTCACTAGTCACATTTTGTATTTTTAGGTTGTTTGTCAAGTTTCAATAGGCTGTGTCCTTCGAAGCACATGTATATATATGAACCTAGTCATGATATAGGGCCAAATCAAAAATAGCTAATGGACACATATAACTTGAGTGGTTTATCTTTCTTCAATCTTTTTCACTCAGTACTGCTACATCAGTTATTCTGAGATTATGGTTGCTGAACTTTTGTTAATCTAAACCGTTTGATTCAGTTTCCGGCTGTATTGAAATTAGGTCGTGAGCGTACCAACACAAATGCACCAGATCCAATCAAAACTCCAAAATTTAGTTTGTTTAGACAAAAGTAATACTAAGATGGGTGACCAGCCGTGTTAATTGCACCCGGATTGTATTGAAATCATAATTGTGTTGATCATTAAACCTAGGATGGATAAGACTCAGGATACAATCGAGTTGTGGGACTTAAAGGATACTGGACTTGTACGTAAGCTGGCTTTAGACAACCACATGGACATGGTAGATATTATTCTCATCTTTTCATCTGCAACATAATTCTGACTAGGTTCAAACTTCATAGCGTCTAGAGATTTCATCAGCAAAGATTCCCTCATGGGATGCTGTCCTGATCACAAAAGCCATAATACCATACTCCTCAGTCCTCAGCACAGATCGAATGCATTAGATCCTCGCCAATAGCAGCTATGTGCCCTTACAGAAGCAACTTCCTATAACAAATTTTAACTACCATTTCATCATATGTCCTTGGCATGAGGATGATGGAGGTTTCTTTTATGCTTATCTTGTCGAAATTGATTAAGAGTTTTTTTTTTTTTTTTTCTGGGGGCAATAGAAAAGAAAAACACAAATTGGTTAAAGTTTCTTCTTCAATTTTGATATTAATTTGATATAAAAACTAGGAAGTAATTAAATTTTAGAGTACATTGCAGCCAGAATTATTTTTTTAACCATTTTGCACTCTAATTATTTATTTATTTATTTATTTTTTGCCCAAAAGGGAGCTCTTCCAGAAGACTGAACCGAGGCCAAAGAGGGGGTTTGGAAATAGTTTTCAACCAGCAATAGATGCTCTTCCGTTAGAACCTCATGAGCTGTGTCAATTTAGTATATTCAGTTAAAAGATTCCGTTAATCTAGTAGATTCGGTTAACGCTTGGATTGACGAAATCTTTTAAGCTTTAAAAGATTGTGCTCTAGTCCAGCCAAATGAATTGATAAAATTTTTAGCGGTGTGATTGAAGTAGTGACAAAAGAAAACATTACGAGTCAAAGTGGTTAAAAAGATTTCAAAGCATAATGTGTAAAATAGTGACAAATTAAGAGATGCAAAGTGGATTAAATCCTTTTATTAGCTATCTTGCAAATTAAAGTTAAAGAAAATTTGTAAAATTGTAAAAGTCAGTATATAGTCATGTCTATAACAATTTGATAATCTCATCATGAAAAGCAGTCAACGTGCAATAGATATTGACACAGGCCGGGCATTTTCGATTAATTAGTCCACTACCTTTGAATTGATGATACACAAACAAGTTTGTCTTATCAATTCGTTGGAGGTTTTTTTCATTTGCAGAATCAAAGAGAGTCGTACGTAGCTGTTTAGGCCCCTAATAGTGTAATAACTGTATGTTTCAGCTGAAAAAATTACTAATGAGTTTGTATTATGGGCTTGTGCTCTAGGCCGAAATATTTATTCATCTTCTGAAATTTCGGCTATATATGGTGTTTTATATAGATAACCAGTTCTAATTAACTTTTTTTTTTTTTTTTTAAAATATATATATGTCTGCCTGTATCATTAGGCCTCAGTTCTTCCAAAACTGAAAAAAATGATCTCTAAAGCATGCGTGTCAAAATTAAACATTAGTTTGTCTGCCTATATCATTAGATTTTCATATTAAGACTTGCATAAACTCACAGGTATAATAAGCTTTATCTCTACTTTAGAATTTCCTTATTCTAGACTCTCAACTCAACTCTTTTCAATTGAATAAATTAACATTTCCTCTATTTATGCAGTAACAAATTTGACTATCAAGAAATCCAATTATATTGAGAATAATAACTCTAAACCTAATGCTATTAGAAAACGAAATTACTTAAAAGACTAAATTATCAAAATCCAATAATAACATACTTTTTAATTGATAAAGAGTTTGGTTTAATTATATAAACATGTGTGGTAATCTATCTATTACTTATACGATGTAAAAAATGGAATAAAATAAAAAATTGTATTTTCACGCAATTTTCTAGTAGAAACGTAGGCATAAAAATATAGACGTGTGTATTACATTGCATCGGATGATGTAAAGTGATTTGGTTCAGTTTCAACAGAGTTCCTCTAAAGCTTTTATTCAAGCCTGACTCATATTCCTCTAATTAATGTTGGTACATACTATCATTTAGCCCCCAGCTAGTATGAAACTAATTGGATTAATTTGAAAACCACGTAAAGCGAAACACTTCAAAATGGATTACTCTTGAGACGTAAATGATAACGCCAACTGCGTTTATTAGAAGCTCACGTAGATCTGTACATGTTTGTTTTTTCCTCATGCAATATCCATTTAATTTACCCGTTATCATGCATTCTTTTTG
The DNA here is from genome assembly GCA_025175665.1 of Cinchona pubescens. Taxonomy (NCBI): domain Eukaryota; kingdom Viridiplantae; phylum Streptophyta; class Magnoliopsida; order Gentianales; family Rubiaceae; genus Cinchona; species Cinchona pubescens. The sequence goes on along the minus strand of JANKKI010000031.1, from coordinate 237,994 downwards.
TTCTTAATTAAAGATATAGGAAATAATCTATACGAGGAACTCTAAGCCTAAAGATACATAACTATTTAGTGTACATCCAATGAATTTTATTTGCCTACTTCATCGACGACTTCGAGTAATTAAAATGATACTTCAAATTACTAACTTCTATTTTCGTGAAATAACTTCACATTATGTTTGGATCGATAGATTTGAGGAAGAATTTGAAATTCATCTACTAGTTGGAAGGATTTGTAAGGCAAAGCGGATAAATTTCAAATCCACTCTAATTAAAAATTTATTTAAAATACTTTATTTAACACTTTTTAATTTGGGTGGATTTGAAATTCATCCATTTCAACTTTAAAAATCTCTCCAAAAAATAAATGAATTTTAAATTTTTTTCCAAATCCATCAATCCAAACGCAACCATAGTTTCTTTCCAAGAGGTCAGGCTTACATTGCCCTACTTGTATTAGGCCAGGTTTGCGTTGCCCTCCTTGTATTACCCTATTTCTTTGAAATAAACAGGTAGGGGTAGCCTAATCCCTACCTTTTGGTGGTTTTAATTAATAAAAAAAGTTAGGGCTTATTCCAGGTTGTATGGTATTAGATTCTCATTTTGCATCTTATTACTAATTTGGGTATATTACATTATGAAATTTCAAATTTATACATTTCAGTCAAATTTTAAATACCATTATGAAAGTCAATGATATTTCAACCGTCAATTTTTTTTTAGCATTATAAAAAATGGAACTAAATTAGGACGAAAGGGGTGCAATGTGTCTAAAATTCAGAATTGTGGGTGCATAGTGGATTGATCATAAGTTAGGGGAGCAAAGTCGAATTAGTCACGACTACTTCTATTAGTGCAATATACTCTTAAACAAGCGCATAGTATGCACTTGCTTAACATCCTTTAACTTTAGTAATGGCATTAAAAATGGATTGAAATGGAATAAATATAAGAGTTCATGGTGCAATATGTCTAAATAATAACTATAGGGTATAAAGTGAGAATCAGATACAAGTGAAGGGTTGCAAAGTAGAATAAGGCCTTAAAATTAATTTGATTTAACAAAAAAAAAAAAAAATCTCTTCTCAATAAAAGAAAAGAACATAATTCAGATTTGAACTAGTACCAAAAACAGCAATTACACAGAGACTTGATGAAACCAAATGACAAGTGTCATATCATCATTTGAATTCTTGAAAAATATAGTATCAAGTGAACCCGAGAGTTCCCCCAAGCACTTCAAGAGGGATGAATGATACTACAAGTTGTATATAATTTAGTCCCTCATGAAGCGGTCAGGGGAACTCTTGGGAGCCACCTGATGATCTTAATAACTCTCACCCGGCACTTTAATTAACTGAATTCTATTACTAGTATTTATAGTATCTTACTCACAGCTTTCTTTGCATTCAGCAAATTGTTGTGTGGCAGTGAGATTTGCCAGAGATTTACTGCGATTCTAAAGTTACTTTAACTGATGATCAACGGAGGAAGCTACAGAAAGTGATCTTAAAGAAATTGAGCCAGATGCAAGTAAATGAACCCAAATGGAGGTAAGTGAAGATGAAATAACTAAGGCTCTTTTCTCTATGAAAGAAGGTAAATCCCCTGGTCCTGATGGGTTTTCAGTGAAACTTTTTACTAAGAATTAGAATGTAGTGAAGAACGATTTTGTGGCTGCTATTCAGTATTGCTTCTCTAATAAGTATCTTTATTATCCTATAAAAAACACTATTATTACTATCATTCCTAAATCCCAAATCCTTCAAAGATTCAGGATTATAGACCTATATCTTGTTGTAATATAATCTATAAGTGTTATTCCAAGGTGCTTGCCGAGAGATAAGAGACTGTCTATTTGGAAAACAATACTCAAAGTGCCTTTATAGCAGGCAGGTCTATCTCTGATAATATTTTGTTAATACATGATATAGTTAGAGGTTATCATAAAAGAGATGGAAAGTCTAGGTGTGCTGTGAAAGTGGACCTTATGAACGCTTATGATACTGTGAGATGGAGTTTTTTGTTTGCTATTTTAGAGGTCATGGGTTTCCAACTAAGTTCATCAGTTGGTTGAAGAATGGGGTATGTACTTCTTGATTCTCTTTGAATATCAATGGCTCTTTGGTGGATTACTTTAGTCCAAATCAGAGGGGTTTGGGGCAGGGGGACCCAATCCGCCCTTATCTATTTGTGCTCATTATGAAGGCTTTTACTACATTATTTGGGAATTCTATTAGTAATTATGGTTTTGATTTCCACCCTAAATGCAAGGAACTTGGTGTGTCTCATATTATTTTTACTGATGACTTGTTCCTGGTATCTTCTGCATCTGAGATTTCTTCCAGTACCATGAAGAAAGTGTTAGATGAATTTGCTGCAATGTCTGGTCTGAATGTAAACTACTCAGGAATTTGTTAAGATCCAGTAATAGAACTGGAAGATTATACACATCTTGATGTGTATAAGAGACATGCCTTAAGGTAAGTATGCCAATAAAGCACCTGGTATCCCTTTAATCTCTACTAGACTCTCTTTCTCAGATTGCAAGGTTGTAATTGATAAAATGTCTCTTAAAGATTCAAGGTTGGAGTTCAAAAATTCTTTCGTATGGTGGTAGACTCCAATTGATAAAATCAGTCTTGATAAGTGTTCAGTTGTATTAGGTAGCATTTTCTTATTACCAAAGAAAGTGATCAGGACAATTGAAAGCTTACTTTCTACTTTTTTATGGACTGGAACTGAAAATAAGCATACAGGGGCAAAGGTGAAATGGTATGATGTTTGTAAGGCTAAGGATGAAGATGGTTTGGGTCTGGTAAAATTGCATACATGGAATAAGGCTTTGTTGATGAAGCATATCTGGAATATTTTCAAGAAGAAAGATTCTCTATGGATTGAATGGGTTGATGTTATAAAACTCAAGAATCAATCTTTTTGGGCAGTAAAAACTCCAAATGACTGTTCTTGGTTTTGGAGAAAGTTGCTCAAATTAAGGGGTATAGTAAGACCAGCCATTCAAGCTGTGGTTGGTAATGGAAATGATATTTTCTTATGGTTTGATAAATGGCATCCTAAAAGCCCTTAATTGACAAATTAGATATACAAAATCAGGATAGAGGTATAATCTTGGCCAAACATCTAGATCTGTATCAAGTCTCAGAGTTAATTGAATCTTTGAAGCCTTGTGTTCGTATAGTAAATGGTGAAGATGATTTTAAATGGATTCATGAAAGTTCTGGGTAGTTTACAACTGCTACTGCTACGAAATTGCTCAGTTCGTCCAAGGAAAATTGCCTTGGTTTCATGTGATATGGTTCCCTAAACGTGTCCCAAGATTCTCATTCATTGTATGGCTGGTTTGTAGAAATAGAATGAGTACAAAAGATAGACTATACAAAATGGGGATTGTAAATGATAAGGGGTGTCTGTTGTGGAGTAGATTAAATGAATCCATGGATCATTTGTACTCTGAGTATGATTATACTGCATATGTTTGGTCCAAATTGTAGAGATATTGTTTGCTATACAAAGGGTCATAGATATGGAAGGATGAGTTTGAATGGTGGGTTCAGAATAGTAGATCAAAAGACTTTCTGTCTCAATTAAGGAAGCAGTAGTGTTAAGTGCAGCCATTTACTTAATTTGGAAGAAGAGAAACCAGAGAACTTTTAGTGACATTATTAATGCTTGTAACTAAAAGTATTTAATTAGTTAAATAATTTTAGTGACACTTAATTTAATACTTTCATGTAAAAGGTTTTTCTAAATTTGGTTTTTAAAACCACTAATTAATTTTGATAATTGTTGTTTAAAATTAATTGTTAATATTTAGAAACTTTCTTTATTTTAATTTGATTAAAATTTAAAAAGTATGAAACCTTTGAAAATATTAATTTAATTCAAATGATATTAGAATTAAGTAATTTGTTTAAATTTTAGAAATTTATTATTTTTCGAATTTAGATTGGAATTTAATAAACGTTCACATGTCGTTTTAGAAATTGTTTCAGATATACCATTTTGAAATTATATTATTTAAAGGATATTTTCTAATGAGATGGGAAAATAATAATTTCTCTCCATAAAATATTTTCATAAATAATTCAAAAATTGATAATTTCATATAAGATTGAAATTATAAAGTATAGTGATTCATGATTAGATACTAAATATGGATTTATGCTTTTATTTAATTATTGAATTATTTAATAGCATGATGGATGATTATGGATTTAAGACCAATGTGATTGTGTTTGATTTATTTGGTTCAAATTCAATAGTTGTAAATTTTTAAAATAGTGCCTGAATGTCCTGTCTTTCTCTATTATTCTAAATCTAATTCTTTTCTCATCTCAATCTCCTCGAATGTAACTCGACGTTTCTTAACCAATCATGTAATGTACATAGAAGTAGGTTAGGGATAGGACTGAATATCTAAATTGTTTAGATAGAATTACATTTGTATTGTACAAGATGATGGAGATGGCGTAAAGGTGGAATTAAGGAGGAAATTTTCAAGAGTTGAAAATTACCCTTAGTGTTTGACCATCTAGTTTCCTTTGTGATATAGGAAACTAGTTTAGTAAAAGTCCACAATTATCCATGGTTTTAAGCATGTTTTATTCTATTATTACATGTTGATATGATAATATTGCATGCAATTTTGATGAGACCTAATAAAATAAATAAATTAAAATCCCTCAAATTAATATTAAGTCAATAAATAAATTGTCTTTTGTTATTATAGCAACAAATGAGAGTTCTTCTTAGATTTAACTTGTTGGGCTAATCTAAGGTTAATCTACGTTAAACATGTTTAAACTATGAAATGAGATTTTTGAATAATGGGTATGACTTAACGGAGGCATATAATTTGTTGGGCTCACAGAAGGTTATTTGTCTTTGAGGCAAAGGTTAGGAGTCACATAAGATGTGCTATTAAAGAGTTGATACCAAACTATCTAGAAATTACAAAGTATTGTAATTGGTAAAAGTTACCTACCTTTTGAAATTATTTTGGTTTGTTGGGTACACCCAAGATCAAAATAATTAGATGGGATCCTAACCCACTAGAGGTTATATGATAGCTCCCGAATCAATATGTGAGGGTTATTGATTTGAATTAAAAATATAATGGGAGTAAAACCAAATTAAAACAAGTCTATATTATCTTTACGTTTTCTTTATGCATGAATAACAAATTCTTATACTGTCTTTATTTATGTGTTGTAGAATATAAGTAGCAACGTCAATTTATGTCCCATTTTATATGATAACAAACTCACTGGGCCAACATTTCCGGACTGGCATCGTAACTTGAGAATTGTTCTCAAACACGAAAAAATTGGCTATGTTGTTAATCAATCTATTCCTAATGTCCCACCTGATGATGCTGATGAAGCAGTTTAGAATGCTTATTGTAAGCACATAGAGGACAATGATACTGTCTCTTGTCTCATGTTGGCTGCTATGAGTTCTGAATTGCAGAAATATAGCATGATAACATGGATGCTCATTCCATGATTCTTCATCTCAAGGATTTGTTTGATGAAGAGTCAAGGAATGAGAGGTATGAGACCTTAAAAGAGCTATTCCATTATAAAATGGCAGAGGGTACTTCAGTAGCGGTTCATGTACTGAAAATGATCAAACTAATTAAAAAATTAGAACAACTGGGATTTAAGCAAAATCATGAGTTAAATGTTGACTTAATTTTGCAATCTCTACTTGATAGCTTTTCACAGTTCGTTATGAAATATAAAATAAATAAGTTGTCCACAACTCTTATTGAATTGTTGAACATGCTTAAAACTGTTGAGACAACTATCAAGAAAGAAAGGAAACAAGTGATGGTTGTTGATTCTTCTAAAAAGAAGAAAAAGAAATTCAAGGTTGGTTTTGTGAAAGCCAAATCTGGATTGAAACCAACACCTGTGATCAAGAAAGACAAGGCCAAGGGTAATTGTTACCATTGTAAAAACAAAGTGCACCGAAAAAGGAATTACAAGGCTTATATAGATACTTTAAAGCAGAACAAGTTTAATGAAACTTCTACTTCAGGTATATTTATGATTGAAATCAATATTTCTACTTCGAAATTAGATTTTTGGGTATTAGATACCGGATCAGCATCTCATATTTGTAGCCTTTCTAAAGTTGCAAAATATGCAGGGATTAAAGAGAAGTAAAATGTTGGCTAAAGGATAAGTGGACTTGCGCGTGGGAAATGGAGCAAGTGTTGCTGCATTAGCCGTAGGGACTTATTATCTTTCTTTGCCTAGTGGTCTTGTTTTAGAACTTAAAGTTTATTATTATGTTCCATCTCTTATTAGAAACATTGTTTCTATTCTGTGTTTAGACACTGATGATTTTATCATTATGCAAAAGAATATATGTTATTTTTTTTCACGTGATGGCATTGTGTATAGAACTGCTACTTTGAATAATGGTAATAATGGTCTTTATATTCCTTTGGTATTGTAGACTTAGTCATATAAATGAGAAACGCATTTCCAAATTACAAAACAATTGTTATTTGGGATTATTTGATTATGAATCATATGTATTTGTGAATCTTGTTTACTTGATAAAATGACCCAATCGTCTTTTACTGGAAAAGGTAATAGATCTAGTGAATTGTTAAGACTAATACATACGAATGTTACATGTGGTCCTATATCAATTCATGCTAGAGGAGGTTTTTCATATTTCATAAGCTTCAGGGATAATCATTCTAGATATAGTTATGTATACTTGATGAAGTATTAGTCCGAAACCTTTGAAAAATTAAAAGAATTCAGGAATGAAGTTGAAATTTACTTTGGAAAAGTAAATAAACTATAACTTCTGAACTTATCAATAGGGAATACTTAAACCAAGAGTTTCAAGATTATCTTAAGGAGAATGAGATTCTACCTCAATGGACTCCTCATTATACAGCACAACTAAATGGTGTATCTAAGAGACATAATTGAACTCTTTTGGATATTATTCAATCAATGATGAGTCTTGCAGACCTTCAAAAATTGTTTTGGGGCTATGCTCTTAATACTACCTTGCATTTACTAAATCATGTTCCATCAAAAGTTGTTGATTCCACTTCGTATGAGATATGGTTTGGAAAGAAACCTAAACTTTCATATTTGAAGGTTTGGGGCAGCCTTGCTTATGAAATGAAAAGGGTAGAATCTGACAAAAGTGAAACTAAGTCAAATAAATGCCTATTTGTGGGGTATCCAAAAGAAACTTTTGGATACTATTTCTATAATCCCATTGAACAAAAGGTCTTTGTCTCAAAACATGCCATCTTTCTAGAAAAGAAGTTTATTCTTGAAAGGGCAAGTGGGAGCAAAACAAATCTGAAGAAGTTCAAAAAATACAATATGGTATTGATCAACAAATGGAACAAGAGTTTCAATCACATGATGATGTGATCGAGGATGAAGCTAATGATACACAAGCTCTTCGTAGGACTGCTAGGATACATCGTGCTCTAAAGAGATATGAATTTCTTGTAAGTGGGCACAATGATGTATTAGTCATTATGAATGATGAACCTACATTTTATGAAGAAGAACTATCTGATAAGGACTCTCATAAGTGGCTACAAGCGATGAAATCTGAAATGGATTATATGTATGACAATAAGGCTTGGACCTTACTTGATGCACCTGCAGTGAATTAAGGATTAAACCAATAGGGTGCAGTGGGTTTTTAAGAGAAAGACCGACATGGATGGTAATGTGATTACTTATAAGGTGCGATTGGTGGCAAAGGGTTATACACAAAGATAAGGAATAGACTTTGGTGAAACTTTCTCACTAGTTGCAATGCTGAAATCTATTCGGACATTACTTGCGATAGCTGCATATTATGATTATGAGATTTGGCAAATGAATGTAAAAACTGCATTCCTTAATGGGAATTTTTAAGAAAATGTGTATATGATACAACCTGAAGGATTTACATCCACAAATTCTAACAAAGTATGCACGCTAAAAGGTCTATTTATGGATTAAAGCAAGCTTCTAGGAGTTGGAACATTCATTTTGATGAGACAATCAAAAAGTTTGATTTTATCAAAAATAAGGATGAACCTTGTGTATACAAGAAGGTTAGTGGGAGCGCCATTATTTTCTTTATATTTTATGTGGATGACATATTGTTGATAGGAAACGATATACTTATCTACCTTCAAAGTGTAAAAGTAGTGTTGTTCAGGAATTTTCCATAAAAGATTTGGGAGAGGCAACCTATATTCTGGGAATGAGTATCCATAGAGATAGATCTAATAGGTTACTTGGTCTTACTCAATCAACGTACATTGACAAGATGCTAAAGTGGTTTAGCATGGATCAATCAAAGAAGGGTTACTTACCAATGTCTCATGGTGTATACCTTTCTAAAGACATGAGTCCTAAGAAAGATATGGAAAGAGATTGCATGAAAAGGATCCCATATGTTTCAACTATAGGTTTTATAATGTATGTTATGCTATGTACTAGACCCGATATCTCTTATGCTCTAAGTGTTACGAGCAAATTTTAATCTAACCCATAGAGTGTTCATGTATATAGCAGTCAAGAATATTCTTAAGTACTTAAAAAAGACTAAAGATTTATTCTTGATCTATGGTGGGCAAGAATTGATAGTTCGTAGATACACAAATGCTAGCTTTCAATTTGACAAGGAGTAATTAAGATAGCAAGTTGCAATTTGGATATCTATTTAAATAAATATTTTATTGAATGTACTATTCACTTGTTGAATCATGGAAATGACTTGAACAACCGAAGAAATGCAGTGGGAGAAGTGATAATCAATCAAATCACAAATCAAGAATTTGAGGCTAAAGTGGAGATTAATGACTAGGAGTTGGAACATTCATTTTGATGAGACAATCAAAAAGTTTGATTTTATCAAAAATGAGGACGAACCTTGTGTATACAAGAAGATTAGTGGGAGCGCCATTGTTTTCTTGATATTTTATGTGGATGACATATTGTTGATAGGAAACGATATACTTATGCTTCAAAGTGTAAAAGTATGGTTGTCTAGGAATTTTTCCATGAAAGATTTGGGAGAGGCAACCTATATTATGGGAATGAGGATCCATAGAGATAGATCTAATAGGTTACCTGGTCTTACTCAATCAACGTACATAGACAAGATGCTAAAGTGGTTTAGCATGGATCAATCAACCTGATCTCTTTAGAAGGGTTACTTACCAATGTCTCATGGTGTATACCTTTCTAAAGACATGAGTCCTAAGAAAGATGTGGAAAGAGATTGCATGAAAATGATCCCATATGTTTCAACTATAGGTTCTATAATGTATGTTATGCTATGTACTAGACCCGATATCTCTTATGATCTAAGTGTTACGAGCAAATTTCAATCTAACCCAAAGAGTGTTCATTGGATAGCAGTCAAGAATATTCTTAAGTACTTAAAAAAGACTGAAGATTTATTCTTGATCTATGGTGGGCAAGAATTGATAGTTCGTAGATACACAAATGCTAGCTTTCAATTTGACAAGGAGGATAGCAAGTTGCAATTTGGATATCTATTTAAATAAATATTTTATTGAATATACTATTCACTTGTTGAATCATGGAAATGACTTGAACAACCGAAGAAATGCAGTGGGAGAAGTGATAATCAATCAAATCACAAATCAAGAATGAGGCTAAAGTGGAGATTCATGACCGGTTTTGGTTGATATATCAGCCACGCCAGCAGTAGCCAATGGAGTAGTCTACTTCCCTCATGGAATGGGTTTTTGTATCCCCGTACCTGCATACGTTGGCACGTGATAGCCACTGTACCCTTAAAAGTTACCCCTTAAGGGTACAAAGTACCAAAATGAAACATAATTAAAATAACTTCATTAAATTACTAAGCAATCTATGTCAATAATAATTTGAATATGCAGCTAAACAAACGTAAACTAAACCATCCAATGATCCGAAAGCAACACAAAACGAAATTGAAAATAATCTTAATATTTCTCCAATTCTTAATTAGATAATAATACTAACTTTTCTTGGAAGTCAAAAATCTAATTGTTGCCGTACTCCAATTTCTCAAACGCTTGATTGTCCTCATAAAGGTATAACTCTATAAAAATGTGATAATGGGTTGAGCGACAAGTTGCATAACAAGCAACTAACATTGCCCTTTCTGGACCAAATAAGTTACATATATACATATTTTACAAAGTTTTTTATCGCACAGTCATGCAGAAGTATTCCAAAAAGTGTTTATCAAAAGTTTCACATAGCCGGCAGAAGTTTCTTTTCAAAAGTCATTTCAAAAACCGTACTTACATACCTCCAGAGAAAGTGGCATTGAACCAAGAATTTACAAAATAGATTTCACATAGATTAGAAATTCAAAATCAAAATCGAAAATAGAATTTTATAATAGAAATCTAGAATCAAAAGTTTAGAATCAGAGTTCAGAAATTCAGAATCAGAAAGGTAGAGTCAAATTCATAATCGAAATTCAAAATTCATATCATCGTTTATTATAGGCTCATAAAACAAATACACTATCATCGACTTACTAAGTTCAGCCTAGTGTTAAGAGACCACACTAGAAAAGGTTGTCAAGGATCTGGCCAAAACTTACCTTGATTTAGAAATGAAATATGTGGCCTTTGGTCACCCAAACGATATTGGTCTTAGGTCACCCGGTCAGAAAATTAGAATTATAGTCCCTACCGACTATATCATGATTGTCTTAAAAGTCTTGGTCCGTTATTAATTACCAAGAAAATATTCCAAACACAAATACATGCGAAATAATCATAAAAAGTTCAAAAATAATGCCACTTACATATAAATTCATATTGTTAAAACAATTCAACTATCTATGTAAGGTTCAAGTATTTTAATAATCAAAATAACATGTTGTCAAAAGTAACATTTTAGACAAAATGTTTTTCGAAAATATAAAGGGGTAATAACCACTTACTTCAACATAGTAAACACAAACCGTATCAAAGGTCCAACTAATTTTCTATACAAAAATTATCACGTATTACTTAAATTCAAACACAAAATAACTCTACTCGTATATAGACTATCACGGCATCTACAAATTATTCAAAATGCAAAATATGTTAATAAAAGTATTAACTCAAAATCCATTAATTTTTTGAAAATATTATTTCCCAAAAGTAATACCAAAACCAGTCATTTATTATATCATAAAAATATTTGTCACACTGTGACAAGAGATATTCTTGTATATGTACTATTACAAAAGCACTATATTTCTTTATTCTGAAATATTTAATCGTGTAGGTGTTACTAAAACAATTTTTCAAAATAAAAATTTAGAAATAACCTTTTTCATAATGTATTCAAGAATATAATATTTTCCAAAACATCATTCTTACTAATTAATACTTTTAAAATTATTTTATTTGGTTACTACAAAAAATAGACTTTCAATATCTTACATTTACTTATGTTAAAAAAAATATAAATATCTAGTTTAGAAATCATATTATAAGTATACATAAGCCGTATTATATAAATACATTAAAGTAATAAGAAAAGAAGACTTTTCTTTTCTTCTTTGAATTCTCATGAGTAGCCACCTTTTCTTTTCTTTTTTTCTTTTTTTTTTTCTCCCTTATTCTTCTTCTGCTACTTCTTTCATTCCTTATTTCTTGCCAACCCGTAGCCAACCCCATCTCGAACTCCAGCACAACCAAACAAACATTATTTCCAACTCCAGCAAGAACCACGAAGCAAAAGAGTAGCGGCATATCAAAGACAGCAACGGCAGTCCGGTGGCTACGAGCAGTAGGAGCAGCTCAACCATTTGGCTCCGGCGGCTCATCAGCGACTAGAAGGGGTTCACTGGCAGCCCTCCACGACTGCCAATGGTCCTCTTCAAACTTAATTTTGTTTTCCTTTTGTTTTCTAAAAAACCTCTATATGTTCATGTATAATAATTTTTGAAATAATTCTTTATATTCCAAACTCATTTCTGGATTTAAAAAATACATATTACCCATCGAAAATTGACAAATTAAACGATATAATATCAATGAAAAATCAAACCTTTAGGCATGATATCCAATATACGATAATATAAACAATATAAACATACTGCACATCTAGATGTGTATAAGAGACAGGCTTGATCTATTTATATATAATAACTCGAGCTTCTATTTATTTATAATAACTCTCAAAAGATCCCAAACCCTAATTCCTTAAATTCCTATAAGTTAGCTATTTTTCCCATGAATCCTGTTAGTACTTGGTCACTTAAATTGGATAAAAATTTAGCCTAAAATTAATCACAAAAATTAGCAAACAATTAGCAAAAAATTTGTACTTAAAATGAAAAATGTTTTTAGGCAAAAGGTTGGTCCAAATTAAATAACACAAGACAAAAAGAAAAACCCTGATTAATAAGAATTAAGTTTTCTCATGTGACCAAACCACCTAATAAAATTTATAGTCTACTAGATATTATCAATAATAATAATAATTATTATTATTATTGGAAAAAATATGGGCGTTTACAGTGCGCGCCGATAATGGAATTCCTATATGGAAACAGAATCTTGGAACATTAACTGGGCTGCCACCAGTTACACTAATTAGGAATATATGTTACAGTATCAAGATCTACCCCGACAGTAAGCCTGGCTGATAATCTTCTTTTTTTTTTTTTTTTTGCAACAATCTAACCTATACTATCTAATTATATCTACTACTAAGGAGACAGAGAATGCCCAATGGGACCAAAGGATAAAAGACCTTAACCTTTATCTTTAAGAATGCAAGGTGAAGATTCGAACCTCCAACCTTACACCCAAGCAAAGTGTTTGGTGGTCAACTCACCTAAAATGAGTTGGTTGTGACTAGTGATCTTCTTATTGTGGGAATTTATGGACTTCCTGTGGTGATTGCTATAATGCGATTAACTAGACAACTTGTTTGGATGAGTCAGCTTGACCCTCGACCTCTAGCTCAAATTACTGCCTCAGGAACATTTAACTTGGGGTTAGTAGATTTTAACCCTTCTATAGTTCTAATATATTCTTTGAGAAAAAATAAATGTTTAGTCTACGATTTCCAGGGTAGAATTCTTGATAAATGGGTTTGATAATTAATGATTAGGAAAAAAAAAAAAACCAATTAATTCCCTAAGCTTTTTATGTGGGATATTGACCAATTTGGTCTCTTAACTATCACAACTCCTCGATCTCTTTTGATCTCCATGCCAATAATCTTATTAGCTGAGACAAATCTTTAATCTCAAATTCACTATTTAACTTAGACTTCAAAATGTGAATTTCTGTCAAATCATTGGCAGCAATGAGCATGTCATCAACATATAATAACAAGTAAATGAAAGAACCATCATTCAACATTTGGAAGCAAACAAACTATCATACATGCTCTGTGAATAACCATGACCCAACATTAAGGAATCAAACCTCTTGTACCATGGTTTCGGAAATTGTTTCAATCCGTACAAGGATTTCTTCAACAAGCAAACATGGTCTTCTTTTCCTTCAATTTCAAATCCTTCAGGCTATTTCATGTATATTTGTTCTTCAAGTTCACCATATAGGAAAGCTGTCTTGACCTCAAGCTGCTCCAATTCCAAATCATACATGGCAACTTAAGCAAGTAGAATGCGTATAGAGGTATGTTTAGACAACGTGTGAGAAAACATCATTCAAGTCAATACCTTGTACCTAACTAATGGCCCTTTGCAACTAAACGTGCCTTGTACTTGCATCTTTAACCCTTGGAATTCCTTCATTTTTCTTGAAGACCTATTTGTAACCAACAATTTTCTTTCCTGACGGTGGTTTCACAAGAACCCATATACCGTTTTTGTGGAGAGACTCAATTTCTTTATTCATTGTAATCAGCCACTTGGATGAACCAGCACGTGAAACTGCCTCTGAATATGTAGATGTTTCACCAATTTTTTCAGTTTCCTATGCAACTAACAAAGCATATGTAACTAAATTTGCATACCTCTATGGTAGTCGAATTTCTCTCCTTGGTCTATCTCTGGCTAAGGAATATTCTTCTTCTTCTAGTTCAGTTTCAAGTGTCTCATCTGTATCTAGCTAAACTGTAGAAGAATTTGGTTGAGAAGGACTAGTGTTGCCAATTTTGACCTCCACCTGCTTTTTCATACTCTCTTGTAAATATTGCCATCTGTATTACAAGAACTAGAAGGCTCCTATCTTGGATGTAACATGGAGAATTCATCAAAAGTCACATCTTTGCTAATTATGAATTTAAGTGACTTGGGATCAGGACACCACAAACGATACCCTTCACCCCAAATGGATACCCAAGGAAAATACATTTTTTTGCTCTTGGTTCCAATTTTTCATCATTTACGTGCATGTATGTAGGACAACAAAATATTCTTAAGTCAGAATAATCAACAGGAGTACCTAACCAAACTTCCTCAGGAGTCTTAAAGTTCAGAGGTACAGAAGGAATACGGTTGACAATGTAACAAGCGGAAGAGATTGACTTTGCCCAGAAGTCATTTGTTAATTCAGCATTTCAGATCATGTAACGAGCTCTTTCTAAAAGAGTCCTATTCATCCGTTTCGCCACACCATTTTGTTGAGGTGTCATTCTAACTGTATGGTGTTGAACAATTCCTTTATTCTTCCAGAATTCATTGAATTCACCTTCACAAAATTGAAAGCCAACCCACTATCTGTTCGAAGCCGCTTAATTTGTTTTCCTATTTGGTTCTCAATCAAAATTTTCCATTGCTTGAAAGTTAGGAAAACATCATTTTTATATTTCAGAAAATAGGCCTAAAATTTTGTTGAATAATCATCAATAAAAGTCAACATCTACCTGGCACCACTCGACACTTTGTCCACAAAGAAAACCTCTTTTACTGTGTATGGACAGACCTTTCTCACTCATATATCCCAAATGCATATGCCGTAATTTAGTGGTGTTAGTATTAGATTAATTTGCAGTACAAACTGCAACAGCACCTGCAACAGTAGATTCGTGCAAAACATACAACATACCAGAATTGTGCACCTTCATGACTACAAGTGTACCGTGAGTGACTTTTAGAACTCCATCTTTACCTATGTATTTGCACCCAAGAGCTTCCAGGATGCCCAAAGAGGTGAGATGTTTGTACAAGTTTGGAACATATCTAACATCGGTAAGCGTCCTTAGCATACCATTGTTATAAGGTAGAGCATTTTGATTCAGATAGCATCTTTACTAATGACTTTACAAACAACGTTGTTGTCCATTAGGACAAATCTACCTTCAACTAAATCATGTGTAAAAAACCATTCTCGATTGGGTAACATATGATATAAACAATCCGAATCTAAAATCCATTCATTGTTAGATCATAAATTATTTTCAGTGGCTAAATATATAGTTCCATCATTCTCGTTAGCTGCAATACTAGTTTCAGTGGTGTCATTATTTTTTTACTCATATTTTCTCCTTATGCTTTTCTTTATTTTCAATTTAAAGCATTCAAACTTAACGTGGCCCTTTTTACGATAAAAATTGCACACTAAATTTTTATGTCTGGAATTGGATCTTGATTTCTACTTTTTACTATCTGTATATCTTTTTATATCTGTCCCTAATGAACAAACTTTTTCTCTGATTTTCACTAGTTTTCCCAATAATATTTTTATTTATCTGATTTTTTGATTTCAGAATAGATTTTATTTCTTTATAATAGACATAGTTTCTTTTTCATAGAGCATTGTATCTCTAAAATACTTAAATGATAGGGGTAGGGAACACAACAATAATAGGGCGTAATCTTCATCTTCAATTTTGACTTCTATATTACTAAAATCCATAAGAATGGTATCAAATTTATCAAGATGTGAGAATATAGAAGTACCGTCAGTCAAACAAAGAATATACAGACTTTGTTTGAGGTAAAGTCTATTCACCACTATTTTTTTCATATACAAAGCCTTCAACTTGTCCCACATGCCTTTGGCCATGGTTTCGGAGGCCACCTCCTGTAAAATCTCATTAGAGATATTTAAGACGATACCCAACTTAGCCTTTTTTTCTAAATTGGAAAAGTCCTCGTCTGACATTTTCTCTGACTTATTCTCCTTTCCTTGTAGGGCAATATCATGAATTAGAATAGCCTTCATTTTGAGTTGCCACATACTGAATTGAGCATGCCAGTCAAATTTCTCAACATACGATTTCGTTACCGTGATATTGGCACGTTAGAACTTAACCTGAGGTATCAAAACTCTAATACCAGTTTGTTAGGATTCGAGTCCCGAGATTTGGTTAAAATTAATTTAGCAGGCCCTTTAAAGATGATAACGAAATTAATAACGAAATGTGCAGAGAAAATATAAATGGAAAGAGACACGATATTTACGTAGTTCGGTCAATTAGACCTACATCCACTGGCAGAGGAGAACAATATTTTACTATATGAAAAAGATACAAAAATTTTGGGAAAAAATCTCAAAAGATCGAAAGAGATATATCTCAAAAGAACGCCTAAGAACTGGACTGAAAACAAATTCTAAGAACTTGAGAATACTTTGTGTTGTGTTTTGTTAGTGGTGCATCGAATGAAATGCATCGGCTTCAATTTATAGGCAAATTTGCCGAAGAATCCAAAGCAAACATAATCATTTTGGCCAAACCACTACTTTAATTTCTTGAAGAAATTGAAGTGGTTTTTTTTGGCTTATGTCAAGATGAAAAATATTTAACATATATAGATTTTACACGGCAACATATAATTACATGTGTAAAGGGGTAATTTGATTACTTTGAATTATCTTTTCTTGTAAAATTGATACAATTTTGTAGCTTATTTAATATTTGTGGAAGAATCCAAAACGACAATTAAATTAAAAAGGAGAGAGAATTAGAAGTCCATTTTTTAGACAAAAAATATATATAAGTAGCTTTGTCAAATATTGTACTACTTGCAAATGCTAAAATTCTATGGTCTATTTGATTCCAGGGCATTCTACGTGGGAGTGTTCTCATTAGATAAGCTATTAGCAAATGAAAAATGTTGCACATTTCGTGGTAGCTTGGTTAAACTGGACGCCCGTAAATGGTGGATAGTTATACAATTCCCGACAATGGTGGCAAGTTAAGAGGTTATTCTGGGAGAGCTATAAGGGGAAGCAGCCCCGCCATCGACGTCATTAGGCGACTTGTTTATGTAGGTACTCGCAATCTAAACATTGCTCCACTAGACGTTTTGAAATGTCAAAGAAGAGGCCTAAAATAATCAGATAACTCCACCAATTAATGCTACTCAATGCATTGGACCAGACGTTCATTTTGATTCTAATTCGATCATGATTTTAGACATCAATTCTGGGCTAATCAGATGGTCCATGAGATTGAGTGGCTATGATGTTTTCAATTTTGAATGCTTAATTCCTAATAACCCTAATTGTCCCCCAGGACCTAATGTGGATAGTGATTTTGGAGAGGCACCTATGCTTCTTAATATAGTGAACAATTGAAGGCCTTGTGACATTGCTAGGGCTGTTAAGAAAAGTGGCTTTGCATGGGCACTTGGTTGCGATAATAGTGGCTGATGATGCTAAAATTATGCATCCACTAAAAAATATACATGTGGATCTGGGCCCATGTTCGTTAGGGATATTTTGGTACTTTTACTATCATAGTCAAAGTAAGCTTAAATGAGTCAAATAAATATTTACAAACCTGTGGATTGACCCAACCCATCAGTCATAGGTATAAATACAGAAATAACATCAAGGTCTGATTCCATATATTCATTCTGACATTCTGAGACTCTAAATTCTCTCTGAATTTTCCTCTTGTCTAAGTTAACTGATTTGAGCATCTCTTGAGGAACAAAGCCCCGTCTCTGTTTGTTTTTTCAAGTATTCCGGACATGTGTGTTATATGTGGGATCCTTACTAAGCAATGGACTACTCTACATTTGGAATTTGTACTTGAAAAAAATTAGCATCAACAGTGGCATAGTTTGTTCTAAAGTAAGTTATAAATTTTAATGAATTACTAATCATGATGCATTTGTATTGTGAAATGTGTTCTAAAGTAAGTTATAAATTTTAATGAATTACCAATCGTGATGCATTTGTATTGTGAAATGTTAACACTTGTAGGTACATTTTCAAACGAGATTAGGGCCATCAGTATCAAATTTTTCGGTGACATCAATTAAAAACTATTAAGTGGATTTAAAAGTAATCAGTTATAGCTTTTAGATCCTTTAAAGGTACGTGTTCTTCAACACTCTACCTTTAAAATTATTATTGACATATAATTGACACTAAGTAGTTGACATAATACATCACACTAGATACATGATAAATACTTCTGTGAACCGCAGCGCTGCGCTATCACAATATTAATGGCCCTACATCTACCCGTAATGTAGAAGAATTTGCATGTTACATAGGATAAGGGAACCCTTTTTCAAGATTCTAAAAATTAAAATTTCACTCATTATAATAACACAACAAAAATGCATAAAAAATAATAAAACAATGGAAATTCATAGTAAATGTCTTTTTTCTAAAAAAAAAAAGATATACGATGGATCTCCACCTATCCTCTTGGTAATTTGAACCCATGACCTAGATCATAGGTGAAGTGTAGTCTTACCATTTGAATTACATTTCATTGTCTCCTTTCCCCAAAATATAGACGTTCTTGATCCTAATTAGTCTCACTTTCTAATTAAGGGCAAGGCATAATACAAATAAGTACGGTGTTTTACTAAATATGCATGTTTACATTCCGGATTAAGATTGTGTAGAAAGTAGGACCAGGAAGTAGCCAAGGAAGAGGAATATGGGGTGCAACAACAGACGAAAAATGGGTGTACATAAATATTGCCAATGGTGATCGACTCCCTTTCACCCTTACACCATCTACACAAACGACGATAGCCAGTCCATGGGTGGCTTTGGATGTCGACACCGGCAAAATCCTATGGACAACAGCCAATCCCAGGAACGAGATTTCTTCGGTGGCTTTTTAGTCATCTTAATGGCTTCATATCCACTCCGTATTGTGAAAAAAGTAATCAAGACTTACTCATATTATGGACGTATAACACTGGTGTTACTATATATGATGAGGCAT
Source organism: Cinchona pubescens (assembly GCA_025175665.1). Lineage (NCBI taxonomy): Eukaryota > Viridiplantae > Streptophyta > Magnoliopsida > Gentianales > Rubiaceae > Cinchona > Cinchona pubescens. The sequence goes on along the minus strand of JANKKI010000031.1, from coordinate 218,845 downwards.
CGGCGAGCTATGGAAGTGTGTAGGACACGGATATTCAATTAGCTTGGTTAAATTCAACCCACCTTAGAATAGTGGAAATTCAGTTTTTGCATTTTGTGCCTAAAAGATTTACAAGTTATATGTTGAATTTGAGCGAATCTCAATATTAAATATATGAATACAATCGAAAATATAAAATTATGTACCGTTCACCGTAACAATTGATATTTGAATGTGATGCAAAGATTTACAAAGATCTGCAAAGATTGTTGAGATTCACGTACCATAACTAGGCGTTCTCTCTCCCTCTTCAAGTCCTGTACGGAAATTATTAATAGGGCAACCCAATCTTAACACTCTATATATATGATGTAATATTATAGATGGGAGAGAGACATAGGCCATATAGTGTAATTGGATCTCCTATTAAGGTCATCCTAAATCGAATAGGTTTTAAAAATAGGTTTATACCTGACACTAAATAAATAATTGAGACAGACTTAGATCTAAATAAGTAGATCATAAGAACATGGGATTTACCAGTCTTCATTTCACCTATTTTTATAAAACAAAAATTAATTAGTGGTAGCCCAAATAAGAAAATAATTCTTGCATTCTCCCACTTGGGCAACACTAACTGATTTAAGGTTTTAAATAAAAAAAATTTTAAAATGACTCTCGGGTTAAATCAAAAAATGAAAATATTGGTCACAATTTTAGTGGCCACTATAAAAGTCTCAGTATAGAATTCTGTTCAATGAAAACACCAATAACAAACTATAGTTGTTAATATATTATTTATCAATATAAGACCCTAATAATTACAAATACAGATGCATCATCAACATGAATTCCATAGTGTGATAAAGTGTAATGTGGTATGATTTACATGATACACAAGCAAAAATAACAAGTCAAAAGCACAATCAGTCCTTAGTCTTAAAAAGACTCTGATAGGACTTTCGTCCACTGTAGTGCTTCTAAACCGAAGCCACTCCACAAAGGAAGTTTTTATAGGGCTTTTGTCCACTTTATTGCCTCTAACTTGAAGCCACTTCATAATGAAGTAATTGTTGTACAATCTTCACTTTAATCCTGTATGAGCTCATATAAGTAATCAATAAAATCTTTAGATGTGCACATATATGAATAAATCATAGCAATCACTGTATAAACCAGGAAATGAAACATTATTCACTACAAATAACTGTAGATTTCTGCATATATAAGAGTTATCAATAACTTCCATTAACCAATTGCATCAAATACAATTAAATACCACATGTTCAACATGCTTCTCAAACATTTAAGGTTCCAACAACTTGCTCAATAAATCGGTAAACAATTTACCATTGTAATGTGTTCACACACTACATCATCTTAACATGCCACTCCCTTATTTCAAAAATAAAACTTAAGAAAGTTTATACAATTGTATCAATGGCAATTGAATTTCCATGTCATTTTGAGGAACATTGCAGCGAAAATAATAGAATAAAACTTAATTAATCCAGAGATTAAATAATATCTCCAACCCTTGAAATTATATTCAAGTCATATTGCATGTGTTATTTAAATCAAATAGAAACATCTACGTCTCAAATTTCAAATTTAGCAGCCTCTAATTTTAGTACTTCATGTAACTAATCATTTCAAAATCCTTAACATGCTATAAAATAAGCACAAGATCTTTAATTTTCTTACATGTCTTTGTTCATTATGTCATTAACATTTACCAATAATCATAACCGATATTTGCCAAACATTTTTCCATACATCATTAGTGCATAGGAAACATTAAGTAAACCACAATATATGTAAGAACACCCATTGTATTACCATAGCAAATCTCATTCTTGGGATTCTTTCAAGAAAAAAATTTAGGATTTTGTTCTTACTCTATATTATCTCTTTATATTATTAGAGATATCTGTATCTTTAGATCTGTATGTTGAACCAACCTATCTATCTCAAAATCTTTTATACCAAAGATTTTGAAAATATCAATTAATAATATTCAATAATTTAATCACAGTTGGCTAAAAAGAAAATAACAATATAGAGAATGAGTAAAACTCCCACATACGTCAAGAATGATCTCATGTTAAACAGTTTTATATCCAATGTATTCAAGACATTAGTAGTTAACTAACACTAACTTTATGCACCAATACAAAAACTATACAACTTTATAAGTTCTTCAAAATGTTATTTTGTTAAAAAGTAGAATCATCAATAGTGTTGATATCAAAATACCCTCTAAATAGAGTTTTTACTTAACCTGAATAAATCCTAACACTAAGTGTTTGAAACTAAATTTCTTTAAAGCTAGATTTTGTGGAAAGATTACGAAATAACTTTATTTGATATTCTTTAACTTGTACATTGTTTGTACACAATGGTCCAATCTCAAGAGATTTAAATTAATTTTCCTTCAAATATTTTCTTAAATATTCTAAATTTCATCATAAGAGTGACAAAAATTTTACCACATAAAACAGGTGACAAATTCCAGAAATTTCAGTATGCACTAAAACAAAAACAAAAAAAAAACATTTAATACTTCAAATTTCACTTTTTAAAACTTGCTTAGTACCCATTTCAATTAATACAAAGATAAAACATCGAAATTTCAAAATTAGGAATTATATCATTCTTTATCAAATCATAAATAGATTTACCAAGCTAATTGTAACTCACAAATTGTATAAAAGTTTGTTTTAAATTTAAAACAAGGAAACATTAAGAAAATGAAGTGTACTTTATTGCAATTTGTAATGAATAAACAAGTCAACTTTTTATTTGACTTTCATTTGTTGATAAATCCCTTAATAAAAACATTAACAAGAACAAGTGTTGTATCATTCATATTATCGTACTGTTATCACCACATAAACATCAAATATTGTCATTTTCTTAATGCCAACTTTATGACCATATGAGTGTGGCATATGATTGACTTGAAAATTTCACTTTAATAGTGGTGAAAGTACACTTATAATTTTTTTCCCTTTGTTCAAATACAACTAGATACAATATTTAAACTCCCTTTTACATTGAATTTTCTTTCACCTCCTTTAAAAACAAAAACTAATATATTTATTTGTACCCAAAATTTTCTTTTAGGCAAACCTTAAATTACAGAGAAAGATGAAAGATCATTTTATAGCATATTGAACAAGAAAATTGACAACAAAAGTACTTTAACATAGTTAAGGAGATGATATTATAAACTACCATTTTTTAACAATAAATGCTCTAACTCCAATGACCCCAATAATTATCCATGTTGCTTAATTTTCTATTATAATCCCAACTTTAGTAATTTCTTAAATTCTTGAAATTATTTTCTTTGGATTCCAAAATCCAATCGATAATAATATGAGTTAATTCAATACTTTGAAAACTTTATCAGGGAGAATAATACTAGGAAGCTACATAAAGAAGCCCAATATAAATTTGAAGAAAAGGGTTATACTCATACCTACATATTAGGCGCTCTTTATTTCCTTTTAAATAAATGTGAGAAAACAACACTCATTTACCCATGAACCTACCATATCTTCCCCTTTCATGGGTACACCCTCACATTGAAACCAATCTTCTCCCAAGTCAAAGATAGATTTCTTTATAACTTTAACACTAAACTTTTTTTATTATCTCATTTTATAATGGGCCTATTTTATCAATCTATATATAATGGGCTTCAGATCCTTAAAGTAAAGTACAAATATTGGTGATTTTATATATCAAAGTGGAATAATTCAAGTGTTAATTCAAAATCACTTTTACACCTCAAAATATTATGGCAACCAAATCCTTAATATAAGAGATATAGTTCACAAAATATTGCATACTTAACAATTATATACTGAATATATAATCAAATAACACATGCAATATAGTAAACAATCAATGGAAATAATCTGTATAACTAGATATTCACCTTCAGGCAGAATAAATAGCATACAACATCAACCCTACACAAGTAACCAGTGAGACAAGCTTATAAAAATTTATCACCTTTAGGCTAATAAAAACTTCTAAGATTATAAAATAAACCCCCACTGATCATTCAACTCTTTCAAAATTATTATAAACAATTACCACCTTTGGGCTGGTAACTATATTATAGTAATTTTAAAAGAACATCATCTCAAGATCCTTATTAAATAAATTTATAAATTATGATAATAGTCACTTCGGTGTACTAATTATAATAATCCAAGAAATTATTTAACTGAGATAATACATATTTTATGTCGTTAATACTTCATGATATGCATTTAATCCTTTCAAAATTAATATGCACAATTATCACTTTCGGGTAGGCAACTATGCATAATAATCTCAAAAGATAAACATCTCAAATTCCTTATTAAATAATTTTATGAAAACTACAATATCCACTTCGATGGTACCAATTGTAATAGCCATTAAATCATTTGACTGAGACAAAATAATTTTATGTCAAGAATACGACAATAAATTTAATTAAGGCTTTAATTAAGGCATTCACTAACCTGTATGAGAAAACATTAAATGCCAAATCCTTTCTATCTGTTCAACTGTATATTTATAATTTCAAAAGTATGAACAGATTAGAGAAATATGGTACCCTTTAATAACAAATAAATCAAAGCAAGCATAATTACAGCAGAGGTTCATATAATATTCAATATCCCAAACCATAGAGCCAAATTAACTACTAACATATATTTTTAACAAATATAAAAATTTCAGGAACCTTATCCTAAATAATTTTACAAAATTGTAATAGTAGTCACTTTAGTGACACTGTTTATTACAATTTATAAATTATTTAACTGAGACATAAACACATGCTCACAAATCAACAATTTTTTATTTGCATAAGACAAGCACAGATTAAACAAAACCTGTAAAATTTATCTTAATTTAGCCTATGAAAATTATTGATTTAAGCTAGAATCATGTCAAACTCATAATAATATCACAAGAGTATGATCCAACGTTACTCACCAAGAAGAGGAACATTAATGTAGGATTTAAAATCTCAAAATAAATTAACCCACAAGAATAAAGGCAAAAGAATTAATAACGACTGCAACAACAACACACACACACACACACACACACACACACACACACATATATATATATATATATATATATATATATATATATAAACAAACTGAGCAGCGGCGATAACTCATAAAAGGAAGAATAGGCAGCAGAATAATTTTTTACTTATAATTGGAAAACACACACACAAACATAATTAGAGACAGTAAAAATTGCGACGGCTCTAAGGAGAATGATTTTTTATCACACAATGAACGAAGCAGCAGCAATAAAATTTTTATGTCTCTCTGTTCTCTAAAGCAATCAGCAACAGGCATATATATATATATTAGAAGAAACCTGGCAATAATTCACCAATTCCAAAGCCAAATAGGACTATTTACCGACCAAAACAAATTCTAGAAACTGCCAAAAATAAATACTCCACATAAGCTAGGATTCTATGTGGTAAGACCTCAAAAACAAACACCCCAATGACCAATCACATCTTGACACCTAAGCCTTTTAATTAAACAATAAAAATCTTGATTTAATTTTCTTACATAGTCTCCCTTAAACCAAGATTTTCAAATTTGAACATGCCCAACATTTTCTTTGACTTGACAAATGACTCCAACTTTAACGATTTTGTAAAAATGTGAACCACTTGATTTTCAATCTTGTAATAATTAATGATAATATTCTTGTCTTTTACCAACTCATGAATAAAGTGAAACACAGTTGATATCAATGTGTTTTCTGTGTCTATGAAAAATTGGATTTTTTGTCAATTTAATAGCAGATTTGCTATCACAAAATATTTTTGTAGAACCTTCTTTCTTGCGTTGTAGAACCCAAGCATTCTTCTCAATGTGTTTGCTGCATCTATGAAAAATTAGATTTTTTATCAATTCAATAGCAGATGTGCTATCACAAAATATTTTTGTAGGACCTTCTTGCTTATTTTGTAGAAAGCCAAGCATTCTTCTCAACCATAGTGCTTGAGCAACACTACTTGCTGCTACCATGTATTCCGCTTCACCTGTAGACAAAGCCACCACTTGATGCTTCTTTGACGACCATGAAAACACACTATTGCCCAAGTAAAATGCATGACCAGAAGTACTCTTCCTTTGAATCATGTCACCAACCCAATCACTATCTTAATATCTAACAAGGCTAGATTCATCAGTATGAGAATAAAAAATACCATCAGAGTGCGTACTACGAATGTATCTCAAAATTCTAAATCACAGTCTCAGTTGCCTTCAAATGGGATTAGCGTGGGGACTCCATAAATCTACTAATCAAGCTAACTCCAAAAGTGATGTCAGGTCTCGTTGAAGTCAAGTACTTGAGACTCCCAACCAATCTTCTAAAATAAGTAGCATCAACAAAATCACCAAAATCACCAGTACCGTTTTTTATCAATTTTATTTTTTCTTCAACCGGGGTCATCATTGGTTTATACAGTATCCATTTTAAACTTTTTCAAACTATTACCAGCATATTTTTGTGAAATAAAAATGTGTATAAACCATTTGACATGTGTATAATAGACAGAAAATAAGAGATGTTCTCATTATGCTCATCTCAAAATGGCTAATCATAGCCTTCCTGAATTCATAAATTAATTTGAGATTGTTGCCTATAAAAATCAAATCATCCACATACAAGCATAATGAGAACATCTCTACCTAGATTGAATTTAATGTACAAAGTATGCTCATATGGGTATCTTTGAAATCCATGATCAACAAATATGAAGAGTGTATACGAGTGCACCAAAACCTAAGAGTTTGTTTCAACCCATATAATGCCTTTTTTGACCTATAAACTTTATCTTCATGACCCCTTTTGACATAACCTGTAAGTTGCTCAACATAAACCTCTTCTTCTAGAACACCATTCAAAACTGCAATTTCACATCCATTTGATAAATTTTTCAATAATTATTCACAGCAAGTGAGATAATCATTCTAACAGTGTCAAGTCTGACAATAGGTGCAAAGACCTCAAAATAATCAATACCTGCTTTCTGCTTGTAACCTTTGACAATTAATCTCACTTTATAGCAATCCACCTCTCCAGTTGGTTTGATTTTAGTCTTGTACACCCACTTGACTCCAATTGGCATCTTTGTTGGTGGAAGAGTGGTTAACTCCCACGTGTTATTTTTCTCAATGGCATGTTTCTCCTCATCCATGGCTTGAATCCAATGATCTTCTTTGACAGTTTCATCAAATGTAACTGGATCACAATCTACAAACAATGCATTGAAAAATTTGACAAAATTAACAATATCTTTATCAGACATATCATTATCATTAGAAATAACATAATTCTGTAAACAAGCAAGCAACTAGCGCTGTCTTTGTGGGCGAATATATGACTCGGTCTATGATGTATTGAAAATTGGCCCATTGAATAAAATTGGTATGGTAATTCAACTGGATGACAGATCTTTGGCCTATCCTAAAAGAATTGTAAAGGATATCTTAGTTCAAGTGGGAAGTTTAGTTTTTCCTACTGATTTTTATGTTTTAGAAATGGAACAAGATGATTCTAATGCTCCTATTTTGTTAGGAAGACTATTTCTAGCCACTTCTCAAACTACGATAGATGTTAATAATGGCACTCTTAGTATGTAATTTGGAGATTCAAGTGTTAAATTTAGCATTTATGATGATGTTGAATCGACTGACCATACTAAACTTGTTTGTGTCATTGATGTGTGTAAGCCTCCAATACAGGAAATTCATGAAAATACCAATAATAAGGAGGTCGACAGATCAGAATCCAGGAGGAACATCTTGAGGAAAAGAATACGAACTTGTTACCTCAAACAAGTAAAGGAGGTCTAGTTGCTTTACCACTTCCTAACAAGAAATTGAAGTTATCTGTTGTGCATGGAACAATTCCAGATTAAAAAGGCCTTCCGGTTCACCTTAAGTACTTATGGTTCAAGGATAAGGAAGGGGTGATAATCTCAAATCAACTTAGCAAGTTGCAAGAACAGCAACTTGTTCGGGTCCTAAAAGAACAAACGAGATTGAATCCATCATTTGTGAAAATAGTGAAGTGAAAGATCCTTGGACTCCTCAACATGGGAGTTACTTGATTAGTGAATGTGCATCAAGTCGAGCTAACGACAGTAAACAAAAGCATTATATGGGATGCAGCCCAAGTTCATTTTAATTTTGTTTTGTTATTTAATTATTGCAACTCTATTTTTGTTTATTTTAGTCTTCTAGGTTAGCATAGTTTACTTTGATGCCTAAGATGATAATTGGAAATTTTGAAGATTATTTGTGCTTTAGGGTGGAAATTTTTATTTTTTGAAAAAAAAAATGAATATGGAAGTTTTTGTAGTTGCAGGTAGTGCCCATCACTGGTACCTGTGTATTTTTTATATTTACGGGTAGTGCCTATCACTTGTACCTGTATTTGCAGGTAGTGCCTATCACTGGTACATGCGTGTTTATATGTTGCGGGTAGTGCCTACCACTGGTACTCATACTGTGAGCAGACATAGAAAAACAAAATGATGGTGTGATGTATATATGTCCGAGGGAGGTTGGCATGTTTGGTTGTTCAGAATTTTTCATGGATGTTTGTTGCTCAAGTGTGGGGTTGTGGATATTTGATATTCCGCATGTGAAGAGAAGTTTAATTTTAATGTTTGGCCATCGTTACTATAAAGCTCTTGTTCTTATTTGTTATATCCCCACCCTTCTTTGGCTAATAAATATCCTAACCTAAAGTTCGAGCTAAAAGTCCTACCTAAATTTGAATTGAATCGGTTGTCTAATGGATTTAGTGGGGGGTGTGAGAAGAGTGAGCTATCGGGTGTTTCGAAAGAAATGTTGAGGGTCTTCATGATTTAATTTAGATATTTTCAAATCTAAATTTTTGAATGGCTATACACACATACACACAAATTTTATGTTTTGGTTGTTATTAGCATTTGAGCTTTTTGGTTCGTAGACTACTCTGACTGCTGGATTGATTATTGATTATTTAGGTGGATATTTGAAGGAATATATTGAGTGGAATGTGTTGAGATTAAATCTTTTAATTTTATGTTTGTTCGAGGACGATCAAAGGCTAAGTGTGGGGTAATTTGATAAGTTCATAATTGTGCTATATTTTGTGTCATTTACCACATTTTTATGTGTTGTAAGCAAGATTTGAGTTATTAGTGAGATTAATTTGGTTATTCTTAGTTTTTGTAGGGTTAAAGTGAAAAAGAGCTGAAAAAGATGGAAAAGATGAAAGAAAATGCTAAGGGTGGAACATGCACGAGTATGAATTCAATTCTGGATGTTGTTTCGTATTTTAAACATAACTTTTGAGTCCGAGCTCCAATTGAGGTGATTTAAGATACATTGGAAATCTAAGGGATAGAGATACAACTTTCATGTTTGACACTTTTCAAATTCCAAAAGCATCAAGTTGAAAATTGAAGTCGAATGCGGAGTACCATTTATAAAGACAGCACACATGCGTCAGAGCTGTGCAGCGCATGTGCGCTGCGGCCAAAAGCAATATTCCCAGGTTACGATCATGCGCACATGCGTGCTAAGAACTCAGTGCATGTGCGCAGAAGACAGAAGAGCACAGTCATTTTCTACCTCACACGCACATGCGTGCTAAGCTTCCAGCACGTGTGCGCCCGAGGTAGTGAGATTGCGTAAGTTGGATTTTTGGCAGATTTCTTCGCCTGGATGGGCTCTTTTTCAGCCGATTTCACATTCTTATCTGTAGGGATTAATTGTAACCCTAAGTACTCATTATAAATACCCAAAGTAGTGTGAGAAAAAGGGAGCGACACTTTATTTTCTAGTTTTTTCTAGGGTTTTCAGTAGAAATTTCTTGTTTATTCTTTCATGACACTTTGTGCCTAAACCTTTTTCTTGGTCGAGGGATTTGAAGCCATGGTGAATTCTACTATGTTGTGAGACTTTCTTCTGCTTGAATTTATTCTATTATATGTCAAGTATTGATTATTAATCTGCAATTAAATTTATGATTGTTCTTTTAAATTGTTTTTGTTGCAGAATAATTAAGGAATTAATCTACTGCTAGATTGTTTTAACCGCATGTGTCTAATTCAATATGTGAAGCAACTGAATTTGATAATTACTTGATTAGTGTTATTAAATTTAGGGGAAATAATCATGTGATTGACATAACTGCGTGTGTTTATGTTTAATTAGTCTAATTGTTCTTATTGATCTCAAAGCTTCTATTAATTAATCTTTGGCGCATGTCTGGGTTAAATTAATAGTTAGGGTTAATTGGATCGCGTGTTGAAAATTAACCAACAGAGATCAATTCTACTACTTTAGAAATAAATAAGAATCAAATTTGAATTGGTATTCGTTCAGGTTAATTTTTTAATTAGAGCTTGATATAGAGTTAAATTATCTTGTGTGTCAAAGATCGACTAGTGAAATTGCCATGGTCGATATGACCAAAACCAAGATCCTTCTAAATTGAAATTTTCCAATTTATTTTATTGTTTTAATTTTGAGTTCAAAAGCTTTCAAAAACCCTCTTTTTATTTAGCACATGGATAAAATCTATTCTCTGTGGGACGAACTTCACTCACCACTACTACATTAAATTTGAGAGTTGTTAATTTTGGGTGCCTACGACAGCATTGCAACTCACAGCATATCATTTGACCGCCAAAATTTTGGCGCCGATGCCGGGGAACGGTTTGAATTATTTTTGTGCTATTTATTTCAGTTTTCTTTTCTTTCCTTTTTTTTATTATTCTTTCACTAATTATGTATGCTAGTGACGCGATCTGCTGGACAAGTTGAATTTCAATTTGATAAGGAAATATGATAGAGAACGTTATGTAGATTGGGAAAAGAAGTAAGAGAACGAAAGTTAGGGAAAGAACAATTGTTTAATTTTATTTTTGCAGGTGATAAGGAAGATCAAGGGTAGACGAACATGATGCAATGGACTTTGAGAGAATTAGCAGCGCCCACACTATATAAACAACCTTTATGCATTGCATATCCAGAATTAGATGCTAATGATACATTTGAATTAAAATCTGGACTAATCCATTTATTACCTTCTTTTCATGAATTTCCAGGTGAAGATCCAAGCAAGCATCGTAAGGAGTTCCATGTAGTTTGCACAAGTATGAGACCCACTGGAGTGTCAGAAAAGCATATTAAGTTAAAAGCATTTCTGTTCTTACTCAAGGATGAGGCGAAGGATTGGCTATTCGATTTACTTTCAGTTAGAGTCACAACTTGAGAGCAAATGAACAGACTATTCCTGGCTAAATACTTTCCAGCCTCTCGAACTGCAAATATTCGATAAAAAATTTATGGTATAAAGGCAGTTCAATGACGAATCCTTGTATGAGTATTGGGAGCGATTAAAGAAATTATGTGTAAGCTGTCCGCATCATCAGATAAGTGACTCTTTATTGATTTAAAATTTTATGAAGGATTGTTGCCAATTGAGAGAAACATGGTCGACGCCGCAAGTGGAAGGGCGTTAGACAATTTGACCATAGATGCTGCTTGCGATCTTATATCAAAAACATGGCTGCACATTCTCAAAAGTTTAGGACACGACGCGATCAGCCTCTCAAACGTGTTAATGAGGTAAATGTTTCATTTCTAGAGCAAAAAATGGCTAGTTTGACTTCTTTTGTATGATAATTGGCTTCAGGAACAGCAACAGTAGCTCGACCTGACGGCATTTTCTCGAATGAGGGACACTCGACTGATATGTGCCCCACATTAAAAAAGGAAGCTCATGAGTAAGTAAATGCAGCGGGAGGATTCCCAGGCAACCACCACCAAATTATGATTCCTACTCAAACACGTATAATCCTGGCATGGAGGGATCATCCTAATTTGAGATACGGGAATCCAGCACAACCTCCGTCTCAAAAAAATTGACAAAACTTCCAACCATACGGACCGCCATTCGCTCAAAGACAACAAGCCAATTTGGATAATCAGTCTGGTAAGTCTTCAGAGGAAAGGTTGAATGCTTTAACCGAGAATACTATTCAATTTCAGCAGGATACCAAGACCAGTATTCAGCAGTTAGAGCATCAAATGGGACAAATGGCGACCGTAATTAGCTGGTTGGAAGCGCAAACTTCCGAGAAGTTGCTGTCTCAAACTATCATCAATCCCAAGGAGAATGTGAGTGCAATTATGTTGAGGAGTGGTAAAGAGGTAGATGTGCAGCGAAAAATAGTTCCTGAATTTATTGAGCCCGAGAAGAAGGAGACCAAAGCCGAAGAGGAGGTTGTACCATGCAAGAAGAAAAGTAGCAGCAGTGAAGATAAAAGTGTTCTTGTATGGACTGAAGATAAGCCCGAACCCCCATTCTAATTACTCCCGAGGCATTGAAAGAGTTTTCAAAAAAGGATCCTGACAAAGAGCTATATGATACTTTTCGTAAGTGCGAGGTAAATATTCCTTTATTAGATACTATTAAACAAATACCTCGCTATGCTAAGTTTTTGAAGGAATTGTGTACCCACAAATGGAAGCAAAAAGAGAATAAAGTTAGAAAGGTAAAGGTTGGGAGGAATATATCGTCTATTATTCAAAAATCCCTACCGAAAAAGCGTAAGGACCCAGGTATTAATGTGTTCCTTGTAAGCTAGGAAATACACACTTGGAAAAAGCCATGTTCGATTTAGGTGCATCTATTAACGTAATGCCATATTCTATGTATGATGCATTGAAAATTGGCCCATAGAATAAAACTAGTATGGTAATTCAGCTGGCTGACAGATTGTTGGCCTATCCTAAAGGAATTGTAGACGATATCTTAGTTCAAGAGCGAAGTCTAGTTTTTCCTACTGATTTTTATATTTTAGAAATGGAACAAGGTGAATTCTAATGCTCATATTTTGTTAGGAAGACCATTTCTAGCCACTTTTCAAACCAAGATATATGTTATTACTGGCACTCTTAGTATGGAATTTGGAGATTCAAATGTTAAATTTAGCATTTATAATGATGTTGAATCGACTGACCATACTAAACTTGTTTCTGTCATTGATGTTTGTAAGCCTCCAATACAGGAAATTCAAGAAAATACCAATAATAAGGAGGTCGATAGAATCCAGGAGAAACATCTTGAGGAAAAGAATACGAACTTGTTACCTTAAACAAGTAAAGGAAGTCTAGCTGCTTTACCACTTTCAAATGAGAAATTGAAGTTATCTATTGTGCAGGTAATAATTCCATATTACAAATGCCATCCGGGTCACCTTAAGTACTTATGGTTCAGGGATAAGGAAGGGGTGATAATCTCAAATTAACTTAGCAAGTCGCAAGAAGAGCAACTTGTTCGGGTCCCAAAAGAACAAACGAGATTGAATCCATCATTTGTGAAGCTAACAGCGAAGCGGAAGATCCTTGGACTCCTCAACATGGGAGTTACTTGATTAGTGAAAGTGAATCAAGTCGAGCCAACGACAATAAATAAAGGCGCTACATGGGATGCAACCCGCGTTCATTTTAATTTTGTCTTGTTATTTAATTTTTGCAACTCTATTTTTTATTTATTTTAGTCTTCTAGGTTAGCATAGTTTACTTTGATGCCTAAGATAATAATTGGACATTTGAAGATTATTTGTGCTCTAGGGCAGGCAATTTTTATTTTTCGAAAAAAAATGAATATGGAAGTTTTTATAGTTGCAGGTAGTGCCCATCACTGGTACTTGCGTGTTTTTGATATTTACAATCTAGTGCCTATCAATGGTACCTGTATTTGCAGGTAGTGCCCATCACTAGTACCTGCGTGTTTATATGTTGCGGGTAGTGCCTACCACTGGTACTCGTACTGTGAGCAGACATAGAAAAACAAAATGATGGTGTGATGTATATATGTCCGAGGGAGGTTGGCATCTGTTTGGTTGTTCAGAATTTTTCATGGATGTTTGTTGCTCAAGTATGGGGTTGTGGATGTCTGATATTTCGCATGTGAAGAGAAGTTTTATTTTAATGTCTGGCCATCATTACTATAAAGCTCTTGTTCTTTTTTGTTATATCCCCTCCCTTCTTTGGCTAACAAATGTCCTAACCTAAAGTTCGAGCTAAAAGTCCTACCTAAATTTGAATTGAATCGGTTGTCTGGATTTAGTGGAGGGGTGTGAGAAGAGTGAGCTATAGGGTGTTTAGAAAAAAATGTTGAGGGTCTTCATGATTTAATTTAGATATTTTCAAATCTAAATTTTTGAATGGCTATACACACATACACACGAATTTCATGTTTTGGTTTTTATTAGCATTTGAGCTTTTGGGTTCGTAGACTACTCTGATTGCTGGATTGATTATTGATTATTTATATGGATATTTGAAGAAATATGTTGAGTGGAATGTGTTGAGATTAAATGTTTTAATTTTATGTTTGATCTCAGAAGACGATCAAAGGCTAAGTGTTGGGTAATTTGATAAGTTCATAATTGTGATATATTTATGTGTCATTTACCACATTTTTATGTGTTGTAAGCAAGATTTTTGTTATTAGTGAGCTTAATTTGGTTATTCTTAGTTTTTGTAGGGTTAAAGTGAAAAAGAGCTGAAAAAGATGAAAAAGATGATAGAAAATGCTAAGGGCGGAACATGCACGAGTATGAAGCCAATCTGGATGTTGTTTCGTATTTTAAACATAACCTTTGAGTCCAAGCTCCAATTGAGGTGATTTGAGATGCATTGGAAACCTAAGGGATAGAGCTACAACTTTCATGTTTGACACTTTTTCAAATTCCAAAAGTATCGAGATGAAAATTGAAGTCGAAGGTAGAGTACCATTATAAAGACAGCGCACATGCGCTGGAGCTGTGTGCATGTGTTCTGCGGCCAGAAGCAATATTCCCAGGTTATGTTCTCACGCACATGCACGCTAAGAACTGAGTGATTGTGTGCGCGGAAGATAGAAGAGCATAGGAATGTTCTGCCTCACGCGCACATGCGCGCTAAGCTTCTAGCGCATGTGTGCCCGTGGCAGTGAGATTGCGTAAGTTGGATTTTTGGCAGATTTCTTCGCCCGGATGGACTCTTTTTCGACCGATTTCACGTTCTTATCTGTAGGCATTGATTGCAGCCCTAAGTACTCATTATAAATACCCCAAGTAGGGTGAGAAAAAAGGAGCGACACTTTATTTTCTAGTTTTTTCTAGGGTTTTGAGTAGAAATTTCTTGTTTATTCTTTCATGACACATTGTGCCTAAACCTTTTCTTGGTCGAGAGATTTGAAACCATGGTGAATTGTACTATGTTGTGAGACTTCTTGTGCTTGAATTTATTCAATTATATGTCAAGTATTGATTATTAATCTGCAATTGAATTTATGATTGTTCTTTATAACTTGTTATTGTTGCAGAATAATTAAGTTATTAGAATTAATCTACTGCTAGATTGTTTTAACCGCGTGTGTTTAATTCAATCTGTGAAACAACTGAATTTGATAATTACTCGATTAGTGTTATTGAATTTAGGAGAAATAATCATCCAATTGGCATAATCGCGTGCGTTTATGTTTAATTAGTCTAATTGTTCTTATTGATCTCAAAGCTTCTTTTAATTAATCTTTGGCGCGTGTCTGGGTTAAATTAATAGTTAGGATTAATTGGATCACGTGTTGAAAATTAACCAACTTTAGAAATAAATAAGAATCAATTTTGAATCGGGTTAATTCTTCAATTAGTGCTTGATATAGAGTTGAATTATCTTGTGTGTCAAGGATCGACTAGTGAAATTGTCTTGGTGGATATGACCAAAACCAAGATCTTTCTAAATTGAAAATTTTCAATTTATTTATTTTTTTAATTTTGAGTTCAAAAACCCTCCTTTTTATTTAGCATAATGATAAACTCCGTTCTCTGTAGGACGAACTTGACTCACCACTACTACATTAAATTTGGGAGTTATTAAAAACTATTTTGGGTACTTACGACAGCACTGCAACTCACAGCGTATCATTTGCACACTTAGCCTTTGATCGTCTTGGATCACATCCCTGCTTATAATCACTTTTCCTGTATCAGGATTAAACAACTTGTGCCCCTTTGTCTCATGACTGTAGCCAAGAAAAATACAATTTTTTGCTTTGTCATCTAATTTCTTCCTCAAAGCATCAGAAATATGAGCATAAGCAAGACAACTAAATACTTTTTAAGTGAGAAATATGTGGTTTCTCACTAGTCCATACCTCATATGGAGTTCGCCCATAATTACACCTCGTAGGACACCTATTTAACACATAAATAGCACAAGAGATAGCTTCAATCCAAAAACCTTTATGCATGTTTTTAGAATGTATCATGGACCTCACCATGTCCATCACATATCTATTTTTCCTCTCAGCCACACCATTTTACTGAGGAGTGTGCCTAGCTGTCATTGATGTTTAATGCCATGTTTTTCCAAAAAAAAATCATCACACAAAAGTATCAAGAAATTCAGTGTCCCTCTCAGTTCTCAAAAGTTTTATGAAATAACCACTTTACTTCTCCATATAATATTTGAATTTCTTGAACACATCACATGCATCAGATTTATTTTTCAAAATGTACACCCAAGTCTTCCGGTTGAAATCAACAATAAAGGTGATAAAATACTTCCTACCACCATTGGAAGGAACTTCCACTGAGCACAAATCTGAATGAATCAACTGCAATGATTTCTTTGCCCTTCTAGCCTTGCCTTTTGGAAAAAGATCTTTATGTTTCTTTTCCAAGATAAAAGACTCACACTACTTGTTAGGATAATTAATAAAAGGCAAACCAACAACCAAATTTTTCCTTGCAAGAAATTTCAAACTCCCAAAATTTAAGCACCCAAAACGCAAATGCCAAAGCCAAGTATCATCAAAAGTCACAGAACTTAAACAAGGTAAATCACCATAGTTTAGAGAAAGGTCACAAACGACTACTGTTCATATTTACAGTAGCAATTAGATATAAAGTCCCAATTTATCATCAGTGACTGGACCAAAACCATGTTTAAACTACAAATCATATCCATTTTCAGACAATTGTCTCAAACTCAACAAAGTATGATATAAGCTTGGCACATAAAACACATCATATATAAAATTAGAAGACCCATCTTTCAGTGTAATACCAATTTTTCCCTTTCCTAAACACAGGCACTTTTTCATTATTTCCAAATTTCACATAAGATCTAAAAGATTCTTCCAGAATAGAAAATAATTCACTTTATCCACGCATGTGATTGCTAAAGCCAGAGTCAATAAACCATTCATTCTTTTTATTTTCTTCGGTCCCGGAACTAGAAAACAAAACAGTTTCTTATTTATCACTATTATTTTCAGCCACATTGACATGCACTTCTCCATCACTATTTTATTATGCCAACATTTATTTTGATAATGTCCGGTTTTACCACAACAATAACATCTAATTTTAGATCTATCAACTCTTTGAAAATTATTATTTGGCTGATTATTCTCGTTGTCGGTCTCTCCTAAAATTATCATTATTATATCTTTGTTGGTAATTAAAATTACCTCTACTGCAACCTTGAAGATTGCCTCTACCGCCACATCTTCTATCTCTGAAATTTTGACCTCTTTGAATTGCTTAAGAAAAATTCACCGTCTCCTTGAAAGTGGCGATTGAGAGTTTGATCCCAAGGGTAGCACAAGTGATCAAGTAAGCGTTAATGTTCCGGATAGATTTGGTATGTAATTGTTCGAGCCCAACTTGATAATGTTGAGCATCTTTTGGAGAAATATGGGTAGTGGAAACCTTAATCCCACCTCTAATTACACCAAATATATTGAAACATAGCAGGAAAAATTCATGCAAGTTCGATGCTCTAGGGGTGGAATTTTCACTTTAAAGCAACTAGGAATATGAAACAACTCTACACACTTTCTAATAAATCCGTGTCAACAACCAAAGAAGGCAATTGGGAATAGACGTGATCAAAATACTTGTTAGAACTCTTGAAATCCTCAACGTTTTTACTTTTTCTTTTCGCTGAAGAGGCACTAGAGTTTTTTCCCTTTATTTTGTGGGGGAAAATCGACATCCTCATCATTGTTATCCTCTTGCTCATCTTCAGCTAAAAAGTCGTCACTAGAATCTTCTTGTTCGGATTGGGAAATGGTCCCTTCACTAGAATCCCTATGCTCGGGTCGCTTGGTTTATCTTCACTCAAGTCATCTTGCTTGGGCTAACTCACATAATCAACATCAATAATGCCTTTGTCCCTAGGTGCTCTCAAGGAGTGATGTTTTTTGACCCGGTACAAATAAGACAACTCGAGTGACACTACCGAAAATGGAGTAGTGGTGCTACATGTGTTCACCTTTACTTTGGAAGATAAGCAATCACCAAGTAAAGGCCTGCCTATAAACAAATTTCGTCCAAGTTCACTTGGCTTTGATACTTTGCCAAGTCATTCAAGCTCTCCTTACCCAAAGAATTTATAACAATGTCCGAAGCACCACCTATGCGTTTTAACACTCAATGAATTCCAAGTTCCCGAGTACAGGGAGAATTTGCATTAACACTGACAAAAGTCACATTTGTAACAAGTGTAAAAGGTGGTGGAACAGAGGAATATTCATTGCTTTACTTCATCAAAATTCCTATGGGTGCAACTACAACATTACTTTATATGGCAATAGAATTACTTCTACCAATTTGAGTGCTTGACATATTGGTAGATGTGGATAAACAAATGATAGTAGCTGAAGTTAAGTCTTCATTCAAACCCATAGGAGTTGCTTTACACATCTAGATGTGAGCAATTGTCATTCCTTTTATGTGAGACCAAACCACAGCACTCCCCGGGCGAGTTGCAACATTATCTTCAGCAATGGTTTTACTAGTGGAAGATGGAGAACCAACAACATTCGAGTTGTCTCATTTTTCACCCGAAGCAAGTGCAACCGTAATACCTTCCACTGCAATTGTAACAGGCTTCTTCGGGGTCGAAGAAGCCGTTAGACAAGTTCCTTGAATTACTTTTCCATCCTGTATGCTGAGCTTGGCTGCAAGAAAAGTTTGTAAATCCCAAGCAGCAATGGAGAAGTGTTTCCCAATTGCGTCTCCAATGAGACTAAGACTATTGATGACTAGAGCAACAGAATTGATGATTATCGCAGGTGGAAGGATATTGTGGTGGTCCCACTGTCCTTTAATTTTCCTATCTACTCCATTTTTTCCTTAATTCTCACAACTCTCTTCTTTTCTTTTCTTTTTTTCTTCTTTTCTCTTCTTTATTTTTTCTTTCTTTCTCATCCACTCTCCATGTTACAGCCGAGGAGTCCTTCAAAGTTTTAGACTATAGATTCATAATAGTTTCAAAAGATACATCTTTATCAACAAGACTTTTGAATAGAGAGGAAAGTGCTATTTTATATACACACCATGTGTTTGACAAAATATCAAAGAGAAATGTGAAGAAAGAGAATAAGTAGTGCAAGAGAAAAAATGTACTTGGAGAAAATGTTGGAGAAATTGCAATACCTACTTGAGGTCGTGTGTGGTGGGTTGAGGGTTGAGGGTTGACTGTTATGGGTAGAAGGTAGAGGGTTAAGTGTTGGGTATTGTGGGTTGAGGGTTGAATGTTTTGGGTTGAGGGTTGAGTGGTGTGGGTAGAGGGATAGAAATTGAGGGTTGGGTGATGTTTGGGGCTAAAACTACTACTTTGAGGTACTAAACAAAGTATCACAAGAGCTAAAAAATGAGCAAATGAGTACCACTACTCAACTTAAGAGGGTGGCATACAAGTGGCTAAGGTATTAGTGATCAACCACTTTCTTTCCAAGAATAAAAGTCAAATTTTCAAATTTTTTTGTTCCGACCAAAACCTTATCGGCTTCGGCCAAAAATTTATTAGCTTCAGTCAAGACACAAGTCAAAGACTATCACATTACTCTTAACTTGTGCAAACTCGACTTGAGAGTGGGAGGCAAGTAATGATAGCTACATATATCATCCAATAGCTCGCGGATACGTGACCAGTCATTCAAAGCAGTCAAATATATGTGATAAGGGCTGTGCATTTTAGTAATTTTTACCTAAACTCAAGCCATGAAGAAATTCAAAATATTCAAAGCCCTCGTGGGTCAAATAATTATTCTCAAGCCCATGAATTGTCCAAACCCATCAAGGATTAGTATAAATAGTAAGATGGCAAGGTAAATCATGAGACACAACATTCATTTATATCTTCATATTTTGCTATTTCAAGCTTTCATTTTCCTCTCAATTCTTTTCCTCGCCCAAATTCTGCGTTGAGAGTCGGAGTCTTTCCTGAGGTACAAAACCCCGTTGTTCTTGTTCTTGTCGCAGGTTTGGTATATCGTGGGTACATGTACGTCTTTACCTTTGCATTGGAAAATTGGGACAACTACGGACTAGGACTTTTAAGATATAAACATTGGATTTTGGTGCTATATTTTTCACGCATCAACAACTACAAACATATTAAACATCCCGAATTACTTAGTTCTTTGAAGTCTGACATCTCTCTCGTAATCATGAATGATAAGCTCAAAAATATCGTATATTTTATGTATCATTTACTTCATTTTTATTGATGTATGAGCAAGAATTGAATAATTATGAGCTAAAATGGTTTATTTTGAGTTTTGTAGGGTTTGAGTGAAGAAAGAGTTAAAATTGATCTCAAAATTGGAGAAAAATTACAGAATTGGAATTTACCTGCACTGACAAGGAGTGATTTGGATACATTTTGGTAGATTGATCATAACTTTCTTGTCCAAGCTCCAATTGGGGTAATTCAAGATATTTTGGAAAGCAAAGTGCTACAACTTTTATGTTTTGAATTTTTCCAAATTCGCTCTGAATCATGGTCAAAATTAAGGAAGAAATTGGAGTAGGTGCTGCCAGGTACACCCATGTGCAACCAATTTGCAGTGCCCAGGCGCGAAGACCAGTAACTCCAATCTTCGTTTCTAGAAGTCGCGCCCAGGAATGACATTTATGCAGCACCCAAGTGTGCGTCGTTGGACAAGTTTCATTTGCTTGCTTATTTTGCAAGAAACGAATGCACTAAAACCTCCCATAGGCCCATTTATGTGGAAATTCATATACTTATCATTCCAAAACCCCAAAACCCTAATTTTACTCATAAATACACCAAGAGAAGGAAGGAAACGAGAATCCATCATCAGCCATTGTTAGTTTTTAGTTTTCAACAGTTAGAACAATAATTTAGATGTATGATAGATTTTCTCAAGTGTTCAAGCTAGATTTTTGTTCTCTTGTCAAGAATTCAAGATTCAACGATCATCAACATTGGTTTTCGCTGCAATTACTGAATTTGATTTATTTTTATACAATTCAATTTTTTGTTTTCATTGCGTTCTTATTCTTTAATTATAGTTCTTGTCTTACTACATGTACATTCTTAATTGCTTCCGTAGTTGAGTAGTTAGGGTTTTATTTCATCATTTTTAATCGCTTTTATAAGATAGATTAATTTAAATTCTTCTTTTTTATTAAATTTTTTCAAGTAGAGTAGATTGATTTAGGTTTTTAGGCAATTACATTTAATTTATTATAACTTTTCGTAGGAATTGTATTTTACATTCTTGTTTTTATTTTAGTTTCTCGCAATTAAATTTAGTCAAAAACTCTTGATTATTTTGTCTAACTAGTAAAAGACTTGTGAACTTAGTACTTGTTCTAATAGCCCTCATGGCAACGATCCATACTCATCATATATACAAACTCACCTTGTATACTTGTGAGTGTGTGGAAGTTGATTAGGATAATTAAGATTTTCTTTTTATCATAACTCGTTCATTCTTCTCAAAAACCTAATCAATATTTCACCGAACAATAAACCATGCACAAACTGTAGGGTCTAATTCACTGGCTTTTCTTAGATGTTTCTGGTGGTCCTTTATCAGCCATCTTTGGTTTTGAGCTAGAGAAAGTTCCTTCATTAGCTGTTTTGGGTTGTGAGCTGGAGGAAGTTCCTTTATCAACCGTCTTGGATTGTGAGCTAGAGGAAGTTCCTTTATCAGCTTTCTTGGGTTGTGAGCTGGAGGAAGAAGATCCTCATGAAGCTTTGGACATAGACTGTTCCTAAAAACAATAACATAATCAAACTTTGGAATTAGAACATGATCATAACTTAATTAACATAACAAGTAAATAAGGAAGCAAATTAATTTTTTCACTCAACTTTCTTTTTTGAGAATTTGTGTACTAGAGGCAAAATTTATAATACAATTTGAGAATTATTTTATTTTATTTTAATATTTCATTCTCTTAATGTAATTTTTCATTTTCTAATTGTCTAAGTTCTTTTAAATTTCTAGGTTAATTTAAATAATAAGAGTTATTTATAAGGAAACTAATATTAATAATAATTAATAAAAATACCAAACAATTCTTTTTACTCTATTTTAAAGAGAATCTAAAGTGGATTTCCACATCGACCCCTTAGTGTCTCAAACTCATGACCTAGGTTATAGGGAAGTATGGTCTTACCATTTAAATTATAACTTATACACAATTTCTAATTTAAAAGAATTACACTGGAATTTAATATAAATATTTGTCATGTATGGTCATGTTTTCTTACTTTAAATGTATTCTTTGAATATGATATTAGCAAATTAGACAAAACTTTAGAACTTATTAAAAATTCTACAGTCCTATAGAGGAAAATCATCCCTTTGTGTTTTAAGAGCTTGTGCAGTACAATACCATGTGTTTTAAAATTTGTACTGTACAAACCTTTCAAGCCAATACAATAGTTCCCTCAACAGGATTGTAAAATTTTTTGAAACTTATATCTTCTTGACATTGATTATTAATTATGAGAAAGATTGGAAAAACAAAAATCAATTGTAATTTTTACCAATACTTACTCAAGCAATAGAACAATAGCTTGCTTGTTAATTTCGTAACTAAATTTTTTCTATTAATCAAACACAATTATTCGTGGTAAGGAAGAAACACGATTCTTTAGTTAATTCATATTATATTTTACTTGCTATGGGGACAAAAATATTAAAATTATTACACATTTTGAAATTTGCAAAAATTTCTATGCCTTAATACAATGTGTAAGCCAGGATACCCCTCTTGAAAAAAAAGTACAACGTGCATGAGGAGACCAATAGGAGGCAGTGGGGGAGTCTAGAAGGGGTGCAACGGTTTTGTTATGTATGGTTCAACAATAATATAAAATTATTTTCTTGTATTTAATTTCATAATGTTTCATCTTCTATTTATTCCTATAGTGATTTTTTTTTTTTTCAATTTTGTATACATTTGTGGTACAAATTTAATTTCTTTAAGGGTAATATAAAGGACAAAGAGAAATTTAAACAAATTTAGGGGGTAAATGTAAAGAAGAAAGGAAATTTACAAAAATAATTCAAGGGAGCAAATTTGAGATAAATTCTAAAAATTAAAAATTTTATAAGACTAATTTGTAATTTTTCAAAATTAAAACAGGGCAATTGCCCACCCGCAACACAAGGGGGCTTCGGCTAATGCCCCTATTTGTAATCATGAGATACAAACTGTAATTCTTACACTAGTGGGTAATGCACACACAATATGTGTGGTGCAAATTAAAAGAAATATATATAAGAAAAAAAGAGTGAAAATTATTGGAAATTATAATGTGTTATTGATTTTTTAGTATAATAACTTATCTTGAAAGGTTAAATAGGAAAAATATAAAATGACATCACACCAAATATAGGCTCTTGTTTTATATATAGCATAGATAAATTGTGCGAACATGCAATAAACAATCTGATAAATCATATAATGTTAGAGAGAAGGAAAAGAAAATTTTAGAAAGAGAAAATGATTTTATTGATTTGGGTTAAATGAATTTGGTACAAATAAGGGATCACAATCCTATTTATAAATTTCATAAGATCCCTAATTAAATGTATACAATTGACCAATTTGCCTTAATGGATCATCACTGTCATAATTAGGCTCTTCAAAGCAAACTTGGGAAATATACAGTGTTGTAATTGTCTATAATCGATGGTAAACAGATGGGATGTGCTGCAGATAATAGTTATATTCGGGAGGTAATAAGCAAGGGGGATCAAGTATTGTTCTTATACTTAATTGTATTTTCAAAGAAGGAATCCGTTTTGTATTTAAGACTATTTGTAACTTGAATAATAAAAATAAAAAAATAAAAACTCAGAAGTAGTACTCACCGAGATAGTCCCCAAACCCAAATTCCATTTACTATAGCAACCGCGATCATCGTCTTCTCTTATTTTCTTCCAATCGAGGCCTCGAGAAATCGAAAACAAATTCTTCTTTTTCCTACCACCCAACAAAAAAAAAAAAAAAAAAAAAAAGCCGTATTGAACCAATTTTTAAGGATTTTGAAACGAGACTGAATTGCTTATAAGCTATGACTAATGGAATGATAGAAAATATGAACCACATATAGGATAGGAGCGAACACAAGAATTAGAACTTATATTTATAACAAAACTTTATACTGTTATAAAAATTTTAAAGGGACAAAGTATAATTTTTATAGGGATATATAATTGAAAATTTTAAAATTTTCAAAGGGAAAAACATGCAAGACTAAAGAGTAATGATGACTAACCGTATAATAACCGCTCATGACCGTCTTTAACCCCATGCATCATTATTTGTTTATCAACAACTTTCGAAATAATGAGAGAATACGAGAGAAGAGCATACTGCTCGACCTCTAACGAAGTTGGCTTGCCGTTCACGGTGGCGATGTATTTCGGACTACAGTTCATATGTTCAGAAAGTTGTCGAAGCCCGTCTCGATCGAGACTTAGTACGTTAATTCCAGGGGTGGAGAGGATTGTTCTTTCATGGCCTTGGCTAAACGTCTCTCAAGATCTTTGCCACTTTGGGTGACTTTCAAACGGATAGATTCTCCAGAAATACAAGCGATTGATGTCTCCTTTTTGCCCATCTTGTTTAGCTATAGGGAGGAATGATTCTACTTCCTCTCAAATTAATGACACCAATAAAATGGTTCGTTCTTGAACTCTTATAGATAGATGAGGCTGTTAAGGCATAGTTATTAAACTCAGCTCCGAAAAAAATTTGGTGACGGAGGTGAATTAACGGGTCACTTAACTAGATAGTATGCGCAAGTCAATCGGTAAGTCACTAAAATATATTTTTTACAAAAATATAATATAATATTAAAGTATTAAATACAAGAAATATGGTAAAAACATGAAAAAAAAATATTCTATCAAATTTTTACTTATCGTAAATGAATTTAGATCTTTGAAAACTATGAAAAAGATAGTTAATTATAACTTATATATATTTAGTTACAGAATTAGTTATTATAAGATAAATAATAGTTTAAAACAATCCATAAGAAATTATACTCATATTATTTCTTACATAATTAGTTTGTAATAATAGTACATTTAACAATAGTAAAATGTTGAGCAAATGATACTACTAAATGTTATTGGTGCATTTCTTGTCTTAAGAAAATATAACACTAGTGAATGATTTTGGAAATTCTTTTATGAAAACAAAATAACAAATGAATTGTTCCTAAAAATATCATATTACCATTTTACCAAAGTGGAAGAATAGTTTAATTGATTTGTATCACAAAGTTTAATATAATAAAATAATTATCATAATGGGTTGATCACTACACAACTTGGAAAGTGGCCTAGTAGTGTAGTTGCTCTTTCCTATCCAAGAGGTCCCGGGTTAGAGTCTTGCACCCAAATTTTGGTTAAAAATTTTCCTCTAGCAGCCCAGCTCACAAGCCCCTTGTTTGGTTCAACTGGTCGGATTCTCAATTATTCCGGTTGAACTGTCAGTTCGTTGACTTTTCAACAAATTTATTTCTTGTCCAGTTACAAATGAAACCCAGCCCGGTTCGTAGCCGGTTTATCGGGTTGACCAGTCTGACCGCTGGGTCGGGCCAAGTTTAATAACTATGTGTCAAGAGATAGGGTTGGGATCGGAGTACTTTGAGACGTGGAAAGTACTTTTAAGGACCAATTCCTACTTTGCATCTTCAATTTTAATTTTGGACATTTTGCACACAATACTCTCAAATTCGTTTCACTTCATTCTAAATTTTAATATCATCACCAAAATTAACGGAATCTTTGCATTTAAACCCAAAATATTATGAAAGACAGTGTGTTGTTTTACATCCTATAGAATTTGTTATACATGTGTAAAGGTATCGTTAAATTTGATGACAGTATTAGAAATTGAATTGAAGTGAGATAAATTTGAGATTGGGAGTACAAAGTGTTGCAAACTAAAATTACAAGGGGGCAAAGTAAGAATTATATATAAGTTGAGGAGTATGAAGTAAAATTAGTCTTATTTTAAATAGGTATCTTATTTGCACCCCCTTATTGTTATCATTTCTCACATTGAATCAGATCTAAACTTTTCACTTTGTACCTTAATATATTGTTCTCTTCATATTTTAGTCAAACCGTTATCATATTTTCATCAATTCAGTGATTTTGATTGACAATTGAACTGAAGTATCAAGAAAAGAAAGTATTGGATGCAATGTGTGCAAAATGGTAACTCTCTTTTGGGATACTTTGTACCCTAATAATTTTTTTACTTGCTGTTGTAAATCAACAGTTAACGAAAATTGACAAAATTGTTCAACAATTGGACTATAGTCTTTTGAGGAAAGAAAATATTAAGAAGCAAAGTTGTAAAAAAAAATCAGGATATAATGTAAGAAATAGTGACAAATTTGGAAGGTCAAAGAGAATTTTACTCTTTTAAATAATTATCAATCAAGAAAATACAATTAATCACAGGTTGTTTGATTTACAAAAGAATCCCTTATTAAGGCAATGAATATTGATGATCCACTAAGTCCTCTCCCCAAATCTCTTCTAATATTTAACTCTTCGTCCCTTCCCCAATAATAGAGAAAAACTCACCATTTCTTTGCCAGTTTCCATTGATTTCTTGAACTTTCAGTTCCCAACTCCCATCCCAACCAACTTTAACTAAGAACAACTTGCGCATCATAGTATGTATCAAGAAGGTTTCAAACCTAGAAAAAAAAAAAAATTAAAATCAACCAAGCAACAGCGACATGAATTAAAAAATAAGAGCAAATTGATCAATGATGAGAACAACATTGTCATCCCAACAAATGAGTGGGTGGGTGTACGAGTGGTCAGGTAGAGTACGTCAAGTGATGAAAGTAATTTTACGAAACTGGATGGCTACATTCATTATTATCAAAGACCAAGTCCGATTCTACCTTATATATATATATATATATATATATATATATATATATATATATATATATATAAAAAAGGCCAAGTGTCCTCAAAAGCTAAATCTTGATTTTTAATTCATTTCAAATTGAAAAAAAAAATCTAATTCTGCGCAACTCCTTTTGACATTTCAAAAAAGGAAAATAGGAAAATTATAGACACTAATTTTTCACTAACTTACATACTCCTTTAAATATTTATTTCTCATTCCTAAATTTTAAGTAAATACACCTCTTAATTTTTAGACACTCATTTATTAAAATAAAAATTTCTCGTTGAATTATTAGTAGCATCTATAAGTTTAAAAATCACAACGTTCTTGATACTATCCTATTCTTCAAAAATTTAACAAACAGGCACATGCATAATTTCAAGTTTTTAAACAGTTCTATTTTAGCACATCAAGAATATTGTTCCCTAATTAGCTGTAGTAACGCAAACGAGAAAGGACCCCGTCGTCTGCAGAAAAAGTGCTGCATGGTAGACTATGCTGCATGGTAGTGACGCGATTTAAATATGCCGGTTCTTTAATTAAGACACACGAGATAAGGTGAGAACATGCCCAATGATGAAATTTTAATATAAAAAGGTGAGAACAAATTTTCATTTTATTTATCGTTTTAAATAACTTATTTTGTTCACTTTAGGAATTTAAGGGAGTGTTAAATGATCTTTTTTTAATTTTACCCTTCTTGTTATATTAATGCAGATGAAGGAATATGTAGTTGGGAAATTTAATGTAAAAGAGTAATTTAGTTATATTGGATTATTTTTTTGTAAAACTGATATAATTTAATAACTTTTTTAATTTTTATGTGCCAATCTAAAATAACAAATAAAATGGAACAAAGAAAATAATTTTGAGTAGTAAGGATAATCTCGAATCTTCAGTTTACGATTTTTCTTTCAGGTCTAACATAGGGCAAAAAAAAAAAAAAAACAGTACTAGCTTTAAAACTATACGAGAGTTATCACCTACCAATAACATGTTTAAAATATAGCATAGTTATTGGAGTATGGTAATGCACTTCAAAAATTACTAAAGAATAAACACAATAATTAAAGCCATCACCATTATTCATAGAACTTAATCATCATCAAGGACCACAACATAAAACAATCAAACAAACAAACTTCAACAAGTTTCATCGCCAATCTTCTGAAATACAAACAAAATACAAGAAAGAAACATAAAATGTCCATAAAAAAGGAGTATATATACCACAATCACAATTCTCTCAAACTTGTGCACGACAAACAACCAAAAGCCAGAATCGAAAAGGGGAAAGGCACTCCACAACCACCATACAGCTAGCTTTAAGGACAAGGACAACAGTCCTCGATTCACCTTTCCCTTCACTGAATATGCAATAAATGGCATAATAAGCTTATGAATAGGTTACTTACTAAGAAAATACTAACAGAAGTTAAAATATCAAATAAAAAACTTACCATTTTCAATTTCGACAAGGAAATTAATTATTTGATTCATAAGTCATAACAACATAGAAGATATTACGCATTTACATGTATGAGTAATAAAGTGAGTTAGTATTTGCAAATTAAGACTCTATAAGATATGTTAATAAACTATAAATGATTTAATGATCGAAGTTTCATTACATAACATAACGGATTATAATAATGTCATCGGAACAAGAACTAATTTTAATGCAACTATAAAGTTCTAATTGAACAGAAAAATTGTATTTTTGATTTACATAATTATGTATCACTTAAATAAGAAAAAACTCTAATTATTTATTGTAACAAGTTAAGTTATTTATTAGGCTTTACTAACTTTGCACCCATTAACTTATACTCGATTCTCACTTTACACCTTATACTTATTTTTTGGACATATTGCACTCTGAATTATAAGATTTATCCCATTTCATTCCAATTTTTAACGTCGTCATTAAGATATTTCACGAATATTAAATAAATGCATACCACACGCTTGTTTAGCAAAGTATAACACCAGTAGAAGTAGTCATCTACTTTGCACCCCTTAACTTATGATCAATTCTCACTTTGCACCCCAACTCAAAATTTTGGTCATATTGTATCCCTAACTCGTATATTTATCCCATTTTGTTTCAATTTGTACTACTATTAAAAAATTTGACGAATGTTTCACTTTTTATGTGTGGTATAGACGGTTAGAACGTCCGTTAAATTTGGTAACGGTGTTAAAAGTTAGACTAAAATGGATAAATTTGAGAGTTCATAGTGCAATATGTCCAAAAAATAGGTATAAATTGCAAAGTGAAAAACGAGTATAAGTTAGGGGTACAAAGTGGTATAAGCCTTATCTATTATCGTGAGTCTTCTCCATTTATTTACTATATATCCTTTTCAACTTCTTATAACCCAAACTTTGCGTAGTAATTGATATTATGTACACTTTAAATCTTCTTGAAATAGCATATATGATTCACAATTGTTAAATAAAGGAAAATTATATTCTAACTAATATATTGAAAAACTAGTTTTCAGTGCCACATTGTGATTTTCAATGTATACTGTATTTAAATTCTATCGCAAATTTAATATATTTCATGTAAGACTCTTGATACCTATTTTCGTTCTGCGATCATATCTGTGTGTTTAAGTCGTCTAGTATAGGTGCAATGGTTTACTAAAATTGTTGAATACATTCAATAGAGGGTAGGGGAGAGGTGAGTTTAAAATAAAAATATTATCTATTTAAAGTTTAAAAATTTATATTCCAATTGGATTGAAATTCAAAATGCTCTTTATGTACCTTTAAAAGTATGTGAAATCATAGAGGTATGATCACAAAGAGATCAATCATCCGAGCATTGATCCCAAGCCTAAATAAGGAAAAGAAAAGAAAAGAAAATTTACAAGGATTTATAAGTTCCTTTGGTTTTAAGTTAACAAGTCAATTTTCCTAAAGAACATATATATATTTCAAAACCACAACTGAAATCTAAAATTATGTTGTACTTTCGTGGTTATATCTTGACATTCTTTGTTATACATGCATGCACGAAAATTTTGTCAAACTTAATTAGAAGACTTCTGAAAGAAAAAAAAAAAATGAAATAAGTACCAAGAAAAAGAACTGCTCACCTACAATTTCCATATACCCAAATTCCACCCATAATCACCTTCTCGTATTGCGGTCCAATTTAGGCCACCAATGAAATTCCTTCAAGAAATTAATCAAAAGCCACCACCGAACATCAAGAATTATGAAAAGGGGCTCATGAATTAATGTTGTTAACTTATTAGCTTACAATTTCAGTAATACAAAGACTAATTCGTAATTAAGTCATAATTAAGCATAGATAGAAAGGACTAATTAACTGCTAACCGTGGTACTGTACCGTCCATAAATCCTTGCATCATTATTAATATGTTGACCTTCAACTCTCAAAATAATTATAGAGTGGCTAATAAATTCATTACACATAGAGTGACACAACCTATTCAATCCATTTGATCTATTAATTATTTAATCATTATTGACTAATAATTGGGGTTTTTTGGTAATTAGTTACAATTTTATACATATTCTAGAGATTAAATATGAAAAATGCTCATATAAATTTCATAAACTTATTGGTTTGAAGGGTTTAAAATAGGTTAACGGGCTTGTTTGGGGTTATGAGGTTACAGTATATTGTGAGTTTATCGGTTTAGCATGTTATTTATAGGCTTATCATATCATTTGGGTTAAGTTTATTATATTTTGTTATATTAATGCAAAACCTTAACGGTCAATCAGGTCGTGTTATGTCAACCCGTTAACAAATGAATTATGACACGATACGGCACGAATGGTTAACGGATTGTGTTTGAATTTAGGTATTTTTACATGAATCCGATAACAACATGACACGATAACGACATGACACGACCTGTTGCCACCCCTACTGCTGTGTCATCTCAAATCTCGTCTGTTTTTTAACTCTACTAATTAGACAGTTCGGTAATTATCCAATAAAAAAGAAAACCTCTCTATTCTTCCCTCCATTGATTTCTTCAATTTTCAGTTCCCAACTCCCATCCCAACC
Source organism: Cinchona pubescens (assembly GCA_025175665.1). Taxonomy (NCBI): domain Eukaryota; kingdom Viridiplantae; phylum Streptophyta; class Magnoliopsida; order Gentianales; family Rubiaceae; genus Cinchona; species Cinchona pubescens. The sequence continues at coordinate 187,475 of JANKKI010000031.1, read as the reverse complement.
AGCTGTAGCTAGGCACAATTTGTGCATCTAGGTATCAAAAAGGTTAATTTATAACCTAGATAGAAAAACCTCAACACAAGCTACAGCGAAATGAATTAAAAAATAAATAAATAAAGAGCAAATTGATCATTGATGAGAAAAACATTGTCATCCCAACAATAATGAGTGGTCGGAAGTACGAGGGTTAGGTAGAGTACACAAGGTCAAGTTATTGAAGTAAGTTTACGAAACTGGATGGCTATATTAATTATGGAAAATACTTAGGTATATCTGATTTTTTATCCTACCTATAATCAGGATTAAATTTTAAAGAATTTTGTTTACATCAACTGATGTTATAAATTTTTTAAAATTTAATTTATACCATAGGATTTACAAGTAGAAGCAAAAATCAGATCTACCTAAGTATTTACCATTTAATTATTATCAGAGACCAATTCTGATCTTACGAAACTGGATGGCAACATTAATTATTATCAGAGACCAATTCTGATCCTAAAGAATTAAAGAAAGAAGACTTTAAGTCTCCTCGAAGGCCAATTTCAAACCCGGGAAGCATAAGATTTCTTTTTTGAACTTGCTGCACCGTTTATTTTTGGCCTTATTCCAATTTCGACCCCCTAATTCGTACGCGATTCTTACTTAGCACATTATGTTAGAATATTTTAATTGGTGGATTTTATGACCATACAAATATTCTAAATAATAATTAATATAATATCCTACATTAAATAATAATAATAAATTACTATATAAATATATTTGGATAATTATGGGATTCAAGATAATATTAGATAGGGGTATCAATGGGTCGGGTAGTCAGGTTATCGCGTCGTGTCAAGTGTGACTCATTTCTTATTGTGTTGTGTTCATGTCGTGCCTTGTGGGGTCAATTTCTTATCGTGTTGTATTCGTGTAGTAGATATGGACTGATTCGTTTGAGTTCGTGTCGTATTCATGTCTGACCCGTTTACTATTGATAGAGAGCATCAGCTTATTTGACATATTACATAACTTGCTATCTATATGAATTAAAATCTCAAATTTAATTATTTAATAACTTAAACAATTATTAATACTGACCTTGCTATCATAATAATTTAAAACACAAAATTAAAATTATTGAAATTTATTGGATAATATTTAAAATAATTATTATGTTTGATTTAGTAATCTAATATTAAATTTATTATTCACAATCTTAAAGTATACTATATTAAATTATATAAAGAAAAAAGTTCAGCAAAATATGTTCATACAGTAACTTAACGGATTATTGTGTCAAGCTATGGGTTGACCCAACCCAACCCGTTTAATTTCGTGTTATAAATGGGTTGACCTAATAATGACCATTAAATTTTGAGTCGTGTCATAATCTATTAATTTCATGTCGTATTATCGGGTCGTGTCAAAAATTGCCAATCCTAATATTATTAAGGAAGGTAGAGACATATTGTATTTGTATAACACTAATCTGATATCATACCGGAATCATTGTTAAGAAGAGATTCCATGATGGGAAAGAGTCTCCAAGGACTCTTAAAATAGGGCTCTTGGTCCCTCTATCCACTCTAATTTTACATCTGTATATTTATCCATCACTCATTACAGACATGGCAGGGAATTAGGATACGAAAAATCAAGTTATGTCGTTTGATCGATTGATAAATAATCTTGAAGCATTAATGGATTGTCTTCTATAAATTCACTCATCATTAATCCAAAGATACAGTCATCAGTGTAGGGTACGCTCTAATTCCATCTTATATGATTTATAAGTTTAAATTCAAGATCCTTTCATATCTAACATGTAGTATCAGATATTTGTACATCTGTAACGTTGCACTTTTATTCTCGATTTGCTGGTTCATTGAGTTTAAGACTGTATTAGTAGGATTACTAAATTGATAATTTAACTTTTAAAAATAAGAACGAATATAATTTATAACCACATGAGTCGGTGGTGGTCTGGACGAAAATTATGGTAAAGTCATCTGCCATATGAAGGTTCACTTAGTTTCATTGAGCTTTGGTGTACTATGAGTCAAATAGAGAGCATCCATGAAACTCGTGGCGTTATTAAAAAAAAAAAAATTTCCATCCGTTATTTCACGGCTTGACGAAACTGGAGTTTAAGTTCATGACTCATAATTGCTTTTAACCTATTGTTGTAATTTGGGCTTAATTTGAAAAAAAAAAAAAAAAAAAAAACAAGGTAATTCAAGTGGATTAAGCATCATTGTTTATGAAACTTGTGGCATGTGGCTCTCCTGGCGATGTTTTAAATATCTGTCCATGACCATTTACTTGATATACGTCGCCTATTAGTATATTATGATATTGAAGTTCTGAATTGTTGTTCACAAGTTATGGTTTAATGATTGACTGCCATAAGTTAACAAACATTGATTGGCTCTTTACTATTAAAAAATGAAAGTGTGATTTTAAGAGTATTTTTCATCAAGATCCATAAGTAATGAGAATTGTTGAATTATCTAATGCTTCTGTTGATATAGTCTACTCAAGGACCATAATAGTTTAATTGCAAGCTATGTTGGTAGTATAGGAGGGCTAAATAATCTAACTTTCTCCGTCCAGTGATATTTGTCCATGACGTGGGACTTGCAACAGTGGTTGTCGATATTTGGACTCGCATCAAATTTGTGATGAACAATAATACTAAATTATTGTCATGAATTTTTTTTTTGCCCAGATGTTGCGTGATTTATGATCAGTATGTTGCACTCCGGTTCTAATTAGATTCTTGGATAATGAGTTAGTTTTGATATCTAACTAATATTTCTACTTATCGTTTTAGATGAATCAAAATTTAATTGCTATTTCTTGAATCTAAGTTCGTAATTCCCATCTATTTTTCTTTTGACTTCTAAAGGGAGTGTACGCGTTTTGCAATCAATGATTGATTATAAAGTTGGAAGTCAAATTGGTCTTATACATTGTGATTAAATTAATTATATACTAAATATTAGTACTAAAATACATCATCATTTTATGTATACAGAGATGCACAAAAATCTTTTTGGACTATCATAGAATCATATTAACGTGGTCCAAAATTAGGAAAAAAACTTCCATTATAATTTTATATATTTGCAATGTCATTCATGTTACAAGTAATTTTCGTGTTGATATGCCTTCTAGATGGCAATTAACGTACCATATTTATGTTTTGTTGGAATATTTATTAAAAGCACATGCAAAATTGTGAGCTAATTGCTTATTCAAGTATTAAGTGTTATAATTGCTAAATGAAAGAAGCCAATTATATGGAGTAATATAAATAAGTTTTGTGCATTAAAGATTAAATAACCTTTAAAAACATAAAAGTAAGGTTAATTAGTAGTCACCAAAGTGACCTAATTATGACGAAAGCTTATTAAACGGTTATTTAGATTTATGATAAATCAAGATTATAGATTATAATTTGACCAAAAGTATTATATTTTTATAATCATGAAGTTATAAGATGAGTTGTTATATTTGTCCAAAGGTATATAACTTCGTTAATCAGTTGCCCAAATGAATATAATATCTCTACTATGGTTTTAAGTGAATAATTACTCCTCATTTATAGAATAAATCATTAACTTGTTGTCATTCAACCCAAAGGTGGTGTGTGGTGATGCAATGAATTACTCGTCTGTTGATACTAGTTTGGTAAAATTATCTAAACTAGGATTGTTAATAAAAAAATAAATTAGGAGATTTTTCTATGCCTAAAGGTGAGGATTATTTCTTTCATTTATTGTTTTAGTTTATTAGTTTGAATTTAATATTTAAATTCATAATATATTTGTTCAAATTCATAATATGTGATTAGCATAATTTTGTCTTGACATTTGTTATACAAGTATTATTTATTCTCTTGCTTATATATTCTAATTATTATTGTTTATTCTTGATGACTAAATTCATAGGTCCTCTACGCAATTAGGGTGTATATTTTTATATCAGCATGTTTTGAGACATGAATATAATTATATATTCTCATTTAAGTGTAAATTTTGTGGTAATATGTTGGACGAATACACAAGACTAGTGGGGTTATGTTATTTCTATATAATGCTCATTAAGTCTTGTATTCTCATTAGCGCTTATGCGCATTATTGAAAAAATCAAAATTCTCATGAAAGTAGTTGAGAAATTATTTGGATATTAGATGGCACCCTGATAATTTTTAAATTTGACACTTAATTATGAACAGAGTGTATATGATCTTATATATTAAAATAAGAGATAAATTGTTGATATCATTTAAAATCCCATAAAATTGAGATCTTGAGTAATTTCTTGTGCATTTTATTATTATGTCTTTCTTGAAAGTTTTAACCATTTAATCTTTTACAATACACATTAAATGAATTTATTAGTTTGTAATTGATTCTTAATCATGTGTATTGAAAGAAGATAAATAGGTTAAAATAGAGAAACTAAACTCATAAAGTTCACATTGTGAAATGCAAACAAGGGTAAATTATAATTATCTTTTCATAAAGTAATATGATTAGAAGGACAAGTATCATTGAGATTAAAAATAACCTTGTGCCACAAAATAATTCAAAAGTCTCTTTATGTGTGTGATGAATTTTATAATAATAGATGAATTGATTCTTGTCAAACAATTTGTAGTCAGTATATGAATTGTTTCCAACTTTGAAGGATACATATTAATGCTAAATAAAGTATCTATCAAGTGAAAATGATACATTATAAATAAACAAGTGATGGGATATTACTCATCAAAAGATTGAGTAAACTCTACGCTCTTTTTATATAAATATATTGACATTATATATGTATATAATATGACTCTTTAAATTTTGGCATAGGAGATTGAAAGATATTTTTATAAGAGAAATATAGTGTTTTTAAATTATAAAGGCCTAAAAATTTTGGCATTTACCAATTATATAATTCTTGTATAGATTACATGTAAGAAAGTAGACTGAATAAGAATATAAACTGATGCCAAAAGGAGTTTACATACATCTATATACTTCTTTTCATAATATAAATATCTTCCACATATGGTTAGATATTTATTTATCTCATTACTTGATAACCATGTAAAAGTGTTTTGTCTCTATTTCTTGGTTAATAAAGTAAAAGCACTTTATATTTTTGAAAAAATTTTCATACAAGAGGTAGAGATATATGAAAGTCGAAGAGGTAGAGAATATAATGAAAATTTACAAAGAATAGGCACTACTAGAAAAACATAAAATAGCGACGAAAATTAGCAACCAATTTTATCGATCTCTATTACCAACGGAATTAGCAATTGAATTCCTTATTTTTTTCAATAACATTTAAAGGAATTTACCAACGGATTTATCTGTTGCAACATTTTCAAAAAAAGCTTTTTTTTTTTTTGGGCAATTGTTAGCAACGGATAAATCTGTTGGTAAAGTACTTAAATTAAAAAAACAAATTCGTGTAGCAACGGATAAATCCGTTGCCAAGAAGATCGGTTCCTTGATTAAGAAGCATTGAAATATAATGCTTACTGACACATTGTGAACTAGTTGTAACAAGAAAAACTTATGGACATAAATGAATTATGACTCAAAATAAAAATTTATCCTTATAGAGTGATATTTGAGAAAAATGTTATGTATATTTTGAATATGATTCTATTCATAATTGTTTAAAATTATATTTATGTTATAAAATGGATAGACCTCAAGTTCAAATTCTTTTTATGTAGAATTAAGATAATGTGAGGGTATATTACCCACACATAAGGAAGCTGAATGAAATGTAATAAATGATTATTTTCTAAAATTATTAACTCAAATAGATTAATTTTTTATTGTCTTTATCACACTCCAAAATTTGTTGATACTAAAAACATAAGTTTTTCTTTTAAGAATATGGAGTAAGTGATTTGACTCAAATTGTAGAGTTGAAAAGTAAAGACGACCATTTAGGCTATCTTTACTTGTTGAGATAAGGTATTTATCAAAATAAACTTGACATTTTGATAATTATCTCAATAAAATTGGTAACTCTATTGAGAGATCACATAAAAAAAAAAAAACACTCTGTTATGGTTGAACCCACTAAACTAAGTTATTAAGAGAATAGTAGGTGTTAAAAATTCTCATAGAAAAAAAAATGAAATTTCTTGTTTGATGATTGTATATTTCATAAGTTTAATTATATATTTTAGATATAAAGATGACTTTAACGTATTTTCAAAAGTTATGAGTGGAAGAAACTCTACATTGTAGTATTATGCTATAAATGAAAATGTTGAGTTAATAGCTAAAATCTCATTAATATTAACTAAAATAGTCTCTATTATACGATTCATATGAATCATAACAGAAAATGAGAGACTTACACAATAATTTTGAATGATATGGAGAAAAGATTTTGGTGAATAGTCCAACTGAAATAAAAATTATTAATTATCATAAAATCTTTATGCATTTTTCAAAAGATTTTATTGCTTATAGCCATGGCGTTAATAATTCATTTTGATTAATAGCTATATTAAGTAAATGACAAGTGAAAATAACTGTTGAAAGTAAAGTATACGTGTGTCGATCTAATAATTATTTGGAAAGAGAACTTAATTTTTTGGTTGCAAGTTGAAGAATTTTATGTTTAGACCGTATTGATATTCCCATTAATAGTATATATTTTTCTAATGTCATTCTTTATTTTTGTTTAAAAAGAAAGAAGTTGGTCGAGTAATGTACATCAAGGTTAGTGAGAATATTATATATTTGGTCAATTCATATATAATAGATTTCTTGCAATTTTTTGGTGGATAAACAATTTCTATAAAGAATGCAGGTTATACCACTTATATAATTGGTATTTACAGAGATAGGATATAAATGAAAACTGAACTATCTCGTAACGCTTTCACCAAATGAGGTCTTGAAAGTTTAAGGATGACATGTTACTTATTTTTGTGAAATTATTTATTCACATTGTTCATGGAATTATATCAAATTACAGATGCTATGAAAATATATCACAGACATTTATTGTTTGGCCTAAAAGATATCTGTTGATTTTTGTCTATTGGTTATTTAAAATTCTTATCTTAATTTCAATAATTTTTAATAAGAATGCAAGGGAAGGTGGGAGTCAAGATAACCAAATCAACATAAAGTTTCAACAGTTGAAAATAACATTCAAGGAGTAATAATAACTAATGAATATTTAAAATTCGAGTTATGATTATTAATGTTACAACTTAAGAGTGCCGACTAAGTTGTATCTGATCACATAACTCATAAGAAACTCATTAATTCATTTTAAAATTGTTATTATTTTCTAACTACTTAAGGATATTTGGGTCCATAATGTTATGTTGGGATTTTCTGTTGCAGTTTATTTTGAAGAACAATAAGTGCTCTTATTGATTTAAGCACATTGAATTGAATATCATATTGTTGTCTAAAGAATTCTAAATTATAAAGTGTCCATATGAGTAATACCCATTAGTGAAGGCATTGGCACCAAAGAGATTATGCAAATTTATTAGTTCTATGGGGCTTTTGCTAAATTTACTATTGAATGAATATTTAGACACATAAGTGTTGAAATATTATTTCTTATTTTCTTGTGCACATTGTAATGGGATGTAATATAGAATTAATATTTCGGACTATTAGTGAACATAATTGCTACTGTTGATTAATTCCTCACTAAATTTATCTACATTAAGTTGTTAGAATTGTGATACATGGAAGGGAATATGTTCATCAAATTGACATATAACTACTATGATCCATTTTGGAGACTTTGTACAATAAATATAGCTGAAAATTGATGTGGCCACTCTTTGAATCTATTCTGTCAATTTTATATGGTCATTTGTGCAAGTGGGAGAATATTAAAATATTTTAATTGTTGGGCTTCATGACCACACAAATATTCTAAATACTAATTAATATAATATCCCATATTAAATAATGACAAATTACTATATAAATATATTTGGATAATTATGGGATTCAAGTTAATATTGGAGAAAAAGATAAAGACCTATTCTATATGTATAACACTAATCTAATCTTTGATATTAGATTATGTGATACTGGATTCATCGGTAAGAGGAGATTCCATGATAGGAAGGAGTATCTAAGGACTCTTACAAATAAAACTCTTGGTCCATTTGTCCACTCTAATTTCACATTTGTACGTTTACCCATCACTCATTATAGACATGACAGTGAGTTAGGATAGAGAAGATTAAGTTATGTTGTTTGATCGATTGATCAAATAATCTTAAAGCATCAGTGGATTGTCTTCCATAGATTCACTCATCATTGGTCCAAAGGTACAGCCATCGGTGTAAGGTACGCTCTAATTCCATCTTGTATGATTTATAAGTTTAGATTAACATCCTACCATATCTAATACATTATACTTAATTTTTGGACATATAACATGTTGAACTCTCAGATTTTTCCTATTTTAGTCATTTTTAACACCGTTACGAAAGAACGAATGCTAAGTAAGTGTATACGTGCTTTTGTTTAGGGGCATATTGTACCAATAGAAGTAATTATGACTGTAATTTCACTTTGCACCCCTAACTTATAATCAATTCTCACTTTGCACCCCCAATTCTTAATTTTGGACACATTGTACTCCTAACTCTTACATTCTTCACACTTTGAACCAATTTTTTTTAGTGATAAAAAGTTTGATGAAAGTTTCACTTTAGGTGTGTGGTGTGCATAATAGTGTTAAATATTGGATTGAAATAGATAAATTTGAGAGTTTAGAGTGTACTTTATTCAAAAAATAAGTATAAGACACAAAGTGAAAATCGATTATAACTTAGAGGGTGCAATGTGGAAACAGCCTTTATTTTTAAATAACAAATAAAAGGAGTATCTTGTCATAAACTTAACCAAAAAAACAAAAGTTTGTGGTCAAACTGCCTTATTTGACTGTACAATATTTTGCCAAAATACCCAACATAAGCCATTAACCTGCGACAAGGTTTATGATGGTTATTGATCAATTATTAAACTGCTTAATAATCGATAGAATGAATTCATTTGGAGTACGTGACCTAATTTATCCACTTTACTATAAAATAGGAGGGCCATATTTCCCTAATTAGTAGGAAACCCATTATAAATGGTAGTTCTTGAACAACTACTAAGATACCTACTAATTTCTTAATGACTAAAATAAATTTTATCCAAACACGGGCATATTATGAGTATCATTAAGCAAATAATTGATTTTTGTTGGAGAAAATTACTATTTTAGTCCTTTTATTGGTCTACCAGGAACAAACTTGAAATCATTTGATTATGTCTGTTTAAACCTAAAACTGGTTTTAATATGTTTCATTTTGTTTTCAATTTCGATTTTAATTCATTTAAAATTGAAAGATAATTAACTTGCTCAAGCAGGGCAGTAGTATGGAAGACTACACATAGATTACGGCCAATGTTTGTAGTGATTGTTAAGCAATTATTAGACATGTTAGTAGTAACTCAATAATTAATAGGAGAACCCATTTGAAATGAGTGATCCATTTTTTTACAAAATAGAGGACTATATTTTCTCAATTAATCAGCTTTCACCCATTCCAAATTGGAGTATTTCATTGGCTAGGGCTGTAAATGAACTCAAGTAGCTTGGTACTCGATTTGAACTTGACTCGAGACATGTAGGTACATGCGCACCTTGACCTTCGTATTAGAAAATTGAGACAACTATGGACTTGGACTTTTAAGACATGAACATTGGATTTTGGTGCTATATTTTTCACGCATCAATATTTGGAGTCGTCTGTGGAAAGCTGAACAAGAAGCCATTCTAAGTCATCTTCAGCAATGGCTCTTAGCATGCGCAAAACTCACTGCAACAACTAGAACTGAGGAAAAGAGATCACCCACAACATTAGTCAAATCAATCAATCAAAGTGTTTGATCGACATAGGGGCAACTTGGGGATCACGATCTCCAAGCAATAGACAAGGATAGAGAGATCTATAGGCCAAGACAACCAAACACTATGTTAGAGGATATGTTCATTAGACAACTACTTAAGCATCCAGTCAAGAGAAGAACCCTTGCTCTTCACAGCCCTCTGAGGTAGAGCTCTTACTTAATCTTACCCTCAGAGGAAGAGTACTCAATTACTCCTGTCCTCCGGGACAAAGTTCTCACTTGCTTTTGCCTTTCAGGATAGAGCTCTTACTTACACTTACCCTACGGGGAAGGGTACTCAATCTGTCTCGCCCTTTGATATAGAATTCCTACTTATTATTGCCTTTTGGAGTAGAGCCCTTACTTACTCTTACACTCTGGGGAAGAGTACTCAATTACTTTCGCCCTCCGAGGTAGAGTTCTCATTTGTTCTTTCCCTTGGGGTAGATCTCTTACTTACTCTTACCCTATAGGGAAGAGTCCTTAATTGCTCTCACCCTTCGTGGTAGAGTTCCCACTTGCTCTTGCCTTTCGAGGTAGAGCTCTTACTTACTCTTACTCTCCGGGGAAGAGTACTCAATTACTCTCACCCTTCGGGGTAGAGTTCTCACTTATTCTTGCCCTCCTTGGTTGAGCTCTAACTTACTCTTAACCTCCGGGAAAGAGAATTAGGGTCCTCAATTACTCTCGTCCTCCTGGGTAGAGTTCCCATTGCTCTTGCCCTCCGGGGTAGAGCTCTTACTTATTCTTACCCTCCAAGAAAGAGTACTCAATTACTCTCACCCTCTGGGGTAGAGTTCTTACTTTGTTTTACCTTCTCACCTTCTGGGTAGAATTCTCACTTGATCTTGCCTTTCGGGGTAGAGCTCTTACTTACTCTTACCCTACGGGGTAGAGTACTCAATTACTCTTGCCTTTCGAGGTAGAGTTCCTACTTGTTCTTGCTCTCCGGGGTAGAGTTCTTACTTGCACTTACTCTCCGAAATTGGATTCGTAACTAATCTGAGCTTCTGGAGTTGTGTTCAACTAACATCCTTTGGGATTACCTCACTCTTCCGGAGGCAAGTCTAAGTCTTCCCAAGTGAGAGATTCTACATGTTAAGTCTTATCTCAAGAGTGAGGCTCATTCTTTCGATGCTCAAAAATCTCACTCTCCAGGATCATCTATTCCCCATGGGGAATTAAACAAAAATCAAAGACTACTCTCCGGAGTATGCATAAACCTTCCGAGGGAACAAAACAAAGGCTAATCCCTCTAGGGGTGAAAATAAACTTTTTCTTGGAGAAGATGTTCCTTGGTTAAGTATGCTCAAAAGAGTAATCATAACACTTCCGAGGGTGAAAATAACATTTGCCTAGGAGATATGTGCCTATGGTGGCCTTAGTACCAAGACTAAGGTATATTTTGGTGAGTAGCACCTAGACTAACCTTGGTCACAAGACCTTGTACCCCTCCGGGGGAGAAAGCAAAATCATTCCATAGTGTCCGGTCATTGGTGTACCCCTCTGGGAGTGAAAACTTCTATCTATGATATCCATAATTCCAAAGGGTAGACATACCTAGGAGAGTTGTGCCTAAGCTAAACTTGGTTCCAAGACCAAGACTACCCCTTTAGGGCAAAAAATTTATACTTAAGCCTCTCTGGAGGCTACAATTTTCTATCTAGGTTAAGCTTGGTTTTGAAAACCAAGACTTACCCCTTCGAGGGCGAGGAAATTTTACTTGAGTATGAAGACAATGACTTGATAAAACTACTTAGTTACTTGAAAAATGTTCAAGTGTTAAAGGGGGGTGAGGGTGTATAGAAAAATGTTTTGAGTTAAACAAAAGCACAAACTAGCAAAGAAAAGTCTCAATATCATATAAAGAAGGATAGCGTAACATAGGTGGAGTTGGTACAAGAGAAGATCCCAAGTCAAAGACAAGCAACAAGTGCGTGCAAAGAAAAAACTAAGGAAAGCAGATAATATAATACTTGCCGAAGGTGGAGCTCATACGTATAAGAGATTTGAGCTCTAAAGCATCCAAAACGGAAAATAGCTAAGCTAAGTGCTAGGATAAGCTAATGCGGTGATAGAAGCAATTTCCAAGACGCTTCCCCTATCTACTCGACGACCTCTGAAGTAGCATCCCTCGTATTAACTCTAACAGATACTACTCCATCCTTAGTCATAACCCCTGAAGAACTAGGGTGAAGTGTAGGTTAGGGAATAGGAGGTGTCGTGCCTCAATCTAGGTCATCCACATCCAAATCTAGGTAATTCTTCTTCACAAAAGCTAAGGCTAGATCATAACCTTTATCGAAATATCCAATGCTGCTTTTCTCTACCAAGGCTTCAAACTTGCAACCAAAACGGTAATTTACCGAATGGGAACTTCTTGAATGGGAACTTCTTGAATGGGAACTTCTATTTGAGCCAAAGGTGTCAAAGTAGCCTCCATGGAAGGCGTCACATTCCAAAGGTGTCAAAGTAGCCTCAATGGAAGGTGTCGCATTCTTCTTAGGTTGAGGTCGTGCAAGAACCTTTTGAGCCGGTCTCTTTGGTCCCAAGATCCCAAAGTTAGATTCATTGGTGATTTGAGTTGAACTTTGGTACCTACCTTGCCTCATCTTCAAGGCTTGATCATAAATAGCATCTTTTAAGGCATCCACGACAAAATCAAGAAGAACAAATTAAGTTCAAGACAACTATCAATACCAAATGGCTAGGAGATGAGGGGAAACCTGTGCCAAAAAGGAGAAGTAAAAATGCACATGCATGTCAACCTAAAGAAAGAAGAGGATCAAGATCGGCAAGATTCAATCTCGCCAAAACTAACACTTGTTAATTAACCAATACATGTCAAGGGAGTGTTTCAGTCTCCATGAGTATAGAAAGATGCCTACTCTCACGCTCATTGAGAGAAGAAAATTTGTTGATTTTTGAAACCTTCAAATCATAGTTCCAAGTAGGAATGTTCCAATCGGGCCTCCTTTGGATCAAAAAGTAGCGACTCCACCATTTGCCTAACTTGGGGAATTCCTCCTAAACCAATTTTCTGTTAGATTTCCAACTGAAAGTAAATCCCACGCCACTTGGCACAATTCGGAAGAGCTCCTTGAAAGTGGCGATTGAAAATTTGATCCTAAGGGTGGCACAAGTGATCAAATAAGCATTAACATTCCGGATAGATTTGGCATGTAATTGTCCAAACCCAAATTGATAGTGTTTTAGCACTTTTGGAGAAATATGGGTAGTGTGAACGTTAATCCCGTCTCTAATTACACGAAGTATATTGAAATATAGCCAAAAAAATTCATGCAAGCTCGATGCTCTAAGAGTGTAACTTTCACTTTAAAGTAATTGGGAATATGAAACAACTTCACCCACTTTCTAATTAAATCCATGTCAACAACCGAAGAAAGAAATTAGGAGTAGACATGATCAAAATACTTGTTAGAACTCTTGGTTTTTTCCCTTTCTTTTCGCCGAAGAGGCATTAGAGTTTCTTTCCCTTTTATTTTGTGTGGGAAAAACGACATCCTCATCACTGTCATCCTCTTGCTCATCTTTAGCTAAAAAGTCGTCACTAGAATCCTCTTGTTCGGATTGGGAAATGGTCCGTTCACTATAATCCCTATGCTCGGCTTCGCTTGCTTGATCTTCACTCAAGCCATCTTGCTCGGGCTCACTCACATAATCAACATCAATAAAGCCTTTGTCCCTAAGTGCTCTCACTTAGGAGTGATTTTTTTTGACCCGGTACAAATAAGACAATTCGGGTGACACTACCAAAAATGGAGTAGTGGTTCTATATATGTTTACCTTTACTTTGGAAGATGAGCAATCACCAAGTAAAGGCCTGCCTATAAACAAATTTCGCCAAAGTTCACTTGGCTTCGATGCCTTGCCTGAGTCATTCACGCTCTCTTCACCCAAAGAATTTAAAACAAAGTCCAAGGCACCACCTATGCCTTTAATTCCAAGTTCCCGAGTACAGGGAGAATTTGCATTAACACTAACAAAAGGCATATTTGTAACAAGTGTAAAAGTGGTGGAGCAGAGGAGTATTCATTACTTTGCTTTATCGAAATTCCTATAGGTGCAACTACAACATTACTTTTCATGGCAATAGAATTACTTGTACCAATTTGAGTGCTTGACTTATTGGTAGATGTGGATAAACCAATGATTGCAACTGAAGTTAAGTCCTCATTCAAACCCATAGGAGTTGCTTGGGAAAATATGATCATATTAGGAGCAATTGTTATCCCTTTTCCATGAGATAGAACCACAGCACTCCTCGAGTGAGTTGCAACATTATCTTCAGCAATGGTTTTAGCCGTGAAAGATGGAGAACCAACAACATTCGCATCAACATTGGAGATGGCTCCTTCTTCACCCGAAGCAAGTGCAGCCCTAATACCCTCTATTGCAGTTATAACAGCTTTCTTTGGGGTTGCTAGACAAGTTCCTTTAACTGCTATTCCATCGGGCTTGGTTGCAGGAAAAGTTTGTAAATCCCAAGCGATGATGGAGGAGTGTTTCCCAATTGCGTCTCTGGCTAGATTAAAACCACCAACCAGAGCAATGGGATTGATGACCATCACAGGTTGAAGGATATTGTGATGGCCCTTACTATTTTCAATTTTCCTATTTACTCCCCTTTTTTCATTAATTCTCACGGTTCTCTTCTCTTTTTTTCTTTCTTCTTTTCTCTTCTTCCTTTTCCTTTTTCTGTCATCCACTCCATTTCCATGTGAAAATTATAATATGTGGTATACAACCGAGGAGTCCTTCAAAGTTTTAGACTATAGATTCACAGTGGTGTCAAAAGATACATCTTTATTAGCAATACTTCTGAAGAGAGAGGAAGTGATGTTTTAGACACACATCATGTGTTTGACAAAATATCAAAGAGAAATGTGAAGAGAGAGAATAGGAAGTAGTGCAAGAGAAATAGTGTACCTATTTGGAGAAAATGTTGGAAAAATTGCAATACTGACTCAATGTCTTGTGTATGGGTTCAAGGTTGAGGGTAGGCTTGCACTGATCCAGTCCCGTTTATTCGGGTCTGGATCTATGGCAAACTTTGATTACCCTGATCCGATCCAGACCCATTTAGCTATTATAATAAATGGGTTGGATCTGGTCTTGGTACTTTGACCCGATTAAGAACCGGATTTGATTAAAATATTTAATATGTAATGAAATTATTATATATCAGTATTATTTTATATGTATATATATATATGTAGTGTAAATTCCCATTTAATTTATATATAATGTCTATAGAGAATACATGCATAAATATTAATTATGAATTAAATATTTTTTTATAATTAAAAAAAAGGAGAAAATTTGATAAGTTGTAATAGTTCTATAAATAATTTTAAAATTTATAAAAAGAATATTAAGACCCAGATCTGGATTCGGATCCAACAAGACCCGACGAATCCGGGTATGGGTCTACTTTTGTATACCCGTCAGAGATCCGGATTTGAATTCGAATCCTGTTATGTTAATCAGGTTCGGGTCTGTATATGCTAGATCCAACCCGAATTTGGCCAATTTACAGGCCCAATTGAGGGTTGAGTGTTGGGGATAAATGGTTGAGCGTTAAGTGTTGGGTATTGTGGATTGAGGGTTGGGTGTCGTGGGTAGAGGGTTGGGTGTCGTGGGTAGAGGGTTGGGTGTTGTGGGTTCAGTGTTATAGGTTTAGGGTTGAGGGTTGAGTGGTGTGGGTAGGGAGTGGAACTTGAGGGCTGGGTGATATCAGATGCTAAAAGTACTACTTTGAGAGAGGTACTAAGTAAAGTATCACAAGAGCTCAAAAATGAGCAAATGAGTACCAGTACTCAACTTAAGTGAGAGGTATACAAGTGGTTAAGGTATTGGTGATCAGCCACTTTCCCCCAAGAATAAAAGTCAATTTTTCAAATTTTTTGGTTCCTGTCAAAACCTTATTGGTTTCGGCCCAAAATTTGTCAACTCCGGTCAAGACACATGTCAAAGACTATCGCATTACTCTCAACCCATGCAAACTCGACTTGAGAATGGGGAGCAAGTAATGATACCTAAATATACCATCCAATAGCTCGTGGATACGTGACCAGTCAATCAAAGTAGTCAAATATACGTGAGGGGATGTTAGTAATTTTTACCTAAAATCAAGCCATGAAGAAATTCAAAATATTCAAAGCCCTCATGGACCAAATAATTATTCTCAGGCTCATGAATTATCCAAACCCATCAAAGATTAGAATAAATAGTAAGATGACAAGGTAAATCATAAAACACAACATTCATTTGTCATCTTCACATTTCGCCATTTCAAGCTTTCATTTTACTCTCAATTCTTTTTCCTTGCATAAATTTTGACTTCAATGTCGGATCTTCCTTTGAGGTACAAACTACTAAGCCCGGCCGCTCGTATTCTTATCCCAGGTTTGCTATATCATGGGTACACGTGCGTCTTTATCTTTGTATTGGAAAATTGGGACAACTAAGGATTTAGACTTTTAAGACATAAATATTAGATTTTGGTGCTATATTTTTCATGCATCAACAACTACAAACATATTGAACATTGTGAATTACCTAGTTCTTGAATTACCTAGTTCTTTGAAGTTTTACCTCTATGCCATAATCATAAACCATGCACAAACTGCAGGGTCTATTTCACTGGCACTTCTTATAGATGTTTCTGGTGGTCCTTTATCAAACATCTTTGGTTTTGAGCTAGAGGAAGTTCCTTCATAAGCCGTATTGGGTTGTGAGCTGGAGGAAGTTCATTCATTAGTCATCTTGGCTTGAATATTGATTGAAGGGCTGAGCTGGAGGAAGTTCCTTCATCAGCCGTCTTGGGTTGTGAGCTGGAGGAAGAAGATCCTACTTTAGACATAGACTGTTCATAAAAACAATAACATATTCAAACTTTAAATTAGAAAGTGATCATAACTTAATTAAAATGACATGTAAATAAGGAAGCAAATTAATTTTTTCACTCAACTTTCTTTCTTTTTTTTTTCCTAATAAAACCATCAATGCGTATTGGGGGTTTTGGCTTAGACCCTAGATTTAATTAAAAAAATTTAGAAACAATACCTGATAGTGGAAAACCTTCTTTCGGCGTTTCAATGAATGAGGATTTATAATTTATAATTTAGAGATTGTTTTAATGTTGATTCTTGCGAGCAAAATGTGTAATCAAAGGTGGAGTCACAGGGACATAGCCAAAAAATTTGTGAACTGGAGGCAAAATTTATAACAAAATTTGATAATAATTTTATGTTATTTTAATATTTCATTCTCTTAATGTAATTTTTGATTTTCTATGGCTTGTCGAAATTCTTTTACATTTCTAGGTTGCACAAATAATAAGAGTTATTTACCAGAAAACTAATATTAATAATAATTTATAAAAATACCAAATAATTCTTTTTCCTTTATTTTAAAGAGAATCTAAAGTAGATCTCCACATCTATTCTCTTAGTGTCTCGAACTCATGACCTAAGTTATAGTTAGGGAAGTATGGTCTTACCATTTGAATTATAACTTATTCAGAATTTTCAATTTAAAAGAATTATACTGGAATTTAACATATAATATTTGTCATGCATGTTTTTCTTACTCTAAATGTATTCTTTTAATATGATATTAGCAAATTAGACAAAACCTTAGAACTTGTGGAAGATTCTATGGTCCTGTTGACGAAAACCATCCCTTTGTATTTTAAGAGTTTGTACAGTACAATACTATGTGTTTTAAAAAATTTTACTATACAAGTCCTTAAAACCAATAGAATAGTTCTTTGAACATGATTGTAAAATTTTCCATAACCTGTTATATCTTATTGATATTGTCTATTGATCCTGAGAAAGATTGGAAAAACAAAAATCAATTGTAATTTTCACCAATACTTACTAAAGCAATAGAACTATAGCTAGCTTGTTAATTTATAACTAAATTACTTTTCTATAATCAAACACAGTTACTCGTGGCATGGAAGAAACACGATTCTTTTAGGTAATTCATATCATATTTTACTTGCTAGTAGGGGCAAAACTATTAAAATTACTATGCATTTTCAAATTAGCAAAAATTTCTATGCCTTAATACAATGTGTATGGGGAGACCAATAAGAGGCAGCTGCCCCTACTACCCCTAGTATGTCTCCACCACTGTGGAGTCTGGAAGGGGTGTAACCGTTTTGGTAGACATGGTTCAACAATAATGTTAAATTGTCTTCTTGTATTTAATTTCAAGATGTTTCAACTTCCCTTTATTCCTATAGTGATTTTTTTCAATTTTGTATAGAATTGTGGTACAAATTTAATTTCGTTAGGGCCTTTCACCCAGTACAGTAATATAAAGGATAAAGAGAAATTTAAACAAATTTAGGGGATAAATGTAAAGAAGAAAGGAAATTTAAAAAAATAATTCAAGGGAGCAAAGTTAGATAAATTCTAAAATTAAAAATTTATAAGACTAATTTGGAATTTTTCAAAATTAAAAGAGGGCAATTGCCCACCCACAACACAAGGGGGCTCCGGCTATGCCCCTGCGTGTAATCATGAGATACGAACTATAATTCTTATAGTGGTGGGTAAGGCACACACAATGTGTGTGTTAATTAAAAGAAAAATATATAAGAAAAAAGAGTGAAAATTATTGGAATTTGTAATGGGTTATTTGTTTTTTAATAGAATAACTTATCTTGAAAGGTATAATAGGAAGAACATAAAATGACATCACACCAAATAGGGGCTCTTTCTTTATATAGTATAGATGAGTTGTGTGAACATGTAACAAATGTCTAGGATAAATCATATACTCTTAAAGAGAAGGGAAAGAGAATTTTAGAGAGAGACAGAAAAGTGATTTTATTTGATTTGGTTTAAATGACTTGGGTCTTTTAAAAATGAGAGATCAGAATCCTATTTATAAACTCTCATAGGATCCCTAATTATATGTATACAATTGACCAATTTGCCTTAATGGGATCATCACTGTGATAATTAAGCTCTTCGAAGCATGACACTGTCCTCTACCAAAATTATCTATAATCGATGGTAAACAAAAGGGATGTTGATGTTCACAAAGGGGGGAATCAAGTATTGTTTAATTGTATTTTCAAAGAAGGGATCGGTTTTGTATTTAAGACTATTTGTAACTTAAAAGAAGGAAAAAGCCAAAATGAAAAACTCAAAAGTAGTACTCACCAAGATAGTCCCCGGACCCAAATTCCATTTACTATAGCAACCGCGATCATCGTTTTCTCTTATTTTCTTTCATTCGAAGCCATTGCCATTCCTTCGAGAAATCAAAAAAAATTCCAAATTGAACCAACTTTTTTAAGGATTTTGAAATGGGACTGTCAATTGCTTATAAGCTATCATTAATGGAATGATAGAAAATCTGAACCATATATATCGACAAGGCGAACGCAGGAGTTGGAACCTGAGAAGGAAATATTTTTATACAATCTTATATTTTTGACACAACTTTATACTGTTGTAGAAATTTTAAAGGGACAGTATAATTTCTATAAGGATATCTAATTGAAAATTTTAAAATTTCCAAAGGGGAAAACATGCAAGACAGAGTAAAGATGACTAACCGTGGCTGACGACCGTCTGGAATCCCATACATCATTATTTGTTTATCAACAACTTTCGAAATAATGAGAGAAAACCTGAGAAGATCAAATTGCTTGACCTTTAACGAAGTTGGCTTGCCGTTCACGGTGGCGCTGTATTCGGGGGGATAACCTAAACGTTTAGTAAGACTTACAAGCCCATCTCGATCGACCCTTAGCACGTTACTTCCTGGGACTGGAGTGGATTGTTCTTTCTTGGCCTCGGCTAAACATCTCTCTACTATGCAAACATCTCTACCACTTTGGGTGACCTTCAAATAGACAGATTCGCCAGAAATACAAGCGATTGATGTCTCCTTGACAACCTTGTTGCCCATTTGTTTAGCTAGGAAGGAAATGATTCCACGTCCTCTCAAATTAATGACACCAACAACATGGTATGTTCTTGAACTCTTTAACAATATAATATAAAGAGACGGAGAATTCTATGGTCACGTTGAAAAATCATCCTGTTGGCTTTATGTGCTTATATTGTAAAACAAATTGTGTTGTACTATACAAGTACAAGAGAATGGTTCCCTCAATGAGACCATTTGTCCAAGATTTGGTAGGTAGGTAGTCTTTGGTAGTCATATCATGTGTCCCTCACATGATTTGCCCAGCCTTAACAAGGATAATTTGGGATTTCACGTATTAGGGCTACTTTTTTTTTTTTCCTTTATTTTAAGGTACAAGAAGTGTAATCTATTATTGAGCAAGGCATATTCAAGGTAAGAAATTTTTTTCCCTTTCATAGGTTACTTGGGCATAACAGATCACCACTGAAGTCTCTCTTCTCTTATCTTGAGATAACGAAGTTTTTCAAAACTCTGTTTACTGTTTTTTTTTTTTTTTTTGAAACTACCTAGGAAGTCTGCACCTGCGAGACTAGAGTAAAGAAGCCTACCATTGTTTCTACTCTGGAATTCTGCTTCCGGTAATTACTTCTTCTTTGTTTTAATTTACACAACTAAATCTCATAATTTAAGAAAATTTTGATAATTTGATTGATTTCTCAGTTATTTTTTTTTATTCATTAAAATTTTTGTGATATCCGAAAGTTTTAGAGGAGTGCGGAGCTTTCTGATCTGCAGGTTGCATGTGGTTCTTTCGCAACCTTTTTGTTGGACAGTTCAGAAAGTTGATAATGAAGAATTCTTTGGTATCACAAATAGTATCACTTTTCCAACTGCTATATTGATCTTGATCTCCAGTAGTTTCCGTTGAGTCATCTTATAATTAAATGATAGGATATGATGAATTTGATGTCCTTTGTGTTGCAGAAGGCATTTAGTTTTAACTTTAAAAGTCTTGTCATTTTCTCAATTTAATCCTGTGCAACACATTTCTCACTTGGTACTTGCAAAAACATGCCAAGTTAATCTTATTTTAATTTCTGCTTTTATTTGCCTTGGTAATTTGAAACAGAAAAAAAAGAAAAAAAAAAAGAATGGAACTGATTTGCCTTGGTAATTTGAAACAGAAAAAACAAAGGAATGGAGCTGATTTCCCTAAATTTAAAGAATTTCTTGTGATTTAATCCCCCTTGAAGTCACTTGTGATCTAACGATTATTTCAAGAATTTCTTCAAAGACCACTAAGAAAAGGAAAATGTTTTAAATGGCAGAAACATTAATGAAAATCATTAAATAGGTCCTGAGCTTGAGGCAGAGATGATGAAACTCTGGTTTTTGTTTAATTTGTATGTGAATAACAGCGAAGGCATCAAGGTTGGTGCCAGGCTTTTCGGTCATTTAGGTCATGGATGTGCCTTTCACATTCTTTTTGAGCTTATTGCTTTTGATGGCTACTTCTTGTAATCTTTTGTTTGATGGCGCTCATATTCGTGAAAAATGGTTTTGGCTCCCATTATTTTTGTGTTCTTATTAGCCTACACATGATTTACAAATTTTTTGAGCAGCTAATTGATTATCCATGCATACTTTCTTTATATCAACATTTCTTTTTTCAGTGGGAACTTGGAACTTTTAGGATCTGGTTATAAAATATCAAAACCACCCGTCTTCTTTTATCAATTATTCACCCCTACTTTTGTGTAGAAATGGTTCAAGAATTACAGGTAAGTTTCATATGATTCAGATAAATATGTTTGTCTTCCATATTTATGATATCTATCTTTGTGCTTTCTGTACATAATTGCAAGTGTACAGTCAAAGTCATAGTTTACTGTAATTGATGTTTCTTTATGCCAAAAAATGTGTCAGGAAGTTAGATCCTTCCAGGGACTGAAGCAAATGCTGATGATGGAGGGGCTTCTGCTTCCAGAAAGCACAGCAGATAAATAACATAAATTGGAAGTAAAACATATTTATGATTGTCTCTTATACAATCGCCAATTTCAAGCAGCCAACATTACTAAGGAGTGTTTATTAGCTGCTGTGAAAGCAGATACTAGAGCTACACATCTTTGGTCAAACCTAGCTAATGCATATTCTCTATGGGTGATCATAGAAATGCAAGCAAATACTTGGAAAAGGTGCTTCTGTCTCTATATGCACATTGTATCTTTATACAATTGATTTTGTTGAGCTACTAAGACATTTATTAATTATGTTTGTTGAACGAAAAGTTATCTTGGAGACACTTTTATACTCCCGTTCGTAAATTCACTTCTTAGTAAGTGTTTTCATTACATAATCTATGTGCGAGAATATTTGAGATGTCTTATACTTATGTGGAATACAAAATTATTAATATATAATAACTTGTCCAGTTAATACCTAAAAGGTTTCTCAAATGAAGTTTTGATATTAAGACTATTTGACTGTGGAATTTAGGTTTCTTTTCCCCTTAATCCATGTTGCCCCTCCATTAATTAATAACAATTTGCAGAAATAAAAATTTCATGCATTTTTCATTGTGGTTTGGTTTACTTAAGATTTTGCATCATTGGCTCCTTGATAGACTCTGATAATGTGTATAAGCTAGATTCACATCTTGATTCAGTGCTGGAGACTGTATCTTGGCCTCGATGAAGTAAAAGTCGTAGAAAACATGATTGGACTGTGTTGGACTTGTTCCATGTAGGATGATTGGAGACATTGGATTGAAGTGAACAATTGAACGGTATACATACCTGGAACAGTACATGAGTTAATACCCATGTTGAAGGATGATGCGTCAGCGGTTGCTTGGAAGGCTATTAGGTGTGGGATGGAGGTTTTGCATTCTATTGCACTCCAGATAAGTTAGAATAGTATGGATTTAAATTTTTGTCCCTTAATATTGGATGACTTTGATTTAGTTGTGTCCTATGAGGCCTAGAGCTGCTTCCATCGTCCATCTTCTTCCTTCTGCAACTTTCCTCCTTTCGTGTGCTGTTTTTTTATGTATGACTTGCTAATTAATTTTATGCCATTTACATTTCATAAGTGGTGTTTGTTTCAGTGAGACAACAAATAGTATGGCACATGACTGATGTTTTATATTTCAGTTGATGAAGGGAATTATCTGTTGTTTGGCTAGGATAATTATATAGCCATTAATTGCAGATCTTAAGCTTTGTAATTATGGTTTCATTGGGAGTATATAAACAGGATATAGCCTCTTACATTTAAGTTTAGCAAAGTTTCAGGTTATTACTTGTGTACTCATTTTCGTATATTATTTTTACTCGATAACATTTTTTTATTCTTAAAGTTTCAAGTTTGAAAGTGTGGAATAGATCTTATTTCTGTTCCTTAATTGAAACTTTTTTATTCCTATTCCACTTTTTCAGATCTTATTTATTTTTGGATTATGATTTTGGAATGGATTGGTTCAAATGTGATCACATCTACAATTCTTCTATATACCTAAACATAAATTGTCATTCATTAGATGTACTCTTTTAGATGAATATACATATGTAGTAATGAATAGATGGTTTCCAGATTATTAAGCATTGTGTCATCATTATAGAATTTTCTTCTGTGCCATTAAAAAAAACTATTTATTGTTTACTTATAAACAATTAGTAATTAGTTCAATATGTTTTCACCAATATCGGGTATATCTTGAAATTATATAATATTCTTATCACTTTGTATTTTTAAACTATAGAGCAGGAGTCAATTCTGTCAGTAATTCGATAATTGCAACTAGGAAGGCATAAAGGCCATTGTTAGGGTGTACGTAGGCTCAGTTATTTTTATTTACCTTTATGGTTTACCTGATATGTAAATTATGCAAACTTTGGTTGTACCTTTTAATGGAATTGAAATTATTACGTGCTAATATATTAGAAATACCTTTGACTACATTATTAACTTTGACTACGTTATTACTGCAATTGATTCAATATAACTTTTTTTTCCTAAGAAATACTATTCATTATAATAAGAATCTCCAACATAATACCAGAAAACATTACATTTATATGAATGTATTAATTGGATTGGGCAATTATATTTAACTTTTTTCACTGCGCAGTCATGTCACCTAGTATATATAAATGAAGCTGTCAAGGGGATAGGGTTGGGATCGGAGGACTTTGAGACGTGGGAAGTAATTTTAAGGACCAATTCTCACTTTTTATCTATAATTTTAGTTTTGGACATTTTAAATACTATATTCTCAAATTCGTTCCACTTTATTCTAAATTTTAACATTGTCCCAAAATTAACGAAATCTTCGCATTTACACCCAAAATATTATGAAAGAATGTTTTACATCCAATTGAATTTGTTGTACATGTGTAAAGGTTCTCTTAAATTTGGTGACAGTATTAAATATTATACTGAAGTGAGACAAGTTCGAGAGTTAAGAGTACAAAGTATCGGAAACTAAAATTAAGGGAGACAAAGTAAGAATTGTATATAAATTGAGAGATGTAAAGTGAAATTAGTCCTAATTTTAAATAGGTAAATTCTTATTTACACCCCTTCTTTTTAAGTTATATATCATTTCTCACATTGAATCATATCTGAGCTTGTCACTTTTTATGCTAATATATTGTTCTCTTCCGCTTTCAGTCGAACCGTTAACACATTTCATCGGTTCAGTAACTTCTATTGACGATTGAAATAAAGTGTCAAGAAAAGAAAGTATTAGGTGAAATGTGTGAAAAATAGTAACTAGTAGGTGCAAATTAAGAAGAATTAATTACTCCATGAAAAAGTAGAAAGTTAATTTGAAGAATCAAGCTAGCGGATTGGAGAAAGAGAATCTAGGATCATTTATTGAGGTTCCAGAAGACTTAATCTAGTTGCATATTGCACTGCGAATTTTTGGTTTACAGTTAATGAAAATTGACGAAATTTTTCAATAATTGGACCAAAGTTGTAAGGAAAGAAAATACTAGGGCGCAAAGTTGTAAAAGAAATTTAAGATATAATGTGAGAAATAGTGACAAATTTGGAAGGTCAAAGAGAATTTTACTCTTTTAAATAATTATATCAATCAAGAAAATACAATTAATCACAGGATGTTTGGTTTACAAAAGAATCCGCTAAGGCAATGAATTTAGATTATCCACTAAGTCAAAACCCCAAATCTTTTCTGATATTTAACTCTTCGTCCCAGCTCACTATTTCTTGCCAGTTTCCTTAATTGATTTCTTAAATTTTCAGTTCCCAACTCCCATCCCAGCCAACTTTCACTAAGCTCAACTTGTGCATCACAGTATGTATCAAGAAGGGTTCTAACCTCGAAAAAAAAAAAGCAACCAAGCAACAATGACATGAATTAAAAAATAAGAACTAATTGATCAATGATGAGAACAACATTGCCATTCCAACAAATATGAGCGGTCGGAGGTACGAGGGTCGTACTCAAATTTAAAAAGGAAAAAAAAAAATGTACGAAGGTCAGGTAGAGTATACAACCTCAAGTGCTCAAATTATCAGACTACCGATTCTCCCATAAAAAGGGAAAAAAAAAAAAGGACCATGTCTCCTTGAATTTTGGAAGCCAAATCTTGATTTTTATTTCATTTGAAATTGAAAAAATCTAATTCTACGCAACTCCTTTCGACATTTCAAAAATAGAAAATAGGAAGATTATATACACTAATCTTTTAATAACTTACAGACTCATTTAATTATTTATTTCTCATTCTTAAATTTCAAATTGGCCCTACCTCTTAATTTTTAAACAGTCATTCATTAAAAAAGAAAAATAAGAAGATTACATGCTATAATTTTCTAATAAGTTAGAAACTCCTTTCAAAACTTATTTCTCACTTTTAAATTTTAAATTGACCCCACTCACTAGTTTTTAGAGACTCATATTTTAAAATAAAACCTCTCTTGTAAGACTTAAATAGTATATGTAAATTTGAAAATCATCGAGAATTACTAATCAAAATAAAAATTCTCTTGTTGAATTTTATGTTTCTAACTTTAACAATCATAATGTATGTGATACTAACACTATTCTTCAAAAATTAACGAACAGACACATGCATAAAACTTTCAAGCTTTTAAACAGTTTTATTTTGCAAGAATATTGTTCCCTAATTAGCTTTAGTAGTGCAAACGAGAAAGGACCCCGTCGTTTGCAGAAAACTTGCTTTGCTCGACGCCAGTTTAGAAATGAAGAGATGGCGTCGACTATGATGCATGGTAGTGACGTGATTTAATTAGGCCAGTTCTGGTGAATAGTGATTATAAACTGACAGTAACTGATTTCCGGTAGGACGAAGACAGACAAACAAGTATTCCAGATGTCCGACAACTAAAGAAAAAAAAAAATATTAGACAGACCCGGTCTACGACCTCATATATAGAAGTTGTAGTCAGAATTAAATGTTATAAATCTTATTTACATTAACTGATGTCATTTGTTTTATACTACCTCTGTCGCAAAATATTTATCATTTTTCAGGAATCCAACTTATTAATAATGGTGTGTTAATAATGATAGTTGTTTAAATCTTTCCCATTTTACCTTCCAAAATTTAAATTTTGAATGTAATAGTTAATTTGTCTCCACAAAAAGACAAAGAATAAAAGTGGAAAAGGTGTAATACTTATACTTTGACCTTTTGAACATGACAAACGTTTTGGGACAAGAAAAAATAAAAAACGTGACACTTTGAATGATGAAGGGAGTAAGATTTAATCAACACCACGTGATCTATAAATGGAGTCAAATACCGAACCTAATTAAATATTTCCCACCACTAAAACATTAGAACCTCTCTAGGATTTCGTTTTCACACCACCAGACATAAGTCTCATAATGATTAGCTTATGAAATAGTAAGAAGTTTAATTTGGCATTTCCAATTCAACCAATTAAGCATGCAATATAATAGGCTAGTCAATTCAACTCTCTCAAGTCTCATTGGAAAATAAAACTAAGAGCTGTCTGGTTCAGAATTATAATCGAGCTGAGAATAGTACACTATCAGTCTGAGTTTGTTTTGACCCATTAAATTTGCACTTAAAACAATTTGGTGATCGTTATGAGTTTTTCCCTATAAATTATATTCTTGGGTCTTATACTACATTCAATATATAAAAGGAAAATTTTACGTTTCCTTTAAAAATTCATTCTCTTGTGTTTTCAATAGTTATATAATATAACAGTATGTGATTTAAAACTTTATATTGTGCAAATTTTTAAAGTTCTGTTAAAATAATTATCCCATTTATTTAAAAGATTTATATAAAATAAATTTTTAAAATACATAATCTTTAAAAAATTACATTACAAATTTTTTAAATCGTATGCGAATTAGAAGGCATAATTAGTACTTTAATAGGTAGGGCTGCCGGGCAGTGGGCTAGTTGGCTTGTTAATAATTGGGAAACTTAAATTTGTGCATCACTGAATCATTCACAAATAGAAAGATCTTCAATTTTATTATTATTTTTTGGTTCAAAAGTGCTCCATGCCACCGGTAATTAGTCACGGTGTTAAGTGTTAATTTTTTGCAAAAGTAAAGTTAAATAAGAAATGTTAATGTATATATGTATAAACTATACATATTTAGTTTAGGTGTATATTCACTCCCTTGATTCCCTCCATTGATTGTTGTTATTGATTAGTTTCCCTAGATAGATTATATTTGTGCTTACATAAAGGCAAGTCTTGTACTGTTGTAATTGTGGTGATTAATATAACCTTTCTTCACATATCTTTTCATGGTATCAGAGCCCTATCTTGGGGTCTGGCCTTTTTTATTTCTGGTAATTTAGTTATCAATATCCAGTCTATATTCCCATTATTGTTCTTTGGGATATCTCAATCTTTTGCTCGAATTTCAATCGCTACCATCATCTAAGATCACCACAAACTTGTCCCCAAAATTCCAAGTTTCTGGTTGTTTTCCCTTCATCAGAGTGCCCCTCACGCGCCTACACGCGCTGGAGATCCATCTGCAACCCGTCTGAAAATGGGTCTATCTTCTCAACGAAGAAGACTACCAAAAGCGTGATCTCAAATCACGCTTTCAGTGATCTTCTAAGAGGCGTGAATATAAAGCACGCTTGACCATATCTCTACTTTGAGCCACATCAATTGCCATTTAGCGCCACGTCACTTGCCAAATAATCGATAGGTCAGGAGATCAACCACATTATCAAGACATGTCATTGCCATGTCGCCAAACATATCACTGTCATGTCATTTGACATGTGTCACCATATCACCATCAAAGCTTCTCTATTTGCCACGTCAGCGTCCACGTCACTAACAAGTCATCTGCCTATTGTCACGTGTGCCACATCATTTTCAGGATCTCTTCTTGTTGGTTCAACCTTGATCTGGTCCGATTCAGTTCAACTGATCAGACATCTGTTCCATCCAGTTCGACCACATTCTATTTATTTCTTTTCTAGCTTGACTTAATTCCCTATTGTTTCCAGCATTCTGAATCCATCTGTGACCTTAGTTTTCTCAAAATCAGCTTTTAAGGTTCTATTTCTACATATTTCTTGACTTAGTTATCTAGTTTCATCTTTTACTCTTGTTTTAATGGTTTCGTATAGTTCTATATCAATATACTCATAGTTCTCTCCAAATACCTGTAACATTGGATAATCTGAAATGATCATCAAGCAGGTACAATCTAAATTTTTTCCATCATACAATAATACACTCTCTGTTATTTCAAATTGTGGTTAGTATTTAGATTCTTCTTGTTCTATCACATGACATCTGTATCTACTATTTTCTCTTCCAAACAACACCCACATATATCATCAATTCAAATTGTTGATGGATCTATCATGTATGTTAGTCATATAGGCACTATATCTACACCTTTTCTTTCTTTGCCTGAAAACCTTCATGTACCTATGTTGACTTTAAATCTTGTTTCTATTGGTCAACTAATTGAACTTAGCATGATGTTCTTCTCTCTATCACTAATTGTGATTTACAGGATCGTTAGACTAGACAAATCCTCGAAATCGGTCGTAAAGTCGAGCGTCTCTTTAAGTTAGATAACCTCAAATATCCTTCATCTATCCAAGAGCAATTTGCAACTTTTTCGTCTTCTATTCCTAAGTCATTGAGTCTTTGGCATTCTTGTCTAAGACATATCTATTTGAGTCGACTTAAAATGTTAACTTCTAGTGGTCAATTAGGATCAGTGCAAAGTGACTCTATTGATTGTGTTTCTTGCCCCCAACTTGCTAAAAATCATGCATTGCCATTTCCTACTAGTGACTCCATTTCAAATGCACCAGTTGATTTAATCTATTCAGATATTTGGAGTCCCTCTCCAACACCCATTATGGAAGGTTTTAGGTATTCTATTATTTTTGTTGATGACTTTACCCGGTACACATGGTTTTATCTTATGAAAAATAAGGCTGAATTACAACAGATCTATCGTGATTTTGCTCTTATAATCAAAACTTAGTTTTCTCGATCCATTAAAATATTTCTTACTGATAATTCCATGGAATACTAAGATACTTCCCAATAAAATGGTCGTATTGAGTGTAAACACTGACATATTCTTGACACTATTCGTGCTCTATTACTTGCCTTTTCATGTCCAGAGCATATATGCAATTTTGGGGTAAAGCCACTCGTACTACTTTCTACACTATCAATCAGATTCCTTCTCCTATTACTAATAATTAATCCTCTTATGAGCGTCTGTATGATTCTCTTCCAAACTGTCAGAATCTAAAAGTTTTGGGTATGCTTATTTTGTTCTTTTACAACCCCATGAATATAACAAATTAGAAGCACAGGCTAGGTTGTGTTGTTTTATAGGATACGGTATTGAACACAAGAGTTACCATTGTTAGGATCCTCAATCTAAATAGTTATGCATATCCCGTCATGTTATTTTTGGGAACATAAGATGTTTTCCTCGATATCTAAGTTTAATCTATCTCCTTCTTCTTCACTGTCTCTATTTACTCATCCCACACTAGATCTTTTTTCAGTTATTGTTCCTTCAACAGGGTTGGTTCCTAAGGTAACAAACTCTGATGGTTCCAGTGTCATTTCATCTGAAAATCGTGGTCCAATTGACGGCCCAAGCATTTCTATCCCTTTTGAGTACAGACTCCCATTGCATCGTCATCTCTGTCTCCTCGTCGATCTACTAGGTTCAAAGTACCTTTTACTCGTCTTCCTGATTTCTATTACTTTTCTACTGTTCTTTCCTTACATGAACCCACATCCTATAGAGAAGCTTGTTCTAATCCTCCTTGGCAACAAATTATGTCTGACGAGTTGCAGGCTCTTGAGAAAACTCACACGTGAGATTTGGTAGACCTTATTCCCAATAAATCTTTTATCGAGTTTAAGTGGGTTTACAAAATCAAAACTCAATCTAATGGTAGTGTTACAAAGCTTATCTTGTTGCCAAGGGCTTACACAGGAATATGACATTAATTATGAAGAAACTTTTGCACTAGTTGCTCGTCTTACTTCTGTTAAAAGCTTACTTCTTGTTGCCACTGTGGGACATTAGGAGCTACTCCAAATGGATGTAAAGAATGCTTTCCTTAATAGGGATCTCTCTGAAGAAGTTTATATGCAACTATCACTGGATATTCTACAGATACACTTTCTCTCAACAAGGTCTATAAGCTTTGTAAGACTCTTTATGGTCTCAAACAAGCTCTTAGATCATGGTTCTCTAAATTCAGTCACATATTTGAACAATTTGGTTTCAAGTCTAGTCCTTATGTTCTGCTATCTTTGTTCATCAATCTACTCACGGTATCATTTTTCTGCTTCTCTATGTTGTGATATGATCATCAGTGGAGATGATCTACCTGGAATTAATGAACTCAAGAAGTATTTGAACCATCATTTCGAGATGAAAAATCTTGACTTTCTTAATTACTTCCTAGATCTTGAGGTATCTTCAACATCTGATGGCTACTATCTTATATAGGCTAAATATGCATCAGATCTTTTTGCTTGTGCTGAGCTAACTGCCAATAAGATTGCCTCCATTCCTTTTGATACCAACGCTCATCGTACTTTTGATGATGGTTCCTTTCAACATGATCCAACCCTTTATCGACAGCTAGTAGTAGTTTAGTATATCTTACTATTACTCGTCCAGATAAAGAATGGAGGGTTGTTACCTATGCTGTTCATATTGTTAGTCAATTTATGAGTAGTCCAAGAAATCCTCACTTTGCAATTTATGAGTAGTCCAAGAAGTTCTTCGTATTCTTCAATATATATAAGAGGCACCTTGCATCATGGTCTTCTATTTTCTTCTCGGTCCTCTCTTGTCTTGCATGCCTATTCTAATGCTGATTGGGCAAGAGATCCTATTGATAGGCGTTCCACAACCGTATTCTGTTTCTTTTTAGGTGTCTCTCTTATATCTTGGCGTAGTAAGAAACAAGCTGTCGTATTTCAATCTAGCATTGAAGATGAGTATCTTGTTATTGCTAATGCTACTCAAGAACTTATTTGGCTTCGTTGGTGTGAAATAGGTATTGCTTATGAGTCTCTCATTATACTTCATGTTGACAATAAAAGTGCCATCCAGATTGCTCGTAATGATATTTTTCATGAGCGTATCAAACACAGAAACACATAAACAAATTTATTGCTGGCTTATCAAAGAAGCAAAATCACAAATCTAATGCCATCTACCTTGGCCTTGTAGATGCTGAACTGTAGAAGCCATTGTTGCTCGAGATGCAGCTCTTCTAGTAAGGGCTTTATTCATACTGAACTTCATATTGGAGAGGGAGCTGAATTACTTATCCGAATGATACAAGATGAAGATAATGAATTCTCAACTCTTGCTTTTGTTATTTATGATATTAAAGAAATTTTAGCAGATATCAATGTTGCTAGTATTTCTTGGATTAGAAGGCAAGAAAATGGACTAGCTCATGAGTTTGCTAAATTTGGCAAGACTTGTTCTCAATTTGAATTCCTATGGAACTCTCCACTAAAGTTTGGATTAGGACGGATCAATAAATATGATTATGCCTATTTGAATACTAGATGCGTGTATCAATAAGTGTCCTCAATCACCGGTCAATTATTATTATTATTATTTTATTATGAATCTAGTAGAGTATTTTGAGTACATTTTCATTTCTCCTTATCCTAAAAGGCAAAATTGCTAAGCAATTTTTTTAGTAAGGCTTGCTTTGTACAGACACTCTAAAATTGTTGACCTGAAATTCGATCTAATTCATATTTTTAGGGTTAATTACATTTATTTTCTCTGAAATTTGACCAAACTATCAAAAAAACTCTACGGCTTGACAAAATTACATATAACCCCTTGGATTACATGAACGTTTAACAAACAGACCCCTACCATTCAAAGCCCTTAGAGGTATTGATGACATTAGCTAGAAAGGACTATTAAAATTAATAAATTGCCCTTGTTATTCACATATCTTTATAATGATATATACATTGAAATTCCTTTCCATCAAACAACTAATAAAAAAGGAAAAAAAAATTTTCGCTGCTATAATCTCCACCATCCATTCTCATTTCTTTATCACTACCAAAAAAAAAAAAAAACCATATTTGCAATAATAACACTGCCACCACCACTGATTCCCTCTTCTACCACACTTATCATAATCGTTCAAATCCAAAAAAAACAAGAGTAAATTACAAGGAACCTTGTGATTTGGCTAATATTCATGTTACCTTTTTATGATTTTCAAATATACAATCTGACCCTTGTAATTTGAGGGTAAAGTGAAATCGATAAATATTTTGTTAAGTGACCATTAAAAGGTTAACAATTTTTAATTCTAACGGTTATTTTAGTCATTTAAAACCTCCAATCAAGATTAGCTATTTATTTTAATATAAAATACAATCCCTCCCTTTCGACGAAGGGATTTTTTAGGCGGTAGAGAAGTATTAGGCTTAGGAATATTTTGGACATTTTGCACAAAACTGTTACTTTTTTAACTTTCTATCCACTTTAAAAAAACAAAAAAATCTAAATCACAAGGGGTATTGTAAATTTAAAAATCATAAGGGGTAACGTAAATATTAGCCAAATCACAATATATTCATTATAATTTAACCAAAAAAATAATCTTTCTTTTTCAAAATTATCCTCCCATTTTCATGAATTCCTCGCAAATCACTTTTCCTCACCATCGCAGATGACCAAATTGTCTCCGAACTCCAATTTTAGGAAATTGTAGTTCTCCTCCTTTGTTTTACACCCCAATTATCTCTACCCCAATACTAAACCCTTCTCACTGAAAATCCGAATCCAATTCCTACCTCCAAACCTTGCACTCCCTACCAAATCCCCTGTTCATTGCCAATGCCGCTACCACCGCTGCTACCAAGATTCCATACAATGAAAAGCCCTCCAACTCTGAACCCAATAAACCATTACCCACATGCAATGATTTCAAACCACCAATATAAAAAATTCAAGCAAAATAATTATACCAGTAAACAACGACATAAGAGTATCAGTTCTATATTGTGCCCCCTAAAACCCAGCCAAATAAATTTTGTTCTCACCCTTTGGCCAAGAAAATAGTATCAATTTCTCTATTGTTTTATAATTTGGATTTGAAGAACAGGAAGGAAGGACGGGTTGGGGATTAATTGGAATGGGGATGTTGTAAGAGATTCCCGCTGATTCAGAATGGCAGATAATTGGGGGTTTTGGAAGGGGAAAAAGAAGCCTCAGTCTTCTAAGAATGAGGAAGGGCAATCTGAGTGGGAGAGGAGAGGGAAGGAGAGTGATTGGGATACTGAGGGTTGGACGAGTGGAACTGGAGATTGACGTAGGGGAAGAGAGACGGTGGACTAGGAGGGGAGTTGGATGTTTTAAAGAAGAAAAGACAAGTTTTTCTTTTTTTTAATAATTTGGTAACAATTTTTTTTTTTTTTAGGTTTTGAATAGCCCGGTTAACATCATAGAAAATACTATCATAAACTTGATTTTTTATCTCATCTGTAAATTTTGCGGTCAAAATTAAATTTTATAAAATTTTACTTACATTGGCTTATGTCATAGATTACATAACATTTAATCCACACTACGAGATTTACAAGTGGTTTAAAAAACCAACCTAAATATTTCTCAAAGATCATTCTACACAATGGCAGTTTGGACTTTTCACTACATCTGTTAGTATAAACTAACGAAAGTTAGTGGCAGAGGTGTGTTTGTAATTTTGTCAAATCTCAGCGTCTTATTGATTTAGTTTGATCAAACTTCAGGGGTGATTAATATAATTAATCCTATTTTCTAATAGAAGACAAAGTTTTGTGATGAGTAATTTTCTCGATCTATGTGATAATAGGGTGATAATCTCAAAGACCAATTTTAATGCCACAACATTTTAGCTATGAAATTATCATAGTACCCTGTCTTCAATCACCCCCTTCACAACAGATAGAGGTATTGTGGTAATATCACAATCCAAATGCTTTGGTAGTAATGCCTGGGCAGTGCTCTGTAATTAAGACACATGAGATAAGGTGAGAACAAATTTTCATTTTTTCCATGGTTTTAGATAATTTATTTTGTTTTAAAATATTTGTCACTTTAAAAATTTAAGGGAGTATTAAATGATTTTTTCTTTTTTCTTTTTTTAACTTTACCCTTGTTGTTATATTAATGGAGATGAAGGAATATATAATTGGAAAATTTAATGTAAAAGAGTAATTTAATTATTTTAAATTATTTTTTTGTAAAATTAATGAGATAATCTAATTTAATAATTTTTTTAATTCTTATGTCCTAATTCAAAATAATAGTTAAAATGGAATAGAGAGAATAATCCAGAGTAGTAAGGATACTCTTGAATCTTTAGGTTAACGATTTATTCTAACATAGGATCCAAAAAAAAAAAAAAGTATTGACTTCGAAATTATATGAGAGTTATTACCTACCAGTAACACGTTTAAAATATAGCATAGTTATTGGTGTATGGCACTGCACTTCAAAAATTACTAAAGAATAAACACAACGAATAAAGTTATCACCATTATTTATAGAACTTAATCATCATCAAGGGCCAAAACATAAAACAAACAAACAAACTTCAACAAGTTTCATCGCCAATCTTCTGAAATACAAACAAAAAACAAGAAAGAAACATAAAACGTCCAAAACAAAGGAATATATATATATATATATATATATATATATACACACACACACACACCACAATCACAATTCTCTCAAACTTGTGCACGACAAACAACCAGAAGCCATTTACAATCGAAAAGGGAAAAGGCACTCCACTAAGCCTGAAAGCTTGGACAGCCACCATGCAGCTAGCTTTAAGGACAAGGACAAAAATCCATGATTCACCTTTCCCTTCACTGAATATGCAAAAATGGAATAATAATCTTATGAATAGGTTATTTAACAAGAAAATAAACAGAAGTTAAAATATAAAATAAAAAAACTTGCCATTTTCAATTTCGACAAGGGAATTAATTATATGATTCATAAGTCATAGCAACATAGAAGATATTACACATTTACATGTATGAGTAATAAGGCGAGTTAATATTTGCAAATTAAGACTTTATAAGATATGTTAATAAATTCTAGGTAATTTAATGATCTAAGTTTCATTATATAACATAACGGATTATAATAATGTAATCGTAAGTAGAACTAATTTTGATGCAAGTATAAAGTTCTAATTGAACACAAAAATTGTAATCGTAAGTAGAACTAATTTTGATGCAAGTATAAAGTTCTAATTGTTTGAACACAAAAATTGTATTTGATTTACATAACTTTGTATCACTTAAAGAACAAAAAACTCTTATTATTTATTGTAACAAGTTAAGTTATTTATTATCGTGAGTCTTCTCCAGTTGTTTACAAAATATCCTTTTCAATTTCTTATAACCCAAACTTTGAGTAGTAATTGATATTATGTACACTTTAAATCTTCTTGAAGTAGATATATGTCATATGATTCACAATGGTTAAATAAAGGAAAACTACATTCTAACTGATATACTGAAAAATCAGTTTTTAGTGTCATACTGTGATTTTCAATGCATACTGTATTTAAATGCTCTCGTGAATTTATATAATATATCTCATGTAAGACTTTTGATGTCTATTTTTGTTCAGTAATCATATCGATGTGTTTCAGTTGTCTAGTATAAGTGCAATGGTTTACTAAAATATATTGTTGAATACATCTAATATAAAATTATCATTTTAAAGTATACGAATTTAGGTTCCAATTAGAGTGATTAGCGAGTCAAAATGCTCTTTATGTACTTTAAAAGTATGTGAAATCATATGGGTATGATCACAAAGAGATCAATCAGCTGATGCATTGATCACAAGCCTAAGTAAGGAAAAGAAAAGAAAAATTACAAGGATTTATAAGTATCTTTGGTATTAAGTTAACATGTCAATTTTCCTAAAGAACATATTTCAAAACCACAACTGAAATCTAAATTTCTAGTTGGCATATATATAGTATATATTTGTCGACGGGATCTTGTACTCTCGTGGTTATATCTTCACATTCTTTGTTATATACGCATGCATGAAAATTTTGTCAAACTTAGAAGACTTCTGAAAAAAAAAAGAAAAAAGAATTACCATGAAAAAGAACTGCTGATCACCTAGATATTCCCAAAACCCAAATTCCACCCATAATCACCTCCTCCTATTGCGTTCCAATCCGGGAAAATGAAATTCCTTCAAGAAATTAATCAAAAGCCACCACAGAACGTCAAGAATTATGAAAAGGGGCTCGTGAATTAATGTTGTTAACTTATTAGCTTTCAATTTCACTAATACAATGATTAATTTGTAACAAGTCATAATTAAGCATAGATAGAGAGGACTGATTAACTACTAACCATGGTACTGCACCGTCTATAAGTCCATGCATCATTATTTGTTGACCTTCAACTCTCAAAATAATTACAGAGTGGCTAATAAGTTCATAATACCCGATGTCTAATGCTGTTCGTTGGCCATCCACCGTAATCCCGAATGTTATTGGTAGAGCACCAATATAGTTTGCAAGACGTCGAAGCTGGTTTCGGCTGACCTTCACTACATTAATCCCCGCAACTGGATTGAAAGGTTGGCCCAAAGCGCGAGATAACCTGTTTTCCAGATCACGACCAGGTCTGGTGGGAACCAGAGAGGCAGATTGACCTGAAATACAAGCAAGAAATGTCACAGTGTTTCCCATCAATATTAATTAAGGCCTCAAACTGCCTTGATTTTTTACGACCGACTAGATTAGTTACGTGCCTTAATTTGAAGCAGGAGGCCTTCACTTTTATAGAGGTAGCTGGTAGGGCTAGGAATGGCAATCACACACACACAAAAAGAAAAAAAAAAAAAAAAAAACACTGAAGTGTTGTGGTCCAGATATATGATCGCCTACCTAAAATTTAATTTGCAGCGCTTAACTCTGCATTACACGAAAGGGAAAAAAATATACTAGTACCTTAGTTTGTGTTGAGGATATGATACGTCTCGTGTTATACACATGTATTCATTTGGATAGTTATTATTCATTTTGAATTAACGGTAGTCACTATTTTAATGTGATATATATTAAATTAAAAGATAATTAAAAAATGTGTATGAAATGATTGTTATATAATAAGTTTTGCCACTGGACTCTGGAGAAAGGAGAAAGACGTACTATATGTTTAAGAAATGGTGAGCTATACAAAATAATAGTAGAATTAAAGAAGACTTCACAAAAACGAAGAATTTCTTTCGCATACTACGTAATTATGAAGGAATACAATTATAAATTTTAGTGTTTAACATATTTTTTCATTGTAGATGCAATATTTGTGCTGGGTTTAAAAGTATTTGATAAGTTAAATAAGTGAGGGTTGGATAAAGAAAAAGAATTGGAAAGCGTCTTGCGTCATTGTTAACATAATCATTAATTATTAAATAGTATCTACGTTCTTAAGCAATTTTCTTGTGGAATACTATTAGGGTTAATCTTTTACATATTGTAGGTGTAGAAAATTTTTAATATCAATAAACGTCAATACATGCTATATATATAAAGAGGCATTTGAAATATAAATAATGCCTACATGGCATGTATCTACATTCGGTGGTGTAGAAAGTTTTTTGCATTAAGATTAATCCATATTATTTATAATATCACAATTTAAGATTATTTGTCAAATCACTCTACGTGATAAAATTTTATTAAATCATCAACTTTAATTTTAAATAATTGGTCAAATTTTGTTTCTTCTTTCTCGACTCTAGTTTACTCGTCAATAGTATTGAATGTATGTTATTCTATATATGTATAAATTTTTTATTATGGGTGAGCAACTAAAACAACAAACTCAGATAACATTTCCAGGAAGGGCCTAAAAAAATTTTCTTCTTTGAAGAACTACCAAACTCTTTAAAAATGGAAGAGAATCTGGTTACTTCCCGATATCTTCCCCATTTTCCATTGTTTTCGATTATCACCACTAATTTCTAGGAAGACGAACATGAACTTGTTATTTTAATGTATTGAGAAAACAAACGTAAGTATAAAACATTTTACATTAGTTAGTCAAAAGATCTAATGTAATTGATTTTGAAATGAAAATTGATAGTCTTTAAAACAAATAAAAGCTTTAGAAACTCTAGGGCTTCGATACTACTCCAAAACCGAATAAAAGCCCAAAATCGTTACTGGTTTGCGAGAACTTTCATTTCTGCGAACAAACCAAATACACTGCATTTGTGGTCGAGTTGCTTTGCCAATATGAATTTGTGTTCACCGCGTAAATGTGGAGTACCCGAAATGAGGCCTTCGTAAAGGGAAAACAATACATTTTGGGTTTGGGTTTTCTGTGACATTTTTTGGTGTGACACTAAACCTGTGGACAGGTTTGGGTTTCCTGTGACACTTTTTGGTGTGACACTTATATAAGACCATTTAGATAATGACACATGTTATCTTAAAAACACATATCACATATTTAAGCGATGTCACATTAAAAAGTGTCACAGGAGACCCATACCTGTTTGTGACCTATCTACGCTTTAAGATTGTAATTAACATAAGTTAAACGTACGCTTGGCACTCTTAAGCATTTTTCTTGTCATAGCTAGGAGAGAGAGAAGAAAAAAAAAACATATGAGTGAACAATGGCGTTGTTATTATAACTCATTAATTATTATTTTCTAAATAACATTTTTTAATCACATTTTTCAATCATTTTTTTTTATCTCAAATATATCACAAAATGGAGCCAATCTTTGAGAAGAATTTTGAAAGATTAGCATCTCCATAAAGTCTTTAGAATGAATGAGAATCAACTGGTCATTTCCCTAAATATATATCTTTCCCTATTTTCCATTGACGTTCAGTTTCAGTACGTACGTATTTCCAATGAAGAAGAACATGGGCTTCATAATTTTTTATATTTGAAAAAAGGGAGAAAACACTTTTAATCCCAAAATTTAGTTAGTCAACATTTTTTGTGCTTAAAATTTTACGAAAAATAAATTATATCTCTTATCTGCTTGGTCTAGTAGAAATTGCAAATACGACAGACATGATTTATTTTTATGATATTTTAAAAACCAATAATATCGATCAATCAAACTTTGAAACTAAAAGTGTTTTTCTACCTTTAAGAAAACAAACACAGGGTCTATAACTAATAATGTACATAATTATTAGGGATAATTACAGAAACCTTCCCTGAAGTTTCTGACAATTGTAGGTAGTACTCTTCTAATTTAAAAAAAAAAATGCACTTACTTCTTCCAATTTTACTAATTTAGTAACACAAACCTCACAATTACCATGATTTTACTTCTTTAATTGTTCTTACCTCCCCTCATTTTTAAGGGAGATAGGTGTAATTTTTCATAACAGACCCATAAGATTTCCCAATACAAATTACATTAATCACAGGGTGGTTGGCTGGTTGACAAAAGACTCCTTAAGGCAATTATGGGTTTAGATGTTTCACTACTATGTAGGGATGGTAATTTCGCACCCGAGACGACGACATGACACGAATACAATTCAAAATTAATAGGCATAAACGCGACATGAAATTAATCTTGTCGTTATCATATTAACCCGTCAATGACAAGAAACTTAATGGATCATGTCAGGTCAACCTATAAGTTGACACGCTAACCTGTTAAGTTATCGGATAACCCAATATAAGTGACATGATCTGTTCAACCCATTTGACCTGTTAATTATTTAATCATTATTGACTAATAATTGGGACTTTTTGGTAATTAGTTACAATTTTATACATATTCTAGATATTAAACATGAAAAATGCTCAAATATAATAAATTTCATAAACTTATTAGTTTGAAGGATTTAAAATAGGTTAACGGGTTTGTTTTGGTTATAGGGTTACAGTTTATTGTGGGTTTATTGGTTTAACAGGTTATTTATAGGGTTATCGTGTTATTTGGGTTGTTTATTATATTTTGTTATATTAATGTAAAATCTTAATTGGTCGATGGGGTTGTGTTGTGTCAACCCGTTAACAAACGGATTATAAAACGATACGACACGAATGTTTAATAGGTCGTGTTCGGATTTAAGCATTTTGACACAAATTCAATAAAAACACAACACGATAACAACATAAAACGACCCGTTGCCACCCCTACTACTATGTCATGCCAAATCTCTATTGTTTTTTTAACTCTTCGTTTATTACCCAATAGAAAAGAAAACCTCTCTATTCTTGCCTCCATTGACGTCTTCAATTTTCAGTTCCCAACTCCCATCCCAACCAGTATAATTAGGCACGATTTGTGCATTTAGGTATCGAAAAGGTTATTATATTTATAACCAAGATAAAAAAACCTCAACACAAGCTACAGCGACATGAATTTAAAAAAATAAATAAATAAAGAGCAAATTGATCATTGATGAGAAAAAACTTTGTCATCCCAACAGATATGAGTGGTCGGAAGTACGAGGTTCGGGTGGAGTATACAACGTCAAGTTGTCGAAGTAAGTTTACAAAACTGGATGGCTATATTAATTATTATCAGACACCAATTCTGATCTTACGAAACTGGATGGCTACATTAATTATTATCATAGACCAATTCTGATCCAAAAGAATTAAAGAAAAAAGACTTTTAGGGTGTGTTCGTTTGGACTAAAAATATTTTCTTGAGGAAAATATTTTCCTTGGAAAATATTTTACATGAAAAAGTTCATTTTTCATACAATTTTTCGGTGTTCGGTTGACAAAATGAAAATATTTTGAAATAAAAAATTTTAACGGTTTTATCTTTAATTTTATAAATACAAGTTAAAAAAACTTATAACAATGGTAAAAGGAACTAAATACTTTACAAGTAATTGTGATTAATAAAAGATTGATTTTATTCAAAATTAAATGATAGTACAATATAGTAGTAAAATATTCATAATGATAGTTATATTAGTGTGGGACCCATGATTGAAAGAAAAACGAATGAAAAAG
This sequence comes from Cinchona pubescens, assembly GCA_025175665.1. NCBI lineage: Eukaryota > Viridiplantae > Streptophyta > Magnoliopsida > Gentianales > Rubiaceae > Cinchona > Cinchona pubescens. The sequence goes on along the minus strand of JANKKI010000031.1, from coordinate 146,070 downwards.
AATTGAAAACGAAAATAAGTTTAGCAAATGAAATTCTAAAAGTAAATATTTGAGATTTAATGTCACATTTAAATTATTCAGAAAATAACTTATGCTAAAAAATTCCGTAAGTTATTTTCAGCCAGAGGAAGGAAAATTAGAAAATATTTTACATCGAAAAATATTTTCTGGTGTTTGGCACCAAAAAATTTTCTGAAAAATATTTTCCTGAAAATATTTTCAATTCAAACGAACACACCCTAAGTTTCCTCGAAGGCCAAATTCAAACCCGGAAAGCATAAGATTTCTTTTTTGGATTTGCTACACCATTATTTTTGGCTTATTCCAATTTCCACCCCTAAATCGTGGCTAAGGATCTTCTGTCTCACATTTAGGGTATTTTATGCCACTCCCTGTAACACCACCAAATGAACAGTCAAAATAACTTTACTAAAATTACTCCACTAAATCTTGGCTGTTTATTTGGTAGTGTGATAGGGAGTGGCACAGGATGTGAGACAGAAGATTCTGGGCCCTAAATCGTATACGATTCTTACTTTGTACATTATGTTAGAATATTTTAATTGGTGAATTTGATGACCACACAAATATTCTAAATAATAATTAATATAATATCCTACATTAAATAATAATAAATTAGTATATAAATATATTTAGATAATTATGGAATTCAAATTAATATTGGAGAAAAGTAGAATCATATTGTATATGTGTAACACTAATCTGATATTATACTAGACTCACAGGTAAGAGGAGACTCCATCATGGAAAAGAGTACCTAAGGACTCTTATAAATAGGGTTCTTAGTCTCTCTGTCCATTCAAATTTTACATTTGTAAGTTTACCCATTATTCATTAAAGTCATTACGGACATGACATGGAGTATTACAGATAGGATACAAAAATTCAAGTTATGTCGTTTCATTGATTGACAAATAACGTTGGAGCATTAATGGATTGTCTTTAACTAAGCACAACTTGCACATCATAGTATGTATCAAGAAGGTTTCTAACCTAGAAAATAAAAAATAAAAATAAATCAACCAAGCAACAGCGACATGAATTAAAAAATAAGAACAAATTGATCAATGATGAGAACAACATTGCCATCCCAACAAATGAGTGGTCGGATGTACGAGGTTAGGTAGAGTATGCAACATCAAGTGATTAAATTAAGTTTACGAAACTGGAAGGCTACATTGATTATTATCAGAGATCAAGTCCGATTCTCCTAAAAAAAAAAGAAAAGGGCCAAGTCTCCTCAAAAGCTAAATCTTGATTTTCAATTCATTTTAAATTGAAAAAAATCTAATTCTGCGCAACTCCTTTTGACATTTCAAAACAGCAAAATAGGAAGATTATAGACACTAATTTTTCACTAACTTACATACTCCTTTAAATATTTATTTCTCATTCCTAAATTTTATGTAAACACACCTCTTAATTTTTAGATGCTCATTTATTAAAATAAAAATCTCTCATTGAATTTTTAGTAGTGTCTATAAATTTAAAAATCATAACTTTCGTGCTACTACCCTATTCTTCAAAAATTTAACAAACAGACAAATGCATAATTTCATGTTTTTAGACAGTTCTATTTTTCAAGAATATTGTTCCTTAATTAGCTTTAGTAACGCAAACGAGAAAGGACCTCGTCGTTTGCAGAAAACTTGCTCGACGTCAGTTTAGAAATGAAGAGATGGTGTACTATGATGCATGGTAGTGACGTGATTTAAATAGGCCGGTTCTCCAATCAAGAAACATGAGATAAGGTGAGAACAAATTTCCATTTTATTTACCGTTTTAGATAATTTATTTTGTTTCGAAGTATTTGTCATTTTAGGAATTCAAAGAAGTGTTAAATGATCTTCTTCTTCTTTTTTTAATTTTACCCTTCTTCGGTTGTTATATTAATGGAGCTGAAGGAATATGTAGTTGAAGAATTTAATGTAAAAGAGTAATTTAGTTATATTGGATTACTTTTTTGTAAAATTGATATAATTTAATAACTTTTTTAATCTTTACGTATCAATCCAAAATAACAATTAAAATGGAACGGAGGAAGTAATTTAGAGTAGTAAGGATAGTCTTGAATCTTCAGTTAACGATTTCTTCTAACATAGGGCCAAAATATATATATATATATATATATATATATATATATATATATATATATATATATATTAGCTTTGAAACTATACGAGAGTTATCACCTACCAATAACATGTTTAAAATATAACATAGTTATTGGTGTATGGTAATGCACTTCAAAAATTACTAAAGAATAAACACAATAATTAAAGTCATCACCATTATTCATAGAACTTAATCATCATCAAGGACCACAACATAAAACAATCAAACAAACAAACTTCAACAAGTTTCATCCCCAATCTTCTGAAATACAAACAAAAAACAAGAAAGAAACATAAAATGTCCATAACAAAGGATTATATATACCACAATCACAATTCTCTCAAACTTGTGCACGACAAACAACCAAAAGCCACAGTCGAAAAGGGAAAAGGCACTCTACTAAGCCTGGAAGCTTGGACAGCCACCATACAGCCAGCTTTAGGGACAAGGACAACAATCCTTGATTGACCATTCCCTTCACTGAATATGCAATAAATGGCGTAACAAGCTTATGAATAGGTTACTTAATAAGAAAATAAACAGAAGTTAAAATATCAAATAAAAAACTTACCATTTTCAATTTCGACAAGGAAATTAATTATATGATTCATATGTCATAACAACATAGAAGATATTACACATTTACATGTATGAGTAATAAAGTGAGTTAATATTTGCAAATATAGACTCTATAAGATATATATGTTAATAAATTATAAATAATTTAATGATCGAAGTTTCATTATATAACATAACGGATTGTAATGATGTCGTAATCGTAACAAGAACTAATTTTAATGCAACTATAAAGTTCTAATTGAACAGAAAAATTGTATTTCATTTACATAACTATGTATCACTTAAATAAGAAAAAACTCTAATTATTTATTTAACAAGTTAAGTTATTTATTAGGCTTTACTAACTTTGCACTCCTTAAGTTGTACTAGATTCTAACTTTACACCTTATACTTACATTTTAGACATATTACACTCTGAATTCTAAAATTTATCCCATTTCATTCCAATTTTTAACGTCATTATTAAAGTTAACGAATGTTAAATAAATGCATATCACGCGCTTGTTTAACAAAGTATAGCACCAATAGAAGTAGTCATCTACTTTGCACCCCTTAACGCATGATCAATTCTCACATTGCACCCCAACTCTAAATTTTGGTCACATTGCATCCCTAACTCTTATATTTATCCCATTTTGTTTCAATTTATACTAGTGTTAAAAAATTTGACCAATGTTTCACTTTTTATGTGCGTGTGTATGGACAGTTAGAACATCCGTTAAATTTGGTAACGGTGTTAAATGTTGGATTAAAATATATAAATTTGAGAGTTCATGGTGCAATATATCTAAAAATAAATATAGATTACAAAGTGAGAAACGAGTATAAATTAGGGATGCAAAATGGAATAAGCCTTATTTATTATCACGAGTCTTCTCCAGTTATTTACTATATATCCTTTTCAACTTCTTATAACCCAAACTTGGCGTAGTAATTGATATTATGTACACTTTAAATCTTCTTGAAATAGATATATGATTCACAATTGTTAAATAATTAAAAATTATATTCTAACTGATATATTGAAAAACTAGTTTTCAGCGTCACATTGTGATTTTCAATGTATATTGTATTTAAATTCTATTGCGAATTTAGTATATTTTATGTAAGACTTTTGATACCTGTTTTCATACAGTGATTATATCAGTGTGTTTCAGTCATCTAGTATAGGTACAATGGTTTACTAAAATTGTTGAAATACATTCAATAGATGATAGGGGGAGAGGTAGATTTTTTTTAAAAACAATTATCTATTTAAAGTTTAAAAATTTAGATTCCAATTGGAGTGAAATTCAAAGTGCTCTTTGTGTACCTTTAAAGTTTGTGAAATGATATAGGTATGATCACAAAGAGATCAATCATCTGAGCATTGATCACAAGCCTAAGTAAGGAAAAGAAGAGAAAAATTACAAGGATTTATAAGTATCCTTGGTTTTAAGTTAACAAGTCAATTTTCCTAAAGAACATATATATTTCAAAACCACAACTGAAATCTAAAATTTCTAGTTGGCATATGTATATGTCAACAGGATCTTGTACTCTCGTGGTTATATCTTGACTTTCTTTGTCAAACTTAGAAGACTTATGAAAAAAAAAAAGAAGGGGTACCACGAAAAAGAACTGCTCACCTAGATATTCCCCGAACCCAAATTCCACCCATTATCACCTTCTCCAAATTGCGTTCCAATTTAGGCCACCAATGTGGCCTAAATTCCTTCAAGAAATTAATGAAAAGCCACCACCTAACGTCAAGAATTATGAAAAGGGGCTCATGAATTAATGTTGTTAACTCTTTTTTTTTTTTTTTTATAATCAAATTTCATTAACTAAAAAAATAGTCATTACAACTGATTAAAATGCAGACTGATAAATGAATCCACCAATCTAAATATTACGAACAGATGTAAAAAAATATCCTAACAAATCTAAAAATCTAAATCTGTATAGATCTAAAAATCTAACTTGATCTAAGTTCAAAGGGTTGGACAAATTTCGTACCAGATCTATTCAATCTCGGACATGCCACTAAACTTTTGATATAAAACATAAAAACAAATCTGGTCTTTAATACAAGATTAATTTTTAATTAAGTCAAAAAGCATAGATAGAGAGGACTAATTAACTACTAACCGTGGTACTGTACCGTCCATAAGTCCATGCATCATTATTTGTTGACCTTCAACCCTCAAAGTAATTATAGAGTGGCTAATAAGATGCATGGCATTATACAAGATGTTTAATGATGTTTGATTGCCATTCACCAAACCAACATAGTTTGCAAGACGTCGAAGCTGGTTTCGGTCGACCTTTAGTAACTGGATAGAAACGTTCGCGCATCGCGCGAGATAACCTGTTTTTCAGATCACCACCAACTCCGGTGGGAACCAGAGAGGCAGATTGACCTGAAATACAAGCAAGAAATGTCAGAGTTTTACCCATCAACATTAATTAAGGCCTTAAACTACCTTAATTTGTTAATACTTATTTTACGTGCCTTAATTTGAAGCATCGGCTTCTCTTTTGTAGTGGTAGCTAGGTAGGGTTAAGAATGGCAATCAAAAAAAAAAAAAAAAAAAAAAATCTGAATTGTTTTAAAATCTGAATTGTGTTGAAGATATTATAAGTCTCGTGTTATGCACTAGCATTGGAAAATGGAAATATTTTGTTTTTGTTATTACCAAGTATAGAAGATTTGTTGTATGGTAAGTTTTGCCATTGGATGCGGATGGAAGGAGAAAGACGTACTATATGTTAAATTTTAAGAAAGGATGAGTTATATAGAACAATAGTGTATTTATACAAAATAATAAAATTATTTATGTGTAAAAAAAAAATGAAGAGAATTACACCAAATATTTAAAATTAAAGAGCTGATGATTTATTGTGATATGTTACCTAAAAGATCTTGATAAATAATTCTAAATTTATAATTTTATAAATTATTTCTCTACAGAATATTAGTAGAGTTAAATAAGACTTCACAAAACGCAAAATTTATTTCGCAGTATTTTCACACCATCAGAAAAATATGTATGCCAAGTAAATTTGCCATTATGACGTTTGAACTCTTTTTATATAGTACATAATGATCGTATAAAAAAGAAAACAATCAAACAAATAAACAAATTAGATTTCACGTTAAGAAACCACATTTTTTTCTTAAGCAACATGCACTACTTAAAGTTCTTTACTTTTCGAAAACTAGGCAGAGCACTAAAAACAATTACGTGTCATAACCTCTTTCTGTACCCTTTTTACCTTGGGTTTCATCTCCAAAAACCAACCTAATTCATGCAAAACATCATTTGGGAAACCAGACATGTTAACGTATTGCCAATATTAAAGTGATTAGGAGTGTAATTGTTGGTTGAATTAAAATAGTACTCCACAAGATCATTGCTAGTTCAATAGCAATTTAAGGTCCTACCCTTCTTTAGTTCTTTCTTTGCCTTTTGTGGTTTGTTCCGTCATGCAATTCACCTCTCCTACCAAGTTGGCATATATAATAAATCTATCTACGCAAACTTATATAGTGCTTCAATTATAAGAAATTTTTGGAACCTTTATGCCTACTTCACCTCATCATATATCTATGCAGAGAAATGCCAGATTTAACATTTTTTTTGGGTAAAAAAAAAAAATTAGGAGAAGGGCATGTTACCTCTCTTTTTCCAGGTCAGAGGCCACCAACACATATTTCAGTGACTTAATATGATTCTTACACATCGTTCACCAACCAGGGATTTACAGAATGAAAGTCGAACTTAAAACCTTTTGGCCTAATTATCCACTTACCCAATGACTACCAGATATAACAAAGAAAATCTAAATGTAAATGTTATATAATTAAGCTGCAGGATGCATAAATATGACCCCAAAATACTGGCTATGTATCAAATGAACCCAGGAGTTCCCCCAAACACTTCAGTAGGCAGCATTCTTTAGCCCTTGAGACAAAGAATAATGACCCCTGTAATGAAGTGTTCAAGGGAACTCTAGGGAGCATCTGATGCTTTGTTAACTCTTCTTTTGTACCTTGCTAGGCATTGGCTTTCAGTGCCAGCTATTTATAGAGCTCCCTCCATGCAGTTTGTGTATGTGGTCACTAGTCACATTTTGTATTTTTAGGTTGTCTGTCAAGTTTCAATAGGCTCTGTCCTTGGAAGCACATGTATATATATGAACCTAGTCATGATATAGGGCCAAATCAAAAATAGCTAATGGACACATATAACTTGAGTGGTTTATCTTTCTTAAATCTTCAATCTTTTTCACTCAGTACTGCTACCTTTGATCTCTCTTTTTCAACTTTTTTGTTGCCCATATAACGTTATTAATTATCAATACATAGAAGCATTTAGTAGTGCTGCAAAAATCTATCAATAACTGCTTAACCCTAGTCGTTACGAAAATAATCATACTCAATTATACATAGATAAAAACCTTTATTTTTTTTTCAGTCCTTCTGCGATTATGGTTGCTGAATGTTTGTTAATCTAAACCGTTTGATTCAGTTTCCGGCTGTATTGAAATTAGGTCGTGAGCGTACCAACACAAATGCACCAGATCTAATCAACACTCCAAAATTTAGTTTGTTTAGACAAAAGTAATACTAAGATGGGTGACCAGCCGTGTTAATTGCACCCGGATTGTATTGAAATCATAATTGTGTTGATCATTAAACCTAGGATGGATTAGACTCAGGATACAATCGAGTTGTGGGACTTAAAGGATACTGGACTTGTACGTAAGCTGGCTTTAGACAATAAATAAATTTATCCACATGGACATGGTAGATATTATTCTCATCTTTTCATCTGCAACATAATTCTGACTAGGTTCAAACTTCATAGCGTCTAGAGATTTCATCAGCAAAGATTCCCTCATGGGATGCTGTCCTGATCACAAAAGCCATAATACCATACTCCTCAGTCCTCAGCACAGATCGAATGCATTAGATCCTCGCCAATAGCAGCTTACAGAAGCAACTTCCTATAACAAATTTTAACTACCATTTCATCATATGTCCTTGGCATGAGGATGATGGAGGTTTCTTTTATGCTTATCTTGTCGAAATTGATTAAGAGTTTTTTTTAATTTTTTTTTTCTGGGGGCAATAAGAAAAGAAAAACACAAATTGGTTAAAGTTTCTTCTTCAATTTTGATATTAATTTGATATAAAAACTAGGAAGTAATTAAATTTTAGAGTACATTGCAGCCAAAATTATTTTTTTAACCATTTTGCACTCTAATTATTTATTTATTTATTTATTTATTGCCCATACACATGAAACAAAGGGAGCTCTTCCAGAAGACTGAACCGAGGCCAAAGAGGGGGTTTGGAAATAGTTTTCAACCAGCAATAGAGGCTCTTCCGTTAGAACCTCATGAGCTGTGTCAATTTAGTATATTCAGTTAAAAGATTCCGTTAATCTAGTAGATTCGGTTAACGCTTGGTTTGACGAAATCTTTTAACCTTTTAAAAGATTCTGCTCTAGTCCAGCCAAATGAATTGATAAAATTTTTTAGCGGTGTGATTGAAGTAGTGACAAAAGAAAACATTACGAGTCAAAGTGGTTAAAAAGATTTCAAAGCATAATGTGTAAAATAGTGACAAATTAAGAGATGCAAAGTGGATTAAATCCTTTTATTAGCTATCTTGCAAATTAAAGTTAAAGAAAATTTGTAAAATTGTAAAAGTCAGTATATAGTCATGTCTATAACAATTTGATAATCTCATCATGAAAAGCAGTCAACGTGCAATAGATATTGACACAGGCCGGGCATTTTCGATTGGAATTAGTCCACTACCTTTGAATTGATGATACACAAACAAGTTTGTCTTATCAATTCGTTGGAGGTTTTTTTCATTTGCAGAATCAAAGAGAGTCGTGCGTAGCTGTTTAGGCGCCTAATAGTGTAATTAGTGTATGTTTCGACTGAAAAAATTACTAATGAGTTTGTATTATGGGCTTGTGCTCTAGGCCGAAACATTTATTCATGCTTAGTCTTCTGAAATTTCGGCTATATACGGTGTTTTATATAGATAACCAGTTCTAATTAACTTTTTTTTTTTTTTTTAAATATATATATGTCTGCCTGTATCATTAGGCCTCAGTTCTTCCAAAACTGAAAAAAATGATCTCTAAAGCATGCGTGCCAAAATTAAACATTAGTTTGTTGCCCTTTTCTTGCAGCCATTGTTTTTTGCTCACTGAATGTAAGAAGAATTCGGACTCGTATTGCACTTTGTGGTCTATCTATTGCCATGATTCTGATTTGATGTGCTGCCACGATAGAGTTAGTTAGATTGTGTTGCACCACATGGCTAGTTATTTTATTTGACATGTGAAATATTCAGGTAATTAATCGGATATAATATTGGACCCTCTAGATAGTTTATGATCTACAAAATTGAAAGGCTAAAACCAACTCCACAAAAATTTACATTCGTGGTACAGTTTACAGAACAATATATTGATCATACACAACAAATTTTGTTTTGTTTTTTTTTTTTTTTCTCCTCAACAAAGTTCCATAAAAATCGTCTGAGATGGAATTAATATCAAAGAATTGATCGAGCGATTGTTGTCACTAGTCCGGTAGTCCCTTTGGGCCATTATTGAAATCTCGTTCAGAAAGCATATCAATGGTCTTCAGGAATGTTGTAATCAACTTCCGTTCAATTTCGATTTCGGCAGTTGTTCTTGCATTCACTAGGCAGCCCTTATATCATCTTTTTAAAAAATTGTTTCAAGTGGAAGTTCAAGATTGGCATATACAGAAATATGTGAGTGATTTACACTGGCCATGAGCATCTGTAGTACTATGTTACAATATTATACTGGACTAAATATTTTTTCTTCACTTCATGAAATCTGTTGTTGGCACAAAAAAGACACAATAAAAGATAAATTTATTTAATATATATATATAACAATACGTGAGGAGGAGAAGAAGTTATAAAATTAATGCACATCGATCTCTCATATTGTCGAAATCTATATAAATCCATGACATAATAATCTATATAAATCCACGACATAATAATCTTTATCTCTGCACTAGAATTTTCCTATCTAGAATCTCAATTTAACTCTGCTTAATTGAATAAACTAGACCCTTTATTTATAGGTTAACAAACTTGAAACCCAATTTCATTGGAAATAACAATTTTAAATATAATCTTATTAGAAAACTAAATTATTTAAATAACTAAATTAACAAAACCTAGCAATAACATATTTCCTAATGATAAGGAGTCTGATTTAATTATGCCAACAATGCCTTCCTTAAATCAAACTCTTCGTTGAAGTAGTGTATTTCTACATCATTGATGAATTATTCCATCAAGAATTTCTTCTATTGAATTTGTCTTCTTCTTTTGCCATCAATTTTCCTTGATCTTCATATTCCGAATTTTTTAAATGATCCACTCATCTGGACTGAAAAATATTCGCCGCACATCTTTTTTTCATTTTATCAATTTCAATGAATTTTGATAACTGTTATCAAAATTTTCAATTTTGTGATAATCACAGCCAATGACATAACAAGATTTGTTTTCATCACTGTCCAACTCCACACAAAGTAGTTATCATGACATAATCTTTCTTTTTAGATTTCTATCCCAATTAAGGTTAATTTCGTTACACCTTGATTACCAAACGAGACTATTTTCTCGTGGTCCAATTTTTCAATATTTGAGTACTCTAACACAGAACCAATTTTAGTAAACACCAATCACCTCAGGATCACAACTTAGGGCTCTGATACAACTTATTAGCATAAAAAATACACAACAGAAGATAAATTTATTTAACACAGGTAAAAATGTTAGGAATATTTGAGAGAATAAGAGAAATTACAAAATAATGCACATTAGACTTTCATATTAAGACTTGCATAAACTCACGGCATAATAAGCTTTATCTCTACTTTAGAATTTCCTTATTCTAGACTCTCAAGTCAACTCTTCTCAATTGAATAAATTAACACTTCCTCTATTTATGCAGTAACAAATTTGACTATCAAGAAATCCAATTATATTGAGAATTATAACTCTAAACCTAATGTTATTAGAAAACGAAATTACTTAAAAGACTAAATTATCAAAATCCAATAATAACAAACTTTTTAATTGATAAAGAGTTTGGTTTAATTATATAAACATGTGTGGTAATCTATCTATTACATACGATGTAAAAAATGGAATAAAATAAAAAATGTATTTTCACGCAATTTTCTAGTAGAAACGTAGGCATAAAAATATAGACGTGTGTATTACATTGCATCGGATGATGTAAAGTGATTTGGTTCAGTTTCAACAGAGTTCCTCTAAAGCAGTTTTATTCAAGCCTGACTCATATTCCTCTAATTAATGTTGGTACATACTATCATTTAGCCCCCAGCTAGTATGAAACTAATTGGATTAATTTGAAAACCACGTAAAGCGAAACACTTCAAAATGGATTACTCTTGAGACGTAAATGATAACGTCAACTACGTTTATTAGAAGCTCACGTAGATCTGTACATGTTTGTTTTTTCCTCATGCAATATCCATTTAATTTACTCGTCATCATGCATTCTTTTTGTTCTTAATTAAAGATATAGGAAATAATCTATACGAGGAACTCTAAGCCTAAAGATGCATAACAATTTAGTGTACATCCAATGAATTTTATTTGCCTACTTCACTTCGAGTAATTAAAATGATACTTCAAATTACTAACTTCTATTTTCGTGAAATAACTTTACATTATGTTTGGATTGATAGATTTGAGGAAGAATTTGAAATTCATCTACTAGTTGGAAGGATTTGTAAGGCAAAGTGGATAAATTTCAATAATCCACTCTAATTAAAAATTTATTTAAAATACTTCATTTAACACTTTTTAATTTGGGTGAATTTGAAATTCATCCATTTCAACTTTAAAAATCTCTCCAAAAAATAAATGAATTTTAAATTTTTTTTCCAAATCTATCAATCCAAACGCAACCGTAGTTTCTTTCCCAGAGGTCAGGCTTACATTGCCCTACTTGTATTAGGCCAGGTTTACGTTACCCTCCTTGTATTACCCTTTTTCTTTGAAATAAACAGGTGGGGGTAGGCTAATCCCCACCTTTTGGTGGTTTTAATTAATAAAAAAAGTTAGGGCTTATTCCAGGTTGTATGGTATTAAATTCTCATTTTGCACCTTATTTTTGGGTTTATTACATTATGAAATCTCAAATTTATACATTTCAGTCAAATTTTAAACACCATTATGAAAGTCAATGATATTTCAACCGTCAATTCTAAAATTCAGAATTGTAGGTGCATAGTGGATTGATCATAAGTTAGGGGTGCAAAGCACTTTGCTCGAATTAGTCACGACTACTTCTATTGGTGCAATACGCTCTTAAACAAGCGCGTAGTATGTACTTGCTTAACATCCTTTAACTTTAGTAATGGCATTAAAAATGGATTGAAATGGAATAAATATAAGAGTTCATGGTGCAATATGTCTAAAAAATAACTATAGGGTATAAAGTGAGAATCAGATACAAGTGAAGGGCTGCAAAGTAGAATAAGGCCTTAAAATTAATTTGATTTAACAAAAAGAAAAAAAAAATCTCTTCTCAATAAAAGAAAAGAACATAATTCAGATTTGAACTAGTACCAAAACAACAATTACACAGCTCCATAGAGACTTGATGAAACCAAATGACAAGTGTCATATCATCATTTGAATTCTTGAAAAATATAGTATCAAGTGAACCCGAGAGTTCCCCCAAACACTTCAAGAGGGATGAATGATACTACAAGTTGTATATAATTTAGTCCCTCATGAAGTGGTCAGGGGAACTCTTGGGAACCACCTGATGATCATCTTTTTGTTAATAACTCTCACCCGGCACTTTAATTAACTGAATTCTATTACTAGCTAGTATTTATAGTATCTTACTCACAGCTTTCTTTGCATTCAGCAAATTGTTGTGTGGCAGTGAGATTTGCCAGAGATTTACTGCGATTCTAAAGTTACTTTAACTGTGATCAACGGAGGACGCTACAGAAAGTGATCTTAAAGAAATTGAGCCAGATGCAAGTAAATGAACACAAATGGAGGTAAGTGAAGATGAAATAACTAAGGATCTTTTCTCTATGAAAGAAGGTAAATCCCCTGGCCCTGATGGGTTTTCAGTGAAACTTTTTACTAAGAATTAGAATGTAGTGAAGAAGGATTTTGTGGCTGCTATTCAGTATTGCTTCTCAAATAAGTCTTTATTATCCTATAAAAACACTATTATTACTATCATTCCTAAATCCCAAATCCTTCAAAGATTCAGGATTATAGACCTATATCTTGTTGTAATATAATCTATAAGTGTTATTCCAGGGTGCTTGAGTCCGAGAGATTGAAAATTATCTCGGCTTGGAAAACAATACTCAAAGTGCCTTTATAGCAGGCAGGTCTATCTCTGATAATATTTTGTTAATGCATGATATAGTTAGAGGTTATCATAAAAGGGATGGAAAGTCTAGGTGTGCTGTGAAAGTGGACCTTATGAAAGCTTATGATACTGTGAGATGGAGTTTTTTGTTTGCTATTTTAGAGGTCATGGGGTTTCCAACTAAGTTCATCAGTTGGTTGAAGAATGGGGTATGTACTTCTTGATTCTCTATGAATATCAATGGCTCTTTGGTGGATTACTTTCCAAATCAGAGGGGTTTGGGGTAGGAGGACCCAATCATGGTTCAAAGACTCGGCCGAGTCTGAGTTGACTCGGCCTAGTCAGAACCGGAACGGAGGCTACCGCTCCGAGTCGGAACCGAGGCATAGCGGAGACGTCAGAACAGGCATCGGAGCGGAAAGATTCGGATGATCCTCGACGCTTCGTGTGGATGAAACGTACAAATATCATGACTCGGCCGAGTCGGCCGAGTCGACTCGGCAATTGCTCAACTGGAGTACTCTGCTTGGCTGCAACAGGGAAGATCGGCTCCTGTAGCAATAGAGAAAATGATGAACAGCAGAAAGAAAGACTAACATTACCTTGATAGTGGCAGAAATTTATACAAATTCATGGATTCAGAAACATGCATGACAAAACTATATAGTCTACAATATAGTCATTACAAAAAATGGGCAATAAATACATGTATAATTGGAGACCCACATAAAATGATGAACCTTTATGGAACTGCATAACATGTATACATGTGTTTATGCATGAAAAGCTAGAAGAAATTACTGTGAAGAGGATGAAAGTGGAGATGAAATAGAGACGTAAATGAGCGAGAAAAGTTGAAAGCGATAAATGAGCGAGAAAATCCAAAGAATAAATTTAATGCTGCTCCAAGAAGAGGTTCTCTGGGGAACATCCAAATGGGACAGAGAGACAGATTCATGTGGTTTTGTATAGTTTTTAATCCTTTCTCAATAGAATTTTTTAAACTTCATGTATAATGAAATATGTATATTGCCCGATACGCGACCGATACACCGAGACCGATGTGGAACGATACGTTCCGCGACCGTTACCGCGACCGCGACTTTGAACCATGGACCCAATCCGCCCTTATCTGTTTGTGCTCATTATGAAGGATTTTACTACATTATTTGGGAATTCTATTAGTAATTATGGTTTTGATTTCCACCCTAAATGCAAGGAACTTGGTGTCTCATATTATTTTTACTGATGACTTGTTCCTGGTATCTTCTGCATCTGAGATTTCTGCCAGTACCATGAAGAAAGTGTTAGATGAATTTGCTGCAATGTCTGGTCTGAATGTAAACTACTCTAAAAGTGAATTATTTTTCTCCAGTACTAGAATGGAAGCAAGAAAGCAATTTGTTGACATATTGGGCATGGATGAAGGTAAGTTGCCAATAAAGCACCTGGGTATCACTTTAATCTCTACTAGACTCTCTTTCTCAGATTTTATGCAAGGTTGTAATTGATAAAATTAAAGTAAAGATTCAAGGTTGGAGTTCAAAAATTCTTTCGTACGGTGGTAGACTCCAATTGATAAAATCAGTCTTGATAAGTGTTCAGTTGTATTAGGTAGCATTTTCTTATTACCAAAGAAAGTGATCAGGACAATTGAAAGCTTACTTTCTACTTTTTTATGGACTGGAACTGAAAATAAGCATACAGGGGCAAAGGTGAAATGGTATGATGTTTGTAAGGCTAAGGATGAAGATGGTTTGGGTCTGGTAAAATTGCATACATGGAATAAGGCTTTGTTGATGAAGCATATCTGGAATATTTTCAAGAAGAAAGATTCTCTATGGATTGAATGGGTTGATGTTATAAAACTCAAGAATCAATCTTTTTGGGCAGTAAAAACTCCAAATGACTGTTCTTGGTTTTGGAGAAAGTTGCTCAAATTAAGGGGTATAGTAAGACCAGCCATTCAAGCTGTGGTTGGTAATGGAAAGGATATTTTTTCTTATGGTTTGATAAATGGCATCCTAAAAGCCCTCTTCTGGATGTATATGGTGCTGATATAATGTAGAAGTTTGGAAGTAATACTTCTGCAAAACTTGAGTCTATCATTTCAGGATAGGGAATGGATTTGGCCAACTGGGATGAAGAGGAATGCTCAAGTCTCAGAGTTAATTGAATCTTTGAAGCCTTGTGTTCCTATAGTAAATGGTGAAGATGATTTTAAATGGATTCATGAAAGTTCTGGGTAGTTTACAACTACATTGAGATATTTTTGCTATACAAAGGGTCATACATATGGAAGGATGTGTTTGAATGGTGGGTTTAGAATAGTAGATCAAAAGACTTTCTGTCTCAATTAAGGAAAGTAGTGTTAAGTGCAGCCATTTACTTAATTTGAAAGAAGATAAACCAGAGAATTTTTTATAGCAAAAGTAAATCTGCTGATGCTGTGGTTGATGAGGTTGTTAACATGGTGAAGTTAGTTGTGTCAGGCTGGAAAAATGCTGCTAGAACAAAGGAAATTGGGAACTCAGCTTGGACTGGCGATTTCCTCAAAGGATTTTTTGTAGTTAGTTGGTAGTTGGAGTTTTTTGAATTACTTTGCGTCTTGTATAGCTTTGTTTCTTAACTTTGTTTTGAGAAGCTGCCTGCTTCTTCTTTGTGTATAATCTCTTTGGAGATGACTCGAGACATTTTCTGGTTATATCAAATACAAGAAAGAAGCTAAAGTTTACCTAATAAAAGGTATAATCTCTATATTTTTCTTATGTTCTAGCAATACGCATAAATTAATCAAGGTAATCCGTGATAAGAAAGTAAAAATTTTAAATTTCGCTACGTTATCTGTTTATTTACTTTTCAATAGTGATATCAGATCCACACTTGATTAATTTATGATATAAATGTATTTAGTTGTCATGAATATTGAATTATTCAAACTATATGAATTTTTTGAATTTTATTTATGAAAATATTGAAAAAAAGGACGTCATTTTGCTGTGAATTTGATTCACGGCAATATGGCTTGTCCACATTAGATATGGACAAGCCATGATGATTTAATTATTAATGTCACTTTTAGTGACATTATTAATGCTTGTAACTAAAAGTATTTAATTAGTTAAATAATTTTAGTGACACTTAATTTAATACTTTCATGTAAAAGGTTTTTCTAAATTTGGTTTTTAAAACCACTAATTAATTTTGATAATTGTTGTTTAAAATTAATTGTTAATATTTAGAAACTTTCTTTATTTTAATTTGATTAAAATTTAAAAAGTATACATCATCTAATGAAACCTTTGAAAATATTAATTTAATTCAAATGATATTAGAATTAAGTAATTTGTTTAAAATTTAGAAATTTATTATTTTTCGAAGAGATTGGAATTTAATAAACGTTCACAAAAATTTTAGAAATTGTTTCAGATATAATTTTTGAAATTATATTATTTAAAGGATATTTTCTAATGAGATGGGAAAATAATAATTTCTCTCCATAAAATATTTTCATAAATAATTCAAAAATTGATAATTTCAATAAGATTGAAATTATAAAGTATAGTGATTCATGATTAGATACTAAATATGGATTTATACTTTTATTTAATTATTGAATTATTTAATAGCATGATGGATGATTATGGATTTAAGACCAATGTGATTGTGTTTGATTTATTTGGTTCAAATTCAATAGTTGTAAATTTTTAAAATAGTGCCTGATGTCCTATCTTTCTCTATTATTCTAAATGTAATTCTTTTCTCATCTCAATCTCCTCGAATGTAACTCGACGTTATTATATCTTAACCAATCATGTAATGTACATAGAGGTAGGTTAGGGGTAGGACTGAATATCTAAATTGTTTAGATAGAATTACATTTGTATTGTACAAGATGATGGAGATGGCGTAAAGGTGCAACTAAGGAGGAAATTTTCAAGAGTTGAAAATTACCCTTAGGGTTTGACCATCTAGTTTCCTTTGTGATATAGGAAACTAGTTTAGTAAAAGTCCACAATTATCCATGGTTTTAAGCATGTTTTATTCATTACATGTTGATATGATAATATTGCATGCAATTTTGATGAGACCTAATAAAATAAATAAATTAAAATCCCTCAAATTAATATTAAGTCAATAAATAAATTGTCTTCTGTTATTATAGCAACAAATGAGAGTTCTTCTTAGATTTAACTTGTTGGGCTAATATAAGGTTAATCTACATTAAACATGTTTAAACTATGAATTGAGATTTTTGAATGATGGGTATGAGTTAACGGAGGCATATAATTTGTTGGGCTCATTCTTTACACAAGGTTATTTGTCTTTGAGGTAAATGTTAGGAGTCACATAAGATGTGCTATTAAAGAGTTGATACCAAACTATCTAGAAATTACAAAGTATTGTAATTGGTAAAAGTTACCTACCTTTTGAAATTATTTTGGTTTGTTGGGTACATCCAAGATCAAAATAATTAGATGGGATCCTAACCCACTAGAGGTTATATGATAGCTCCCGAAACAATATGTGAGGGTTATTGATTTGAATTAAAATAATGGGAGTAAAACTAAATTAAAACAAGTCTATATTATCTTTTGGTTTTCTTTATGCATGAATAACAAATTCTTATACTGTCTTTATTTATGTGTTGTAGAATATAAGTAGCAACGTCAATTTATGTCCTATTTTATATGATAACAAACTCACTGGGCCAACATTTCCGGACTGGCATCGTAACTTGAGAATTGTTCTCAAACACGAAAAAATTGGCTATGTTGTTAATCAATCTATTCCTAATGTCCCACCTGATGATGTGCCTGATGAAGCAGTTTAGAATGCTTATTGTAAGCACATAGAGGACAATGATACTGTCTCTTGTCTCATGTTGGCTGCTATGAGTTCTGAATTGCAGAAATAGCATGATAACATGGATGCTCATTCCATGATTCTTCATCTCAAGGATTTGTTTGATGAAGAGTCAAGGAATGAGAGGTATGAGACCTCAAAAGAGCTATTCCATTATAAAATGGCAGAGGGTACTTCAGTAGCGGTTCATGTACTGAAAATGATCAAACTAATTAAAAAATTAGAACAACTGGGATTTAAGCAAAATCATGAGTTAAATGTTGACTTAATTTTGCAATCTCTACTTGATAGCTTTTCACAGTTCGTTATGAAATATAAAATAAATAAGTTGTCCCCAACTCTTATTGAATTGTTGAACATGCTTAAAACTGTTGAGACAACTATCAAGAAAGAAAGGAAACAAGTGATGGTTGTTGATTCTTCTAAAAAGAAGAAAAAGAAATTCAAGGTTGGTTGGTAGTTGAGTTTGTGAAAGCCAAATCTGGATTGAAACCAACACCTGTGATCAAGAAAGACAAGGCCAAGGGAAATTGTTACCATTGTAAAAACAAAGGGCACCGAAAAAGGAATTACAAGGCTTATATAGATACCTTAAAGCAGAACAAGTTTAATGAAACTTCTACTTCAGGTATATTTATGATTGAAATCAATATTTCTACTTCGAAATTAGATTCTTGGGTATTAGATACCGGATCAGCATCTCATATTTGTAAAAATATGCAGGGATTAAAGAGAAGTAAAATGTTGGCTAAAGGAGAAGTGGACTTGCGCGTGGGAAATGGAGCAAATGTTGCTGCATTAGCCGTAGAGACTTATTATCTTTTTTTGCCTAGTGGTCTTATTTTAGAACTTAAAGTCTATTATGATGCTCCATCTCTTATTATAAATATTATTTCTATTCTGTGTTTAGACACTGATGATTTTATCATTATGCAAAAGAATATATGTTATTTTTTTTCACGTGATGGCATTGTGATATAGAACTGCTACTTTGAATAATGGTAATAATGGTCTTTATATTCCTTTGGTATTGTAGACTTAGTCATATAAATGAGAAACGCATTTCCAAATTACACAATAATGGTTATTTGGGATTATTTGATTATGAATCATATGTATTTGTGAATCTTGTTTACTTGATAAAATGACCAAATTGTCTTTTACTGGAAAAGGTAATAGATCTAGTGAATTAATAAGACTAATACATACGAATGTTTGTGGTCCTATATCAATTCATGCTAGAGGAGGTTTTTCATATTTCATAACCTTCACGGATAATCATTCTAGATATAGTTATGTATACTTGATGAAGTATTAGTCCGAAACCTTTGAAAAATTCAAAGAATTCAGGAATGAAGTTGAAAAAAAATGTGGTAAAAGTATTAAAATACTTTGATCTGATCGAGGTAGGGAATACTTAAACCAAGAGTTTCAAGATTATCTTAAGGAGAATGGGATTCTACCTCAATAGACTCCTCATCTCTTTTAAGAACATTTAGTACTAAAATCTACACCACAACTAAATGGTGTATCTAAGAGACATAATCGAACTCTTTTGGATATTATTCAATCAATGATGAGTCTTACAGACCTTCCAAAATCGTTTTGGGGCTATGCTCTTAATACTGCCTTGCATTTACTAAATCATGTTCCATCAAAAGTTGTTGATTCCACTCCGTATGAGATATGGTTTGGAAAGAAACCTAAACTTTCATATTTAAAGGTTTGGGGCAGCCTTGCTTATACGAAAAGGTTAGAATCTGACAAAAGTGAAACTAAGTCAAATAAATGCCTATTTGTGAGGTATCCAAAAGAAACTTTTGGATACTATTTCTATAATCCCATTGAGCAAAAAGTGTTTGTCTCAAAGCATGTCATCTTTCTAGAAAAGAAGTTTATTCTTGAAAGGGCAAGTAGGAGCAAAACAAATCTTGAAGAAGTTCAAGAAATACAATATGGTATTGATCAACAAATGGAACAAGAGTTTCAATCACATGATGATGTGATCGATCAGGATGAAGCTAATGATACACAAGCTCTTCGTAGGACTGCTAGGATATATCGTGCTCTAAAGAGATATGAATTTCTTGTAAGTGGGCACAATGATGTATTAGTCATTACGAATGATGAACCTACATTTTATGAAGAAGAACTATCTGATAAGGACTCTCAGAAGTGGCTACAAGCTATGAAATCTGAAATGGATTATATGTATGACAATAAGGCTTGGACCTTACTTGATCCACCTGCAGGTATTAAACCTATAGGGTACAATGGGTTTTTAAGAGAAAGACCGACATGGATGGTAATGTGATTACTTATAATGTGCGATTGGTGGCAAAGGATTATACACAAAGACAAGGAATTGACTTTGGTGAAACTTCTCACTAGTTGCAATGCTGAAATCTATTCGGACATTACTTGCGATAGCTGCATATTATGATTATGAGATTTGGCAAATGAATGTAAAAACTGCATTCCTTAATGGGAATTTTCAGGAAAATGTGTATATGATACTAGTATCAACCTGAAGGGTTTACATCCACAGATTCTAACAAAGTATGCAAGCTAAAAGGTCTATTTATGGATTAAAACAAGCTTCTAGGAGTTGGAACATTCATTTTGATGAGACAATCAAAAAGTTTGATTTTATCAAAAATAAGGATGAACCTTGTGTATAGAAGAAGGTTAGTAGGAGCACCATTGTTTTCTTGATATTTTATTTGGATGACATATTGTTGATAGGAAACGATATACTTATGCTTCAAAGTGTAAAAGTATGTTTGTCCAGGAATTTTTTCATGAAAGATTTGGGAGAGGCAACCTAAATTCTGGGAATGAGAATCTATAGAGATAGATCTAATAGGTTACTTGGTCTTACTCAATCAACGTACATTTACAAGATGCTAAAGTGGTTTAGCATGGATCAATCAAAGAAGGGTTATTTACTAATGTCTCGTGGTGTATACCTTTCTAAAGACACGAGTCCTAAGAAAGATGTGGAAAGAGATTGCATGAAAAGGATACATTTGCCCATATGTTTCAACTATAGGTTCTATAATGTATGTTATGCTATGTACTAGACCCGATATGTCTTATGCTCTAAGTGTTACGAGCAAATTTTAATCTAACCCAAGGAGTGGTCATTGGATAGCAGTCAGGAATATTCTTAAGTACTTAAGAAAGACTAAAGATTTATTCTTGATCAATGGTGGGTAAGAATTGATAGTTTGTAGATACACAAATGCTAGCTTTCAATTTGACAAGGAGGATAGCAAGTTGCAATTTGGATATCTATTTAAATAAATATTTTATTGAATGTACTATTCACTTGTTGAATCATGGAAATGACTTGAACAACCGAAGAAATGCAGTGCGAGAAGTGATAATCAATCAAATCACAAATCAAGAATTTGAAGTTAAAGTGGAGATTCATGACCGGTTTTGATATATCAGCCACGCCAGCAGTAGCCAATGGAGTAGTCTACTTCCTTCATGGAATGGGTTTTTGTATCCCCGTACCTGTATACGTTGGGTGTATACACGTGATAGCCACCGTACCCTTAAAAGTTACCCCTCAAGGGTACAAAGTACCAAAATGAAACATAATTAAAATAACTTCATTAAATTACTAAACAATCTATGTCAATAATAATTTGAATATGCAGCTAAACAAACATAAACTAAACCATCCAATGATCCGAAAGCAACACAAAACGAAATTGAAAATAATCTTAATATTTCTCCAATTCTTAATTAGATAATAATACTAACTTTTCTTGGAAGTTAAAAATCTAATTGTTGCCGTACTCCAATTTCTCAAACGCTTGATTGTCCTCATAAAGGTATAACTCTATAAAAATGCGATAATGGGTTGAGCGACAAGTCACATAACAAGCAGCTAACATTGCCCTTTCTGGACCAAATAAGTTACATATATACATATTTTACAAAGTTTTATCGTACAGTCATGCAGAAGTAATCCAAAAAGTGTTTATCAAAAGTTTCACATAGCTGGCAGAAGTTTCTTTTCAAAAGTCATTTCAAACTTTATAACCGTACTTACATACCTCCAGAGAAAGTGGCATTGTACCAAGAATTTACAAAATAGATTTCACATATATTAGAAATTCAAAATCAAAATCGGAAATAGAATTTTATAATAGAAATCTAGAATCAAAAGTTTAGAATCAGAGTTCAGAAATTCGGAATCAGAAAGGTAGAGTCAAATTCATAATCGAAATTCAAAATTCATATCATTGTTCATTATAAGCTCATAAAACAAATACACTATCATCGACTTACTAAGTTCAGCCTAGTGCTAAGAGACCACACTAGAAAAGGTTGTCAAGGATCTGGCCAAAACTTACCTTGATTTAGAAACGAAATATTTGGCCTTTGGTCACCCAAAGATGTGGTCTTAGGTCACGCAGTCAGAAAATTAGGACTATAGTCCCTACCGACTATTCATGATTGTCTTAAAAGTCTTGGTCCGTTATTAATTACCAAGAAAATATTCCAAACACAAATACATGCGAAATAATCATAAAAAGTTCAAAATAATAATGTCACTTACATACAAATTCATATTGTTAAAACAATTCAACTATCTATGTAAGGTTCAAGTATTTTAATAATCAAAATAACATGTTGTCAAAAGTAACATTTTAGACAAAATGTTTTTCGAAAATATAAAGGGGTAATAACCACTTACTTCAACATAGTAAACACAAACCGTATCAAAGGTCCAACTAATTTTCTATACAAAAATTATCACGTATTACTTAAACTCAAACACAAAATAACTCTACTCGTATATAGACTATCACGGCATCTACAAATTATTCAAAATGCAAAATATGTTAATAAAAGTATTAACTCAAAATCCACTTGATTTTTGAAAATATTATTTCCCAAAAGTAATACCAAAACCAGTCATTTATTATATCATAAAAATATTTGTCACACTTATTCTTGTATATGTACTATTACAAAAGCACTATATTTCTTTATTCTGAAATATTTAATCGTGTAGGTGTTACTAAAACAATTTTTTCCAAAATACAAAATTTAGAAATAACCTTTTTCATAATGTATTCAAGAATATAAGATTTTCCAAAACATCATTCTTACTAATTAATACTTTTAAAATTATTTTATTTGGTTACTACAAAAAATAGACTTTCAATATCTTACATTTACTTATGTTAAAAAAAATATAAATATCTAGTTTAGAAATCATATTATAAGTATACATAAGCCGTATTATATAAATACATTAAAGTAATAAGAAAAGAAGACTTTTCTTTTCTTCTTTGAATTCTCATGAGTAGCCACCTTTTCTTTTGTTTTTTCCTTTTTTTTTTTCTCCCTTATTCTTCTTCTGCTACTTCTTTCATTCCTTATTTCTTGCCAATCCGTAGCCAACCCCATCATAACTCTAGCACAACCAAACAAACATTATTTCCAACTCCAGCAACCGCGAAGCAAAAGAGTAGCGGCATATCAAAGACAGCAACGGCAGTCCGGTGGCTACGAGCAGTAGGAGCAGCTCAACCATTTGGCTCCGGCAGGCTCATCAGCGACTAGAAGGGGTTCACTGGCGGCCCTCCACGACTGCCAATGGTCATCTTCAAACTTAATTTTGTTTTCCTTTTGTTTTCTAAAAAAACCCCTATATGTTCATGTAAAATAATTTTTGAAATAATTCTTTATATTCCAAAACTCATTTCTGGATTTAAAAAATACATATTACCCATCAAAAATTCACAAATTAAACGATATAATATCAATGAAAAATCAAATCTTTAGGCATGATATCCAATATACGATAATATAAACAATATAAACAGAATTATTGAAAAACTTAGGTTGTAAAATTATACCCAATTCGATATACGATGTATTCCTAATGCGTACAAAAACCCTTTCTCCAAAGCTCTAGAAGTTCAGCCAAACAAATAATGTTATAGCCTTGTTAAGGGCTTCTATTTATATATAATAACTCGAGCTTCTATTTATTTATAATAACTCTCAAAAGATCCCAAACCTTAATTCCTTAAATTCCTATAAGTATAATAGCTATTTTTCCCATGAATCCTGTTAGTACTTGGTCACTTAAATTGGATAAAAATTTAGCCTAAAATTAATTACAAAAATTAGCAAAAAATTAGCAAAAAATTTGTACTTAAATTGAAAAATGTTTTTAGGCAGAAGGTTGGTCCAAATTAAATAACACAAGACAAAAAGAAAAACCCTAATTAATAAGAATTAAGTTTTCTCATGTGAACAAACCACCTAATAAAATTTATAGTCTACTAGATATTATCAATAATTATTATTATTGTTGGAAAAAATATGGGCGTTTACAGTGTGGGCCGATAATGGAATTCCTATATGGAAACAGAATCTTGGAACATTAACTGGGCTGCCACCAGTTACACTAATTAGGAATATATGTTACTGTATCAAGATCTACCCCGACAGTGGCTGATGATCTTTTTTTTTTTTTTTTTTTGCAACAATCTAACCTATACTATCTAATTATATCTACTACTAAGGAGACAGAGAATGCCCAATGGGACCACAAGGATAAAAGACCTTAACCTTTATCTTTAAGAATGCAAGGCGAAGATTCGAATCTCCAACCTTACACCCAAGCAAAGTGCTTGGTGGTCAACTCACCTAAAATGAGTTGGTTGTGACTAGTGATCTTCTTATTGTGGGAATTTATGGACTGCCTGTGGTGATTGCTATAATGCGATTAACTAGACAACTTGTTTGGATGAGTCAGCTTGACCCTCGACCTCTAGCTCAAATTACTGCCTCAGGAACATTTAACTTGGGGTTAGTATATTTTAACCCTTCTATAGTTCTAATATATTCTTTGAGGAAAAATAAATGTTTAGTCTACGATTTCCAGGGTAGAATTCTTGATAAATGGGTTTGATAATTAATGATTGGGATAAAAAAAAAACCAATTAAGTCCCTTAGCTTTGGGATATTGACCAATTAGGTCTCTTAACTATCACAACTCCTCGATCTCTTTTGATCTCCATTCCAATAATCTTATTAGCTGCTCTCAAATCTTTAATCTCAGAATTCACTATTTAACTTAGACTTCAAAATGTGAATTTCTGTCAAATCCATGGCAACAACGAGCATGTCATCAACATATAATAACAAGTAAATGAAAGAACCATCATTCAACTTTTGGAAGTAAACAAACTATCATACATGCTCTGTGAATAACCATGACCCAACATTAAGGAATCAAACCTCTTGTACCACGGTCTCGGAGATTGTTTCAATCCGTACAAGGATTTCTTCAACAAACAAACATGGTCTTCTTTTCCTTCAATTTCAAATCCTTCAGGCTATTTCATGTATATTTGTTCTTCAAGTTCACCATATAGGAAAGTTGTCTTGACCTCAAGCTGCTCCAATTCCAAATCATACATGGCAACTTAAGCAAGTAGAATGCGTATAGAGCTATGTTTGACAACATGTGAGAAAACATCTTTAAAGTCAATACCTTGTACCTAACTAATAGCCCTTTGCAGCTAAATGTGCCTTGTACTTGCATCTTTAATCCTTGGAATTTATTGATCCTTCATTTTTCTTGAAGACCTATTTGTAACCAACAATTTTCTTTCCTAACGGTGGTTTCACAAGAACCCATATACCATTTTTGTGGAGAGACTCAATTTCTTTATTCATTGTAATCAGCCACTTGGATGAACTGAAACTGCCTCTGAATATGTAGATGTTTCACCAATTTTTTCAGTTTCCTATGCAACTGACAAAGCATATGTAACTAAATTTGCATACCTCTATGGTAGTTGAATTTCTCTCCTTGGTCTATCTCTGGCTAAGGAATATTCTTCTTCTTCTAGTTCAGTTTCAAGTGTCTCATCTGTATCTAGCTAAACTGTAGAAGAATTTGGTTAAGAATGACTACTGTTGCCAATTTTGACCTCCACCTGCTTTTTCATACTCTCTTTGCCATCTGTATTACAAGAACTAGAAGGCTCCTATCTTGGATGTAACATGGAGAATTCATCAAAAGTCACATCTTTGCTAATTATGAATTTAAGTGACTTGGGATCAGGACACCACACAAACGATACCCCTTCACCCCAAATGGATACCCAAGGAAAATACATTTTTTTGCTCTTGGTTCCAATTTTTCATCATTTACGTGCATGTATGTAGGACAACAAAATATTCTTAAGTTAGAATAATCAACAGGAGTACCTAACCAAACTTCCTCAGGAGTCTTAAAGTTCAGAGGTACAAAAGGAATACGGTTGACAATATAACAAGCGGAAGAGATTGACTTTGCCCAGAAGTCATTTGTTAATTCAGCATTTCAGATCATGTAACGAGCTCTTTCTAAAAGAGTCCTATTCATCCATTTTGCCACACCATTTTGTTGAGGTGTCATTCTAACTGTATGGTGTTGAACAATTCCTTTATTCTTCCAAAATTCACTGAATTCGCCTTCACAAAATTCCAACCCACTATCTGTTCGAAGCCGCTTAATTTGTTTTCCTATTTGGTTCTCAATCAAAATTTTCCATTGCTTGAAAGTTAGGAAAACATCATTTTATATTTTAGAAAATAGGCCTAAAATTTTGTTGAATAATCATCAATCAAAGTCAACATCTACCTGGCACCACTCGACACTTTGTCCACACAGAAAACCTCTTTTACTGAGTATGGATAGATCTTTCTCACTCATATATCCGAAATGCATATGCCATAATTCAGTGATGTTAGTATTAGATTAATCTGCAGTACAAACTGCAACAGCACCTGTAACAGTAGATTCGTGCAAAACATACAACATACCAGAATTGTGCACCTTCATGACTACAAGTGTACCATGAGTGACTTTTAGAACTCCATCTTTACCTATGTATTTGCACCCAAGAGCTTCCAGGATGCCCAAAGAGATGAGATGTTTGTACAAGTTTGGAACATATCTAACATCGGTAAGCGTCCTTAGCATACCATTGTGCATTTTGATTCGGACAGTATCTTTACTAATGACTTTACAAACAACGTTGTTGTCCATTAGGACAAATCTACCTTCAACTAAATCATGTGTAAAAAACCATTCTCGATTGATGATGGTAACATATGATATAAACAATCCGAATCTAAAATCCATTCATTGTTAGATCATAAATTATTTTCAGTGGCTAAATATATAGTTCCATCATTCTCGTTATCTGCAATACTAGTTTCAGTGGTGTCATTATTTTTTTACTCATTTTTCTCCTTATGCTTTTCTTTATTTTCAATTTAAAGCATTCAAACTTAACGTGGCCCTTTTTACGATAAAAATTGCACACTAAATTTTTATGTCTGGAATTGGATCTTGATTTCTACTTTTTACTATCTGTATATCTTTTTATATCTGTCCCTAATGAACAAACCTTTTCTCTTATTTTCACTAGTTTTCCCTGTAATATTTTTATTTATCTGATTTTTTGATTTCATAATAGATTTTTCTTTATAAGAGATAGTTTCTTTTTCATAGAGCATTGTATCTCTAAAATACTTAAATGATAGGGGTAGGGAACACAACAATAATAGGGCTTAATCTTCATCTTCAATTTTGACTTCTATATTAGATTAAGGAACTAAAATCCATAAGAATGGTATCAAATTTATCAAGATGTGAGAATATAGAAGTACCGTCAGTCAAACAAAGAATATAAAGACTTTGTTTGAGGTAAAGTCTATTCACCACTGTTTTTTTCATATACAAAGCCTTCAACTTGTCCCACATGCCTTTGGCCATGGTTTCGGAGGCCACCTCCTGTAAAATCTCATTAGAGATATTTAAGACGATACCCAACTTAGCCTTTTTTTCTAAATTGGAAAAGTCCTCGTCTGACATTTTCTCTGACTTATTCTCCTTTCCTTGTAAGGCAATATCAACACCATCATGAATTAGAATAGCCTTCATTTTGAGTTGCCACATACTGAATTGAGCATGCCAGTCAAATTTCTCAACATACGATTTCGTTACCGTGATATTGGCCGTTAGAACTTAACCTGAGGTATCAAAACTCTAATACCAGTTTGTTAGGATTCGAGTCCCTAGATTTGGTTAAAATTAATTTTAGCGGGCCTTTTAAAGTTATCGATAACGAAATTAATAACGAAATGTGCAGAGAAAATATAAATGGAAAGAGACACGATATTTACGTAGTTCGATCAATTAGACCTACATCCACTGGCAGAGGAGAACAATATTTTACTATATGAAAAAGATACAAAAATTTTGGGAAAAATCTCAAAAGATCGAAAGAGAGATATCTCAAAAGAACGCCTAAGAACTGGACTGAAAACAAATTCTAAGAACTTGAGAATACTTTGTGTCGTGTTTTGTTAGTGGTGCATCGAATGAAATGCATCAGCTTCAATTTATAGGCAAATTTGCCGAAGAATCCAAAGCAAACATATCATTTTGGCCAAACCACTACTTTAATTTCTTGAAGAAATTGAAGTGGTGTTTTTTTGCTTATGTCAAGATGAAAAAGCATTCTACACAGCAACATATAATTACATGGATATTAATGTAAAGGGGTAATTTGATTACTTTGAATTATCTTTTTTTGTAAAATTGATACAATTTTGTAGCTTATTTAAGTATTTGTGGAAGAATCCAAAACGACAACTAAATTAAAAAGGAGAGAGAATTAGAAGTCCATTTTTTAGACAAAAAATATATATAAGTAGCTTTGTCAAATATTGTACTACTTGCAAATGCTAAAATTCTATGGTCTATTTGATTCCAGGGCATTCTACGTCGGAGTGTTCTCATTAGATAAGCTATTAGCAAATGAAAAATGTCGCACATTTCGTGGTAGCTTGGTTAAACTAGACGCCCGTAAATGGTGGATAGTTATACAATTCCCGACAATGGTGGCAAGTTAAGAGGTTATTCTGGGAGAGCTATAAGGGGAAGCAGCCCCGCCATCGACGTCATTAGGCGACTTGTTTATGTATGAACTCGCAATCTAAACATTGCTCCACTAGACGTTTTGAAATGTCAAAGGGCCTAAAATAATCAGATAACTCCACCAATTAATGCTACTCAATGCATTGGACCAGACGTTCATTTTGATTCTAATTCGATCATGATTTTAGACATCAATTTTGCTACTGGGCTAATCAAATGGTCCATGAGATTGAGTGGCTATGATGTTTTCAATTTTGAATGCTTAATTCCTAATAACCCTAATTGTCCCCCAAGACCTAATGTGGATAGTGATTTTGGAGAGGCACCTATGCTTCTTAATATAGTGAACAATTGAAGGCCTTGTGACATTGCTGTGGCTGTTAAGAAAAGTGGCTTTGCATGGGCACTTGGTTGCAATAATAGTGGCTGATGATGCTAAAATTATGCATCCACTAAAAAATATACATGTGGATCTGGGCCCATGTTCGTTAGGGATATTTTGGTACTTTTACTATCATAGTCAAAGTAATCTTAAATGAGTCAAATAAATATTTACAAACTTGTGGATTGACCCGACCCATCAGTCATAGGTATAAATACAGAAATAACAGGTCTGATTCTATATATTCATTCTGACATTCTTAGACTCTAAATTCTCTTTGAATTTTCCTCTTGTCTAAGTTAACTGATTTGAGCATCTCTTGAGGAACAGAAGCCCCGTCTCTGTTTTTTCAAGTATTCCGGACATGTGTGTTATATGTGGGATCCTTACTAAGCAATGGACTACTCTACATTTGGAATTTGTACTTGAAAAAAATTAGCATGAACAGTGGCATAGTTTGTTCTAAAGTAAGTTATAAATTTTAATGAATTACTAATCATGATGCATTTGTATTGTGAAATGTGTTCTAAAGTAAGTTATAAATTTTAATGAATTACCAATCGTGATGCATTTGTATTGTGAAATGTTAACACTTGTAGGTACATTTTCAAACGAGATTTTCAGTATCAAATTTTTCGGTGACATCAATTAAAAACTATTAAGTGGATTTAAAAGTAATCAGTTATAACTTTTAGATCCTTTAAAGGTACGTGTTCTTCAACACTCTACCTTTAAAATTATTATTGACATATAATTGACACTAAGTAGTTGACATAATACATCACACTAGATACATGATAAATACTTCTGTGAACCGCAGCGCTGCGCTATCACAATATTGTTAATGGCCCTACATCTACCCGTAATGCAGAAGAATTTGCATGTTACATAGGATAAGGGAACCCTTTTTCAAGATTCTAAAAATTAAAATTTCACTCATTATAATAACACAACAAAAATACATAAAAAATAATAAAACAATGGAAATTCATAGTAAATGTCTTTTTTCTTAAAAAAAAAAAAGATATACGATGGATCTCCACCTATCCTCTTGGTAATTTGAACCCATGACCTAGATCATAGGGGAAGTGTGGTCTTACCATTTGAATTACATTTCATTGTCTCCTTTCCCCAAAATATAGACGTTCTTGATCCTAATTAGTCTCACTTTCTAATTAAGGGCAAGGCATAATACAAATAAGTACGGTGTTTTACTAAATATGCATGTTTACATTCCGGATTAATTGTGTAGAAATTAGGACCAGGAAGTAGCCAAGGAAGAGGAATATGGGGTGCAACAACAGACGAAAAGTGGGTGTACATAAATATTGCCAATGGTGATCGACTCCTAAAGCCTTTCACCCTTACACCATCTACACAAACGACGACAGCCAGTCCATGGGTGGCTTTGGATGTCGACACCGGCAAAATCCTATGGACAATAGCCAATCCCAGGAACGAGATTTCTTCGGTGGCTTTTTAGTCATCTTAATGGCTTCATACCCACTCCGTATTGTGAAAAGAATAATCAAAACTTACTCATATGATGGACGTATAACACTGGTGTTACTATATATGGTGAGGCATCGGCGAGCTATGGAAGTGTGTAGGACACGGGTATTCAATTAGCTTGGTTAAATTCAACCCAACTTAGAATAGTGGAAATTCAGTTTTTGCATTTTGTGCCTAAAAGATTTACAAGTTATATGTTGAATTTGAGCGAATCTCAATATTAGATATATGAATACAATTGAAATATAAAATTGTGTACTGTTCACCGTAACAATTGATATTTGAATGTGATGCAAAGATTTACAAAGATCTGCAAAGATTGTTGAGATTCACGTACCATAACTTAGGCGTTCTCTCTCCCTCTCCAAATCCTGTACGGAGATTATTAATAGGGCAAACCAATCTTAACACTCTATATATATGATGTAACATTATAGATGGGAGAGAGAGACATAGGCCATATAGTGTAATTGAACCTCCTATTAAGGTCATCCTAAATCGAATAGGATTTAAAAAATAGGTTTATACCTGACACTAAATAAATAATTGAGACAGACTTAGGTCTAAATAAGTAGATCATAAGAACATGGGATTTACCAGTCTTCATTTCACCTATTTTTATAAAACAAAAATTAATTAGTGGTAGCCCAAATAAGAAAATAATTCCTGCATTCTCCCACTTGGGCAACACTAACTGATTTAAGGTTTTAAATAAAAATATTTTAAAAATGACTCTCGGGTTAAACACAATTTTAGTGGCCACTATAAAAGTCTCAGTATAGAATTCTGTTCAATGAAAACACCAATAACAAACTATAGTTTTTAATATATTATTTATCAATATAAAGACCCTAATAATTACAAATACAGATGCATCATCAACATGAATTCCATAGTGTGATAAAGTGTAATGTGGTATGATTTACATGATACACAAGCAAAAATAACAAGTCAAAAGCACAATCAGTCCTTAGTCTTAAAAAGACTCTGATAGGACTTTCGTCCATTGTAGTGCTTCTAAACCGAAGCCACTCCACAAAGGAAGTTTTTATAGGGCTTTTGTCCACTTTATTGCCTCTAACTTGAAGCCACTTCATAATGAAGTAATTGTTGTACAGTCTTCACTTTAATCCTGTATGAGCTCATATAAGTAATCAATAAAATCTTTAGATGTGCACATATATGAATAAATCATAGCAATAACTTTATAAACCAGGAAATGAAACATTATTCACTACAGATAACTGTAGACTGCATATATAAGAGTTATCAATAACTTCCATTAACCAATTGCATCAAATACAATTAAATACCACATGTTCAACATGCTTCTCAAACATTTAAGGTTCCATATTATTGAAACATCTTGCTCAATAAATCGGTAAACAATTTACCATTGTAATGTGTTCACACACTACATCACCTTAACATGCCACTCCCTTATTTCGAAAATAAAACTTAAGAAAGTTTATACAATTGTATCAATGGCAATTGAATTTCCACGTCATTTTTAGGAACATTGCAGCGAAAATAATAGAATAAAACTTAATTAATCCAGAGATTAAATAATATCTCCAACCCTTGAAATAAGAATTTCAAGTCAGTAAATTGAACTCTCACTTTAAATCAAATAGAAACATCTACAGTTTGTAGACAATCAAATTTAGCAGCCTCTAATTTTAGTACTTCATGTAACTAATCATTTCAAAATCCTTAACATGCTATAAAATAAGCACAAGATCTTTAATTTTCTTACATGTCTTATTATGTCATTAACATTTACCAATAATCATAACCGATATTTGCCAAACATTTTTCCATACATCATTATTGCATAGGCAACATTGAGTAAACCACAATATATGTATATGTAAGAACACCCATTGTATTACCATAGCAAATCTCATTCTTGGGATTCTTTCAAGAAAAAAATTTAGGATTTTGGTCTTACTCTATATTATATCTTTATATTATTAGAGATATCTGTATCTTTAGATCTGTATGTTGAACCAACCTATCTATCTCAAAATCTTTTATACCAAAGATTTTGAAAATATCAATTAATAATATTCAATAATTTAATCACAGTTGGCTAAAAAGAAAATAACAATATAGAGAATGAGTAAAACTCCCACATACGTCAAGAATGATCTCAAGTTAAACAGTTTTATATCCAATGTATTTAAGACATTAGTAGTTAACTAACACTAACTTTATGCACCAATACAAAAACTATACAACTTTATAAGTTCTTCAAAATGTTATTTAAAGTAGAATCATAAATAGTGTTGATATCAAAATACCCTCTAAATAGAGTTTTTACTTAACCTGAATAAATCCTAACACTAAGTGTTTGAAACTAAATTTCTTAATTAATTTATTTATTAAAGCTAGATTTTGTGGAAAGATTACGAAATAACTTTATTTGATATTCTTTAACTTGTACATTGTTTGTACACAATGGTCCAATCACAAGAGATTTACATTAATTTTCCTTCAAATATTTTCTTAAATATTCTAAATTTCATCATAAGAGTGACAAAAATTTTATCACATAAAACAGGTGACAAATTCCAGAAATTTCAGTATGCACTAAAACAAAAACAAAAAAAAACATTTAATACTTCAAATTTCACTTTTTAAAACTTGCTTAGTACCCATTTCAATTAATACAAAGATAAAACATCAAAATTTCAAAATTAGGAATTATATCATTCTTTATCAAATCATAAATAGATTTACCAAGCTAATTGTAACTCACAAATTGTATAAAAGTTAGTTTTAAAACAAGGAAACATTAAGAAAATGAAGTGTACTTTATTGCAATTTTTCATGAATAAACAAGTCAACTTTTTATTTGACTTTCATTTGTTGATAAATCCCTTAATTTGAAAAACATTAACAAGAACAAGTGTTGTATCATTCATATTATCGTACTGTTATCACCACATAAACATCAAATATTGTCATTTTCTTAATGCCAACTTTATGACCATATGAGTGTGGCATATGATTGACTTGAAAATTTCGCTTTAATAGTGGTGAAAGTACACTTATAATTTTTTTCCCTTAGTTCAAATACAACAAGATACAATATTTAAACTCCCTTTTACATTGAATTTTCTTTCACCTCCTTTAAAAAACAAAAACTAATATATTTATTTGCACCCAAAATTTTCTTTTAGGCAAACCTTAAATTACAGAGAAAGATGAAAGATCATTTTATAGCATATTGAACAAGAAAATTGACAACAAAAGTACTTTAACATAGTTAAGGAGATGATATTAAAACTACCTTTTTTTTAACAATAAATGTTCTAACTCCAATGACCCCAATAATTATCCATGTTGCTTAATTTTCTATTATAATCCCAACTTTTGCAATTTCTTAAATTCTACATTGAAATTATTTTCTTTGGATTCCAAAATCCAATCGATAATGATATGAGTTAATTCAATACTTTGAAAACTTTATCAGGGAGAATAATACTAGGAAGCTAAATAAAGAAGCCCAATATAAATTTGAAGAAAAGGGTTATACTCATACCTACATATTAGGAGCTCTTTATTTCCTTTTGAATAAATGTGAGAAAATAACACTCATTTACCCATAAACCTACCATATCTTCCCCTTTCATGGGTACACCCTCACATTGAAACCAAACTTCTCCCAAGTCAAAGATAGATTTCTTTATAACTTTAACACTAAACTTTTTTGATTATCTCATTTTATAATAGGCCTATTTTATCAATCTATATATAATGGGCTTCAGATCCTTAAAGTAAAGTACAAATATATCAAAGTGGAATAATTCAAGTGTTAATTCAAAATCACTTTTACACCTCAAAATATTATGGCAACCAAATCCTTAATATAAGAGATATAGTTCACAAAATATTGCATACTTAACAATTATATACTGAATATATAATCAAATAACACATGCAATATAGTAAACAATCAATGGCAATAATCCCATGGGAGTTTAAGCTGTATAACTAGATATTCACCTTCAGGCAGAATAAATAGCATACAACATCAACCCTACACAAGTAACCAGTGAGACAAGCTTATAAAAATTTATCACCTTCAGGCAGATAAAAACTTCTAAGATTTTAAAATAAAACCCCACTGATCACTCAACCATTTCAAAATTATTATAAACAATTACCACCTTTGGGCTGGTAACTATATTATAGTAATTTTAAAAGAACATCATCTCAAGATCCTTATTAAATAAATTTATAAATTATGATAATAGTCACTTCGGTGTACTAATTATAATAATCCAAGAAATTAATTAACTGAGATAACATATTTTATGTCGTTAATACTTCATGATATGCACTTAATCCTTTCAAAATTAATATGCACAATTATCACTTTCGGGTAGGCAACTATGCATAATTATTGGATTATGTGTAACTAATCTCAAAAGATAAACATCTCAAATTCCTTATTAAATAATTTTAAGAAAACTACAATATCCACTTCGATGGTACCAATTGTAATAGCCATTAAATCATTTGACTGAGACAAAATAATTTTATGTCAAGAATACGACAATAAATTTAATTAAGGCATTCACTAACCTGTATCAGAAAACATTAAATGCCAAATCCTTTCTATCTGTTCAACTGTATATTTATAATTTCAAAAGTATGAACAGATTAG
The DNA here is from genome assembly GCA_025175665.1 of Cinchona pubescens. Taxonomy (NCBI): domain Eukaryota; kingdom Viridiplantae; phylum Streptophyta; class Magnoliopsida; order Gentianales; family Rubiaceae; genus Cinchona; species Cinchona pubescens. The sequence goes on along the minus strand of JANKKI010000031.1, from coordinate 110,506 downwards.
AGAAATATGATACTCTTTAATAACAAATAAATCAAAGCAAGCATAATTACAGGAGAGGTTCATATAATATTCAATATCCTAAACCATAGAGCCAAATTAACTACTAACAGATATTTTTAACAAATATAAAACTTTCAGGAACCTTATTAAATAATTTTATAAAATTGTAATAGTAGTCACTTTAGTGACACCATTTATTACAATTTATAAATTATTTAACCGAGACATAAACACATGCTCACAAATCAACAATTTAATTTTATTTGCATAAGACAAGCACAGATTAAACAAAACCTGTAAAATTTATCTTAATTTAGCCTATGAAAATTATTGATTTAAGCTAGAATCATGTCAAACTCATAATAATATCACAAGAGTATTATCCAACGTTACTCACCAAGAAGAGGAACATTAATGTAGGATTTAAAATCTCAAAATAAATTAACCCACAAGAATAAAGGCAAAAGAATTAATAACGACAGCAACAACATATATATATATATATATATATATAAACAAACTGAGCAGCGGCGATAACTCATAAAAGGAAGAATAGGCAGCAGAATAATTTTTTACTTATAATTGGAAAACACACACACAAACCGACGGCTCTAAGGAGAATGATTTTTTATCACACAATGAACGAAGCAGCAGCAATAAAATTTTTATGTGTCTCTGTTCCCTAAAGCAATCAGCAACAGGCATATATATATATATATATATTAGAAGAAACCTAGCAATAATTCACCAATTCCAAAACATATGCTAACCTAGACCAAATAGGACTATTTACCGACCAAAACAAATTCTAGAAACTGCCAAAAATAAATACTCCACATAAGCTAGGATTCTATGTGGTAAGACCTCAAAAACAAACACCCCAATGACCAATCACATCTTGACACCTAAGCCTTTTAATTAAACAATAAAAATCTTGATTTAATTTTCTTACATAGTCTCCCTCAAACCAAGATTTTCAAATTTGAACATGCCCAACATTTTCTTTGACTTGACAAATGACTCAAACTTCAACGATTTTGTAAAAATGTGAACCACTTGATTTTCAATCTTGTAATAATCAATGATAATATTCTTGTCTTGCACCAACTCATGAATAAAGTGAAACTTGATATCAATGTATTTTCCGTGTCTATGAAAAATTGGATTTTTTGTCAATTTAATAGCAAATTTGCTATCACAAAATATTTTTGTAGGACATTCTTTCTTGTGTTGTAGAACCCAAGCATTCTTCTCAATGTGTTTCCTGCTGCATCCATTTTATAAGAAAAATTAGATTTTTTGTCAATTCAATAGCAGATGTGCTATCACAAAATATTTTTGTAGGACCTTCTTGCTTATTTTGTAGAAAGCCAAGCATTCTTCTCAACCATAGTGCTTGAGCAACACTACTTGCTGCTACCATGTATTCCGCTTCACCTGTAGACAAAGCCACCACTTGATGCTTCTTTAACGACCATGAAAACACACTATTTACCCAAGCAAAATGTATAACCAGAAGTACTCTTCCTTTGAATCATGTCACCAACCCAATCACTATCTTAATATCCAACAAGGCTAGAGTCATCAGTATGAGAATAAAAAATACCATCAGAGTGTGTACCACGAATGTATCTCAAAATTCTCTTAGTTGCCTTCAAATGGGATTAGCGTGGGGATTCCATAAATCTGCTAATCAAGCTAACTCCAAAAGTGATGTCAGGTCTCGTTGAAGTCAAGTACTTGAGACTCCCAACCAATCTTCTAAAATAAGTAGCATCAACAAAATCACAAATTCGAGAGATAAAATCACCAGTACCGTTTTTTGTCAATTTTATTTTTTCTTCAACCGGGGTCATCATTGGTTTGGTAGTATCCATTTTAAACTTTTTCAAACTATTACCAGCATATTTTTGTGAAATAAAAATACCACCAACCATTTGACACACTTCAATACCAAGAAAATAAGACATTAATCCCAAATCTGTCATCTCAAAATGGCTAATCATAGCCTTCCTGAATTCATAAATTAATTTGAGATTGTTGCCTATAAAAATCAAATCATCCACATACAAGCACATACTGAGAACATCTCCACCTAGATTGAATTTAATGTACAAAGTATGCTCATATGGGTATCTTTGAAATCCATGATCAACAAATATGAGTGTATACGAGTGCACCAAAACCTAAGAGTTTGTTTCAACCCATATAATGCCTTTTTTGACCTATAAACTTTATCTTCATGACCCCTTTTGACATAACCTGTAAGCTGCTCAACATAAACCTCTTCTTCTAGAACACCATTCAGGTAAATTGCAATTTCACATCCATTTGATAAATTTTTCAATAATTATTCGCAACAAGTGAGATAATCATTCTAACAGTTTCAAGTCTGACAATAAGTGCAAAGACCTCAAAATAATCAATACCTATTTTTTGCTTGTAACCTTTGACAATCAATCTCGCTTTATAGCAATCCACTTCTCCAGTTGGTTTGATTTTAGTCTTGTACACCCACTTGACTCCAACTGGCATCTTTGTTGGTGGAAGAGTGGTTAACTCCCACGTGTTATTTTTCTCAATGGCATGTTTCTCCTCATCCATGGCTTGAATCCAATGATCTTCTTTGATAGTTTCATCAAATGTAACTGGATCACAATCTACAAACAATGCAAAATTAACAATATCTTTATCAGACACATCATTATCATTAGAAATAACATAATTCTGCAAACAAGCAAGCAACTAGCGCTGTCTTTGTGGGCGACTATATGACTCGGTGTATGATGCATTGAAAATTGGCCCATTGAATAATTATATCTAAATTGGTATGGTAATTCAGCTGGATGATAGATCTTTGGCCTATCCTAAAAGAATTGTAGAGGATATCTTAGTTCAAGTGGGAAGTCTAGTTTTTTCTACTTATTTTTATGTTTTAGAAATGGAACAAGGTGATTCTAATGCTCCTATTTTGTTAGGAAGACTATTTCTAGCCACTTCTCAAACTAAGATAGATGTTAATAATGGCACTCTTAGTATGTAATTTGGAGATTCAAGTGTTAAATTTAGCATTTATGATGATGTTGAATCGACTGACCATACTAAACTTGTTTTTGTCATTGATGTGTGTAAGCCTCCAATACAGGAAATTCACAAAAATACCAATAATAAGGAGGTCGACAGAATCCAGGAGGAACATCTTGAGGAAAAGAATACGAACTTGTTACCTCAAACAAGTAAAGGAGGTCTAGTTGCTTTACCACTTCCTAACAAGAAATTGAAGTTATCTGTTGTGCATGGAACAATTCCAGATTAAAAAGGCCTTCCAGCAAGAAATAATTCAACTTAAGTACTTATGGTTCAAGGATAAGGAAGGGGTGATAATCTCAAATCAACTTAGCAAGTTGCAAGAACAGCAACTTGTTCGGGTCCTAAAAGAACAAACGAGATTGAATCCATCATTTGTGAAATAGTGAAGTGAAAGATCCTTGAACTCCTCAACATGGGAGTTACTTGATTAGTGAATGTGCATCAAGTCGAGCCAACGACAGTAAACAAAAGCGTTATATGGGATGCAACCCAAGTTCATTTTAATTTTGTTTTGTTATTTAATTATTGCAACTCTATTTTTGTTTATTTTAGTCTTCTAGGTTAGCATAGTTTACTTTGATGCCTAAGATGATAATTGGAAATTTGAAGATTATTTGTGCTTTAGGGTGGTGGCAATTTTTATTTTTTGAAAAAAAAAATGAATATGAAAGTTTTTGTAGTTGCAGGCAGTGCCCATCACTGGTACCTGCGTGTTTTTGATATTTACAGGTAGTGCCTATCACTGGTACCTGATTTGCAGGTATAGTGCCCATCACTGGTACATGCGTGTTTATATGTTGCGGGTAGTGCCTACCACTGGTACTCATACTGTGAGCAGACGTAGAAAAACAAAATGATGGTGTGATGTATATATGTCCGAAAGAGGTTGGCATGTTTGGTTGTTCAGAATTTTTCATGGATGTTTGTTGCTCAAGTGTGGGGTTGTGGATATTTGATATTCCGCATGTGAAGTGAAGTTTAATTTTAATGTTTGGCCATCGTTACTATAAAGCTCTTGTTCTTATTTGTTATATCCCCTTCCTTCTTTGGCTAATAAATATCCTAACCTAAAGTTTGAGCTAAAAGTCCTACCTAAATTTGAATTGAATTGGTTGTCTGGATTTAGTGGAGGGGTGTGAGAAGAGTGAGCTATCGGGTGTTTAGAAAGAAATGTTGAGGGTCTTCATGATTTAATTTAGATATTTTCAAATCTAAATTTTTGAATGGCTATACACACATACACACAAATTTCATTTTTTGGTTGTTATTATCTATAGCATTTGAGCTTTTTGGTTCGTAGACTACTCTGATTGCTGGATTGATTATTGATTATTTAGATGGATATTTGAAGGAATATGTTGAGTGGAATGTGTTGAGATTAAATCTTTTAATTTTATGTCTGTTCGAGGACGATCAAAGGCTAAGTGTGGGGTAATTTGATAAGTTCATAATTGTGCTATATTTTATGTGTCATTTACCACATTTTTATGTGTTGTAAGCAAGATTTGAGTTATTAGTGAGATTAATTTGGTTATTCTTAGTTTTTGTAGGGTTAAAGTGAAAAAGAGCTGAAAAAGATGGAAAAGATGAAAGAAAATGCTAAGGGTGGAACATGCACGAGTATGAATTCAATCCGGATGTTGTTTCGTATTTTAAACATAACTTTTGAGTGCGAGCTCCAACTGAGGTGATTTGAGATGCATTAGAAATCTAAGGGATAGAGATACAACTTTCATGTTTGACACTTTTTCAAATTCCAAAAGCATCAAGTTGAAAATTCATTGAAGTCGAATGCAGAGTACCTTTATAAAAACAGCGCACATGCGTCGGAGCTGTGCAGCGCATGTGCGCTGCAGCCAAAAGCAATATTCCCAGGTTACGATCATGCTCACATGCGCGCTAAGAACTCAGTGCATGTACGCAGAAGACAGAAGAGCACAGTCATTTTCTGCCTCACGCGCACATGCGTGCTAAGCTTCCAGCGCGTGTGCGCCCGAGGTAATGAGATTTCGTAAGTTGGATTTTTGGCAGATTTCTTCGCCTGGATGGGTTCTTTTTCGGCCGATTTCACGTTCTTATTTGTAAGGATTAATTGTAACCCTAAGTACTCATTATAAATACCCCAAGTAGTGTGAGAAAAATGGAGCGACACTTTATTTTCTAGTTTTTTCTAGGATTTTCAGTAGAAATTTCTTGTTTATTCTTTCATGACACTTTGTGCCTAAACCTTTTTCTTGGTCGAGGGATTTGAAGCCATGGTGAATTCTACTATGTTGTGAGACTTTCTTCTGATTACTTGAATTTTTTCTATTATATGTCAAGTATTGATTATTAATCTGCAATTAAATTTATGATTGTTCTTTTAACTTGTTTTTGTTGCAGAATAATTAAGGAATTAATCTACTGCTAGATTGTTTTAACCGCATGTGTCTAATTCAATATGTGAAGCAACTGAATTTGATAATTACTTGATTAGTGTTATTAAATTTAGGGGAAATAATCATGTAATTGACATAATTGCGTGTGTTTATGTTTAATTAGTCTAATTGTTCTTATTGATCTCAAAGCTTCTATTAATTAATCTTTGGCGCATGTCTGGGTTAAATTAATAGTTAGGGTTAATTGGATCGCGTGTTAAAAATTAACCAATTTTAGAAATAAATAAGAATCAACTTTGAATTGGTATTCGTTCAGGTTAATTTTTCAATTAGTGCTTGATATAGAGTTAAATTATCTTGTGTGTCAAAGACCGACTAGTGAAATTGCCATGGTAGATATGACCAAAACCAAGATCCTTCTAATTTTCCTGATTGAAATTTTCCAATTTATTTTATTGTTTTAATTTTGAGTTCAAAAGCTTTCAAAAACCCTCTTTTTATTTAGCACATGGATAAACTCTATTCTCTGTGGGACGAACTTCACTCACCACTACTACATTAAATTTGAGAGTTGTTAATTTTGGGTGCCTACGACAGCATTGCAACTCACAGCATATCATTTGACAGCCAAAATTTTGGCACCAATGCCGGGGAACGGTTTGAATTATTTTTGTGCCATTTATTTCAGTTTTCTTTTCTTTTCTTTCCTTTTTTTTATTATTCTTTCACTAATTATGTATGCTAGTGACGCAATCTACTGGACAAGTTGAATTTCCATTTGATAAGGAAATATAGAGAACGTTACGTAGATTGGGAAAAGAAGTAAGAGAACGAAAGTTAGGGAAAGAACAATTGTTTAATTTTATTTTTGCAGGTGATAAGGAAGATCAAGGGTAGACGAACATGATGCAATGGACTTTGAGAGAATTAGCAGCGCCCAAATTGCACTATATCAACAACCTTTATGCATTGCATATCCAGAGTTAGATGCTAATGTTACATTTGAATTAAAATCTGAACTAATCCATTTATTACCTTCTTTTCATGGATTTCTAGGTGAAGATCCAAGCAAGCATCGTAAGGAGTTCCATGTAGTTTGCACAAGTATGAGACCCACTGGAGTGTCAGAAGAGCATATTAAGTTAAAAGCATTTCTGTTCTTACTCAAGGATGAGGCTAAGGATTGGCTATTCGATTTACCTTCAGGTAGTGTCACAACTTGGGAGCAAATGAACAGAGTATTCCTGGCTAAATACTTTCCAGCCTCTCGAACTGCAAATATTAGATAAAAAATTTATGGATAAGGCAGTTCAATGGCGAATCCTTGTATGAGTATTGGGAGCGATTGAAGAAATTATGTGTAAGCTGTCCGCATCATCAGATAAGTGACTCTTTATTGATTTAATAATTTATGAAGGATTGTTGCCAATTGAGAGGAACATGGTCGACGCTGGCAAGTGGAGAGGCGTTAGACAATTTGACTATAGATGCTGCTTGCGATCTTATATAAAAAACATGGCTGCGCATTCTCAAAAGTTTGGGACACGACGCGATCAACCCCTCAAACGTGTTAATGAGGTAAATATTTCATTTCTAGAGCAAAAAATGGCTAGTTTGACTTCTTTTGTACGATAATTGGCTTCAGGAACAGCAACAGTAGCTCGACCCGGCGGCATTTTCTCGAATGAGGGACACTCAACTGATATGTGCCCCACATTAAAAGAGGAAGCTCATGAGTAAGTAAATGCAGCGGAAGGATTCCCAAGCAACCACGACCAAATTATGATTCCTACTCGAACACGTATAATCCTGGATGGAGGGATCATCCTAATTTGAGATATGGGAATCCAGCACAACCTCCGTCTCAAAAAAATTGGCAAAACTTCGAACCATACGGACCGCCATTCGCTCAAAGACAACAAGCCAATTTGGATAATCAGTCCGGTAACTCTTCAGAGGAAAGGTTGAATGTCATGCTTTAACCGAGAATACTATTCAATTTCAGCAGGATACCAAGACCAGTATTCAGCAGTTAGACCATCAAATGGGACAAATGGCGACCGTAATTAGCAGGTTGGAAGCACAGACTTCCGAGAAGTTGCCATCTCAAACTATCATCAATTCCAAGGAAAATGTGAGTGCAATTACGTTGAGGAGTGGTAAAGAGGTAGATGTGCAGCGAAAAATAGTTCCTGAATTTATTGAGCCCGAGAAGAAGGAGACCAAAGCCGAAGAGGAGGTTGTACCATGCGAGGAGAAAAGTAGCAGCAGTGAAGATAAAAGTGTTCCTGTATGGACTGAAGATAAGCCCGAAACCCCATTTCCCGAGGCATTGAAAGAGTTTTCAAAAGAGGATCCTGACAAAGAGCTATATGACACTTTTCGTAAGTGTGAGGTAAATATTCCTTTATTAGATACTATTAAACAAATACCTCGCTACGGTAAGTTTTTGAAGGAATTGTGTACCCACAAATGGAATATGCAAAAAGAGAAGAAAGTTAGAAAGGTAGAGGTTGGGAGGAATATATCGTCTATTATTCAAAAATCCCTACCGAAAAAGCGTAATGACCCAGGTACGTTCTGTGTTCCTTGTAAGCTAGGAAATACACACTTGGAAAAAGCCATGTTGGATTTAGGTGCATCTATTAACATAATGCCATATTCTGTTTATGATGCATTGAAAATTGGCCCATAGAATAAAACTAGTATGGTAATTCAGCTGGCTAACAGATTGTTGGCCTATCCTAAAGGAATTGTAGAGGATATCTTAGTTCAAGAGCGAAGTCTAGTTTTTCCTACTGATTTTTATATTTTAGAAATGGAACAAGGTGATTCTAATGCTCATATTTTGTTAGGAAGACCATTTCTAGCCACTTTTTAAACCAAGATAGATGCTATTACTGGCACTCTTAGTATGGAATTTGGAGATTCAAGTGTTAAATTTAGCATTTATAATGATGTTGAATCGACTGACCATACTAAACTTGTTCAATGCTTCCTTCTTTTGTCATTGATGTTTGTAAGCCTCCAATACAGGAAATTCACGAAAATACCAATAATAAGGAGGTCGATAGAATCTAGGAGAAACATCTTGAGGAAAAGAATACGAACTTGTTACCTCAAACAAGTAAAGGAGGTCTAGCTGCTTTACAACTTTCAAATGAGAAATTGAAGCTATCTGTTGTGCAGGGAACAATTCCATATTACAAATGCCATCCGGGTCACCTTAAGTACTTATGGTTCAGGGATAAGGAAGGGGTGATAATCTCAAATTAACTTAGCAAGTCGCAAGAAGAGCAACTTGTTTGGGTCCTAAAAGAACAAACGAGATTGAATCCATCATTTGTGAAAACAGCAAAGCGGAAGATCCTTGGACTCCTCAACATGGGAGTTACTTGATTAGTGAATGTGAATCAAGTCGAGCCAACGACAATAAATAAAGGCGCTACATGGGATGTAACCCACATTCATTTTAATTTTGTCTTGTTATTTGATTTTTGCAACTCATCAACTATTTTTGTTTATTTTAGTCTTCTAGGTTAGCATAGTTTACTTTGATGCCTAAGATGATAATTGGACATTTGAAGATTATTTGTGCTTTAGGGTAGGCAATTTTTATTTTTTGAAAAAAAATGAATGTGGAAGTTTTTATAGTTGCAGGTAGTGCCCATCACTGGTACTTGCGTGTTTTTGATATTTACGGGTAGTGCCTATCAATGGTACCTGTATTTCTAGGTAGTGCCCATCACTAGTACCTGCGTGTTTATATGTTGTGGGTAGTGCCTACCACTGGTACTCATACTGTGAGCAGACATAGAAAAACAAAATGATGGTGTGATGTATATATGTCCGAAGGAGGTTTGCATGTTTGGTTGTTCAGAATTTTTCATGGATGTTTGTTGCTCAAGTGTGGGGTTGTGGATATTTGATATTCTGCATGTGAAGAGAAGTTTAATTTTAATGTTTGGCCATCATTACTATAAAGCTCTTGTTCTTTTTTGTTATATCCCCTCCCTTCTTTGAATACACTGATGTGCAGCTAACAAATGTCCTAACCTAAAGTTCGAGCTAAAAGTCCTACCTAAATTTGAATTGAATCGGTTGTCTGGATTTAGTTGGGGGTGTGAGAAGAGTGAGGTATGGGGTGTTTAGAAAAAAATGCTGAGGGTCTTCATGATTTAATTTAGATATTTTCAAATCTAAATTTTTGAATGGCTATACACACAAACACACGAATTTCATGTTTTGGTTTTTATTAGTATTTGAGCTTTTGGGTTCGTAGACTACTCTGATTGCTGGATTGATTATTGATTATTATGTGGATATTTGAAGAAATATGTTGAGTGGAATGTGTTGAGATTAAATGTTTTAATTTTATGTTTGATCGAAGACGATCAAAGGCTAAGTGTTGGGTAATTTGATAAGTTCATAATTGTGATATATTTATGTGTCATTTACCACTTTTTTATGTGTTGTAAGCAAGATTTTTGTTATTAGTGAGCCTAATTTGGTTATTATTAGTTTTTTTAGGGTTAAAGTGAAAGAAGAGCCGAAAAAGATGGAAAAGATGAAAGAAAATGCTAAGGGCGGAACATGCACGAGTATGAAGCCAATCTGGATGCTGTTTCGTATTTTAAACATAACCTTTGAGTCCAAGCTCCAATTGAGGTGATTTGAGATGCATTGGAAACCTATGGGATAGAGCTACAACTTTCATGTTTGACACTTTTCAAATTCCAAAAGCATCGAGATGAAAATTGAAGTCGAAGGTAGAGTACCATTTATAAAGACAGCGCACATGCGCTGGAGCTGTGCAACGCATGTGTGCTGTGGCCAGAAGCAATATTCCCAGGTTACGTTCGCACGTACATGCACGCTAAGAACTTAGTGCATGTGCGCGGAAGATAGAAGAGCATAGGAATGTTCTGCCTCGCGCGCACATGCGCCCTAAGCTTCCAGCGCATGTGTGCCCATGGCAGTGAGATTGCGTAAGTTGAATTTTTGACGGATTTCTTCGCCCAGATGGACTCTTTTTCGGCCGATTTCACGTTCTTATATCTGTAGGCATTGATTGCAGCCCTAAGTACTCATTATAAATACCCCATGTAGGGTGAGAAAAAAGGAGCAACACTTTATTTTGTAGTTTTTTCTAGGGTTTTGAGTAGAAATTTCTTGTTTATTCTTTCATGGCACATTGTGCCTAAACCCTTTTATTGGTCGAGAGGTTTGAAGCCATGGTGAATTATACTATGTTGTGAGACTTCTTGTGCTTGAATTTATTCAATTATATGTCAAGTATTGATTATTAATCTGCAATTGAATTTATGATTGTTCTTTATAACTTGTTATTGTTGCAGAATAATTAAGTTATTAGAATTAATCTACTGCTAGATTGTTTTAACCGCGTGTGTTTAATTCAATCTGTGAAACAACTGAATTTGATAATTACTCGATTAGTGTTATTGAATTTAGGAGAAATAATCATCTAATTGGCATAACCGCGTGTGTTTATGTTTAATTAGTCTAATTGTTCTTATTGATCTGAAAGCTTCTTTTAATTAATCTGTTGATTTCTTAAATAGTTTGGCGCGTGTCTGGGTTAAATTAATAGTTAGGATTAATTGGATCACGTGTTGAAAATTAACCAACTTTAGAAATAAATAAGAATCAATTTTGAATCGAGTTAATTATTCAATTAGTGCTTGATATAGAGTTGAATTATCTTGTGTGTCAAGGATCGACTAGTGAAATTGCCTTGGTGGATATGACCAAAACCAAGATATTTCTAAATTGAAAATTTTCAATTTATTTATTTTTTTAATTTTGAGTTCAAAAACTTTCAAAAACCCTCCTTTTTATTTAGCACATGGATAAACTCTGTTCTCTGTAGGACGAACTTGACTCACCACTACTACATTAAATTTGGAAGTTGTTAATTTTGGGTACTTACGACAGCACTGCAACTCACAGCATATCATTTGCACACTTAGCCTTTGATCGTCTTGGATCACATCCCTGCTTATAATCACTTTTCCTGTATCAGGATTAAATAACTTGTACCCCTTTGTCTCATGACTGTAGCCAAGAAAAATATACACTTTTTTGCTTTGTCATCTAATTTCATCCTCAAAGCATCAGAAATATGAGCATAAGCAAGACAACCAAATACTTTTTAAGTAAGAAATATGTGGTTTCTTACTAGTCCATACCTCATTTGGAGTTCGCCCATAATTACACCTCGTAGGACACCTATTTAACACATAAATAGCACAAGAGATAGCTTCAATCTAAAAACCTTTAGGCATGTTTTTAGAATGTATCATGGACCTCACCATGTCCATCACATATCTATTTTTCCTCTAAGCCACACCATTTTGCTGAGGAGTGTACCTAGCTGTCATTGATGTTTAATGCCATGTTTTTCCAAAAAAAATCATCACACACAAGAAATTTAGTGTCCCTCTCAGTTCTCAAAAGTTTTATGAAATAACCACTTTACTTCTCCATATAATATTTGAATTTCTTGAACACATCACATGCATCAGATTTATTTTTCAAAATGTACACCCAAGTCTTCCGGTTGAAATCAACAATAAAGGATTTTGTGATAAAATACTTCCTACCACTTGGAAGGAACTTCCACTAAGCACAAATCTGAATGAATCAACTGCAATGATTTCTTTGCCCTTCTAGCCTTGCCTTTTGGAAAAAGATCTTTATGTTTCTTTTCCAAGATACAAGACTCACACTACTTGTTAGGATAATTAATAAAAGGCAAACCAACAACCAAAATTTTCCTTGCAAGAAATTTCAAACTCTCAAAATTTAAGCGCCCAAAATGCAAATGCCAAAGCCAAGTATCATCAAAAGTCACAGAACTTAAACAAGGTAAATCACCATAGTTTAGAGAAAGAGGTCACAAACGACTACTGTTCATATTTACCGTAGCAATTAGTCCCAATTTATCATCAGTGACTGGACCAAAACCATGTTTAAACTACAAATCATATCCCTTTTCAGACAATTGTCTCAAACTCAACAAAGTATGATATAAGCTTGGCACATAAAACAAATCAGATATAAAATTAGAAGACCCATCTTTCAGAGAAGTGTAATACCAATTTTTCCCTTTCCTAAACACAGGCACTTTTTCATTATTTCCAAATTTCACATAAGATCTAAAAGATTCATCCTGAATAGAAAATAATTCTCTTTATCCACGCATGTGATTGCTAAAGCCAGAGTCAATAAACCATTCATTCTTTTTATTTTCTTCGGTCCCGGAACTAGAAAACAAAACAGTTTCTTATTTATCACTATTATTTTCAGCCACATTGACATGCACTTCTCCATCACTATTTTATTATGCCAACATTTATTTTGATAATCTCTGGTTTTACCACAACAATAACATCTAATTTTAGATCTATCAACTCTTTGAAAATTATTATTTGGCTGATTATTTTGTCGGTCTCTCCTAAAATTATCATTATTATTTCTTTGTTGGTAAGTAAAATTACCTCTACTGCAACCTTGAAAATTGCCTCCGCCGCCACATCTTCTATCTCTGAAATTTTGACCTCTTTGAATTGCTTAAGAAAAATTCACTGTCTCGTTCTCCTTGAAAGTGGCGATTGAGAGTTTGATCCCAAGGGTAGCACAAGTGATCAAGTAAGCGTTAATGTTCCGGATAGATTTGGTATGTAATTGTTCGAGCCCAACTTGATAATGTTGAGCACCTTTTGGAGAAATATGGGTAGTGGAAACCTTAATCCCACCTCTAATTACACCAAATATATTGAAACATAGCCGGAAAAATTCATGCAAGTTCGATGCTCTAGGGGTGGAATTTTCACTTTAAAGCAATTAGGAATATGAAACAACTCTACACACTTTCTAATAAATCCGTGTCAACAACCAAAGAAGGCAATTGGGAATAGACGTGATCAAAATACTTGTTAGAACTCTTGGTTTTTACTTTTTCTTTTCACTGAAGAGGCACTAGAGTTTTTTTCCCTTTATTTTGTGGGGGAAAATCGACATCCTCATCATTGTTATCCTCTGCTCATCTTCAGCTAAAAAGTCGTCACTAGAATCTTCTTGTTCGGATTGGGAAATGGTCATACAAGAACAAGAGTTCCTTCACTAGAATCCCTATGCTCGGGTCGCTTGGTTGATCTTCACTCAAGTCATCTTGCTTGGGCTAACTCACATAATCAACATCAATAATGCCTTTGTCCCTAGGTGCTCTCAAGGAGTGATGTTTTTTGACCCGGTACAAATAAGACAACTTGGGTAACACTACCGAAAAGGGAGTAGTGGTGCTGCATATGTTCACCTTTACTTTGGAAGATGAGCAATCACCAAGTAAAGGCCTGCCTATAGACAAATTTCGTCCAAGTTCACTTGGCTTTGATACTTTGCCAAGTCATTCAAGCTCTCCTTACCCAAAGAATTTATAACAATGTTCGAAGCACCACCTATGCGTTTAATTCCAAGTTTCCGAGTACAGGGAGAATTTGCATTAACACTGACAAAAGTCACATTTGTAACAAGTGTAAAAGGTGGTGGAACAGAGGAATATTCATTACTTTACTTCATCGAAATTCCTATGGGTGCAACTACAACATTACTTTATATGGCACATAGAATTACTTGTACCAATGTGAGTGCTTGACATATTGGTAGATGTGGATAAACAAATGATAGTAGCTGAAGTTAAGTCTACATTCAAACCCATAGGAGTTGCTTGGGAAAAATCAGGAGCAATTGTCATTCCTTTTATGTGAGACCAAACCACAACACTCCCCGGGCGAGTTGCAACATTATCTTCAGCAATGGTTTTACTAGTGGAAGATGGAGAACCAACAACATTCGAGTTTTCTCATTTTTCACCCGAAGCAAGTGCAGCCATAATACCTTCCACTGCAATTGTAACAGGCTTCTTCGGGGTCGAAGAAGCCGTTAGACAAGTTCCTTGAATTACTTTTCTATCGGGGTTGGCTGCAAGAAAAGTTTGTAAATCCCAAGCAGCAATGGAGAAGTGTTTCCCAATTGCGTCTCCGGTGAGACTAAGACTATTGATGACTGGAGCAATAGAATTGATGATTATCGCAGGTGGAAGGATATTGTGGTGGTCCCACTATCCAAAAGATATTTTAATTTTCCTATCTACTCCATTTTTTCCTTAATTCTCACAACTCTCTTCTTTTCTTTTCTTTTTTCTTCTTTTCTCTTCTTTATTTTTTCTTTCTTTCTCATCCACTCTCCATGTTACAGCTGAGAAGTCCTTCAAAGTTTTAGACTATAGATTCATAATAGTTTCAAAAGATACATCTTTATCAACAAGACTTATGAATAGAGAGGAAAGTGCTATTTTATATACACACCATGTGTTTGACAAAATATCAAAGAGAAATGTGAAGGAAGAGAATAAGTAGTGCAAGAGAAAAAATGTACTTGGAGAAAATGTTGGAGAAATTGCAATACCTACTTGAGGTTGTGTGTGTGGGTTGAGGATTGAGGGTTGACTGTTATGGGTAGAAGGTTGAGGGTTGAGTGTTGGGGATAGAGGGTTGAGTGGTGTAGGTAGAGGGATAGAAGTTGAGGGTTGGGTGATGTTTGGGGCTAAAACTACTACTTTGAGATACTAAACAAAGTAAGTTGTGCAACCTTATCACAAGAGCTAAAAAATGAGCAAATAAGTACCACTACTCAACTTAAGAAGGTGGCATACAAGTGGCTAAGGTATTAGTGATCAACCACTTTCTCTCCAAGAATAAATGTCAAATTTTCAAATTTTTTTGTTCCGACCAAACCTCATCGGCTTCGGCCAAAAATTTATTAGCTTCAGTCAAGACACAAGTCAAAGACTATCACATTACTCTTAATTTGTGCAAACTCGACTTGAGAGTGGGGGGCAAGTAATGATACCTAAATATATCATCCAATAGCTCGCGGATACGTGACCAGTCATTCAAAGCAATCAAATATATGTGAGTGCATTTTAGTAATTTTTACCTAAACTCAAGCCATGAAGAAATTCAAAATATTCAAAGCCCTCGTGGGTCAAATAATTATTCTCAAGCCCATAAATTGTCCAAACCCATCAAGGATTAGTATAAATAGTAAGATGGCAAGGTAAATCATGAGACACAACATTCATTTATCTTCATATTTTGAATGCTATTTCAAGCTTTCATTTTCCTCTCAATTCTTTTCCTCGCCCAAATTCTGAGTTGAGGGTTGGAGTCTTTCCTGAGGTACAAAACCCCGCCGTTCTTGTTCTTGTCGCAGGTTTGGTATATCGTGGGTACATGTATGTCTTTACCTTTGCATTGGAAAATTGGGACAACTACGGACTAGGACTTTTAAGACATAAACATTGGATTTTGGTGCTATATTTTTCACGCATCAACAATTACAAACATATTAAACATCCCGAATTACTTAGTTCTTTGAAGTCTGACCTCTCTCTCGTAATCATGAATGATAAGCTCATAAATATCGTATATTTTATGTATCATTTACTTCATTTTTATTGATGTATGAGCAAGAATTGAATAATTATGAGCTAAAATGGTTTTTTTTGAGTTTTGTAGGGTTTGAGTGAAGAAAGAGCTAAAATTGATCTCAAAATTGGAGAAAAATTACAGAATTGGAATTTACGTGCACTGACAATGAGTGATTTTCAATGGATACATTTTGGTAGATTGATCATAACTTTCTTGTCCAAGCTCCAATTGGGGTAATTCAAGATATTTTGGAAAGCTAAGTGATACAGCTTTTATGTTTTGAATTTTTCCAAATTCGCTCTGAATCATAGTCAAAATTAAGGAAGAAATTGGAGTAGGTGCTGCCAGGTATGCCCATGTGCAACCAATTTGCAGTGCCCAGGCGCGAAGACCAGTAGCTCCAATCTTCGTTTCTGGAAGTCGCGCCCAAGAATGACATTTATGCAGCACCCAAGTGTGCGTCGTTGGACAAGTTTCATTTGCTTGCTTATTTTGCAAGAAACGACCTCCCATAGGGCCATTTACGTGGAAATTCATGTACTTATCATTCCAGAACCCCAAAACCCTAATTTTACTCATAAATACACCAAGAGAAGGAAGGAAACGAGAATCCATCATTAGCCATTGTTAGTTTATAGTTTTCAATAGTTAGAACAATAATTTAGATGTAGGATAGATTTTCTCAAAGTATAAATGTGTTCAAGCTAGATTTTTGTTCTCTTGTCAAGAATTCAAGATTCAACGATCATCGACATTGGTTTTCGCTGCAATTACTGAATTTGATTTATTTTTATACAATTCAATTTTTTGTTTTCATTGCGTTCTTATACTTTAATTATAGTTCTTGTCTTACTACATGTAAATTCTTAATTACTTCCATAGTTGAAAAAAATGTTCTATCAAATTTTTACTTATTGTAAATGAATTCAGATCTTTAAAAACTATGAAAAAGATAGTTAATTATAACTTATACATATTTAGTTATAGAATTAGTTATTATAAGATAAATAATAGTTTAAAACAACCCATAAGAAATTATACTCATATTATTTCTTACATAATTAGTTTGTAATAATAGTTCATTTAACAATAGTAAAATGTTGAGCAAATGATACTAGTAAATGTTATTGGTGCATTTCTTGTCTTAAGAAAATATAACACTAGTGAATGAATTTGGAAATTCTTTTATGAAAACAATCAAGTAACAAATGAATTGTTCCTAAAAATATCATATTACCATTATACCAAAGTGGAAGAATAGTTTAATTGATTTGTATGACAAAGTTTAATACAATAAAATAATTAATGGGTTGATCACTACACAACTTGAAAAGTGGCCTAGTAGTGCAGTTGCTCTTTCCTTTCCAAGAGGTCCTGGGTTAGAGTCTTGCACCCAAATTTTAGTTAAAAATTTTCCTCTAGCAGCCCAGCTCACAAGCCCCTGGTTTGGTTCAATTGGTTGGATTCTCAATTATTCCAGTTGAACCAGGGATCGGAGTACGACTTTTCAACGAATTTATTTCTTGCCCAGTTAGAAATGAAACCCAGCCCGGTTCGTAGCCGGTTTACCTGGTTAACTGGTCCGACCGTCGAGTTGGGCCAGGTTTAATAACTATGTGTCAAGGGGATAGGGTTGGGATCGGAGTACTTTGAGACGTGGAAAGTAATTTTAAGGACCAATTCCTACTTTGCATCTTTAATTTTAGGGGACTTTGGACATTTTGTACACTAAACTTTCAAATTCGTTTCACTTCGTTCTAAATTTTAATATCATCACCAAAATTAACGGAATCTTTGCATTTAAACCCAAAGTATTGTGAAAGATTGTTTTACACCCTGCTGAATTTATTATACATATGTAAAGGTTTCGTTAAATTTGATGACAATATTAGAAATTGAATTGAAGTGAGATAAATTTGAGATTGGGAGTACAAAGTGTTGCAAACTAAAATTAAGAGGAGGCAAAGTAAAAATTATATATAAGTTGAGAAGTGTGAAGTAGAATTAGTCTTAATTTTAAATAGGTATCTTATTTGCACCCCCTTATTGTTATCATTTCTCACATTGCATCAGATCTAAACTTTTCACTTTGTACCTTAATATATTGTTCTCTTCATATTTTCATCAATTCAGTGATTTTGATTGACAATTGAACTTAAGTATCAAGAAAAGAAAGTATTGGATACAATGCGTGGAAAATGGCAACTTTCTTGAAATGATATACATAAATTTTGAGATACTTTGTACCCTAATAATTTTTTTACTTGCTGTTGTAAATCAACAGTTAATGAAAATTGACAAATTGTTCAACAGTTGGACTACAGTTTTGAGGAAAGAAAATATTAAAGCAAAGTTGTGTAAAAAAAAATCAGGATGTAATGTAAAAAATAGTGACAAGTTTGGAAGGTCAAAGAGAATTTTACTCTTTTAAATAATTGTCAATCAAGAAAATACAATTAATCATTTTGTTTGATTTACAAAAGAATCCCTTAATAAGGCAATGAATATAGATGATCTACTAAGTCATCTCCCCAAATATCTTCTAATATTTAACCCTTCGTCCCTTCCCCAATAATAGAGAAAAACTCACCATTTGTTTGCCAGTTTCCATTGATTTCTTGAACTTTCAGCTCCCAACTCCCATCCCAACCAACTTTAACTAAGCACAACTTACGCATCATAGTATGTATCAAGAAGGTTTCTAACCTAGAAAAAAAAAAAAAAAAATCAACCATAGAGCAACAGCGACATGAATTAAAAAATAAGAGCAAATTGATCAATGATGAGAATAACATTGTCATCCCAACAAATGAGTGGTCGGATGTACGAGGTCAGGTAGAGCATACAACGTCAAGTGATGAAAGTAATTTTACGAAACTGGATGGCTACATTGATTATTATCAAAGACCAAGTCCGATTCTCCTTATATATAAAAAATAAAATAAAATAAAAAAAAAAAAAGGCCAAGTGTCCTCAAAAGCTAAATGTTGATTTTTAATTCATTTCAAATTGAAAAAAAAATCTAATTCTGCGCAACTCCTTTTGACATTTCAAAAAAGTAAAATAGGAAGATTATAGACACTAATTTTTCACTAACTTACATACTCCTTTAAATATTTATTTCTCATTCTCAAATTTTAAGTAAACACACCTTTTAATTTTTAGATATTCATTTATTGAAATAAAAATCTCTTGTTGAATTATTAGTAGTGTCTATAAATTTAAGAATACAACCTTCGTGATACACTACCCTATTCTTCAAAAATTTAACAAACAGACATGCATAATTTCATGTTTTTCAACAGTTCTATTTTACAAGAATATTGTTCCCTAATTGGCTTTAGTAACGCAAACGAGAAAGGACCTCGTCGTATGCAGAAAACGTGCTCGACGTCAGTTTAGAAATGAAGAGATGGCGTAGACTATGCTGCATGGTAGTGACGCGATTTAAGTATGCCGGTTCTTTAATTAAGACACAGGAGATAAGGTGAGAAGCTGCCCAATGATGAAATTTTAATATAAAAAGGTGAGAACAAATTTTCATTTTATTTATCGTTTTAGATAATTTATTTTGTTTCAAAGTATTTGTCACTTTACGAATTTAAGGAAGTGTTAAATGATCTTTTTTTAATTTTACTCTTCTTGTTATATTAATGGAGCTGAAGGAATATGTAGTTGGAGAATTTAATGTAAAAGAGTAATTTAGTTATATTGAATTATCTTTTTGTAAAATTGATATAATTTAATAACTTTTTTAATCTTTATATAACATAGGGCAAAAAAAAATAAAAATACTAGCTTTAAAACTATACGAGGGTTATCACCTACAAGTAACACGTTTAAAATATAGCATAGTTATTGGTGTATGGTAATGCACTTCAAAAATTACTAAAGAATAAACACAATAATTAAAGTCATCACCATTATTCATAGAACTTAATCATCATCAAGGACCACAACATAAAACAATCAAACAAACAAACTTCAACAAGTTTCATCGCCAATCTTCTGAAATACAAACAAAAAACAAGAAAGAAACATAAAATGTCCATAACAAAGCCACAGTCGAAAATTCTCTCAAACTTCTGCACGTCAAACAACCAAAAGCCACAGTCGAAAAGGGAAAAGGCACTCCACTAAGCCTGGAAGCTTGGACAGCCACCATACAGCTAGCTTTAGGGACAGGGACAACAATCCTTGATTCACCTTGCCCTTCACTGAATATGCAATAAATGGCATAATAAGCTTGGATATGAATAGTTTACTTAATAAGAAAATAAACAGAAGTTAAAATATCACATAAAAAAATTACCGTTTTCAATTTCGACCAGGAAATCAATTATATGATTCATATGTCATAAAAACATAGAAGATATTACACATTTACATGTATGAGTAATAAAGTGAGTTAATATTTGCTAATACAGACTCTATAAGATATATATGTTAATAAATTATAAATAATTTAATGATCGAAGTTTCATTGTATAACATAACGGATTGTAATGTAATCTTAACAAGAACTAATTTTAATGCAACTATAAAGTTCTAATTGAACAGAAAAATTGTATTTCATTTACATAACTATGTATCACTTAAATAAGAAAAAACTCAAATTACAGCTTGTACACAAGTTAAGTTATTTATTAGGCTTTACTAACTTTGCACTCTTTAACTTGTACTCGATTTTAACTTTACATCTTATATTTATATTTTGGACATATTGTACTCTGAATTCTAAGATTTAGCCAGTAGCCATAATTTCATTCTAATTTTGACATTGTTATTAAGGTTAACGAATGTTAAATAAATGCATACCATGCCCTGGTTTAGCAAAGTATAGCACCAATAGAAGTAGTCATCTACTTTACATCCCTTAACTTATGATCAATTCTCCACTTTGCACATCAACTCTAAATTTTGGTCACATTGCATCCCTAACTCTTATATTTATCCCATTTTGTTTCAATTTTTACTAGTGTTAAAAAATTTGATCCATGTTTCACTTTTTATGTGCGTGGTATGGACAGTTAGAACATCCGTTAAATTTGATAACGGTGTTAAAAGTTGGACTAAAATATATAAATTTGAGAGTTCATGATGCAATATATCTAAAAATAAATATAGATTTCAAAGTAAGAAACCGATATAAGTTAGGGTGCAAAGTGGAATAAGCCTTATTTATTATCATCAGTCTTCTCCAGTTATTTAGTATATATCCTTTTCAACTTCTTATAACCCAAACTTTGCGTAGTAATGATACTATGTGTTATGTACATTTTAAATCTTCTTGAAATAGATATATGATTCACAATTGTTAAATGAAAGGAAAATTATATTCTAACTGATACACTAAATAACTAGTTTTCAGTGTCACATTGTGATTTTCAATGTATATTGTATTTAAATTCTATCACGAATTTAGTATATTTCATAAAAGACTCTTGATACTTATTTTCGTTCAATGATCATATCAATGTGTTTCAGTCGTCTAATATAGGTATAATGGTTTATTAAAATTGTTGAATACATTCAATAGAGGATAGGGGGAGAGGTAGATTTTTTGAAAAAAAAAAATATCTACTGAAAGTTTAAAAATCTAGATTCCAATTGGAGTGAAATTCAAAATGCTCTTTGTGTACCTTTAAAAGTATGTGAAATCATATAGGTATGATCACAAAGAGATCAATCATCTGTGCGTTGATCACAGGCATAAGTAAGGAAAAGAAAAGAAAAATTTACAAGTATTTATAAATATCCTTGGTTTTAAGTTAAGTTAAAACATCAAGTCAATTTTCCTAAAGAACATATATATTTCAAAACCACAACTGAAATCTAAAATTTCTAGTTGCATATGTATATATCAACAGGATATTGTACTCTCGTGGTTATATCTTGACATTCTTTGTTATACATGCATGCACGAAAATTTTGTCAAACTTAGAAGACTTCTGAAAAAAAAAAAAAAGAAGGGTACCAAGAAAAAGAACTGCTCACCTAGATATTCCCCGAGCCCAAATTCCACCCATTATCACCTTCTCACATTGCGTTCCAATTTAGGCCACCAATGAAATTCCTTTAAGAAATTAATCAAAAGCCACCACCAAACGTCAAGAATTATGAAAAGGGGCTCATGAATTAATATTGTTAACTTTTTTTTTTTTTTTTTATAATCAAATTTCATTAACTAAAAAAATAGTCATTATAACGGATTAAAATGCAGTCTGATAAACGAATTCACCAATCTACATATTACGAACAGATGTAAAAAAATATCCCAACAAATCTAAAAACTAAACTAATCTAAATCTGCATAATTCTAAAAATCTAACTCGATCTAACTTTAAATGGTTGAACAAATTTTGTACCAGATCTAATCAATCTCGGACATGCCACCAAACTTTTAATGTAAAGCATAAAAACAAATCTGGTCATTAATACAAAGATTAATTTTTAATTAAGTCATAATCAAGCATAGATAGAGAGGACTAATTAACTACTAACCCTGGTACTGTACCGTCAATAAGTCCATGCATCATTATTTGTTGACCTTCAACCCTCAAAATAATTATAGAGTGGACAATAAGGGCATTATACAAGATGCTTAATGATGTTTGATTGCCATTCACCGTAATCCCGAGTGTTATTGGTGGAGCACCAAACCAACATAGTTTGCAAGACGTCGAAGCTGGTTTCGGTCGACCTTTAGTAACTGGATAGAAAAGTTCGCGCACCGCGCGAGATAACCTGTTTTTCAGATCACCATCAACTCTGGTGGGAACCAGAGAGGCAGATTGACCAATTGTGTGAAATACAAGCAAGAAATGTCAGAGTTTTACCCATCAATATTAATTAAGGCCTTAAACTACCTTAGGAGGTGTTTGGTTCACATTCGGGAATCGGAATCGGAATGGGAATCATAAACTCTACTATTGGTATGGATTTATATCATTCCCCCTTACTTATTTGGTTTAACATAGGAATGGGTTTCATTGTATTAATAAGTTACTCAACTTGAAACCCAGTCACAAGTGGAGAATGAAAGTGGGTATTTTCTAACACTTTCATTCCCATAGAATGATTCTCATAGTGTTCAACCAAACACCATCTATGGGTATCATTAACTTTGATTCCCATTCCCCCTCTCATACCAATAAACCAAACACCTCCTTAATTTGTTAATACTTACTTTACGTGCCTTAATTTGAAGCATCGGCTTCTCTTTTGTAATGGTAGCTAGGTAGGGTTAAGAATGGCAATGTTAAAAAAAAACCGAATTGTTGTAAAATTTAATACTAGTACGTTAGTTCTGTGTTGAAGATATTATAAGTCTCGTGTTATGCACTAGCATTAGAAAATGGAAATATTTTGTTTTTGTTATAACCAAGTATAAAAGATTTGTTGTATGGTAAGTTTTGCCATTGGATGCATGGAAGAAGAAAGACGTACTATATGTTAAATTTTAAGAAAGGGTGAGTTATACAGAATAACAGTATATTTATACAAAATAATAAAATTATTGATATATTCGGAAATAAAGAGAATCATACCAAATATTAAAAATCAAAGAGTTTGTGATACTTTGTGATATTGTTACATAAAATATTTTGACAAATAATTTTAAATTTATAATTTTATAAATAAGTTTCCTACAGAAAATTAGTAGAGTTAAATAAGACTTCACAAAACGCAAAATTTATTTCGCATGCTACGTAATTATGAAGGAATACAATTATAAATTTTAGTGTTTAACATATTTTTCATTGCGATTGCAATATTTGTGCGGGGTTTAAAAGCATTTGATAAGTTAAAATCATAAGTGACAGTTGCATAAAGAAAAAGAATTGGAAAGCATCTTGCGTCATTGTTAAAATAACCATTAATAATTAAATACTATCTACGTTCTTCAGCAATTTTCTTGTGGAATATTATTTGGATTAATCTTTTATATATTGTCGGTGTAAAAAATTTTATACTATCAGGTGTAGATACATGCCACATATACAAAAATGATATTTGAAATTCACATAATGCATACATTACATATATATACACCTGGTAGTGCAGATAATTTTCTGCACGGATGGTGAATAAAAAATTAATCCATCTCATTTATAATACCACAATTTAAGTTTATTGCGTGAAAACCACTCTACGTGATAAAATTCTATTAAAGCACTAATTTTAATCTTAGATAATTAGTCGAATTTTATTTCTTCTTTCTCAACTCTAATAACATGTAAATAGTATTGAATGTACGTTAAAAAAAAAAAATAGTATTGACTGTACGTTATTGTATAGATATACAATTTTTTATTATGGGATAGGATTAGCAACTAAAACAACCAACTCAGATAACATTTCCAGGAAGGACCAAAAAAAAAATAATAATAATAATAATAATTCCGCTTTGAAGGACTACCAAACTCTTTAAAAATGGAAGAGAATCCGGTTAGTTCCCCAAATCTTCCCCATTTTCCATTTGTTTTTATTATCACCACTAATTTCATTTCTGCAAGCAAACCAAATACACCCTATTTGTGGTTGAGTTCCTTTGCCAATATGAATTTGCACCGCGTAAATGTGGAGTGGACGAAATGTGGCCTTCGTAAAGGGAAAACAATACCTATCTACGATTTAATTTTGTAACTAACATAAATTAAACGTACTCTTGGAACGCTTAAGCATTTTTCTTGTCATAGCTAAAAAGAAAAAACAAAACAAAACAAAACAAAACAAAACCGCCGAGAGAATAATGGCCCTGTTATTATGACTCATTCATTTTTTTAAATAATATTTTTCAATTATTATTTAAATATAATTTTTAATTAATTTTGNTTATTTCACATACATCACAAAACGAAGCCAATCTTTGTGAAGAATTTTGAAAGATAAGCAGAAGTCTTTAGAATGAATGAGAATCAACTGGTTATTTCCCCAAAAATTCCCTATTTTCCATTGACGTTTAGTTTTAGTATGTACGTATTTCCAAGGAAGAAGAACATGGGCTTCATAATTTTTGATATTTGAGAAATGGGAGAAAAACAATTTTAGTCCCCAAAATTTAGTATTTCAACCTCTCAAAATTTTACAAAAAATAAATTATGTCTCTTATCTTCTTGATTTAAACTAAACTAGGATAATTGACAGAAAGTAACAAATGTTTAACGGAGAAGAATTCAAGGACGTTAGTTATTAGGATCGTATTCTTCACCAGATTTGAGAAGTAAATTCTTGGCGGTGGGTACGCAATCATGAACCAGCAAGAATATCCTTATTTAAACGTTCCTAACCCCCTCCTCCTCTTCCCACCCTCCCAATCCCCCTCCTCCCCCCATACCAAGGGAAAAAGGACAAAAAGCAAGAATATCCCGCCTAGATGTTGCAATCACCAAAGCAAATCCCCCAGCCATCGAGATTGTTGTGAAAGTAATTCTCTTTTTTTACACGTGGTTCGTTGTCTTTGTTCTTGTTCAATTTTGCTCCGTTTGTAGTGAGATTTCAGTATATTATTTTTGGTAGTGTGGGGTACATTTTGAACAATCAGATTGTTATTTTCTCTTGTGTAGTAGTTGGACTTTTATACTTGTGATTTGGGTTATTGTGTACTGTCAAATTGTTTATTTTAGTTTTGGTAATGAGTAGGGGCGTGTTTGAGTTCCAATGTTTACTGTAGACTCGTTTTGCTGTACTCATTGATCCGTTGATAGTGAATATTTTTGAACTAAGTCCCGTACATTTTACTCTTCACATTGAAGGATTTTTTTACGTAAAAAATTCTGTGTTCTATATTTGTTGATTTCGTTTATTTATTTACTGTTTGGATCAGTTCTACGATTTATTTAAGTGGTAGAAATATAACAGGATCATCAATTTTCTTGGGTAATTATTCTATTTGCGATATTCCTCTTTTTTTCAACAAGTGGTATCAGAGTTAAGTTATATCTGCTCGAATTTTTTTTAACTTGAATAAATATGA
The DNA here is from genome assembly GCA_025175665.1 of Cinchona pubescens. Taxonomy (NCBI): domain Eukaryota; kingdom Viridiplantae; phylum Streptophyta; class Magnoliopsida; order Gentianales; family Rubiaceae; genus Cinchona; species Cinchona pubescens. The sequence continues at coordinate 84,545 of JANKKI010000031.1, read as the reverse complement.
AACCCAATTGCAGTAGGATGATTAGTTTAAATGGCCTTAACTATCATAAATGGAAGGCAAAGATGAAGGATCTACTTTTTGTGAAGACATTACACTACTCGGTATTTTGTATTGAGAAACCAAATCCCTGTCTGATTCAGATTGGACTTTTGAGTGCGAGATGGTTTGTGGCTTCATTCGACTGTGGGTAGATGATAATATTTTGAATCACATCGTCAACGACAAACATGCTAGAACCCTGCGGGAGAAACTTAAGTCCTTGTATGGTTCAAAATCAGACAATAACAAGTTGTTCTTGGTAAAAAAAACTATAAATTTGAAGTACAAAGAAGAATGTTCTATTTCAGATCACGTGAATGAGTTTCAATGGTGTTTTGACCAACTATCAACATGGGTGTCAGATTCTGAGGATGAGATTATGGGACTTTGGTTGCTGAATACTCTTCCGGATTCTTGAGAGAATTTCTGTGTCACGTTGACAAAATTCTGGTCCTAGTGGTGCTAGGACCTTGAGTTATGTGAAGAAGGCCATTTTAAATGAAGAGTTAGATGAAGAACTCAAGAGGCTTCACAGTCTAAGGTATTAATTACGAAAAATCAGGGAATAGGTAGAAACAGAGAAAAAGGAGAATCTAGTAGAGGCAAGGATAGGGACAAATCGAAGTCAAGGTACAAGAATCTTGAATGTCACTATTGTGGCAAGAAAGGACATATCAAGAAAAATTATAACAAGCTGAAAAGGGAGAATATATATAGGTAAACAAGAAAATAAAGAAAGTGACAATGATGATCATGTTACCACTACTACTACAAAGGATTTGGTGATTGTCTGAGATGAAAATATGATCAATGTTGCCAGTGATGAATCAAATTGGATCGTCGACAGTGGTGCCTTCTTCTATGTGACATTATGTTAAGTGTCAAAGAAGGATTTCTTCACATCTTATACTCTCGATGACTTTAAAATATTGAAGATGGGTAATGATGGTCAGTCGAGGGTAGTTGGCATAGGAACTGTTATATTGAAGACTTGTACTGGAGTGACGTTAATTTTGCGAGATGTCAGACATGCACCGGATATTCGTCTAAATATGATTTCAACTGGTGTGCTAGATGATGAGGGTTATGTTAGCACCTAAGGTAATGGGCACTGCAAGATAACCAAGGGTTCTTTGATTGTGGCGCATGAGAAAAAGAGTTTAGACTTGTACTGGAGCAAGGCTTCCGTGTGCATTGATAATATCAATGCAATTGAAGAAAGTGCTTCTTCAGATCTATGGCACAAAAGCCATAGCCACATCAGTGAGAAGGGACTAAATTGTTTAGCCAAGAAAAATTTACTTTTCGGGTTGAAAACTACTGAACTAGAAAAGTGTACACATTGCTTGGTAGTGAAACAGAATTGCGTCTCTTTCAAAAGTCATCCTCTTTGTAACAAGGAAATCAAAGTTACTTGAGTTAGTGCATTCAGATCTCTGTGGTCAATGAAAACGAAGATATATGATAGTGCACTCTACTTTGTCACATTTATTGATGACTGTTCAAGGAAATTGTGGGTGTATGCCTTGAAGTCAAAAAATCATGTGCTTGGTGTCTTTAAACAATTTTAGGCTTCTGTTGAGAGGGAGATAGGTAAGAAGCTGAAATGTATTTGCACTGACAATGGTAATGAATATCTTGGAGGGTTTGATGACTATTGCAGATAGCAGGGTATAAGATACCAGAAGATGCTCCCAAGACTTCTCAGTTGAAAGACTTAGCAAAGAGGATGAACAAGACACTAGTGGAGCGAGTTAGATGTTTTCTATCTCAAGCAAAATATATTTTGGGGTGAGGCATTATATACCGTTGCACATTTTATAAATTTGTCTCCCGTTATTGCTTTACTGGCTGATGTTCCTAATCGTATGTGGTACGACAAGGAGGTATCCTAGGACTCCTACTTGCATATATTTGGTTGCAAAACTTTTGTATATGTGCCTAATATGAAAGGTCCAAGTTGGAGGTCAAGACTAAACAATGTGTCTTTGTTGGCTATGGTCATGATAAATTTGGCTATATATTTTATGATTCGACTTCAAAGAAACTTGTGAGAAGCCGTGATGTTATCTTCATAGAGGTTCAAACAATGGAAGATATTGAAAAGGAAGAGAAGTCAGAGTCTACAAGTATTGATGACCTGGTAAACTTAGATCCAGTTCCTGCTTCTGTGACATGTGTGCCTGATGTAGCTGATGATGAAAATCACGATGAGGTACAACATCAGGATGACCAAGGTGAGAGTGATACTGACTATGCTGTTGATGAGTCATGATCTTGTTGGTGGAGTTAATGAATATGAAATTCCACTGAGGAGGTTGACAAGGGCAAGAGTTCCCTCTACCCATTATTCATCAGATGAGTACGTGCTCTTCACTGATAGGGGAGAACCAGAAAGCTGTGATGAGGCCATGGAGAGTAAGCAAAAGGCAAAATGCATTGAGGCTATAGATGACGAGATGAAATCACTGCATGATAATCACACAAGCTGGTGAAGTTACGGAAGAATAAAAGAGTTTTGAAAAACCGGTGGATCTACAAATTGAAGAATGAAAAAGGAACTTCACTTCCTCGGTACAAAGTTTGATTGGCAGTCAAGGGCTTCAGTCAAAAGAAGGGTACTGACTTTGTAGAAATCTTCTCTCATGCTATGAAGATGTCTTCCATCTGAGTGATACTTGGTTTGGCAGCGAGTCTTGATCTTGAAGTGGAGCAAATGGATGTGAAAATCACGTTCCTTCATGGTGATTTGGTGGAGGAAATTTATATGAAACAACCAGAAGGTTTTGTGGTGAAGAAGAAGGAGAATTTAGTCTTCAAGTTGAAGAAGAGCTTGTACGATCTAAAACAAGCTCCTAGCCAATGGTATAAGAAGTTTGAGTCAGTGATGATCTAGCAAGGATATAAGAAGACTACTTTCGACGACAGTCTTCAATTGTGTATTCGTGCAGAAGTTCTCTGACAATGACTTCACCATTTTGCTACTTTATATTGTTGATATATTGATTGTTGTTCATAATTCTGTCAGAATTGACAAGTCGAAGAAAGAACTCAGTAAGTCTTTTACCATGAAATACTTGGGACCAGCAAGACAGATTCTTAGCATGCAGATTACTTGGGATAGAGTAGCCAAGAAATTATGGTTATCTCAACAAAAGTACGTGGAAAAGAAACTCCAGTGGTTTTGCATGGATAAAGCTAAAATGGTAAGTATTCCTTTCATTACGCACTTTAAACTTAGCACTAGACAGGCTCCATCTAGTGATAAAGAGGAAGATGACATGCAATATGTTCCTTATGCATCGGTAGTAAGGAGTTTGATGTATGCAATGGTTTGCACTAGGCCAGACATTGCCCATACAGTTGGTACTGTTAGCCGGTTTTTGAGAAATCTAGGCAGAGAGCATTGGAATACTGTGAAATGGATTATGAGGTATCTCCGGGGTACATCGAATTTGAAACTAAGTTTTGAGACTGATAAACCTATTCTTTGTGGTTACACAAATTCAAATATAGCCAGAGTTGTTGACACAAGGAAGTCTACTTCAGGGTACCTGATTACATTTGCAGGGAGAGTTGTGGCATGACAATTAAGATTGTAGAAGATTGTTGCATTGTCTACAACTGAGGCAGAGTTCTTTGCTAGTACTGAAACTTGCAAGGAATTGTTTTAGATGAAGAAATTCATGCATGAGCTCAGTTTTACTCAGAGGCAGCATATATTATACTGTGATAGTCAGAGTGCTATTCATCTTGGTAGGAATTTGACTTTTAATGGGAAATCTAAGCACACTGATGTGCAGGTATCATTGGATACGGGATGTTCTATACTCAAAGGCTATTGAACTTGCGAAAATCCATACGGATGAAACGGTTCAGACATGTTGGATAAATTTCCGACAAGGAAAAAGTTCAAAACTTGTCATTTGGTTGCCGGTTTGACAAATACCTCCACTTTTGTAGAGTCAGAAGGGGAGTTTGTTGCATGTCCTTTCTCAAATGAGGACCACAAGACAAGACTCCTAATACCAAAACAACTAGAAAAAGTGCCACGTGTATTTGTGTCCAACAAGGGCACCTGAATTGAGGTAACCAAGTGGTGATTTTTGTTCCAACAACTAAGAAATTTGGTGATTTTTGTGTCCAACAAGGACACAAAAATTGAGGTAACCAAAGTACATAAAAAGGCATTATCGTTGTTTCAGCTGTGTATTTTGGAGAAAAAAATAGTCAGAAATTTTTTTCTCTTATTTTGGTAGTAGAGACATCTAAATTCTTTAGAGGAGAAAATTAGCAGGCTCGTGCTTCGATCCAACGGTGAATTTACTTTGTTTGTAGTGAGATTTCAGTATATTATTCTCGATAGTGTGGGTTGCATTCTATACTGGTAGGTCGTTATTTTCTCTTATCCAATTGTTGGACTTTTATATTTGTGATTTGGGTTATTGTGTACTTTCAAATTGTTTATTCTTACTTTTGGTAGTGAGTAGGAGCGTGTTTGAGTTCCACGTGTTTACTGGAGACTCATTTTGCTGTACTCATTGATCCGTTAATAGTGAAATATTTCTGAACTAGATCCTGTGATTTTTACTCTTTACATTGAAGGAGTTTTTCACATAGAAAATCCTGTGTGTTCTGTGCTTGTTGATTTCGATTATTTATTTACTGTTTGGGTCAGTGTTACGATTTATTCAAGTGGTCGAAAATTTTTCTTGGGTAATTATTCTGCTTGCGTTATTCCCGTTTTTTTCCCCAACAAGCCTTCCATCTCATTATCAATTAGTTTGAAAATAAAGTTCATATTTTGAGAAAGAAATCTATGTTTTTTAACATGATATTAGTGCCAGTTTTTTTCTCATCCACGCATGTCTTCGATTCTGTCTACCACATTCTAATAGATTCTTTCACATTCAACCCACGTAACGGGTTCACATCTAACTCACGTAACCGGTTCTCAATTATCTTAAATCACGTGTAGAGAGAGGATATTAAAAGATAAAATGTCCCATATCGACCAAAGGATTCCTAAACTAATTAATAAAGCTCATGGGTCACTCAATTCATTATCAATTGGTTTTGACACACGTCAATTGGGCTATTTAAGAACCCGCAACAAGAGTTGATTGGGTTGGTTGAGAGTCCAGGGCAACCAAAGAGCCCAAAAGTTGAAATGGGTTAGAGAGATTTCATGACACGTGTGGATTTGTAGGGATTTTTTGTGATTAAGACCCAAGGCTCAGTTTTGACACCTTTTTAAAAAAATATGGATTTCTATCTTGAAACAATTAGTAATGATTGGAGTGACCCACGAGTTTTATTAATTACTTTAGAAATCTTTGGGCAATCGATGTGCCACATTTTGTCCTTTAACACCTCTTCTCATAGGTAACTTGGGTTATTTGAAAACCCGCACCATGAATTGAACCCGCACCATGAATTGATTGGGTTGGTTGAGAGCTCGGGGCTAGCAAAGAGCCCAAAAAGAGTTGAAGTAGGTTAGAAAGAACTCAAGACACGTATGGAGTTATGGAGCTTTTTTTCTAAGTGAAACCCAAAGCCCAACTCTGATACCATGTTAAAGAATATGAATTTTCATCTCAAAACTAATTAGTAATGAGTAGAGTGACCTATCCATAAACTTTATTAATTAGTTTAGGAATCCTTGGACAACCGATGTGAGATATTTTATTCTTTAACACCCTTCTCATACGTGACTTGGATATTTGAGAACGCACAATATGAGTTGATTTGGTTGGTTGAGAGCCCAGAGTTAGTAGAACCCAAGACTCTCATACGTGACTTGGATATTTGAGAACGCACAATATGAGTTGATTTGGTTGGTTGAGAGCCCAGAGTTAGTAGAGAACTCAAGTGTTGAAATGGGTTATAGAGAACCCAAGACACGTGTAGCTGTAGGGCTTTTTTTGTGAGTAATATCCAAGATCCAACTCTGATACCATATTAAAGAATATGAGATTCCATCTCAAAAAAACCAATTGGCAATGAGTAGAGTGACATATGATCTTTATTACTTAGTTTAGAAATCCTTAGACAATCAATGTGGGACATTTTATCCTTTAACAATCTTCATAAACAATGTTAAAATGTGTTTCCTATATTTTGCTCAAAAAAAGAAATTTGTTTCCTTTGTTAATTAATGATCTTGTAAAAGTAAGTAAGAAGATTGGTGATGACATCAGTTGCGGCCAGGGCAACTTCTGTTAGTTATGCATTTGATGTTTTCTGTTAACTGTCCTGGTCTAGTAGAAACTGCAAATATGTGGGACATGATTTTTTTTTAGATACTTTGGAGAGCAATAATATCGATCAATCAAACTTTAGGACGAAAAGTGTTTTTCTCCCTTTAAGAAAACAAACATTGGGTTTAGTAACTAATAACGTACATAATTATTAGGGATAATTACAGAAACCTTTCCTAAAATTTTTGACAACTGTAGGTGGAACTCTTCTAATTTAAAAAATTACACCTACCTCTCCCAATTTTACTTAATTTAGTAACACAAACCTTCCATGATTTTACTTCTTTAATTACTCTTACCTTTTCTCATTGTTAAGGAAGATAAGTGTAATGTTTCATAATGGGACCATAGAATTTCCTTATACAAATTACATTAATCCTAGGGTGGTTGGTTGGTTGACAAAAGACTCCCTTAAGGCAATTACGGGTTTAGATGATCCACAATTATGTAAGGGTGACAATTTTTCAGATGACACGAATATGATTCAAAATTAACAGATATAAATACAACCTGAAATTAATTTGGTCATTATCATGTCAACTTGTTAATGACACGAAATTTAATGGGTGTCAGGTCAACCCGCAAGTTGACATGCTAACTTGTTAAGTTATTAGATAACCCTATATAAGAATAGTATAAAAGTTGACCTGTTAATTATTTAATCATTATTGACAAATAATTAGGACTTTTTGGTAATCAGTTACAATTTTATACATATTCTAGAGATTAAATATGAAAAATTCTTATGTGTTATAAATTTGATAAACTTATTGGTTTGAAGGGTTTAAAATAGGTTAACGGGTTTGTTTTGGGTTATAAGGTTACAATTTATTGTGGGTTTATCGGTTTAGCAAGTTATTTATAGGTTTATCGTATCATTTGGGTTAAGTTTATTATATTTTGTTATATTAATGTAAAATTTTAATGGGTCAATCGGGTCGTGTTGTGTCCACCCGTTAATAATTGAATTATGACATAATACGATATGAATGCTTAACGGGTCGTGTTTGAGTTTAAATATTTTAACATGAACCCGATAACAACAAGACACGATAACAACATGACACTATCTGTTGCCATAATACTATTATGTCATCCCAAACACGGTCCGTAATTAACTCTTCGTTACTGTAACTTATAACATAAGAAAACCTCTCTATTCTTGCCTCCATTGATTTCTTCAATTTTCAGATCCCAACCAACTGTAATTTGGCACAATTTGTGCATTTGGGTGTCAAAAAGGTTAATTTATAACCGCTCTAGATAGAAACCTCAACACAAGCTACAGCGACATGAATTTTAAAAAATAAATAAATAAAGAGGAAATTGATCATTGATAGAGAAACATTGTCATCCCAACAATTATGAGTGGTCGGAAGTACAACGTCAAGTTATCGAAGTAAGTTTATGAAACTTGATGGCTATATTAGTTATTATCAGAGACCAATTCTGATCATTATCAGAGACCAACTCTGATCCTAAAGAATTAAAGAAAAAAGACTTTAAGTCTCCTCGAATGCCAAATTCAAACCCGTAAAGCGTAAGATTTCTTTTTTGAACTTGCTACACCATTACTTTTGGCCTTATTCCAATTTCCACCCCTAAGTCAATGCGATTCTTACTTTGCAAATTATGTTAGAATATTTTAATTGATGAATTTCATCACCATACAAATATTTTAAATAATAATTAATATAATATCCTACATTAAAAAATAAACAAATTACTATATAAATATATTTGGATAATTATGGGATTCAAAATAATATCAATATTGAAGGAAGTAACGACTAATAGAGTTAAAGTATAATAATCCACAATCAAGACAAAACTCGTGATCTCAAGTCAAAGGATCATTACACTACTATTACAAAAAATTTATCCACTAGCATGTGGAATACTCTTAATGGGTCAATCCGATGCATTTATTCTCAATAAGCATCCACATACACTTATGTGTTAATTTAATAATGTCATACACTACGGTTAGAGATATTCACGAATAAAATATAATTACGTTATAACTATTTATGATTTCACATATATATATTTTATTCAAAAAATGCCATATTACAAAATATACATAAATATAAAAGTGTAATTTATCCCTAAACATATTGGTTTTAGGGCATACGTCGACAATCTTCGTATTTAAACCCAAAACACTGTGAAAGGTTGTTTTACATCCTGCTGAATTTGTTGTATATGTGTAAAGGTTCCGTTAAATTTGATGACAATATTAAAAATTAAATTGAAATAAGATAAATTTGAGAGATGTTGAAAGTACAAAGTGTTGCAAACTAAAATTAAGAGGGGTTAAGTAAGAATTATATATAAGTTAAGTAGTGTAAAGTGGAATTAGTACTAATTTTAAATAGGTAACTTATTTGCACCCCTCATTGTTATCATTTCTCACATTGAATCATATCTGAACTTTTCACTTTGTACCCTAATATATTGTTCTCTTCATAATTTAGTCGAACCGTTATCACATTTTCATCAACTCAGTGACTTTTATTGACAATTGAACTGAAGTATTGTATGCAATGTGCGGGAAACGGTAACTTTCTTTTGGTATACTTTGTGTACTTGTAACTTTTTTCCTTGCTGTTGTAAATTAACTGTTAATGAAAATTGACAAAATTTTTTCAACAATTGGACTATAGTTTTGAGGAAAGAAAATATTAAGAAGGAAAGTTGTAAAAAAAAATCAGGATATAATGTAAGAAATAGTAACAAGTTTGGAAGGTCAAAGAGAATTTTACTCTTTTGAATAATTGTAAAAAAAGAGACAGTCAATCAAGAAAATACAATTAATCACAGGTTGTTTGATTTACAAAAGAATCCCTTATTAAGGCAATGAATATAGATGATCCACTAAGTCATCTCCCCAAATCTCTTCTAATATTTAACTCTTCGTCCCTTCCCCAATAATAGAGAAAAGCTCACTATTTCTTTGCCAGTTTCCATTGATTTCTTGAACTTTCAGTTCCCAACTCCCATCCCAACTAACTTTAACTAAGCACAACTTGTGCATCATAGTATGTATCAAGAAGGTTTCTAACCAAGAAAAAAAAAAAAAAAAAAATCAACCAAACAACAGCGACATGAATTGAAAAATAAGAGCAAATTGATCATTGATGAGAACAACATTGTCATCCCAGCAAATGAGTGGTCGGATGTACGAGGTCAGGTAGAGTATTCAACGTCAAGTGATGAAAGTAATTTTACAAAACTGGATGGCCCCATTGATTATTATCATCTACCAAGTCCGATTCTCCTTAAAAAAAAAAAAGACCATTTGAGTCTCCTCAAAAGCTAAATCTTGATTTTTAATTCATTTTAAATTGAAATTCAGCGCAACTCCTTTTGACATTTCAAAAAAGCAAAATAGGAAGATTATAGACACTAATTTTTCACTAACTTATATAATCTTTAAAATATTTATTTCTCATGTCTAAATTTTATGTAAACACTCATCTTAATTTTTATGTAAACACTCATCTTAATTTTTAGACACTTATTTATTAAAATAAAATTTTCTCGTTAAATTATTAATAGTGTCTATAAGTTTAAAAATCACAACGTTTGTGATACTATCCTATTCTTCAAAAATTTAACAAACAGACATGCATAATTTCAAGTTTTTAAACAGTTCTATTTTTCAAGAATATTGTTCCCTAATTGGCTTTAGTAACGCAAACGAGAAAGGACCTCGCCGTTTGCAGAAAACGTTCTCGACGTCAGTTTAGAAATGAAGAGATGGCGTAGACTATGATGCTTAGTAGTGACGCGATTTAAATGTATAATATTCTTGATAGGAAAACATTGTCATCCCAACAATTATGAGTGGTCAAAAGTACGAGGTCAGGTAGAGTATACAACGTCAAGTTATCGAAGCTTATGAAACTGGATGGCTAATTCTGATCAGAGACCAATTCTGATCTTATCTGGATGACCAACTCTGATCCTAAAGAATTAAAGAAAAAAGATTTTTAAGTCTCCTCGAAGGCCAAATTCAAACCCGGAAAGCGTAAGATTTCTTTTTCGAACTTGCTACACCATTACTTTGGCCTTATTCCAACTTCCACTCCCAAGTCTATGCGATTCTTACTTTACAAATTATGTTAGAATATTTTAATTGGTGAATTTCATGATCATACAAATATTTTAAGTAATAATTAATATAATATGTTACATTAAAAAATAATAAATTATTATATAAATATATTTAAATAATTATTGGAATCAAAATAATATTGAAAGAAAGTAGTCATATATATATATAGAAAATTCTACATTCCTTTTTAGCGAAACTATTCTCTTGTATTTTAAATGTTTGTACTGTACAAACTTTTAAAGCTAAAGGAATGGTTCCCTAAAAGGGACTGTAGAATTTTTCATATATATAATCCTTTTTAGGTAATCATTCCCTTAACTTTAAATACTTGTGACGTTATTTAAAAAAAATAAAAAATCTGTCGATTATTTCACGGCTTGACGAAACTGGAGTCTAAGTTCATGACTCGAAATTGCTTTTAGCCTGTTGTTGTACTATGGACTTAATTTGAAACAAGAAAAAAGGGAATTTAAGTGGATTAAGCATCATTGTTTATGAAAATCGTAGAGTGTGGCTCTCTTCATCATGTTTTGAATATTTGTCCATGACCATTTACTTGATATACGTGGCCTACTAGTATATTATGATATTGAAGTTCTGAATTGTGGTTTAATGATTGATTGCCATAAGTTAACAAATATTGATTGGCTTTTTGTTGCTAAACAATGGAAGTGGGATTTCAAGATTATTTCACAAGCTCCATATATTTAAACAATGGGAATTGTTGAATTATTTAATACTTCTGTTGATATAGCCTACTCAAGGCCCATAATAGTTTAACTGCTGCTAGTTACGTTGAATATATAGGAAGGCTGGTGTAATCTAATTTTTTTCGTTATTGGCCAAGATGTGTTAAGCACGAATGTGACATGGCACAATTTAATTCGATATTTGCGACTCGCATCAAATTTGTGATGAACAATAATAACTAATTTCTTGTCATGAATTTTTCTTTTCACAAATGTTGCATGGGTCTGTCGTATGTTGCAATTCGGTTCTGATTAAATTCTTGGGTAATGAGTTAGTTTTGATATCCAGCTAATATTTTTACTTATCGGTTTAGACAAATCAAAATTTAATTCTATTTCTTGAATCTGAGTTCATGGTACTCATCTATTTTCCTTTTGACATCTAAAGGAAGTAAATGTATTTTGCGGCAATAATTAATTATAAAGTTGGAAGTCAAATTGGTCTTATACATTGAGACTATATTAAATATATTGTCAATGTTAAAATACATAATCTTTTTATGTATAAAGAGATGCACATAAATCTTTTTGGACTATTACAAAATCATATAAATAGGGTCCAAAATTTGGGGAAAAAACTTCCATTATAGTTTTATATGTGTGCAATGTCATTCATGTTACAAGTGATTAGCATGTTGACATGCCTTCCAGATGGTAATTAACGTACCATATTTATGTTTTGTTAGCATATTTATTAAAAGCACATACAAAATTGTGAGCTAATTACTTATTCAAGTATTAAGCGTTATAATTGCTAAATGAAAGACGCCAATTATATAGAGTAATATAAATAAGATTTGGGCATTAAAGATTAATAACGTTTATAAATATAAAAGTGAGATTAATTAGTAGTCACCAAAGTGACCTAATAATGATGCAATTTTATTAAACGGTTTATGATAAATCAATACTATAGAATTATAATTTGTCCAAATGTATTATATTTTTATGATTATGAATGAGTTATCATATTTGTGCCAAAGGTATGTAACTTTGTTAATCAGTTGACCAAATGAATATAATATCGCTATTATAGTTTTAAGTAAATAATTATTCTTCATTTATAGAATAAATCACCAGTATGTCGTTATTCAACCCAAAAGTAGTGTACGATGATGTAATGAATTACTTGTCTGTTGATACTATTTTGGTAGAATTGTCTAAACTAGGATTGTTAATTAGACAATAAATTGGGAGATTTTCCTATGGCCAAAGGTGAGAATTATTTCTTTTATTTGTAATGTTAATTAACTAGTTTGAATTTAATATTTAAATTCATAATATATTGTTCAAATTCATAATATGTGATTAGCATCATTATATCTTGAACTTTTTATACAAGCATTATTTATTCTCTTGTATATTCTAATTATTATTGTTTAGTATTGATGACTACATTTGTAGGTTCTCTTAGCAATTAAAGTGTAAATTTTTATATTAACATGGGCTGAGAATGATTATATATTCTTATTAATGTGTACATTTTGTGCTAATATGTTGGACCAATACACAAGACTAGTGGGGGTACGTTATTTCGATATAATACTCATTAAATTTTATATTCTCAATAACACTTATGCCCATTATTATTAAAATCAAAATCCCCATGAAAATAGTTGAGAAACTATTTGAATTTTTGATGGCACCCTTGATAACTTCTAAGTTTGACACTTAACTATTAACAGAGTGTGTATGATTTTATATATTAAAATAAGAGACAAATTGTTGATATGATTTGAAGTCACATAAAATCAAGATCTTGAGCATTTTCTTATGCATTTCATTATTAATTCTCTCTGATAGTTTTAACCATTCAATCTTTTACAATACACATTAAAAATAATTTATTAGTTTATTATTGAATCTTAATCATGTGTCTTGAAAGAGGGTGAAGAGTTTAAAATATCTTGTTTAATGTATAGATAATTATCTTTTCATAAAATAATACGACTCTAAAGACAAGTATCGTTGAGGAAAAAAAATGAGCATAACCTTGTGTCATGAAAAAATCCAAAGTTGCTTTATGTGTATTGTGAATTTTATAATGATAGATGAATTGATTCTTACTAAATAATTCATTGCCAGTGTATGAATTGTTTCTAAATTTGAAGGAAACATATTAATGTTAAAGAAAGCATCTATTAAGTGAAAATGATACATTTATAAATAGACAAGTAACGAGTTATTACTCATAAAAAATTAAGTAAATTCTACACTTGCCTTGTATAAATATATTAGAATTATATATGTATATAGTATAATCTTTGAATTTTGATATAGGAGATTGAAAGATATTTCCATAAGAAATATAGTGTTTTTAAATTATAAAGATCTAAAGGTTTTGAACTGTGCCAATTATATAATTCTTGTATAGATTAGATGTCAAAAAGTAGACTAAACTGTAGACAATGAAATTTTAGTTTAATTAAAATTATCATTTATCTATAAATTAATTTAATTGGCATATATATGGTCCAATTAAATAATGAAGATCAGTCCATATGTCATATATATTTTGAAACATTAGTTAATTTAAAACCAATTATATTGCTCCACATGTCAAAATGAGATATTTCGACCAATTAAATGTATTTGTGTCGCTCTTCTAATTAAATTGTGCCATGTCACATGTCTGCAAGACTTGGCCAATAAGGATATATGTACTCTAGTATTTATCTCCTTGTTAATAAATTAAAATAAGGAGATAATATCAATAAGGATATATGTACTCTAGTATTTATCTCCTTGTTAATAAATTAAAATAAGGAGATAATATCAATAAGGATATATGTACTCTAGTATTTATCTCCTTGTTAATAAATTAAAATAAGGAGATAATATCAAAGTAGTACAGTGCTTATGTATTAATATCTCTTATGTGTGTAAAGAGATAAGAATTTGTTTCTTGGTATGCATGTAAGAAGTTACACATATACTACAAGTCTTCTACCTTGCTCCCCTCCCATACAAGTATACATAGGGGTCATCCCTCAGAGGTTAAACATAAGACAAGACACACACACATATTTCTGAAGTTTGCAAGCTGTGGAAGCTCTGAGTCTTCAAAATTTTCTCAAATCTTCCATATATCAAGGTTTGAAGATCTTCATCAATTGTTCTTCAGGTCTCTCATATCAAGATTTGAAGATTTCAATATTTGGTTTGGGAATAAGCTGTGAAGCTCTCGGATCGCGTCTGAAATAAAGAATCGAAAGAATTTTCTCCACATATTGAGAATATCCTAGAGATTGTAATTTTTTATTTCATATATTCATATTTTTATCGCTATATTTCTTGTTTGTTCAGTTTTTTACAGATTTGAAATATTTTGTTGCACACATAAACAAGAATATGAACTAATGCCAAAAGGAGTTTTGTATATTTGTTGTCATAACATAAAATTCTATACATAATTCTTTATATTACATATTTGGTTAAGAGATATTTATTTATCTAATTACTGGATAACCATGTAAAAGTATTTTGTTTCTATATATTAGTTAATAAAGTAAAAACTACTTTATATTTTTGAAAAATTTTTAATATAAGAAGTAGAGATATATGAAAGTGGAAGAGGTGGAGAATATAATAAAAATTTACATAGAATAGGATGATTCTAACATCCTCAATACGTGGTTCCTTTATTAAGAAGCTTTAAAAATAATGCTTACGGACACATTTTTATGAACTAGTTGTAGCAATGAAAATTTATGGACATAAATGAATTATAAATTAAAGTATAAATTTATCTTTAGAGAGTAATATTTGAGAAATATGTTATGTATATTTTGTGCATGATTCTACTTATAATTGTTTAAAATTATATTTATACAAATAGCAACATTCGAAATCAAGACAAACATTATTGCACTAAGAAGTCAAGGACCATTAATATATTGAGAATTTGTTTACGGAATCAATTGAAGACTTCACTTAACTGGTGAATATTATATTGAGAGAATTGTTGAAGCTTTAACATGAAGAATTCAATATTTAAATGAGCATTGCTTCACGTGGCCCTTTAGTGGCAAACGGCAATGAGAGTTGTGTATAACTATGCATAAATCTCTTGATGAAAGAAGTTTCGAAAAGGGCAAATTATCTAGAAAGATATCTCCATCAAGATAATTTACTGCAAATACCAAAATAATCTCTCAATCAAAAAAAAAAGGGAAATGATTGGAATGATCAATTGACCAAGTTAAGATCAGCAAGTCTTGGATTTATGGGACTTGTGAATCAATTCTCAAATTGAATTTATCTTCTTTCCATCAAAATTTTTTTTTTTTAAAAAAAAACAGCTACCATGTTCTATTATGTTTGGATTTATTAACATGGTTCGAGATAGATTACTACCACTGTTATGTCCTTGGTGTAACCCGGATAACTTGTGAATTTTAAAATAAAAATTCAGTCGAGTAAGGAAATGTGCTCGATACGAAGCATTGCAAGTAAGGATCCATCTTCGGTGAAATTTTACATGGCTCATAAACGGGATTGAACTTCCTGGGGCAGCTACACACACAATAATCTATTTGTCTCTTATACCCAAGCAAAACATGCATCGAATCCAAGTCTTGAAAGAGATATTTGTAGGCATTAAAAAAATAAATTAATTAAGATTACAAATAATTAACCTTGAATATTTTTTGATATATTAAAACTAGAATCTTGAACGTAATGTTTTAAATTAAACCCGATAAAAATGACTAGTCGAGCTTATATTCCTTGCGAATTGGGCAAAGATGTAAATGGAACCCATTAAGCCCTCTAAACCCAATATGTTATTCTAAAATCAATTAGAGATATAAAATCTCTTTAATGATGGCCATTTAGGGTAAAGAATTGGACTCGAAAACTTGTGGCATGGCTCTTGAACCCTTAACTAATGTGCTTTAAAAATCTATCTTATACCACTATGTATGTATACTAGATTGAATAGTAATATGGAAAGAAGGGATACTAAATTAATTTGACTATAATGACAACTAACGTTATCATAACCCGAATCCTTCATGTTTCTTTTTAATCATAAAGATTATAAATTAAAGACTAGATGCGAAAGCATACTTGAATCCATAATAATTGATGTGATTTTTAAATACTTGGATGTGATTCTTGAGGCTACGAATTTGATTATTGATTAGTGTGGTTATTGATCTTCCAAATTACAATTTATGTATTTTATAGAATATGATTCTCATTTTTCTGATGATGGGATGTGTAAAAGTAACATATGTGGAATTTGGATACCATAACCTATAGATATAGAGATACTTTCCTTATTCTCCAAATTTTACCATCATAAAACAACAAATAAGACTTTACGGCATCTACATATAAAAACCCATATTAATTAGATGACTTGGACCCATTCATTTTAAACCATATTAATCACTTTATATTGGGTCAATTAATTATGATAGCACATATTACACAATTAATATATATGTAAATGTCCAAAATTCAACATTCTCTCACTTGGACTACATATATATTATTGCATAAAACCTTATGAGTTCAAAACCTTTTACCATCATGACTGACGTCATCCTTGAACAATCTTGTCCATTAATTATGTTAATATAGAATCAAGACGATTTTCGTTACATGAATCGTAACTAAACCCATTATTGGTCACATACGTCAACACAACCAAATGACATAGATCAAGTATGGATGTGTAGCATGAAAATTACATGTAATGTGATCTTAAACATGCCTATTTCCAACTGGTCCAGCTTTATTCTTTATAGAGATCAAACTGAAATTGAAAGAGTGAAATATAAACCGAATACTTTATTTCTAAAACTGAATTGTTTATTTCTGCAGAAAATATCCTTAACCATAAGATGTGTCTTAAAATAAAAGTATATAAGCTAAATATAAACTTCCACTAATCCTGAATATCCTCAAACACTATAATACCTATATGAGCAATGTCTTCATAAAAGACCTTAGGTGATAATCCTTTAGTAAGTAGATCTGTAATCATGGAGTTCGTGCCAATATACTCTATAGATACTTGTGAACTCTTTTTTTAACAACTAGGAACTTGAAGTCTATGTATTTAGACTTTGTTGTGCTCCTATTATTGTTGGAATATAAAACTACTAATTTATTGTCACAAAATAACTTAAGTGGTCATTCAGTACCATCCATAATTCGCAACCCTGTGACAAAATTTCACAACCATATTCTATAATTGGATGCCTCATAACATCCTATAAATTCAGTTGCTATAGTGGAAGGAGCTATGAGTGTTTGTTTAACAATTTTCCATAAGATAGCTCCTGCAACAAGTGGATAAATATAGTCCGAAGTGGATCTATAATTGTATTGACATCCAACAAAATTGGAGTCGGGATTTCCAATGATCTCTATATTATCCGATCTCTTCTATGTGAACATGTAATGTAATAACGCCAATTTTATAATAATCCAATAATTCTCCGATAACATCTCGATGTATCAACATCTGCAATACAAAAGAGGCATCTTAAAGATCTTCCACCTCAAATTTCTTTGATAGAAATTTCTTAGTTTCGTGCAATAAACCTATATCACTACTGGCAAGCAGTATGTCATTGACATATAAAACCAAAAAAATATGCTTACTCCCACTGAACTTGTGGTGTATATAATCATCAACCAAATTTATCTCAAAACCAAACGAGATAATAATTTGATTAAATTTATGATACCATTGACGAGAATCTTGCTTAAACTTATAGATGGATTTCTTTAATTTGCAAACTATATTCTTTGCATCTTTGGGCACATCTAGATCTGGTTGCACCGAAGATAAATGGTCAAAGCAATGTCACTATTGAAAAATGTAGTCTTTACATCCATATAATGTAACTCAAGGTCAAAATGTGCCACTAAAGCCATTATTTTCCTGAAAGAGTCTTTTGATGATACCGAAAAGAAAGTTTCTTTGCCTTTCTTTTGAGTAAAATCCTTTACAACAAGACGTGCCTTATATTTCTCTACATTACCCTTCGAATCCCTTTTGGATTTAGCTATCCATTTGCAACCAATAGATTTTGCACCTTCGAGTAGTGTGACGAGTTCCCAAACGTCATTGTTTTTCTTGGATTTAATTTCCTCATTCATGGCATCAATCCACATTTAAGAATTAACACTATGCATGGCTTGATAAAAGTTGGTTGGATCATCTTCCACCAATCCAATGCCATCCTCATTTCTTGGAGAAATACGATGTAGTTATCTAGAACTGCACTTCTCCTTATTTAGTCTCAAGTGGATCTCCTTAATGGCATTTGTTCTTGAGGTTGTTAAGTTTGTTCATGTAGTTCTTGACGAAGAAGATTTTCAACATTATCCTGTGGTACTGGTATTGCTTCTTGAACAATGTCAGAAATAAAAGACTGGTCATTGTCAATAATAATCGTAGGAAGAGAAATAGATTCCTCTTCAAAGACAAAGTTTCTAACTTTATTTCTCCCCTCAAACTCAATATCCTCAGAGAATTGGGCATTTCCCATCTCAAAGAAGGATCTGGATGTGGGATCATAAAATTTGTTCCCCCTGAGACTCTTCAGAGTAACTAACAAAATAGGTACTGACCGTTTTCGAGTCCAATTCTTTGCATTTGGCCTATCAGGCCTTGCCTCAACTGGACAACCTGTAATACCTGACTTTTCTAATCATTTCACACATTTTTGCATTTGATTTTATACTTTTAATTACTCATTAATATCCCTTTCAAATATTAAATAATTATTTTACTCTTTTTAAATTTTAGAGATGGATTTTATAGTTTGAAATGACTTATCTTAATTATTATTTTTGTGAGATTTGAATTAGGATTTGACAATTCTTAATCTAGTGAGATATTTGAAATTATAAACACTAATTCTTAGATTTTTATTCTTATTTTCGCAAATTTAAGTCAATCCTTACCTAATTGTGTTCAATAAATGACTAATTTGAGATTTTGAGTTATACCCAAAGTGAATCCCTATCTCGATTTTTATCCTAATGGTATAACATTCTCTTGGTTTAGGTGATTCGAGATTAGAGTTTTAGATCGTCGAAATTAGGATACGTCTACGAAATCAATTTTCGAGATAAGTAACGTTTACACATTTTTATTGATATCCTGTATATGATTGGTATTGTAATCATAGAATAATTGATATTAAGGTAAGTATATTTATTTCGATTAATATTTATAAGGTAAGTATGTTTATAAATTATATGTTTGTTCTGTAATGTATCAATTGTTCGTTATTGTACTATGTGTTAATGAATGATTTTTGTGAAGAGGTCAATGGGTCACTTTAGTGGACTTGGCTATGAGTGAGTGAATGAAATGATATACTGAGTACTCTGCTTTGTAAATGTTATACCCAGTTTATCGGAAAGACATGGAGTGATAGATACTCCGTTATGCCTTATCTACTCGGGTGGATAATAGGTAGACCTGGATCCAATACTGAGAAGACTTTTGTGAACCATGAGCTCATTGACTGACATTTACATTTTAAAGAAAGATAATGTCTTGTATATTGTTCCCTGTACTGATTGTATACTTGTTATCTATAATTGGGTTTAAATGTTATTTACTAAGCACGATATGCTTACTTCGTTATTATTTTTCCCTTTGTTTGTAGTCGAGGACCAACAGGAGACGTTAACAGGTCCTGAGTCAAGTGCTGATCAGGGAGGGGATTACAGTACACACCCCAGTTATTGGTGCTAGAGTTTTCCAAGTTACTGTTTTAGTGTGAGGTTTGTTCTTGTGTTCAAGCCTGTTTGCCTATGGACTTGATAGATTTACCTTGTGATTGAACTTTTGACTGTGGTTGGGTTGTGGTTTGATATTTGTATATGGTTGTGATTTGGTTTACGTGGATTGTTATGAATATGATTGTTGAATATACAATTTTTGTGGTCTTGTATTGGTTGATCTTGAGCTCTAATACAGGTATTATGGTTTGTATATTGTTCTTGATTGCTTGCATGCTTGGGGTGATCCCAGTGCGGCATTTCATTGTCCAATAATGGGAGCGTGACACAACCCCACAATCTAGATGTGTATAAGAGACTAGATCTTTTGTCAGTCCATGGTTCATAGTGGGGTTTTGGTCGTTATCTTAGTTGAAACTCTATGAAGGATATAAGCTACATTTTATAATCCAATAGGGAGTCAAAGGGTAAAACACTGAGGTAAGTACACATCATACTTCTCATCGGAACCTTTAAAGTTTTGTTTCGTCTCTCAAAGCAACACCATTCATGCTAGGAGATCCCGACATGGTGTATTGTGGGACAATTCCACACTTCTCTAGGAATTTAGCAAAAGGTCCGGGCGTTGTTCCGATTTGTCATATGTTTCATAGTATTAAGGAGATCCACTTGAGAAAGGAGAAGTGCAGTTCTAGATATATACACCATTATCATAGTGGCTCCATTCTTATACACTTCTTTATCTTGACCATTTTTTCCTTGACCTTGACTCCACCACCACCACCACCACTACCACTACCACTACCACTACCGTCCCCAACCATCCTTCATCCATCTATGCCTGAAATAGCCAATACCAACCAAAACCCACCAAAAATAGACCAAAAACACCATAAAAAAGGATCAATTAATACTATTACTAGATCCCGTCTTTTTAGATTGAAAGATTGGATAACAAAGTTTTTGTCACTTGTGAGTAGCGTTTTAATGGATCAAGTCATCTGATTATACACAAATCTCTTCGGCTTAAAATAAATCCCTTTAGCTTAAAATTTATTCAGTAAATAGCGTCATGCTACTGTAGAAAAATCTGACCTTTGTATTGGGGTTATTCTGAGATATTCCAGATCTGTCTTTTGGTTTTACTATGATTAAAAATTGAAGCACAAATTCATTTAGTTCTTTATTCAGAAATTACTTTGCTTAGGAAATAAGGAAAGTGTGCTACGTACTTGAAGCTATTCAACGAATCTGGCTTGTACTAAAAATAGTCACAGGCTTAGTGGTTGATTTCTATCATTTGAAAATGTTGATCCCGAATGAGGTTGAAAAAGTCATGGTGATGTTGTGTTTCTGGAAGAGAAGGGAAGGACAGGTGGTGTTGTTGGTGGGTGACAGTGGTTAAAAATGGTGGTGATGTTGATAATTTTTTTAAAAGGTAGAAAGACTAGGTATTTTAGTAATATAAAATAGTAATATTTTTAAGAGACAGATGTATGAGAATATTTTCGTTTAAGATGTGTATAAGAGACAGAGTACAGTCAAACTAGATTAAATAGAATAATTTCTATCACTTTAATGATTAACCCAAACTATATAGGATTTAAGGTATATTTTTTAAATAGATAAGGGTTATGGGACATACAAATATAGCACATAGGGGTTTGCAATAATTTACTCTTAAATTAATGAAAATTAATTAGAGCTAATTAGGGGATTTATTTCTACCCTTAATTAAGCTTGTGATTGAACTTTCTTAAATTAAACCTCTCAGTCTTTGCCTATAAATATGAGACTATTCTCATTGAGAAAGACAATTTTGAAGCACTTCAATCACACGAAGAGCAAGGCTCCAGTAGCCTGGGAGATCAATAAGTACAAGGAACAAAGTGCTGCATCTTCTACGACAATCAAAAGTTGGGTTCTTCACCAACATCCTTTCAATCAAGATTAAGTCTAAAGCCCTCAATATACACTATTCAATTGATTTCTCCTTCAAGAAATTGAACAAGTTCAACAGTTCGAGACAAGCCAATTGTGGCCCTCGGATTGTTTATCAACACATCACCACTTCAAGATCAAGCCGATACCAGCCCTTGGATTGCCGTTGCCAAATCAAGAACGAATCAGATGTTTTTGTCATTGCAATCAATGATCGAAATACCATAGTGTTGTAACCTAATTTTACCTGATTTAATACAATTTTGAATTTGTAGATTTTATTTCTTATCTCTTTTATTTTCAGACACGAAATTTGCATTTATAATTATAACTTAAATTAATTTCTAAAATAATATTAATCGATTACAATAAAAAAATAAATCCCCGACTGATTCTAATTTTTTGAACTAAACTCCTATTCCAGGATCAAATAGTTTTAAAACCCCAACATCATCGTTCTACTGCAAAGAATAAAACTCATCCCTATTACCCACTACCAACCATTACTTTATTATTCCACCATAATCATCATTCAATCATTATCCCAATTATTTATTCTTTTACCTTTCTTTTAAGCCATTAAATTGGCTGCAATAGGCATCAATATTATTGGGAATTAAATTAACAGGTTCATGTCTCTTTTAGTTCTCCAACCATTAACCACAAACACACACAACAATGTACGACTCTATCAAACCCCGAATTCATGTTTGTTCTCCTTATTTCATTTTTCATTTTTTTTAAAAATTTTTTAGTCAATTAAAAATTCACGGACATAAATACAAATTAACAAAATTTATAAGTCTAAAGACATAAATACAAATTTTATACACACGTTAACACTATGAACATTACAAAACTTATCAATGAAATGGAAGTGACCAGCCATGAATTCAATCCAAAAAATCCTTAGAGATCCGAAAATATGCAATCGTTGGAAAATAAAGCAGAATTCGGAACCACTAACTAAGCACCAGAGATGCTTAACAATGGCGAAAATCAACCATGCGTATGTTAGCAAAACAAAATTCTCTCGGCGCATTTTAGGAGACCCTCTTTTTCCCAATCAACCCTCATATAGTTTATAAGCTACTACCATTTTCCCTTGCAGTAAAATTTTATGATTTAGTTAGAGTACTATATTATTGTGTTTTGAATGTTTGATTATACAATATCACGTGTTTTATTATTTGTATACTATAAGTTCTAAAGTAGAACGATATTGTATCATAACAGGACCATAAAATTTAATTCCCTAAAATAAAGGAAAAATAGTTCCGATAAGATATATCATACCTTTATATTATATTGCCTTAAATGATTGTATAGTATAATATCATATATTTTAAATATTTGAGTAATACAATACTTAAAACACAATAACATAATACTATAATAGGATTATAGAATTTCTCATAAAATAAATCATTAACTCCAGTGTCAAGACTGTCCTCAACACTCCAGATTATATATTATTGCTCCCAACTTA
This sequence comes from Cinchona pubescens, assembly GCA_025175665.1. Classification (NCBI taxonomy): domain Eukaryota; kingdom Viridiplantae; phylum Streptophyta; class Magnoliopsida; order Gentianales; family Rubiaceae; genus Cinchona; species Cinchona pubescens. The sequence goes on along the minus strand of JANKKI010000031.1, from coordinate 61,229 downwards.
TCTCATGTGTCTTAATTAGGGAGGACTATCCACATGTTAATGCCACAACATTTGGCACCTATAATCTGTTATAAGGGAGTCATTGGAGATGGGAGTACTATGATAATTTTAAAATTAAAATGTTGTTGCATTAACATTTAGTTTGGGACAATATCATCCAAATTCTATTACGCAGATCAAGGAAATGCATTTCTCATTAATTGGGGAAACATAGTCCTCTATTTTGTAAAAAAGTAGATCACTCATTTTAAATAGATTCTCTCATTAATTATTGAGTAACTATTAATATATCTAATAGTTGCATAATAATGACTACAAACATTGGTAAGACCAATAATCTGTCTAGTCTTTCATACTACTGCCCTGCTCGAGCTAGTTAATTTTCTTTCAATCTAAAATGAATTAAACTCAAAATGGAAAACTAAATGAAACATATTAAAGCAAGTTTTAGGTTTAAAAGAGACATAATCAGATGCTTTTAGGATTGTTCCTGGTAGAGCAATAATTATTTAATGACTAAAATTTCCAACAAAAATCAATTATTTGTGTAATGATTCTCATACATAAGCCCGTGCTTGGATAAGATTTATTTTAATCATTAAACAATTATTAGGTATTTTAGTAGTTGTTCAAGAATTAATGAGATACTCCCATTTAGAATGGGTTGCCTCTTAATCGGAAACATGTAACATTTATATTATAGAGAAGTGTGTCACATACTCCATAATTAGATAAGTAGTCTAATAGTTGATCAATAACCATCATAAATCTCATCATGAGTTAATGGCTTATGCTAGGTATTTGGGTAAAATACTCTAGAGTCAAACATCTAATAGGCAGTTCGGCCACAAACTTTTGTTTTTTGGTTAATTTTTTGACAAGATACTCCTTTTGTTTGTTAAGAAAAAATAAAGGCTTTTCCACAATGCACTCTCTAACTTATGTTCGGTTCTCACTTTGTACTCTATACTTATTTTTTAAAAATATATTACACCATAAACTCTCAAATTTATCTATTTCAATTTAATAATATATAACTCTAATGTAATTTATATGAATCATAAAAGTAAATTATTGCAAACCCCTAACACTATTTTCATAAATTTAAGAGTCTGTGATGAATCTAAGATTTAGGAGTATAATGTGTCTAACATTTAGAATTGGGGGTGGAAAGTGAGAATTGATCATAAGCTATGGGTGCAAAGTGAAATTATTCGTGATTACTTCTATTGGTACAACAATACGCCTCTGAACAAGTGTGTGTATGCACTTATTTAACATCCGTTAATTTTGGTAATGATATTAGCATGTAATATATCCAAAAATTAAGTATAATGTATTAGATTTCAATCATGATAGGGTCTTGAATTTAGGCTTATAAATCATATAAGATGGAATTAAAGCATAACTTACACATAATTGTACATTTGGACTGATGATGAGTGAATCATGGAAGACAATAGATTGATACTCTAAGATAATTTGATAAACTAATCAAAGGAGCTCATTACAGGCATAATAGTGAGGTAGGATAGGGAATATCAAGTAATGCTGTCTCTTATACACATGTCTCTTATACACATCTAGATGTGTATAATCCCTGTATTTTTATTTGTAAGATTGTATTTAGAGATTCCTTCCCATCATGGAATCTTTTCTTATCGATGAGTCTGGTCTCAAATAGTCTGATATCATATTAGTGTTATAAGAATTGCTCTCTATTTACTTCTAATATTATCTCGAATCTCATAATTATCCAAATATATTTATATAGTAATTTGTCATTATTTAATGTGGGGTATTAAATTAATTATTATTTAAAATATTTGTGTGCTCATAAAGTCCACCAATTAAAATATTGTGTAACATCTTCCCATTTGGACAAATGATAACATAAAATTGACAATATATTCAAAAAGTGGTCACATTTATTTTCAACTATATTTATCATATGAAGTCATTAGAATAGATCATAACAGTTATATTTATCACACTTCCAACAACTTAATGTAGATAAATTTAATGTGGAATTAATGAATAGTGACAATTATGTTTACTAGTGGTCCCAAAATATTAATCCTACATCCAATCCCGTTACAATGTGCACAAGAAAATAGAAAATAATATTTCAACGCTTATATGTCTAAATATTCATTCAATAGTATCAAAAACCCTTTGGAACTAATAGGTTTGCATAATTTCTTTGGCACCAATGCCTTCACTAATAGATATTGCTCACATGGACACTTTATAATTTAGAATTTTTTAGAGAACAATGTGATATTCAATTCAATATGATTAAATCAATAAGAGCATTTATTGTTACTCAAAGAAAACCACAGCACAAATCCCAACATAACATTATGGACCTAAATATCCTTAAGTAGTTAGAAAATAACAACAAATTTAAAATGAATTAATGAGTCTTTTGAGTTATATGATCAGAAACAACTTAACTACATTCTTAATTCGTAACATCAATAATCATAACTCAAATTTTAAATACTCATTACAGTTAATTATTAGGTCGAATGATATTTTTTACTATTAAAATTTTATGTTGATTTGGTTATTTTAACTCCACTTTTCCTTAAATTCTTGAAGATGTGTATAAGAGATTAAGATAAGAATTTTAAATGGCCAATAAATAAAAATTAAGTATTTGTGATACATTTTATAATATCTATAAATTGATATAATTCCAATGAATAATGTGAATAAATAATTTCACAAAAATAAGTAACACATTATTTTTAAACTTTCAAGAACTCATTTAGTGAAATCCTTATGAGATAGTTCATTTATCAATTATAGGTATATAAATGTTAAATGATTATATAAAATTGTGCTGTCTCTTATACACATCTAGATGTGTAATAGTTCTTTATAGGAATTGTTTATTCACCAAACATTTACAAGAAATCTATCATATATGAATTGACCAAATATATAATCCTCCCACTAATCTTGATGTACATCAATCGGCCAATATCTTTTTTTCTTAAACAAATAAAGAATGATGTTAGGAAAATATATTATTAAATCGAATATCAATTTGGTCTAAATATAAAATTCTGAAACTTGTAATCAAAAAATTAGAGTGTCTCTTCAAATAATTATCTAGATGTGTACAAGAGACTTTATTTAGTAATATTTTCACATTTAATTAATATAGTTCTTAATCAAAATGATTTATTAACGCTATGTCTATTAGGAATAAAATCTTTTGAACACTATAAAAAGATTTTATAATAATTAATATCTTTTAATTGAGTGAAACTATTCACTACAATCTTATCTCTTTATCATTAAAAATTACCCGGGGTCAAACTAAGATGACTTATATGATTCATATAAATCGTAGATAGAGACTATTTGACTACTTAATAATTAATGAGATTATTAAATTTATAAAATACTATTTACTCAACGTCTTCTTTTATGGTACAATAGAGTTTCCTCCACTCATGACTTGTGAAAATACGGTAAAGTCATCTTTATGTCTAAAATATATAATTAAACTTATGAAGTATACAATCATGGAACTAGAAATTTCATTATTTTTTCTTTGAGAATTTTTGACTCCCACTATTCTCTTAACAACTTAGTTCAATGGGTTTAACCATAACAAAGTATTTTTTTTATATGATCTCTCAATGGAGCTATATTGAGATAATCAGCAAAATGTCCAAGTTTGATAAATATCATATCTCATTAAGTAAAAATAGCCTAAATGGTTCTCTTTACTTTTAACTATACAATTTGAATTAAATCACTTATTCTATATTCTTAAAACAAAAAAATATATATATTTTTAGTATCTACAAATTTTGGAGTGTGATAAAAGACAACAAAAATTTGGGTTAGTTACACTTCACCACCTTAAACTTTAGTGTCACTAACACCTTAGTCCCTAAGGTTATCTTTTGAGTACTTTACCCCTTCCATTATCACAATTTAACGTTTTAACTATTTTACCTCTATTCTATTTTATTCCTTTTTTTATTACACTTGACCCCTTAAAGTTTAAAAAGACTAACATTTTAGTCCATAACGTTGTTTTTGACAATAAAGTTCTTCAGTTACACATATTACATACTTGACAATTGAAATCCCTTTTATTTTAATATCTTTTTTTTTTTTCATTTTGGTTTTATGAATAAATATTTCTCAAGAGAAAATTTGAATTAATGTAGAATTAAATATGAACAAATGCTTAGAAGTTTAATTTAATACATGGGGTATTTATTGGACTTTTTTTTAATCTAAATTAGCCTTTTTGTGTACCTTGTAATTTAAATATGATGCACATAATGCTTATAAATAATGTATAATAATATAATAAAATGATGATGTGTCTGTAATTTTAACTACAGGTCTCCTAGGTAAGTCTTAATGATCGGATATTGAAGAGCTTACCATGTGTATAGTAGAGGAATTTAGATTACATGAAGGCAACGTATAAAATAATAAAATAGAATAGAGATAGAATGATGAAAACGTTGAATTGGCTTAAGTGAAGGGGTTAAATGTATACAAAAATAATGTTAGGTACTAAAGTGTTAGTAATTCTAAGGTTTAGGAGGTAAAGTAAAATTAACTCATGGGTATTTTTGTCCATTTAGCCAATTTTTCTAACGTAGTTAGTGTTGACCGTTAGTCAAGAGGGTTTATTGCACACAAAAAAAAAATGTTAGGAACTAAAGTGTTAGTGACACTAAAATTTAACGGGATAAAGTGTAATTTTGGAAAAAACTTAGAAAATATCACTTATTACATTTTATTCAGCTTCCTTATTTGTGGGTAATATACCATCACATTAATTGAACTTTACATGTAAAAATTTTAAATTTGATGTCTATCCATTCAAATAAGTATATCTTAAAGGAAAATACTTCCATAGAGCCTTTGTTGGTCAAACAAGTATATCTTAAAGGAAAATATTTTCATAGTTTGTTAATACTAACAAATATATATACCAAACAAATAATCAAGACTCGAGTTCTAAAAGTATAATACAAACACATTGTATATTTCAAAAAACATGAATCACGGTCATAATACTTATTTTGAAGACCTTTAGGCCAAAACTCAACAAATTAAAGATTTATAGTCAATTTACCAACACAATTTTATATAATATTATAACAAAGGTATTTACCTATTATTCAAGAAGACCATAATTCATAGGGATTAATAATTTTCTTTATCCCTCAAATTTTGATGATGTTTGAACAATTTTAATATCGTCTATTAGAATAGACTTGTCTGTGAATAGGTGTTTGAGAACTCTATTCTACTTAATCGCAAAGTAACTACTAGGTTTTTATGCATTCTAATCTACTACAAAATTTAGCTTATGTTCCCATTATCACCAATTAAATATATAGGCAAAATTTATTCTCAATCTAATGAAAAATTTTTAGGTAGAAAGCCTATTAAGCAATTTCACATTTACGAATTCAAGTTTTCAAGGTAAATAACTTTTATTCATTTAAATTTTCTCAACAGTATTGATAAATTACTATATTCTTATTCACAAGAATAGATGTGGTTAACCATTAACATTAGTTTTTAACCTCATTATAATAGTTAACACAAACAAACGTACTTACTTGAACAAACATATATAAGTCTATGTTTTTCACATATTAAATTAATTTTCTTGACCAACTATTAACATAAGTTCAATCAAACTTGAATCAAGATCCGAAATATCATTCAAGAACATAAGTAATAATAATATTCTAGAAATTAATAATCAATCATACGCATCACAAGTAATTCGTGATAAGTAATTATTATATTTAAAACTTTAAGTCACATTATATGATCCTTATTCTCAAAAATAATCTTATCGATGACGTTGAGTCTCATTAGGACTTATTAAGAATAATCCACTTTACTATTTTTTATCGTATTACAAATAATAAAATAACATTATATATGAATGAATTGAACAAAACCAAAACTCACTTGATCAAAGTTAATTCAATTTATCCAAATTTAAATAAAGTAAGTTCTTGTTCATGTCACCACATATCGAAATAATGCAATAATTAGTATTATCCTACTTAAATTTTCACTATCGAATCTATTCACATTATAATAGTAAAATCATAAAATATGAGTCCATACATAAATAATCAAATCTGATAAGTCATCTTAGTTTGACCCCGGGTCACTAATTATGAAATAAATTAATATTATTTCTAATATGATGACAAATATATGATATGCCATGAAAAGGATGATTTTATGAAAATATTACTATACACATGTAATGCAACATATTTTCAAGAATATAATCATTCTTTGAATTATTTATAAAACCATCTCTTTTAGGTCAATTGTCCCAAATTTCTATAAATCAATTTAAATTCACAATTATAATTTAATTAATTTAACTTCAGCCATTGAATTATATCTTTTTATTTATACAACACGTGATCACAAATTATTAACATTTAAAACATCATGCTATATTAATTCATATGGTAATTTTAGAGTTGCCTTGAATGGCATTGCCATTAATTAATCAACATCAATACACAAATTGATGTGTATAAGAGACAGAGCTAAAAATGTAGCTTATGAATGTTCGACGTTAAGTTGTATTAAGAGACAGATCTATGGCATGTCTTCCAAAACTATACCCACAACACGAACAATTCATAAGTCATAACCGACGGATCATGCAAACTCGAATTATCTTTGAATTTTGATTAACATTTTATGATGTTTTTATAGACATATGAAGCTTTTATTTGACTGTCTTAAATTTAATCAACATCATATTAATTTTTAGATGTTGTCCAATTGTAAGACAGCAAACTTAATATGATCTTGTTGCCAAATATTTAAGTCAAATAACTCGTGCAAAATACAAGTTACCAAACACTACCCATGCTTGGTGGATTTAGTTTTTTTTTTTTTCATGTATTAACCATATATCAAGATATATGAATGTTGGCTCTTTTTCTGACATCTTAAACAATTAAAATTTATACATAAGAACCACATCATAATTTTCACACCATGAACTAGAATATCCAACCCACTAGTTTTCTCTTAAATTTAGTACGTCTAGTATATGTTTAAACTGATAAACAAGCTTTTAGATTCTTGACTAAGATGCTACTGACATTATATCGATTCTATGTAAAAGTAAGGCCAATCACAAGTTCACTGCATTTGGTCTAGTCATATTAAAATAGTACTCATCTTATCACATAAATAGATGTAGGGGAATTAACACGAAAATAGCTTTCTTGAGTTTAAGAAAATGGATTTTCCACAACCCAGAAAGTTTCCAAATTATACCAAGATTCAAGAACACAGAATCGGAATCTATCTGAACGGAAGGCAAATAACCAATTTCCCACACCGTCTAATTGTTTTCGTCACTTAGCCATCTCATATTACTTTTTAATTAGATTTTATTCACGTGCCCAGTGACTAGGATTCTAAGATTCCAAACAACTATAATCATGCATGATGATGCCACACGTAATCGGACAGTCGAAGCTGTCAAACATACGGGGAGATATTTTGGTAATTTTTATTTAAAATTAAGTCATGACGATGTTTAATACATTCAAGGGCCTCATGAGCCCAATAATGTATTAAACATTCATGACTTAATTTTAACCCATCTGAAAGAGTATAAATAGTAGTTGGAAGGTAAACAAAGGATTCAATATTCATTCACTCAACTACAAACTTTATCAATTCAAGTTCTCATTTTAATTTGGGAACCAAAAGAGGATTCCAAATACAAGGACTCACTTGCTTACTCTTAAGCAAAGGCTAGAAGAATCTCTTCAACTATGTGGATCTGTTTAAGAAAGAGACCATTGGGATTCAAAGAGTTACGGAAGATATGCAAATCATGCCATTCCAAAGTGGGTTTAAGTGTGGAAAGTTCTCATTTGATCTTAAGTATTTGAGGTCACCCTCCATCTTGAACAAACTATTCCATTGGGCTAAAGAATTCGCTCAAGCGGATGAAGGAAAAGGAGAAAAAGAGATTCCGGGGTGAAAGTGGGAAGAAGAGGAAAGTAAATGGAGGAGTTAGTGGAGTGAAACCTCCAAAGAAAGTTAGTGTGAAGGATAGGTTACCCGTAACTGTTCCTCATAGGAGGAGTCACGACCCTCATAGAGTTTATACCCTACTCAATGCATAACCTTCTCGCATCTTGGCTACCATAGAGAAAAAACCTTATGTCAAGTGGCATGGGCCTATGAGGAGTGACCCAGAGCATGTGCAACAAGAACAAAGGATGTTATTTTCACAAAGATCATGGACATGAAGCCACTGATGGATGAAGGTAGATCACCCCAACGCCAAGCACAAAACCCGAACAAAGGAGATCGGGGTCCGCCTCGAGGAGAAAGAGTAGGAGAGATAGAGGTGACTCTGCGTCATCTTGCAAGGCATATGCTCATCAGATAAATTTGGTCCAATCTAGCAAGAAGAAGTCTAGCTTGTGTCAAGACTTAATATTCACTGCGGAGGAGGCGGCACAAGTGATTCACCCTTGTAGCGATCCCTTGGTAGTGACCTTACCCATTGCAAACTGTGATGTGAAGAAAACCTTGATTGATAATGGAAGTTCAGACAGTCTTTTTATGAAGCCTTCAAACAAATGAAATTGGAGGAGAAAGATTTGAAACCAGTGACTTCACCATTGGTTGGGTTTGCCGGAGAAGTGGTTGAACCTCTTGGATATATTACTCTCCTAATTATGTTTGGCACACCCCTTCAAGATGTCCAACTCATGATTGATTTTGTAGTTGCCAAGGCCTCTTCGCCTTACAACATCATTATTGGCCTACCTGCTATTGGAGCATTTGGTGCTATTCCTTCTTCCAATCACATGAAGATGAAATTCCCAATGGAGAATGGAGTGAGCGAGATAAAGGGATATCAAGTGTTTCATCAAGGCGAGTGCTATATAGCTTCATTGAAATTGAAAGGGAATGAGGTTGTTCCTAGTTGCAATGTTCAACTCTAGGAAGAAAAAAAGAAACTTAATTGCACATGCCGTTTTAATAATTCTTGCACATGGCTTGGCTCTGTCTCTTATACACATCTAGGCATGTTTTGATAATGGGAATGTGTATAAGAGGATATCAAGGAAGACCTTATTTCTTTGCTCAGTCAATTTAAAGTTCTTCAAGGGGATCCCCAGACATGCCATACCCTGACATGACTTCGCCATGCATTCCCTCATTGTAGATCCGAGTATTAAACCAGTCATCCAAAAGAAAAGAAATTTTGAAAAGAAAAGAAGCCAAGCGGTAGCGGTAGAGGTAGAAGTAGACAAGCTCTTGGATGCCAAGATCATAGAAGAAATTCAGTACCCCGAATGCCTTAGCAATGTAGTCATGGTATTGAACTAGAGTCTAAGTAGAGGATATGCGTAGACTTCACTAGCTTGAACAAGGCTTGATTGCCCCAAAGATTGTTATCTTATACCTCGTATAGACATCGTGGTAGACTCCACCTTCGGGTGTGAAGTTATGTCTTTTTTGGATGCATACAAAGGGTATTACCAAATCCTTTTGAATCACAAGGATAGGGCAATGACTGCCTTCATCACTGACTCCAGTTCTTATTATTTTCAAGTAATGCCTTTTGGCTTGAAAAATGCCGGAGCCACTTATCAAAGGATGGTGGATAGAATGTTTTCCAATTAATTGGGCCGAAATATGAAAGCTTAGATAGATGACATGTTTGTCAAAAGTAAGTTGAAAGAAGATCATGTGGAGGACCTCCAGGAAATCTTTACTACCATGAGAAAGTTCAAGATGAGGCTAAATCCAGAAAATGTGCTTTCGGAGTCTCTGCGGAAAAGTTTTTTAGTTTCATGGTAACTCAAAGAGGAAAAAATCAGGCCATTCAAAACATGGAACCTCCTAAGGGGATCAAAGAAGTGCAAAAGCTTACGGGGTGACTTAAGAATGCCGCCTTAAGGCGTGTCTGTATCCAAGTCACATCTAGATGTGTATAAGAGACAGGACTTTAAGAGATTCCAAGAATTTTTAATGGACAAAGGAGTGCAAAAATCATTTGAGGAGTTGAAGGAATACTTAGCTTGTCCCCCACTCCTAACTAAGCCCGAACCAGAGACTCTTTACTTATATTTGGCTTGTTCATTTGCGACGGTGGCGCCGTTCTCATCAAAGAAGTAGATAAGGTTCAAAATCCGGTATACTATGTGGTTAAAGTGCTAAGTGATCAGAAAATGCGGTATCCTACTATTGAAAGATTGGCTTTAGCATTGATGGTGGCAGCGAGAAAGCTTACGCCCTACTTCTTGAGTCATCCCATTGTAGTTCTAATGAATCACCAACTCAAGTCCGTTCTCTTAAAGCCCGGAATCTCAGGAAGATTGGTAAAGTGGTAATTAAGCTAAGTGAGAATGACATCTGTTTCCTACCAAGAGCGGCAATTAAAGCACAAACTTTAGCCGATTTCATTTTGGAAGGGTGGAAGAAGTCTATTATTTGAACCAATTAAGGAGAAAATTCAAGATGTGGCTACCCCTTCCGAGAGCAAATCATAGACTCACCCCTATAGAAAATGCATATGGATGGAGCGAGAAACGCCGAAGGGTGTCACAGGGGTATTGTTCTTACCTTTTTGGAGGAATTCAAAACAAGCTACACCCTAAGGTTTAAATTTCAAACGAGTAACAATGAAGTCGAGTATGAAGCCTTAGTCTCTAGACTTAGGCTAGCTAAAGAATTGAAGATTAAAAACTTTTTGGTAAATATGGACTCAAATCTTGTAGCTCAACAAGTTAAAGGAGAGTATGAAATAAGGGAGCCATCCTTACAATTTTACTTAAGCAAGGTATAGGACTTGATCTCACATTTTAAAAAATTTGACGTAGTCCATGTAAGTCGAGATAAAAATAAGGAAGCGGATGCCCTTTCAAAAATCACAAGCTCAGTGCATTCTTCCCTTCAATGTGTTGAAAGAAATGTTCTTGGAGGTTCTAAAGGAAAGAAGTATAGACCATGGGGAGGTCATGAATATCGACTCCTCTCCAAATTGGATGACCTTAATCCTTCAATACTTGAAAGAAGGAAAATTGCTCGACGATAAGATAGAGTCTCAAAGGATAGAAAAAAGATCTACTACTTACTTGCTCATTGATGGAACTTTGCATCGAAGGGCTTATTCGATGCCTTATCTTTGATGTCTAAATCCAAGTAAAACTCAATATGATTTAGCCAAAGTACATGAGGGGATTTGTGGACATCATGTTGGAAGAAGAGCTCTAGCTCAAAAGGTGTAAAGGCAAGGTTATTATTGGCCAAGAATATTAGAGATGCAATGAATTATGTGCGGAAATGTGATAAGTGCCAATTTCACTCTAATCAACCTCATCATCTGGCCGAACAAGTTACTCCAAATCTTACTCATTGGTCTTATGCTTAGTGGGGCATAGATATCTTGGGTACTTCATAAAAGTTCCAATAGCTCCGGTAAAAAGAAGTTTGTGGTAGTAACCATCGACTATTTTACAAAATGGGTGGAGGTCGAAGCCTTGATGAGCATTGCTCACAACAAATCATACAATTCTTTTGGAAGAATGTTATATGTTGTTTCGGAACTTACCTCGGACAATGGCTTGTAATTTCAAGGAGCACCCTTCAAAAGGTTCTACCAAGACTAGGTGTATAAAACAATGTTTAACCTTGTTGAGCTATCCTCAAAGCCATGGCTTGGTTGAAGTGACTAATCACACCATTATTGAACGTGTTAAGAAGAGGTTTGATGATGTTAAGGGTAAATGGGTGGAAGAGCTCCCAAATGTTTTGTGGTCCTACTGTACCACCTACAAGAATATAACCACAGATACTCTTTTCTACCTTGACTTATGTAAACTGAAGCACTTATACACGTCAGATGTGTATAAGAGACAGGTCGAGGTTAGACCTCAACTTGGAGAAAGATGAAGAAGGGTTGAGTCTAACTTCCTCGACTTACTTGAGGAAGAAAGGTATAAGACATACTTCAAAATGCAAGAAGACAAGCAAAAGGTTGCTCACTACTAGAACCGGCAAGTTCGAGAGAGGAGATTTTGAGTAGGAGATTGATAACAAGAAAGGTAGAGGTGAGCCAACCCCAAGCTTGTGGAAAGCTCTTGCCAAATTGGGAAGGCTCTTATGAGGTAGTTGAAGTTTACTCCAATGGTGCCTACAAATTGAAGAACAATGATGGAAAACTCGTGCCTTGAACTTGGAATGCCCAAAATTTGAAAAAGTTCTATGTTTAAATTTTCTTTACTTTGTTTCTATTTTTTGAAATTCCCAAAGCTAAGCAATACCTTCCGAGGTGAAACAAGCTTGTGCGACTTGTAAATATTCACTTTTGATAACAATGAAAATTTCTAAATATTTTGCCTATGTAGTGGCTCAATATTTTGTTTAGAATGGTGATCCTATTCTCCACCCAACCTCCAAGTGCAAAATCATGACTACCGGAAAAATGAACCTTCTCTAGCATCCTCTGGGATACCATGACTCTCCGGGGTCACTCATTTCCTCGGGGAACATCCTTCATGATACCACAACTTTTTAGGGTCACTTATTCCCTCCGAGGAGCAAAATTAAAAATCACTCTCCAAAGTCGGCATAACACTTTTGGGGGTAAAAATAAGCTTATCCTTGGAGAAGTAGTTCCTTGGTTAAGTAGGCTCAAAAGAGCAACCATAGCCTTTTTGAGGGTGAGAAGAAAAATTTTCCTAGGAGATTTGTGCCTAAGGTAACCTTAGTGACAACACTAAGATTTTACTTAGGAGATTTGTGCCTAGAATGACCCTTCTAGGGGCGAAAATAAACGTATCCTTGGAGAAGTAGTTCCTTGGTTATGTAGGCTAAACAAAGAGACCATAGCCCTTCCGGGGGCGAGAAGAGTAAAATTTTCTTAAGAAATTTGCGTCTAAGGTAATCTTAGTACCAACACTAAGGTTTTACTAAGAGACAGTTCTATGAGATTTGTGCCTAGGATGATCACTCTAGGGGCGAAAATAAGTTTATCCTTGGAAATTAGTTTCTCGGTTAAGTATAACATCTAGATCTTTTTAAGAGACAGAGGTTCATTTTTCCTAGAAGATGTAAAGTATAAGAGACAGCTTCAAGAAGAAGTTTATTTTTGCTCCCGGAGGGGTTGTCCTTGGCACAAATCTCCCAAGTAAAGCCTTAGTGTTGTTACTAAACAAAGGAAAAACATAGCATAGGTGGAGTTGGTATAGGGGAAGACCCCAACTCAAAGTCAAGTAACAAATGCAATTGAAGTAATTAATAAGGAAAACAAGTAACATGATACTAGTTGAAGATGAAGCTCATACATATAAGAGACCCGAGCTCTAAGTCTCCGATCTAGGGTAAAATAGACAAGCTAAATGCTATGATCAGTGCGAAGCTTCTATACCTCACTCTTATGAGATGCTTGAATCTCATTAATCTCATTTTTATGAGAGGTTTGAATTTCTTGGTTCTCTTTCCTCAATTTGGCAATCTCTTGGAGGTTCTCTTGATTGTGTTTAGATGCAGCACACATGGCTTGGAAGTGTGTTTCTTTTGCTTCTTCTAACTTTTTAAGGTTAGCCTCCAAAGCCGAAATTTGAGAAAGATGATATTCTTGAACTTTGTTCAAGTGATAGTAAAGATCGCTAATCTAAAGACCATGAGAAGAAAACAAGGTTATCCATAAGTATAATAAAAAAATACTTAGTCATTTTATGAAAAGAAGGAGTAGCAATTTACTTGAGCAATATGATGAAACATGGCTTTCGGCATCAGTGACTAAGTATTTCACTCAAGGATTTGCCGGTTCTCCTCCGTGACTTGTGCAATGCTAGTGCCTCCACCAAAGGGTGACTCACTGCTTCCAAAGAGGAATCCTCATTGACCTCCCAATAGATGGAGTATAGATCATGCAGGAAGAAGTAGAGCCCTCAACTCGAGAGGTAGTTCGAACTTGGGACAGATTTGAATCAAGACCTAGTGGGGTTGAAGGTTCTTGAGTAGAAGCCTCAATTTGAGCTAAAGGTGTCGAAATAGCCACTTTGGAAAGCATTGCCTTCCTTTTAGGCGAAGATGAAACAAGAACTTTTTGTGCCGGCCTCTTTGGCCCCAAGATTCCAAAAGTAGATTTCTTGGGAGCTTGAGATGAGCCTTCATGCCTTACTTGTCTCCTCTTCAAAGTACGCTCACAAATGCTATTTTTCAAAGCATCCACTACAAGATCGACAAGAACAAGTTAAGCTCAAGTTGAGTATGAATACAAGATGAAGATAAGTAAAAATATGTGCAAAAAATGCTAAGTAAAATTCATATGCATGGCAACCTAGAGAGAAAAGTTTCAAGGTCGGCCGGGCTCAACCCTGCTGACACCAACACTTGATCATTAACCACTTTTTGCCACAAAAGTGGTTCCACCTCCATAAGCTTTGTAAGATTCATACTCTCGCACCCACTAAGAAAAGAAAGTTCGTTGATTTTTGAAACTTTTAAATCATAACTCCAAGTGGAAAAATTCCATTCGGACAAACTTTGGATCAAGAAGTAATAACTTCTCCAATGAACTAGTTTGGGGTAAGCTTCTTCGGCCAACTTTTTGTTAGATTTCCAACTAAAGGTATACCCTGCTCCGCTCGGTGTAAGTCAAAAGAACTCCTTGAAGGTTCCTATTGAAGGTTTTACCACAAGAGCTGCACAAATGATCAAATATGCATCGATGTTACGGAAAGATTTGGTACGTAATTGACCAAACCCAGCTTGGTAATGCTCCAACACCTTGTAGAAAAATAACGGTAATGAGAATCTCAATCCCGCTTCTAGTTGCACCAAATATACGGACACATATCCGGAAGAGTTTATCAAGGTCTATGGTCGAGAGAAGGAACCTTCACCTTGTAAAAATTATAGGAATGTGATATTTCTTCATCCATTTCCTAATCAACTCCAAATCAATAATCGAAGGAGACAATTGAGAGTATGCATATACGAGGTCATTAATATCACCCTTAACTTTCTTTTCACCTTCATGCTTGGGAGAAATTTTGATCTTTTTCCTCTTAGTTGGTGAAGGAGAGGCTACAACTTCTTCACAAGAAGATTCATGCTCATGATGAGATAATTCCTCTTCAATAGATTTTTTTTCCATTCAAGGTGATGCTCTCTACCCCAATGCACTTGAGGATGTCCCGATGGCACAATTGTAGATGGACCAGTCGTTCTACACATGTTTACTCTCACCTTAGAAGAAGAAGTGCCACTAATCAAGGGTCTTCCCGCAAACATGCTTTACCAAACTTTTCTTGGTTTTGGTCTTATATCAAGGTCGTCTTGAAGAAAATCCAAGTTCAAAGGTTCACGTAACGGGCTAACTACTTTACTTGGGATTTCACGCAACTCACCAAAAATTTGTTGACTTAAGGATATCCTTCACCTCATTCGAAGAAAGTTCCCCACAAGCGTTAACCATATTGATAGTGTTGCATGACTTGTCAACCCTCCTTCCTTATGCATGATCAATTTCAACATCATTAGCAACCCCACAAGAATTTGAATCGTCAACAATAGCATTATCCAAATTCTGGATACTATTCCCCCTCTTTTGTGCTAACTTTGACACTTTATCTAAATCATCAATATATCCTCTGAGCAAAATTAAGTTCACCATAATCATCAACTATGTTCTTGGGGTCCAAATCAAGTGAATGAGATTTTATTACATCATATACAAATTTTCACTACTAGAAAAATAGTATTTAGAAACGGAATTTAGCAACAAAAATTTTCCGTTGCTATTTGCAACGGATAAAGCAACCGATTTTGAATTTTAAAAAAAGGATACATTTTCAAATCCGAACAAATATTTTAAAAACATTAGCAACCGGTTTTTTGGTTGCACTTATTTGGGAAAACAATGTATTATACATTAGCAACCGTTATTTACATTGCTATATTTTGTAAAAAAAAATACAAATATTAAACTTAGCAATTGATTTTTCAGTTGCACTCATTTTGGAAAAATAATGTATTGATTAGCAACCTTTATTTCGGTTGCTATTTTTGTAAAAAAATATATTTAAAATTAGATGTGTATAATTGACAGGTAAGTGTTAAGAGACTAACCACATCCCCAATTAATTGAAGTATCAAACCCTTATTTCCTTTCATCGGCATCCCATACTTCACCTTCAACAGCCCGCCGCCGTCTTCTACCCAAGCCTCCACACCATCTTCCTTCAACCCCATCCCCTTTCTTCACGGAGGGGGAGAACCGGCAAATTCCCGTTTACTTTCACTTCATCAAGCTGCCTCAACCACCACTGTCCCAGCCCCTTCAACCCCACCAAGCTAGCCTTACATTCTCCGCCAAGTACCACTGCTAGATAAATTTTCCATTGTCCCCATTTCTCTTGCTTTTACATATTTGTTTTGTTTTGTTCTTGAATAATTTTTCTACCGTGTTGTTTTTTTTCTATTATTGAATTTTTTTCTATTGAAAGTGTAATTTATTTTTCTGCAATTTTTTTGTTTCGTTCTTATATTTGTCTTTTACTTTTCTAGTACTAATTTATTTTCTGCAATTTTTTTTGTTTCGTTCTTGTATTTTTTTTCCTTTTCTAGTACTAATTTATTTTTCGCTATTTTTTGTTTCATTCTTTTTTTTTCTTTTCTGGCACTAATTTATTTTCTGCTTTTTTTTTTCGTTCTTGTATTTTTTTTTCTTTTCTAGTAGTAATTTATTTTCTGGTATTTTTTTGGCTTTGTTCTTGTATTTTTTTTTTCTTTTATATTACTAATTTATTTTCTGCTTTTTTTTTTTTATTTCGTTCTTGTATTTACTTTCTTTTCTAGTACTAATTTATTTTCTGCTATTTTTTGTTTTGTTTCGTTCTTGTATTTTTTTCCTGTTCTAGTCCATAATTTATTTTCTGCTATTTTTTTTTTGTTTTGCTCTTGTATTTTTTTCTTTACTTGTACTAATTTATTTTCCGCCATTTTTTTTTTCGTTCTTGTAAGAAAAAAAATTCTAGTACTCTCTTATACACCTATATATTTTTTTGTTTTGTTCTTGTATTTTTTTTTTCTTTTTCTAGTAGGATATTTTGCAGCATAATCAGAGTATAATTTTCTTTGGTTGTTGTCTTGTATAGAAAAAAGAAAAGAAAAGAAAAATGAAGTGCTATCATGCTTGACAAGAGACTTGTTCTTATCTACTACTTTTTCATATAGACGGTGTCTAATTATTACTCATCTAGCACCTTAGGTTAAAAGACAGGATGTGGATATCTTATAAAGGTTTTATGGATATTTTTGCCTTAAATTTGGCACGGTATGCGCAAAACCAAAGAAGCAGTTCTCCTCTTGCTTTTGGCTCATTGAATTTTTGGGCGAAAAAAAAGTAAAAATTGGGTAATAAAAGTGAGATAAAATAATTTAAAAGTGACTTTTTAACCTAAAAGCAGACGAGAGAAGCATAACAATTCCAAAGTCTTTTGAAATCTAGTTTCTTGATCTTTTCTTAAAACTATAATGGATATCATTAATTGTCTAGTCAAAGGTGCCCCGTGCCGCCTAGGTAGAAAAATATATACTTAAATACTACAAATTCTCCACATCTGTGTGTCACTAATTGCATGGAGTCATGATTAGCTGAAATAGGAACAGCTAATTCAATGCTAGACATCAACCATAATACCCAATTATTACTAGTATTTGCTAGGAGCTGCTAATTCCACTCTAGACATCAACCATAATACCCCATTATTACTAGTATTTGCTTTATTATGACTTTGAAGTTCATTGTTCATTTTGTCAAATATAATATATATCAGTATAACTAGAAATACATATTCATGCTTAGTCTTAGAGTAAACACTGTCTAAGGTACACAAAAGCATGTGTAAAGTTACAGTTACATCATTCATTCATACTATCCAATCTCGTAAAAAATTGCATATCATCTTTAATTGTTATATTTGTTAGACATTGTACCCTTGAGTTAATAATTGCCTGTCATCGACCTTCTAGTTCTAACCTTCATCATTTTTCTTACTTTCCCCTTTACATTGCTTTTCTTGGTTTATACTTGCAACTCCAGTCCCAAAATTTTATTGAAAATCATCCACAAAAGGTACTTCACCGTAAAACTTAGCACTATGAACTTCATACTTATCTACATATTTGTCAATTGTACATCTTTTGTATCAAAGCATGAAGGGTCATGATTGATTATTTGTATCGACCCTTGCCGATCATTATAGATTATTTATTTCGACCCTTGTTGGGTTATGATTGATTATTTGTATCGACCCTTGCGGGTCATGATTGATTATTTGTGTATACCCTTGTCGGGTCATGAATGAGTATTTGATTCAATCCTAGCGAGTCATGATTGATTATTTGTGTCAACCTTTCTCGGATCATAATTAATTGATTATTAGTATCGACCCTTGCCGGGTCTTGAATAATTATTTCTGTCTACCCTTGGCGAGTCATGAATGAGTATTTGATTCGATCCTTGTCGGGTCATGATTGATTATTTATATCAACCCTTGTCAGATCATGATTGATTGATTATTTGTATTGACCCTTACTGGGTCAAGTTGAACTGCTCTCATTTATACTTATTTATTTTCGTTGGTTTGTAATTAAGAAAATGTTCAAAAGTAGGAGAAACTATGCGAAATTTCTAGAAGAATGTGTACTAAAAATGCTCATGTAATAGCATCAATAAGTATTAATACTAATAATACTCCAAATTTTTCGTATTAAGGGTACTACAAGAAATTAGTAACTGTAATATAGGCACGTATATATATATACACACACACATACACACATAGACACACACACATATATGCATGCATATTCGTAGTACATTTTTTAAGTATGTTTTAGTATTTTCTTTTTGCACGTGATTGATTATTAGAGTATAAAGTAATAATAATACTAATAAAGTACTAGTTTCATTATTTTGCAACTAGGGATAC
This sequence comes from Cinchona pubescens, assembly GCA_025175665.1. NCBI lineage: Eukaryota > Viridiplantae > Streptophyta > Magnoliopsida > Gentianales > Rubiaceae > Cinchona > Cinchona pubescens. The sequence goes on along the minus strand of JANKKI010000031.1, from coordinate 42,201 downwards.
ATGAAAACTTATAATTTTAACTAGTATACAATGTTGTACTTTATAATCATCGTCTAACGTATACATATTTGTTTACCACAGATTATGGATATTCGATCTTATCATCATTGGATGTATGATAGGCTCTTACCTTATCGCACTAGTTTAACACCACATTTCTTAGAAGGGGTTAATGAGTTTGTCCAATTTGCGTGCAAACAACCACAAAATGCTAATGATAAAGAAATTAGGTGTCCTTGTTCTAAAGACTAGAATAGGAAAGTGATGGATCCAGATCATGTGGTTGAACACATTTATAAATATGGTTTTATGGAAGATTACTGGTATTGGACTTCACATGGTTAGTCTAAACCAATAGAGTTTGATAGTCATGGGGCAGATTCAAGCAATTCAAAATTCTTATCTAATGAATATCAGAATAGATACCAAAGTATGGTGTTTGATTCGGTTGGTCCAAATAATTTTGAATTTGAATACCGTCAGGATGAACAAAGTAGATTAAGTGGCTATTCCTTAAGGAGCCTCCTAATACTGAAGCCACTCAATTCTATGATATGTTAAAATTTTCTCAATAACAATTGTACCTTGGTTGTGAAACATTTGCAAAGCTTTCTATGGCTGTTCAATTGATGAGTTTGAAGTCAGACTATAACTTGTCACAGGATTGTGTTGACAGAATGTGTGACATTGTTAAACGGGCAATTCTTCCTGGCAATTTTGTTATGAGTAATTTTGATGAGACAAAAAAGTTAGTGAAGAAACTTGATTTATCTACTATTAAGTATGATTACATAAATGGGTGCATACTTTCTTACAAAAGTAGTAGAACTTATTGCATGCCTTGTAAGCATTCTCGATATAAATCACCTAAAAATGAGGGTGGAAGGAGTAAACTTGTTCCTTACAAGAGGATGCATTACTTGCCGCTCATACCACGACTTAAGAGGCTATATGCCTCTAGTAGATCAGCTGAACACATGAGATGGCATGTTGAGAATAAGACAGATCCCGGTGTTCTCAGTACAATCTTATGCCACCCCTCGAATGGCGAAGCATGGAAACACTTTGATAAAAAACATCCAAATTTTGCATTAGACCCAAGAAATGTAAGACTTGGTTCGTGAGGAGATGGTTTTAATCCTTTCAACAATAACGGAAAACCTTACTCATGTAGGCCTGTTATTGTAACTCCATATAATCTTTCACCTGAAATGTGCATGACCACTCATTCTATGTTTTTAACTTGTTTGATTCCAGGTTCACATAATCCAAAAAAGCGAATTGATGTATATTTGCAACCTTTGATTGACGAGTTGAAATAGTTATAGTTAGAAGGAGTCCAAACATATGACATTTTTTCTGAAACAAAACTTTAAGGTGACAGCAGCAATGATGTGGACTATTAATGATTATCCTGCATACGGCATGCTATCAGGGTGGAGTACAGCTGAAAAATTGGTGTGCTCTACTTGCATGGGGCAAACCAAAGCATTTAGGTTGATGTTTTGAGGAAAGAATTCTTGGTTTGATTGTCTCATCGTCAATTCTTTCCCGAGGATCATGTTTTTACGAGGAACAGAGATGCTTTTTACTAGAATTGTATTAAGAGGTCACTTCCTCCACGTAAGTTGAGTGGTGAAGAATTGTGAGAACGAGTAAGTAACTTACCAAAATGAACAACTTGAAGGTTCAACACGAAAAATTGGATGGATATAAGGTGACACACAATTGGTCCAAACAAAGTATATTTTGGGAGTTTCCTTATTCGAAGGACAACTTAATTCGTCACAACTTGGATGTCATGCATATCAAGAAAAATGTTTTCGACAGTGTGTTCCATACTGTGATGGATGACAAAGATTGGACCAAAGATAATGCAAAGGCACAAAGGGATTTGAGTGTTTATTGGAAGCGACGTGATTTGGAGTTGAGAACCTTAAATAATGGGAAACTTGCAAAACCAAAATCTAAATTCACGTTCTCATCGGACCGATGACGAGAAATCTATGGTTGGGTTGCAGGATTAAAGATGCCAGGCATGGATATGCTTCAAATTTAGCCAGATGTGTGGATCGGGATGGAGGTAAGTTACTTGGGATGAAAAGTCATGACTGTCATGTGTTTATGGAATAACTTCTTCCTATTGCATTTAGTGGATTGCTTGAATCAATATGGAAGCCTATTACTGAGTTGAGTTTTTTTTTTTGAGACTTGTGTTGCACTGAGCTGTGGAAAGATTTGCTCCTTGAAATAGAAAAAAAATATTCCTGTAATCTTGTGTAAATTGGAATGAATATTTCCACCAGGATTTTTTGATGTGATGGAACATCTACCCATACATCTTCCATATAAAGCACTAGTTGGAAGACCCGTTTAATATTGATGAATGTTTCCATTTCAGAGGTAAAAATAAAACTTAAAACATGGTACAAAAATAAATTTATACTAATTTGTAATTCATGGATAACAATCTATTATTGCGAAGAAATTTCTAATATGAAAATAAATAACATTCAGGTTTTTACATGACTTGAAAAGCATGGGTTAAAAATAGAGCCCGTCCGAAAGGCTCCACATGTGAGGTGTACTTGTCTCTAGAGACTTCCTACTTTTGCTCTTGCTAGTTCAAATCTCATGTTCAATGTAAGTCCACAAGAATTGGACGCAATGAAAATGATGGATTTGATGCAACCATGCCACCTACCTTGTCGGTTTTCAATCAACCAGGCCGGCCGACAGGAAAGTGTAAATGGAGATTTTTTTTGGACATTAATCGGGCCGGACCAATCTCACAAAGGTGAAACTCATACTCAACTCACAAAATTATTCGGGTTTCGGGCTTTAATCGGACTAGCCCAAACTCACATTATCCAATAAAGAATTTTACAATTTTTTTGTTAAAATTTTATTTTTTGCACCCGATCAATACAATATGGAATAATATTTACTACTTATATCAATAAACAACTATTGACTACATCATTGTGTACAATATTTTAACTAAATTGACTAATGATGTTAGGTTATTATTTGTAATTACGAGTTTAGGTAAGTTAATAGAATACTAGAATTATTTACCATTATCCACATAAATTAAGTTACGGGTTTTGAATAACCTTGTCTGTCTCTTATTACATCTAGATACATATATAGATATATATATTTATATATATGGGCCGGGTTTTAATCGGGCCGAGCCTAATAAAGCCCAAATTTGACTCACAATTTAATCGAGCCTAATATTTAGGCCCAAACTCAGCCCAACTCACTTTATAACACAGGCACGGCCCTTTATTTTCCGGGCCAGCCCGGCCCAATTGACAGTACTAGTGACAAAGAAGTTGAACTATCTGTGGAGAAAAATTTTGTAATGTGGTTCCATCAATAGGTAAGTAATAATACTAAAGCTATACAGTATCATATAATTTTAAAAGTAGTAATATTATCTAAAGTTTTGATTGTTATGCTAGGTTCGCAATCCACAAAACATGGTACGTAATGAGTACTTGTGTGATCTCGCGTGGGGCCCTAGTAGAAAGGTTGAAACATGGCCAAAATTCTTTGTCAACGGATACATGTTTCACACTAATGAATGCGCAGAGTGTAGAAAAACTATTAATAGTGGAGTCTGTGTCAAATAGTGAAGTTTCAAGTGACTAAGATGGTATACTTAAAGAGGTAGTTCAGTTACAATATCCAGGTCAACGAAGGTTGTTTTGTTCAATTGTGACTGGTATGATTTAGTGAGCAGTCGAGGCATTAGAGTTCATAACCAATATGGCATTGTTGAAGTTAAAAAAATAGGAAGATATCCAAAATTTGATCCCTTTATACTTGTACCACATGCATGTTAGGTGTGTTATGTTCTATATCCAGTACAAATCAGAGACAAATTGGATTGGCTGGTTGTGATAAACATAAGGCCTAAAGGTAGAATTGACAAAGATCATACCATAGAAAATCCATACCAGGATGAACATCATTCGATTGTTGGCACAGTTCTGGATAATGATCCTATAGGACTTCTGGCAGACACTGATGGGGCGTACGAAGAAATTGATAATGATGAATTGGGTAGGTCTACTATGGTTGGTATGGAAGAAGAAGAACAACAAGAAGAGGAGGAGGAAGATGAGAATGAATTCGAAGAAGATGAGTAAGAGGAAGAAGAAGAAGCAGAACAAGAGAATGAATTCGAAAAAGATGACAAAGATGATGAAGATGAAGATGAATATGATAATGAATAGAAATTTATGAATTTTGTAATAACATACATTCTTTTGATGTTGAAAATCTTTAAGCTTATTACAGGGTTCTTGTCTTGCATTCATGGCTAAGAAAACTTGATTTTCTCTACTATTTCATTTTTATTTTTATAGTAATTGTTCTTTGTTTTCACCACTTGACGCGTGTTTTGTTGAAACATAGTATATTTTTCTCTCTCTTTTTCTAATTGGTAGGTAGTGAATGTTGTGGTCAAGAACTTAATCTAGTCCCATATTCTGATGGAGTATGTCAACCTTAAATTTTGCTAGTCATTGCACCAATATGCACCAATATGCACCATTTCAACTTACTTATATTCAATACACTATTTGTACTTAAATACACTTTATATATTATTGAGAGCTTTAATCGATAGAAGATGTTATGTATATATACGATTAAAAAGTAATGCTTTTCTTAATACTATTCTAAAGATGAGTTAAATATTTTCCCGCTTAGATTTATAGATTTTCTCTATCTTGTGGTGTACAACTAAAAATCATGTAGTCATCTCATGTTTCAAAGTGTGTGGCACATTTGTTGCTTTTTCGCATCGTCTTCTTATTTAGAACATTATGATATCTGAAAGAATTGCAGGCTTGAGAATCTTTGCATGTGGTTTCCTCACTAACATCTAGATTGTGTAATTGACAATCTTTGTATGTGGATTCTTTAAGAACATGAATGATTAACAAAAAACTTAATTTCAAATACCCTTAATTTTGTTAAACATTGTTAACAGATGGCTAATCTAGATGAAAATAAGAGACAGGTATTATGCATCTAAGAAGAAGAAGAAGTCATGCACCACTAATACATGATCATTCATGCCTCTTCCTATAAATAATACAGGACCACCGCGTATATCTTATAATATGCCTCCTTTGAGTCAACCACATACATTTGCTTCTTTTAGTATGTCTCTTCCTATCAATCAAGCTAGATCTAAGTCTGTCTGTCTCTTCCTACAAGCCACCTACCCACATCTATGCCTTTTAGCATGCCTCCTCATAGGAGCCTATCACCTACATCTATGCCTTTTAGCGTAATGCCTCCTCCTATGAGCCAGTCACCTATCATGCCTCCTACGAGCCACCAATCTATATCTACTCCTTTTAGCATGCCTCTTCTTACGAGCCAAGCACCTATCATGCCTCCTCCTACAAGCCAGCCTCATTTACATGGCATGCAAGAAGCCTTCAATCATTTGTAAAAACATAAAATATTGGAGCGGCTGGAACAATTGGGGGGGGTACACCCTTTAACATAGTCACTAGGTGCTTCAAATGATGGTTCAACCGATGCCCAAAATCAAAGGAATACTAAAAAGAAATTTATACGGCCACGTGGTCTTGAGTAATGAAATTATATTGTATTTTATTTTATTTCATTAATTGATGATATGATTTAATTGTAATGTTATGATTTTCTTTGGTTCCTATATTTCTGATTCATATTTTCATTGATTAGGTTTGAATTTCATCAGCACGAGTGCATTTCGCATATTACTCACCTCATCAAAACTAATTTAACTGGCCCTTACCATACTTGGAATAAAATACTACCAAAAGAGCTGCGAGACTTAAATATTTAGAGAATTTGGAGTGAGCTACTATGTTTTTCATTGTTCAAATTTATATGTAGGTTTTTGTTCATAATTTTATAATTTATTTGTGTTGTTATCTTGGTATGTAGAATTTTTTTCATTGGCCTTCACAGACAGAAACTAGAATCCGCAAGATATTTGAGCATCGCGGCTCAGAATGCATGAAGAATGTAATGCACGACATGATGAAGATTTAATAAAAGTAACCATCGACCAGACTGGATTGGAGAGTCCATATGGCCTCAATTGCTAAAGATATGGGATGGAGATAAGTTCAAATCATTAAGTAAAATAAATAAGTAGAATCGTGCATCCACTTGCAATGGTAAAGGATTTTCGCTCCATACTGGTGGTAGCATTACTCATTTGACACATCGGGATAGATTGTTATATATTTAAATATTATGTTTTAGTTTGGTTCATCTATATAAATTGATATATATTATAACATAGGTTATCGATTTTTTTTCTTTTTGCTATTGCATTATCTTGCACGTTTTAAGCTTTCTAGATTAAAGAAAATAATGGTCAAGATCTTGGTGTTGCTGCTACTTTTCTACACACCTATAGAAAGAAGCATTAGACAATCAGCATAGGCCACTGATGAAGAAAGCGAGCTTCAAGATATTCATGTAAATAAGTACAAATTTGTTGTTGTTTATGAACTTTTATAATTACTTTCATGAAAATTCACCTATGCAATGATTCAATAATGCATGCACAGGAAAATTTCAATGCTAAGTGGTCTGAGATTCAATCCAGTCATAGTTCTAATATTGAGGGTGATCCATCACAATAGTCCTTGCCTAGTGAAATTGAAGTATGGACAGAAACTGTTGGTGGGATAAAGAAAGGACGCGTGATTGGCCTAGCAGGTTTTGGTAGATTTTATTATGGCGGTACCTCTTCTGACATATGTGGGATGCCTACCGAATTTAAAGTAATGTTCTAGAGTTAAAGAGACAGTTCAATTGATAGGCTAGGACTATTAGGACACTAATATGTACTAGTAATAATGAATTTAAAGATACAGTTAGCAGCTTAAAGTCTAAAATGTAGGTATTTGAAAGAATGATATCTCAAGGGGTGAATTCTACAGCTTTTCAACATCCTAGTTAAGATTCAACCCATTTCCCACTATATTATCCCCTTCTAGGGTTTGCTCAATTTGTTATAGTGCCTTGGGATTCTTATGCTAGTGGAAATGGTATTGAAAAGGAACCAAAGTTGCGTCCTATACAGCAAATTTTACATGTTAAAGATTTGGAATTTCATGTTCTTGTAATGATTTTGTTGTTGACAAGTTTGGAATTGAATAGCATATTATTTTTATTTTTATATTTTTAAATTAGCAACCGATTTTTCGTTGCTAATATTTTTTCATTTTCTAAAATTTAATTATCGATCGATTTTTGTTGCTGGTTTGCTCAATGCAAATAGAGCCTGTCTCTTATACACATAACCGATTTGTTCGTTGCTAATTTATAATCAACAACGGATTTTTCGGTCAATAAATTCAGCAACCAAAAATCCATTGCTATCTTAGGTGGATGGAAACTATCAAAACCAAATTTAGCAACCGATTTTTTGATGGAAATATCTGTTGCTAAATCTTCGTCGGTAATTTCGTTGCTCTATTTTACCGACGAGCGATTTTTCGACGAAAAATTTTCGTCAAAAAATCCATTGTTAAACCTCTTAGCAGCCGACTTTTTATCAAAATCGATCGCTAAATTGGTTGTTCCAAAATACTATTTTTTAGCAGAGTTTTCATACTATAAACCCCCTTACGTCTTTTACATACGTGCGGGCAAACCCACAACCATTTTCACTTCAAGTCCCTTTGCTATTAAATTTTTCCTTCTTATGGAAGAACCATGTTGTTGCACGCCACTCATGGAAGCATCAAAGGTTGATGAGGCAGTGATAACTCTAGTAAACTAGAGTTATTTTCCTCTAAATTATAGCATTTTGATAGTTTAAATTCCGAAATTAGATAAGTAATTAAAGATTTTAGTTAATTTCTTTCATATGTATTTGTATTTTCATTTTTGAATTAATTATGATAATTTTGTGTTAAATTTTTAGTTTAATTACGTGCTTAATGGTGTTAATATTATGCAGGTTAAAAATTAAAGGTTAGAAGGTGGAAGGAACAAATCTCAAGGGACCAAATTGCAAAATGGAGGAAATGAAGATTGCTGGAAGGAGAGTCGAGATCGCGGTCTCGACTGTTCCAGACCTCGATCTTGACTCGGGAATTAGTGTTACTATTTTAGAGTCAAGATCGCGGTCTCAAAACTTCAGACCGCGATCTCAACTCACTAGATGCTAAGTTGTAGGGCAATTTTGTAAACTTACAATCCAAAAATCCTGATTTTTTCCTTGTATAATGCTACACTATTTAAACTAAGTAGAATTAGTTTTGAGAAAGTAGAAAGTAGAGTAAGAGCAGATATCCTAGAGTAGAGAGTTTTAGATAATTCTAGATAGATTAGGATAGCTTAAACTACAAGTTACTTTTTCTAATAGAATTTCTCTTTATTTTCATCTTAGATCTTCTAAGAGACATGAGTCAAGTGCCCCCATGGTCAAGTCTATGTTTGCATAGTGGGTTTTTAATCTAGAAAGCTTAAAACGTGCAAGATAATTCTTATCTAATTTAGTAAAAATTTCTTTGCTTTCAAATTAGGGTTTTTAGTAAAATTAGGGTTCTTATCAATTTCTTGCTCTCTACTTAAGAATTTTTAATTTCTAACTTTCAATTTCTAGTCAATTCTTAGCGGGTTTCTTTAAATCCAATCGAAAAATCCAAAAATATTTAATTTCCTAGTTTATCTTTATCAAATTTTTACTCTAGAAATGAATGCTTTTAGTATTCAATTTTTCTTTCTTCTTTACTCTTTTTAATTGATTGATTCACTTGTTCTAAGTTTTAGTCTTAATTAGATTAAATTAGGTTAGGCTTCAAATTATAGTTTTCATTAGAATAGTTCTATCATCTACCAATTGATTTAGCTTAACTACACACATTACTTTAAACCTTGGTAATTGCATCTGACAATCATTGTGGGACGATCCTACTTCTGTCCAACTACTAGTTGACAACCGTATACTTGCGGAATGCCATCTAGTTAGTTGTAGGATTTAGGTGTTTAATTGAATTATAACTAGATGTGTTAAAAAAGAGGCATCAGGCAGCCATGTTGAGCGATTTTACAGCTGAAATTTGGTTGCAAAGAGCAGTTAAATTGGCTCAAGTAGTGGCATTTTCTTCTTCATGAACACCATCCACAGTTGGCTCATCATCGGGAACAAATTCTGTGTTTTGATCTTGCATTTTTAGAGCTGCTACTGCTGCATTTTCTTTGTACATAATCGCAGCAGCTACTGCATTTTCTTTCTTCATAAGTGCAGCATCTGCTGCATCTTCTTTCTCCATATACGCAGTGATGAAACGCTGGTCTTCAACCTCAATAGCAGCCCTGTGGTTTTTATTTTCACTAGCCGAAGTAGTGGCGTGATAGAGAAGAGAAACAGCAGCAGCATTTGTGGATGCACGAGCTTATGCTCAGCTAGATACACATCTATAACCAACAGGCCTTACTTTCAATATTTTCACTTGCGGAGGTGAATTCGACCTTCCTGGTGGCATTGGTAATGGCAGCAACTGCTGCCTCCTTTCTCTTTACTCTAGCCGCGCCAAGTTTTTGGCCATTTGCAGTAGCAAATTTGTTTCCTTGAGGAATCTCAGCTGCGTGTTTGTGAATAGCAGCAGCGTGCGTTTGTAGTTGCTACACCTTTTTTCCCCTGATGTGCAACAACGTTAACTGTGATTTCTCCAGCAACAGATGGCGTGTCTTTTTCCCCTACACTGAAGACCGTGGCTGCCATGGAAAGGTCTTGAGCAGCTCCTATGAGAAGGAAAACATTATCAAGGGGACATAAAGTAGCCACGTCTATGTTCTTGCTTTGGTCAATCTCGGAATGACGAAACTCCACTGCTGTAGATCCGCACCTCTCATCAGATTTTGAAGCAATTAACGAGGTCTTTCTCTGGACTTGATTTGTTGCAAGATTAGTCTTTTGAGTTGCTTCTTCTCCTAAAATGGCAGTGGAGAGATTGGGAATCGAGCAGCAACCATGGAGTATTTTGCGGCTGTGCCGTCGGCAAGATTAAGGTTGTAGATGGCTGAAATTGTTGAAGAAGAAACCATTGCAGGTGAAGAATTCATGTGATGACTTAATTTTTTTTCTGTTTTTCGCACTTCTTTCCTCATCTCTTTGTTGCGAATCTCAACTTTTATCTCTTATTTTCTTTCTTTCCTTCTTCTCTTTCATTCTTTGACTCTACCTCCATTGTTGTCACCGGAAGACCTTGCAAGTTCTTATCCAATAGCCATGCTGCTATGGTCAAGAATCTTTTGTAGTTTAAGTATCAAAAAAGCTACAAGCATCATCAAACCATTTTCATGGAGAAGAGGGCAACAAGATGAAGTATGCACTACATGTGTTTGATAAAATGTCCAAGAGGAAAATGAAGAGAGAGAAATACCAGAAGGTGCAAAGTATACTTACTTGATCCAAGTCTTGGGAAAAATGCAAGATAGTCTTGATATCTTATATATGGATTTGGATCTTGGATTTAATGGGTAAGAGTGAAGTGTTGGAATTTAGGTGTTGGGAGTTAAGGGTAGAGTGGTAAGAGTGGAGTGTTAAGGGTGAAGTGTTGGGTTAAGGGTGGAGTGTTGAGTTATGGCGTAAGGGTGGAGCGTTAACTGTTGAGTGTTGGGTTAGAGGGTAGAGTGTTGGGTATTGGTGTAAGGGTGGAGTGGTAAGAGTAGAGTGTTAAGGTTGGAGTGTTGGGTTGAGGATGGAGTGTTGAGTAATGGCGTAAGGGTGAAGTGTTAAGGGTTCAGTGTTGGGTTGAGGGTAGAGTGTTGAGTATGGGCGTAAGGGATGAGTGTTAAGGTTTGGGTGTTGGGTTGAGGATGGTGTGATGGGTATTGGCATAAATGTGGAGTTTTGAGTAAAAATAATTATTTTGAGATACTAAGTATTACCAAAGTTCATACTCAATTTATGGAAGAGATGAGCAAGTACCAAAGGGGTCGGGGGTCAACCTTTCCTACCGAAGAATGAAATTCAAATTTTCAAATTTTTGGTTCTAGCCAAAATCTTATAGACTCCAGTCAAACCTTTATTGGCCCCGACTAAAAAATATTTTCGACTCCATTTAAGACGCAAGTCAGAGATTATTAAACTACTCTCCTCCCCATGCAAACTTGACTTGAGAGTGGGTTCCAGGCAAGTGATGATGCCAAAAAATACCATCCAATAGTTCGCAGACACGTGTCTGGTTAGTCAAAACTGTCAAACATACGGGAGGATATTTTGGCAATTATTATTTAAAATTAAGCAATGAAAATGTTCAATACTTTCAAGGGCCTCATGAACCCAATAATTATTCGTCTTCCCCGGGGGACATAGTCCCATCGCTCATGTTGTTGTCGCAGGTTTTCTAGAAAGTGAGTACACGCGCGTCTTATTACATAGCATACCTGTCTCTTAGACACATCTAGATGTGTATAAGAGACAGCATGCATTGTTGATGCGTGAAAAATTCACGCAGAACAATGCATGTGCCGGGGGCAAAATAAAAGCCTCGTCGAACAATAATAATTCGTTTCCTATCTAATTCATTAAAAGAAAAGAAGAATTTTCTTACTTTTCTAATTTAACAAAAAGATGTTAAAGAGACAAGTGAGATAAAAAAAATTATTGAAATCGGAAATGAAAACCAATGAACGATTTGAATCACGAGAGGATGAATATGAAAATAGGAGCAAAATTGAAGTGTGTCATTTGTCCTTAAAAGTGTTTTTGCCTCTCCATGGAATCGATTGGTGCAAACAGGATCACCGAGCCATCACTATGTAGGATTCAATGGCAGGATCACGTGCACATTTCAAACTACTATAGGAAATAGAAATGAAGAAAGACTTTTGGTGTGTTTGACCTAAAAAAAATCTGTGTTTGTAGAGGACTCTAAAACTTCTATTTATAGTGATGAATCTAATCAGAGTTTGAGAGTCACAACACTGTTTTGAGAGAAAAGAATAGAACAAAATAAGTATCCGAACACAAACGAATAACCAATTCCAGTGTGAATACAAGTATAAACATTAGAGTGAACACCAAAGTGACAGAGTTTTACGAGCAACTAAGTATGGTAGTAATATTTTCCAACTGAGAACATGTAATTTGATTTAGAGTTTTACTGGAATAAAATACTGACTAAAAAAAAATTATACATAAAACAAAATTCTAATAGTTCACACACTCTATGCTATACCATTCAAAGAATATAAGAGACAGGAAATTTTTGAGACAATGATTCTACAAGTCAAACATGGTGTGAACTGCGCTACGTACGTCAGCATACATTAATTAGGGTTCAAGTACAACAAAATGAATTAGTGAGACACAGTTATACTGGTGTATGGTTGGATAAATTCGTACTATCTAATTCAATAATTGTATCTCTTTTCAGTTTAATCAAAGCCTCAGCTAGTTCTTTAACATGAGACTCACCTAACATCGTTTTAATGAATATCCAATTAAAAGATTTTTCAGTTGTGGGTTGAAACCTTTTATTTCTCAATCTTATTAATAATTTCAAGTGCAGATGTTAGCTTAGCCTTAATTGCAGCACCTGGTTCATGGAAGAGGTTCCGTAGATTACGCTCATTCCTTTGTGTGATGTCTACACTTGGTCGTGATTTATCAAATCAAACTTAGCTAAATTCCCATCAACTTATATATGGTCACATTGACTTACAACTATACAAGGGGACTAGTAGGTAACAATATTACATCTTTCATTTTTATTTTTATACTACTGAAGCCACAGGGTAATGGTTGATTAAATTATACTATAAGAGTCTTGATTTAAAATTAAGTTCTATTTCTTTGTTTATGATTTTTAATCTTCTTCATTATATAGTTATATCTTTGATTTACTTCTTAAGATTTTCTCTTATAATTAAAATAGGCCATTTTATCACAAAAACAATGTATATGTATTTGTGTCGTGTGTATGTACAAATGCGGGGAAGTATGCACCTTGTAATTAGGAATTAGCCACATAGTTCAAATAAGAAGATTAATTTAGAATTTAAAAAAAAAAATGAATTAAATTTATCTATGTAAACGAGTTAGTAATTTATCAACACAAAATAAACAACTAATACCGTGCAAAAAAATAAGTCCCATGAATTTTCAAGTTCCCATGATGTATTACAAAACTTATATCATACTCTAAAAGTTTTTTTTTTTTTTTTTGTGGCTGGTAATAGTATTATATTGTGTCAACAGTGCGATATATATTTGTCAAGTTTGCAAACATAGTGACGCATGCAGTATAAAATATTCATAATTTTGTTAATGTTTCCAATATAAATGCAGCGAAAAATGGCAAATCATTGCATTTGAACAAGATTGCTTTGCCGTGCACAAGGAACAATCAATTTCTATTGAGAAGCATAATAGAACATTTGTAACTATGAAATTTATCTCTTACAGATGCGACCAACGATCTTATTTAGTAGCGAAGTCAGCATGAAACAAAACACGACTTTTGATGAAAAAAGAAAAATAATTATTTAAGGAATGAATTCATTATCTAGGTAATTATTACTTTTTAATTTTCTAATGACATCTATTTATAAAAAGAATTAAAAATAGATCAAGATGAAGAAAGTTGTTTTTGAAGAAACTCATTTAAGCACTACATAAAATAGGATATAACTCTATATAACTGTATATTAGTCGCAGGGAAAATAAATTATATAACTTATAGCTAGGTTCTTGTTATAAAATAGCTCAAGTATCAACAAGCCGTAAATTGAAAATACAAGTTGAACTTAAAAAAAAAAATGCAAGAATTAAATGTTAGAATAACATATTGTAGCAACATATGTTAGTAACTTTCAAGATTAATCTTTCATGCACTAATTGTGCAGTATTTTCACACCATCAGAAAAATATGTATGCCAAGTAAATTCGCCATTATGAAGTTTGAACTCTTTTTATATAGTACATAATGATCGTATAAAAGAGAAAACAATCAAACAAATAAACAAATTAGATTTCACGTTAAGAAACCACATTTTTTTCTTGAGCAACATGCACTACTTAAAGTTCTTTACTTTTCGAAAACTACAAGCTGGGCAGAGCACTAAAAACAATTACGTGTATTTCTGTACCCTAAAATTATTTATATTTCATATCCAAAAACCAACCTAATTCATGCAAAACATCATTTGGGAAACCAGACATGTTAACGTATTGCCAATATTAAAGTGATTAGGAGTGTAATTGTTGGTTGAATTAAAATAGTACTCCACAAGATCATTGCTACTTCAATAGCAATTTAAGGTCCTACCCTTCTTTAGTTCTTTCTTTGCCTTTTGTGGTTTGTTCCGTCATGCAATTCACCTCTCCTAGCAAGTTGGTATATATAATAAATCTATCTACGCAAACTTATATATTGCTTCAATTATAAGAAATTTTTGGAACCTTTATGCCTACTTTACCTCATCATATATCTATGCAGAGAAATGCCAGATTTAACATTTTTTTTGGGTAAAAAAAAAAAATTAGGAGAAGGGCATGTTACCTCTCTTTTTCCAGGTCAGTGTAGGCCACCAACACATATTTCAGTGACTTAATATGATTCTTACACATCGTTCACCAACTAGGGATTGAAAGTCGAACTTAAAACCTTTTGGCCTAATTATCCACTTACCCAATGACTACCAGATATAACAAAGAAAATCTAAATGTAAATGTTATATAATTAAGCTGCAGGATGCATAAATATGACCCCAAAATACTGGCTATGTATCAAATGAACCCAGGAGTTCCCCCAAACACTTCAGTAGGCAGCATTCTTTAGCCCTTGAGACAAAGAATAATGACCCCTGTAATGAAGTGTTCAAGGGAACTCTAGGGAGCATCTGATGCTTTGTTAACTCTTCTTTTGTACCTTGCTAGGCATTGGCTTTCAGTGCCAGCTATTTATAGAGCTCCCTCCATGCAGTTTGTGTATGTGGTCACTAGTCACATTTTGTATTTTTAGGTTGTTTGTCAAGTTTCAATAGGCTGTGTCCTTCGAAGCACATGTATATATATGAACCTAGTCATGATATAGGGCCAAATCAAAAATAGCTAATGGACACATATAACTTGAGTGGTTTATCTTTCTTCAATCTTTTTCACTCAGTACTGCCAATACCTTTGATCTCTCTTTTTCAACTTTTTTGTTGCCCATATAACGTTATTAATTATCAATACATAGAAGCATTTAGTAGTGCTGCAAAAATCTATCAACAACTTCTTAACTCTAGTCATTACGAAATAATCATGCTCAATTATACATAGATAAAAACCTTTATTTTTTTCAGTCCTTCTGAGATTATGGTTGCTGAACTTTTGTTAATCTAAACCGTTTGATTCAGTTTCCGGCTGTATTGAAATTAGGTCGTGAGCGTACCAACACAAATGCACCAGATCCAATCAAAACTCCAAAATTTAGTTTGTTTAGACAAAAGTAATACTAAGATGGGTGACCAGCCGTGTTAATTGCACCCGGATTGTATTGAAATCATAATTGTGTTGATCATTAAACCTAGGATGGATAAGACTCAGGATACAATCGAGTTGTGGGACTTAAAGGATACTGGACTTGTACGTAAGCTGGCTTTAGACAACCACATGGACATGGTAGATATTAATCCAAAAGCTTCTCATCTTTTCATCTGCAACATAATTCTGACTAGGTTCAAACTTCATAGCGTCTAGAGATTTCATCAGCAAAGATTCCCTCATGGGATGCTGTCCTGATCACAAAAGCCATAATACCATACTCCTCAGTCCTCAGCACAGATCGAATGCATTAGATCCTCGCCAATAGCAGCTTACAGAAGCAACTTCCTATAACAAATTTTAACTACCATTTCATCATATGTCCTTGGCATGAGGATGATGGAGGTTTCTTTTATGCTTATCTTGTCGAAATTGATTAAGAGTTTTTTTTTTTTTTTTTTTTTTTTCTGGGGGCAATAGAAAAGAAAAACACAAATTGGTTAAAGTTTCTTCTTCAATTTTGATATTAATTTGATATAAAAACTAGGAAGTAATTAAATTTTAGAGTACATTGCAGCCAAAATTATTTTTTTAACCATTTTGCACTCTAATTATTTATTTATTTATTTATTTTTTGCCCAAAAGGGAGCTCTTCCAGAAGACTCCTGAACCGAGGCCAAAGAGGGGGTTTGGAAATAGTTTTCAACCAGCAATAGATGCTCTTCCGTTAGAACCTCATGAGCTGTGTCAATTTAGTATATTCAGTTAAAAGATTCCGTTAATCTAGTAGATTCGGTTAACGCTTGGATTGACGAAATCTTTTAAGCTTTAAAAGATTGTGCTCTAGTCCAGCCAAATGAATTGATAAAATTTTTTAGCGGTGTGATTGAAGTAGTGACAAAAGAAAACATTACGAGTCAAAGTGGTTAAAAAGATTTCAAAGCATAATGTGTAAAATAGTGACAAATTAAGAGATGCAAAGTGGATTAAATCCTTTTATTAGCTATCTTGCAAATTAAAGTTAAAGAAAATTTGTAAAATTGTAAAAGTCAGTATATAGTCATGTCTATAACAATTTGATAATCTCATCATGAAAAGCAGTCAACGTGCAATAGATATTGACACAGGCCGGGCATTTTCGATTAATTAGTCCACTACCTTTGAATTGATACTACAAACCTGATACACAAACAAGTTTGTCTTATCAATTCGTTGGAGGTTTTTTTCATTTGCAGAATCAAAGAGAGTCGTACGTAGCTGTTTAGGCCCCTAATAGTGTAATAACTGTATGTTTCAGCTGAAAAAATTACTAATGAGTTTGTATTATGGGCTTGTGCTCTAGGCCGAAATATTTATTCATCTTCTGAAATTTCGGCTATATATGGTGTTTTATATAGATAACCAGTTCTAATTAACTTTTTTTTTTAAAAAAATATATATATGTCTGCCTGTATCATTAGGCCTCAGTTCTTCCAAAACTGAAAAAAATGATCTCTAAAGCATGCGTGTCAAAATTAAACATTAGTTTGTCTGCCTATATCATTAGATTTTCATATTAAGACTTGCATAAACTCACAGCATAATAAGCTTTATCTCTACTTTAGAATTTCCTTATTCTAGACTCTCAACTCAACTCTTTTCAATTGAATAAATTAACATTTCCTCTATTTATGCAGTAACAAAGATTATTTGACTATCAAGAAATCCAATTATATTGAGAATAATAACTCTAAACCTAATGCTATTAGAAAACGAAATTACTTAAAAGACTAAATTATCAAAATCCAATAATAACATACTTTTTAATTGATAAAGAGTTTGGTTTAATTATATAAACATGTGTGGTAATCTATCTATTACATACGATGTAAAAAATGGAATAAAATAAAAAATTGTATTTTCACGCAATTTTCTAGTAGAAACGTAGGCATAAAAATATAGACGTGTGTATTACATTGCATCGGATGATGTAAAGTGATTTGGTTCAGTTTCAACAGAGTTCCTCTAAAGCTTTTATTCAAGCCTGACTCATATTCCTCTAATTAATGTTGGTACATACTATCATTTAGCCCCCAGCTAGTATGAAACTAATTGGATTAATTTGAAAACCACGTAAAGCGAAACACTTCAAAATGGATTACTCTTGAGACGTAAATGATAACGCCAACTGCGTTTATTAGAAGCTCACGCCATATATAACTATTGAGATAGATCTGTACATGTTTGTTTTTTCCTCATGCAATATCCATTTAATTTACCCGTTATCATGCATTCTTTTTGTTCTTAATTAAAGATATAGGAAATAATCTATACGAGGAACTCTAAGCCTAAAGATACATAACTATTTAGTGTACATCCAATGAATTTTATTTGCCTACTTCACTTCGAGTAATTAAAATGATACTTCAAATTACTAACTTCTATTTTCGTGAAATAACTTCACATTATGTTTGGATCGATAGATTTGAGGAAGAATTTGAAATTCATCTACTAGTTGGAAGGATTTGTAAGGCAAAGCGGATAAATTTCAAATCCACTCTAATTAAAAATTTATTTAAAATACTTTATTTAACACTTTTTAATTTGGGTGGATTTGAAATTCATCCATTTCAACTTTAAAAATCTCTCCAAAAAATAAATGAATTTTAAATTTTTTTCCAAATCCGTCAATCCAAACGCAACCATAGTTTCTTTCCTAGAGGTCAGGCTTTGGAGGGCATGTACATTGCCCTACTTGTATTAGGCCAGGTTTACGTTGCCCTCCTTGTATTACCCTCTTTCTTTGAAATAAACAGGTAGGGGTAGCCTAATCCCTACCTAGATGGTGGTTTTAATTAATAAAAAAAGTTAGGGCTTATTCAGTTGTATGGTATTAGATTCTCATTTTGCACCTTATTTTTGGGTATATTACATTATGAAATCTCAAATTTATACATTTCAGTCAAATTTTAAACACCATTATGAAAGTCAATGATATTTCAACCGTCAATTTTTTTTTAGCATTATAAAAAATGGAACTAAATTAGGACGAAAGGGGTGCAATGTGTCTAAAATTCAGAATTGTGGGTGCATAGTGGATTGATCATAAGTTAGGGGAGCAAAGTCGAATTAGTCACGACTACTTCTATTAGTGCAATATACTCTTAAACAAGCGCATAGTATGCACTTGCTTAACATCCTTTAACTTTAGCAATGGCATTAAAAATGGATTGAAATGGAATAAATATAAGATCAAATTTACTGCACGTTTGAACCTAGTCAGAATCATCATTTGAATTCTTGAAAAATATAGTATCAAGTGAACCCGAGAGTTCCCCCAAGCACTTCAAGAGGGATGAATGATACTACAAGTTGTATATAATTTAGTCCCTCATGAAGCGGTCAGGGGAACTCTTGGGAGCCACCTGATGATCTTAATAACTCTCACCCGGCACTTTAATTAACTGAATTCTATTACTAGTATTGATAGTATCTTACTCACAGCTTTCTTTGCATTCAGCAAATTGTTGTGTGGCAGTGAGATTTGCCAGAGATTTACTGCACATCTATTGTTTGGAATAGACACTATATCTTGTTGTAATATAATCTATAAGTGTTATTCCAAGGTGCTTGCCGAGAGATTGAAAATAGTACTGTCTGGCTTGGAAAACAATACTCAAAGTGCCTTTATAGCAGGCAGGTCTATCTCTGATAATATTTTGTTAATACATGATATAGTTAGAGGTTATCATAAAAGAGATGGAAAGTCTAGGTGTGCTGTGAAAGTGGACCTTATGATTTATGATACTGTGAGATGGAGTTTTTTGTTTGCTATTTTAGAGGTCATGGGTTTCCAACTAAGTTCATCAGTTGGTTGAAGAATGGGGTATGTACTTCTTGATTCTCTTTGAATATCAATGGCTCTTTGGTGGATTACTTTCCAAATCAGAGGGGTTTGGGGCAGGGGGACCCAATCCGCCCTTATCTATTTGTGCTCATTATGAAGGCTTTTACTACATTATTTGGGAATTCTATTAGTAATTATGGTTTTGATTTCCACCCTAAATGCAAGGAACTTGGTGTGTCTCATATTATTTTTACTGATGACTTGTTCCTGGTATCTTCTGCATCTGAGAATTCTTCCAGTACCATGAAGAAAGTGTTAGATGAATTTGCTGCAATGTCTGGTCTGAATGTAAACTACTCTAAAAGTGAATTCTTTTTCTCCAGTACTAGAATGGAAGCAAGAAAGCAATTTGGTGACATATTGGGCATGAATGAAGGTAAGTTGCCAATAAAGCACCTGGGTATCCCTTTAATCTCTACTAGACTCTCTTTCTCAGATTGCAAGGTTGTAATTGATAAAATAAAGTAAAGATTCAAGGTTGGAGTTCAAAAATTCTTTCGTATGGTGGTAGACTCCAATTGATGAAATCAGTCTTGGTAAGTGTTCAGTTGTATTAGGTAGCATTTTCTTATTACAAAAGAAAGTGATCTAGACAATTGAAAGCTTACTTTCTACTTTTTTATGGAATAAGGGGTATAGTAAGACCAGCCATTCAAGCTGTGGTTGGTAATGGAAATGATATTTTCTTATGGTTTGATAAATGGCATCCTAAAAGCCCTCTTTTGGATGTATATGGTGCTGATATAATGTAGAAGTTTGGAAGTAATACTTCTGCAAAACTTGAGTCTATCATTTCAGGATAGGGAATGGATTTGGCCAACTGGGATGAAGAGGAATGCTCAAGTCTCAGAGTTAATTGAATCTTTGAAGCCTTGTGTTCGTATAGTAAATGGTGAAGATGATTTTAAATGGATTCATGAAAGTTCTGGGTAGTTTACAACTGCTACTGCTACGAAATTGCTCAGTTCGTCCAAGGAAAATTGCCTTGGTTTCATGTGATATGGTTCCCTAAACGTGTCCCAAGATTCTCATTCATTGTATGGCTGGTTTGTAGAAATAGAATGAGTACAAAAGATAGACTATACAAAATGGGGATTGTAAATGATCTAGGGGTGTATAAGAGGAGTCTATTATATGAATCCATGGATCATTTGTACTCTGAGTATGATTATACTGCATATGTTTGGTCCAAATTGTAGAGATATTGTTTGCTATACAAAGGGTCATAGATATGGAAGGATGAGTTTGAATGGTGGGTTCAGAATAGTAGATCAAAAGACTTTCTGTCTCAATTAAGGAAAGTAGTGTTAAGTGCAGCCATTTACTTAATTTGGAAGAAGAGAAACCAGAGAACTTTTAGTGACATTATTAATGCTTGTAACTAAAAGTATTTAATTAGTTAAATAATTTTAGTGACACTTAATTTAATACTTTCATGTAAAAGGTTTTTCTAAATTTGGTTTTTAAAACCACTAATTAATTTTGATAATTGTTGTTTAAAATTAATTGTTAATATTTAGAAACTTTCTTTATTTTAATTTGATTAAAATTTAAAAAGTATGAAACCTTTGAAAATATTAATTTAATTCAAATGATATTAGAATTAAGTAATTTGTTTAAATTTTAGAAATTTATTACTTTTTCGAATTGGAATTTAATAAACGTTCACAAAAATTTTAGAAATTGTTTCAGATATAATTTTGAAATTATATTATTTAAAGGATATTTTCTAATGAGATGGGAAAATAATAATTTCTCTCCATAAAATATTTTCATAAATAATTCAAAAATTGATAATTTCAATAAGATTGAAATTATAAAGTATAGTGATTCATGATTAGATACTAAATATGGATTTATGCTTTTATTTAATTATTGAATTATTTAATAGCATGATGGATGATTATGGATTTAAGACCAATGTGATTGTGTTTGATTTATTTGGTTCAAATTCAATAGTTGTAAATTTTAAAATAGTGCCTGAATGTCCTGTCTTTCTCTATTATTCTAAATCTAATTCTTTTCTCATCTCAATCTCCTCGAATGTAACTCGACGTTTCTTAACCAATCATGTAATGTACATAGAAGTAGGTTAGGGATAGGACTGAATATCTAAATTGTTTAGATAGAATTACATTCATCATGTATTGTACAAGATGATGGAGATGGCGTAAAGGTGGAATTAAGGAGGAAATTTTCAAGAGTTGAAAATTACCCTTAGTGTTTGACCATCTAGTTTCCTTTGTGATATAGGAAACTAGTTTAGTAAAAGTCCACAATTATCCATGGTTTTAAGCATGTTTTATTTATTACATGTTGATATGATAATATTGCATGCAATTTTGATGAGACCTAATAAAATAAATAAATTAAAATCCCTCAAATTAATATTAAGTCAATAAATAAATTGTCTTTTGTTATTATAGCAACAAATGAGAGTTCTTCTTAGATTTAACTTGTTGGGCTAATCTAAGGTTAATCTACGTTAAAGATGTTTAAACTATCAACTCTTACAAAGTATTGTAATTGGTAAAAGTTACCTACCTTTTGAAATTATTTTGGTTTGTTGGGTACACCCAAGATCAAAATAATTAGATGGGATCCTAACCCACTAGAGGTTATATGATAGCTTTGAGTTCTGAATTGCAGAAATAGCATGATAACATGGATGCTCATTCCATGATTCTTCATCTCAAGGATTTGTTTGATGAAGAGTCAAGGAATGAGAGGTATGAGACCTTAAAGAGCTATTCCATTATAAAATGGCAGAGAGTTTGAGCGGGTGCGAAAATGATCGAACTAATTAAAAAATTAGAACAACTGGGATTAAGCAAAATCATGAGTTAAATGTTGACTTAATTTTGCAATCTCTACTTGATAGCTTTTCACAGTTCGTTATGAAATATAAAATAAATAAGTTGTCCACAACTCTTATTGAATTGTTGAAATCTATGAAAAAGGAATTACAAGGCTTATATAGATACTTTAAAGCAGAACAAGTTTAATGAAACTTCTACTTCAGGTATATTTATGATTGAAATCAATATTTCTACTTCGAAATTAGATTTTTGGGTATTAGATACCGGATCAGCATCTCATATTTGTAAAAATATGCAGGGATTAAAGAGAAGTAAAATGTTGGCTAAAGGATAAGTGGACTTGCGCGTGGGAGTATCAAGTGTTCTTTGCATTAGCCGTAGGGACTTATTATCTTTCTTTGCCTAGTGGTCTTGTTTTAGAACTTAAAGTTTATTATTATGTTCCATCTCTTATTAGAAACATTGTTTCTATTCTGTGTTTAGACACTGATGATTTTATCATTATGCAAAAGAATATATGTTATTTTTTTTCACGTGATGGCATTGTGTATAGAACTGCTACTTTGAATAATGGTAATAATGGTCTTTATATTCCTTTGGTATTGTAGACTTAGTCATATAAATGATGAGAAAGAAACGCATTTCCAAATTACAAAACAATTGTTATTTGGGATTATTTGATTATGAATCATATGTATTTGTGAATCTTGTTTACTTGATAAAATGACCCAATCGTCTTTTACTGGAAAAGGTAATAGATCTAGTGAATTGTTAAGACTAATACATACGAATGTTTGTGGTCCTATATCAATTCATGCTAGAGGAGGTTTTTCATATTTCATAAGCTTCAGGGATAATCATTCTAGATATAGTTATGTATACTTGATGAAGTATTAGTCCGAAACCTTTGAAAAATTCAAAGAATTCAGGAATGAAGTTGAAAAATACCGTGGTAAAAGTATTAAAATACTTCGATCTGATCAAGGTAGGGAATACTTAAACCAAGAGTTTCAAGATTATCTTAAGGAGAATGAGATTCTACCTCAATGGACTCCTCATTATACAGCACAACTAAATGGTGTATCTAAGAGACATAATTGATACACTTTTGGATGTGTATTCAATCAATGTATGTCTTGCAGACCTTCAAAAATTGTTTTGGGGCTATACTCTTAATACTACCTTGCATTTACTAAATCATGTTCCATCAAAAGTTGTTGATTCCACTTCGTATGAGATATGGTTTGGAAAGAAACCTAAACTTTCATATTTGAAGGTTTGGGGCAGCCTTGCTTATGTGAAAAGGGTAGAATCTGACAAAAGTGAAACTAAGTCAAATAAATGCCTATTTGTGGGGTATCCAAAAGAAACTTTTGGATACTATTTCTATAATCCCATTGAACAAAAGGTCTTTGTCTCAAAACATGCCATCTTTCTAGAAAAGAAGTTTATTCTTGAAAGGGCAAGTGGGAGCAAAACAAATCTGAAGAAGTTCAAAAAATACAATATGGTATTGATCAACAAATGGAACAAGAGTTTCAATCACATGATGATGTGATCGAGGATGAAGCTAATGATACACAAGCTCTTCGTAGGACTGCTAGGATACATCGTGCTCTAAAGAGATATGAATTTAACTTGTAAGTGGGCACAATGATGTATTAGTCATTATGAATGATGAACCTACATTTTATGAAGAAGAACTATCTGATAAGGACTCTAATAACCTTGGCTAATTGCGACATGCGATAAAACTTGTGGATTGTCTGTATGACACATCTAGCTTGGACCTTACTTGATGCACCTGCAGGATTAAACCAATAGGGTGCAGTGGGTTTTTAAGAGAAAGACCGACATGGATGGTAATGTGATTACTTATAAGGTGCGATTGGTGGCAAAGGGTTATACACAAAGATAAGGAATAGACTTTGGTGAAACTTTCTCACTAGTTGCAATGCTGAAATCTATTCGGACATTACTTGCGATAGCTGCATATTATGATTATGAGATTTGGCAAATGAATGTAAAAACTGCATTCCTTAATGGGAATTTTTAAGAAAATGTGTATATGATACAACCTGAAGGATTTACATCCACAAATTCTAACAAAGTATGCACGCTAAAAGGTCTATTTATGGATTAAACAATATCGCAAGCTTCTAGGAGTTGGAACATTCATTTTGATGAGACAATCAAAAAGTTTGATTTTATCAAAAATAAGGATGAACCTTGTGTATACAAGATTTCTATAGTGGGAGCTCTCTCTTATACACATCTAGATGTGTATGAGATATTGTTGATAGGAAACGATTAGATACTTATCCTTCAAAGTGTAAAAGTAGTGTTGTTCAGGAATTTTCCATAAAAGATTTGGGAGAGGCAACCTATATTCTGGGAATGAGTATCCATAGAGATAGATCTAATATTACAAGTATCTAGATGTCAATAAACGTGCATAGACAAGATGCTAAAGTAGTTTAGCATGGATCAATCAAAGACATTACTTACCAATGTCTCATGGTGGATACCTTTCTAAAGACATGAGTCCTAAGAAATATATGGAAAGAGATTGCATGAAAAGTATCCCATATGTTTCAACTATAGGTTCTATAATGTATGTTATGCTATGTACTAGACCTGATATCTCTTCTGCTCTGAAGTGTACGAGCAAATTTTAATCTAACCCAAGGAGTGGTCATTGGATAGCAGTCAAGAATATTCTTAAGTACTTAAAAAAGACTAAAGATTTATTCTTGATCTATGGTGGGCAAGAATTGATAGTTCGTAGATACACAAATGCTAGCTTTCAATTTGACAAGGAGGATAGCAAGTTGCAATTTGGATATCTATTTAAATAAATATTTTATTGAATGTACTATTCACTTGTTGAATCATGGAAATGACTTGAACAACCGAAGAAATGCAGTGGGAGAAGTGATAATCAATCAAATCACAAATCAAGAATTTGAGGCTAAAGTGGAGATTAATGACTAGGAGTTGGAACATTCATTTTGATGAGACAATCAAAAAGTTTGATTTTATCAAAAATGAGGACGAACCTTGTGTATACAAGAAGATTAGTGGGAGCGCCATTGTTTTCTTGATATTTTATGTGGATGACATATTGTTGATAGGAAACGATATACTTATGCTTCAAAGGTGTGTAAAAGTATGGTTGTCTAGGAATTTTTCCATGAAAGATTTGGGAGAGGCAACCTATATTATGGGAATGAGGATCCATAGAGATAGATCTAATAGGTTACTGGTCTTACTCAATCAACGTACATAGACAAGATGCTAAAGTGGTTTAGCATGGATCAATCAAAGAAGGGTTACTTACCAATGTCTCATGGTGTATACCTTTCTAAAGACATGAGTCCTAAGAAAGATGTGGAAAGAGATTGCATGAAAATGATCCCATATGTTTCAACTATAGGTTCTATAATGTATGTTATGCTATGTACTAGACCCGATATCTCTTATGATCTAAGTGTTACGAGCAAATTTCAATCTAACCCAAAGAGTGTTCATTGGATAGCAGTCAAGAATATTCTTAAGTACTTAAAAAAGACTGAAGATTTATTCTTGATCTAGCCATGTGTATAAGAGACAGTTCGTAGATACACAAATGCTAGCTTTCAATTTGACAAGGAGGATAGCAAGTATTGCAATTTGGATATCTATTTAAATAAATATTTTATTGAATATACTATTCACTTGTTGAATCATGGAAATGACTTGAACAACCGAAGAAATGCAGTGGGAGAAGTGATAATCAATCAAATCACAAATCAAGAATGAGGCTAAAGTGGAGATTCATGACCGGTTTTGATATATACATATAATAGCTAATTGTTGCCGTACTCCAATTTCTCAAACGCTTGATTGTCCTCATAAAGGTATAACTCTATAAAAATGTGATAATGGGTTGAGCGACAAGTCGCATAACAAGCAACTAACATTGCCCTTCTGGACCAAATAAGTTACATACATACATATTTTACAAAGTTTTATCGCATGATCATGTGAAGTATCTAGATGTGTATAAGAGACAGTATAAGACTACAGTCATCAGCCACTGTCGGGGTGACCTAAGATAAAACCGTACTTACATACCTCCAGAGAAAGTGGCATTGAACCAAGAATTTACAAAATAGATTTCACATAGATTAGAAATTCAAAATCAAAATCGAAAATAGAATTTTATAATAGAAATCTAGAATCAAAAGTTTAGAATCAGAGTTCAGAAATTCAGAATCAGAAAGGTAGAGTCAAATTCATAATCGAAATTCAAAATTCATATCATCGTTTATTATAGGCTCATAAAATAAATACACTATCATCGACTTACTAAGTTTCTCCTCAGCCTAGTGCTAAGAGACCACACTAGAAAAGGTTGTCAAGGATCTGGCCAAAACTTACCTTGATTTAGAAACGAAATATGTGGCCTTTGGTCACCCAAACAGAATACTTGGTCTTAGGTCACCCGGTCAGAAAATTAGAATTATAGTCCCTACCGACTATTCATGATTGTCTTAAAAGTCTTGGTCCGTTATTAATTACCAAGAAAATATTCCAAACACAAATACATGCGAAATAATCATAAAAAGTTCAAAAATAATGCCACTTACATATAAATTCATATTGTTAAAACAATTCAACTATCTATGTAAGGTTCAAGTATTTTAATAATCAAAATAACATGTTGTCAAAAGTAACATTTTAGACAAAATGTTTTTCGAAAATATAAAGGGGTAATAACCACTTACTTCAACATAGTAAACACAAACCGTATCAAAGGTCCAACTAATTTTCTATACAAAAATTATCACGTATTACTTAAATTCAAACACAAAATAACTCTTTAGCCAGTACTCGTATATAGACTATCACGGCATCTACAAATTATTCAAAATGCAAAATATGTTAATAAAAGTATTAACTCAAAATCCATTAATTTTTTGAAAATATTATTTCCCAAAAGTAATACCAAAACCAGTCATTTATTATATCATAAAAATATTTGTCACACTTATTCTTGTATATGTACTATTACAAAAGCACTATATTTCTTTATTCTGAAATATTTAATCGTGTAGGTGTTACTAAAACAATTTTTCAAAATAAAAATTTAGAAATAACCTTTTTCATAATGTATTCAAGAATATAATATTTTCCAAAACATCATTCTTACTAATTAATACTTTTAAAATTATTTTATTTGGTTACTACAAAAAATAGACTTTCAATATCTTACATTTACTTATGTTAAAAAAAATATAAATATCTAGTTTAGAAATCATATTATAAGTATACATAAGCCGTATTATATAAATACATTAAAGTAATAAGAAAAGAAGACTTTTCTTTTCTTAAGATCTTTGAAATAATTCTTTATATTCCAAACTCATTTCTGGATTTAAAAAATACATATTACCCATCGAAAATTGACAAATTAAACGATATAATATCAATGAAAAATCAAACCTTTAGGCATGATATCCAATCGAAGTATACGATAATATAAACAATATAAACATAATTATTGAAAAACTGAGGTTGTAAAATTATACCCAATTCGATATACGATGTGTTCCTAATGCGTACAAAAACCCTTTCTCCAAAGCTCTAGAAGTTCAGCCAAACAAATAATGTTATAGCCTTGTTAAGGGCTTCTATTTATATATAATAACTCGAGCTTCTATTTATTTATAATAACTCTCAAAAGATCCCAAACCCTAATTCCTTAAATTCCTATAAGTTAGCAGATTTTCTGCTTTGACTGCCTGTCTCTTATACACATCTAGATGTGTATAAGAGACAGCAAGGCGCGCCCGATAATGGAATTCCTATATGGAAACGAGAATCTTGGAACATTAAGCTGGTGCCACCAAAATCTTAGGAATATATGGTACTGTATCAAGATCTACCCCGATAGTGGCTGATGATCTCCTTTTTTTTTTTTTTTGCAACAATCTAACCTATACTATCTAATTATATCTACTACTAAGGAGAAAGAGAATGTCCAATGGGACCAGATCTAATTAGATAGTATAGGTTCTGTCTCTTATACACATCTAGAATGGTATGCTAAGGACCTTACACCCAAGCAAAGTGTTTGGTGGTCAACTCACCTAAAATGAGTTGGTTGTGACTAGTGATCTTCTTATTGTGGGAATTTATGGACTTCCTGTGGTGATTGCTATAATGCGATTAACTAGACAACTTGTTTGGATGAGTCAGCTTGACCCTCGACCTCTAGCTCAAATTGTTAACACTCTTATGGGTCTGATAATTAATGATTAGGAAAAAAAAAAACCAATTAATTCCCTAAGCTTTGGGATATTGACCAATTTGGTCTCTTAACTATCACAACTCCTCGATCTCTTTTGATCTCCATGCCAATAATCTTATTAGCTGCTCTCAAATCTTTAATCTCAAATTCACTATTTAACTTAGACTTCAAAATGTGAATTTCTGTCAAATCATTGGCAGCAATGAGCATGTCATCAACATATAATAACAAGTAAATGAAAGAACCATCATTCAACATTTGGAAGCAAACAAACTATCATACATGCTCTGTGAATAACCATGACCCAACATTAAGGAATCAAACCTCTTGTACCATGGTTTCGGAAACCTTGTTAAAATTTTAAATTTTTATTCAATAAACTACAAACATGGTCTTCTTTTCCTTCAATTTCAAATCCTTCAGGCTATTTCATGTATATTTGTTCTTCAAGTTCACCATATAGGAAAGTTGTCTTGACCTCAAGCTGCTCCAATTCCAAATCATACATGTATCTTAAGCAAGTAGAATGCGTATAGAGGTATGTTTGACATAGTGTAGAAAACATCATTCAAGTCAATACCTTGTACCTAACTAATGGAAACTTGCAACTTTTCTGTGCCTTGTACTTGCATCTTTAAGGCAGTGGAATTCAGAGAATTTTCTTGAAGACCTATTTGTAATCATGAATTACCCCTGTCTCTTATACACATCTAGATGTGTATAAGAGACGTTTTGTGGAGAGACTCAATTTCTTTATTCATTGTAATCACCACTTGGATGAACCGGACGTGAACGCTCACGAGACAGCATAGATGTTTGCAATTTTTTCAGTTTCATATGCAATCTAGATTGCATATGAGACTGACTAAATTTGTGATACCTCTATAGTTCCCCTTATAGCTCTCCCAGAATAATCTCGGGCTAAGGAATATTCTTCTTCTTCTAGTGCAGTTTCAAGGGTCTCATCTGTATCTAGCTAAAGCTGTGAGAAGAATTTGGTTGAGAAGGACTAGTGTTGCCAATTTTGACCTCCACCTGCTTTTTCATACTCTCTTTGCCATCTGTATTACAAGAACTAGAAGGCTCCTATCTTGGATGTAACATGGAGAATTCATCAAAAGTCACATCTTTGCTAATTATGAATTTAAGTGACTTATTCATTTGTTCTTGTAATACACATGTGTTAATTCAGCATTTCAGATCATGTAACGAGCTCTTTCTAAAAGAGTCCTATTCATCCGTTTCGCCACACCATTTTGTTGAGGTGTCATTCTAACTGTATGGTGTTGAACAATTCCTTTATTCTTCGAAATTCATTGAATTCACCTTCACAAAATTCCAACCCACTATATCATTCACAGATACAAATGCATCACGATTGGTAATCAATCAAAATTTTCCATTGCTTGAACAGTTAGGAAAACATCATTTTTATATTTAAGTAATTAGGCCTAAAATTTATAACTTACTTTAGAACAATCATGACTACAAGTGTACCGTGAGTGACTTTTAGAACTCCATCTTTACCTATGTATTTGCACCCAAGAGCTTCGGGATGCCCAAAGAGGTGAGATGTTTGTACAAGTTTGGAACATATCTAGGAATTTAAGCGTCCTTAGCATACCATTGTGCATTTTGATTCGGACAGTATCTTTACTAATGACTTTACAAACAACGTTGTTGTCCATTAGGACAAATCTACCTTCAACTAAATCATGTGTAAAAAACCATTCTCGATTGGGTAACATATGATATAAACAATCCGAATCTAAAATCCATTCATTGTTAGATCATAAATTATTTTGTGGCTAAATATATAGTTCCATCATTCTCGTTATACAATACTAGTTTCAGTGGTGTCATTATTTTTTTACAATACAAATGTACTTTGTTAGGTCAAGAGTGAAAGAAATGGTGGTATAAGATTTCTACTTTTTACTATCTGTATATCTTTTTATATCTGTCCCTAATGAACAAACTTTTTCTCTGATTTTCACTAGTTTTCCCAATAATATTTTTATTTAGTGATTTTTGATTTCAGAATAGATTTTATTTCTTTATAATAGATAGTTTCTTTTTCATAGAGCATTGTATCTCTAAAATACTTAAATGATAGGGGTAGGGAACACAACAATAATAGGGCGTAATCTTCATCTTCAATTTTGACTTCTATATTACTAAAATCCATAAGAATGGTATCAAATTTATCAAGATGTGAGAATATAGAAGTAACCGTCACATCACCAAACACTTTGCTTGGGTGCTGTCTCTTATACACATCTAGATGTGTATAAGAGACAGGGCTTTAGATACTGTCTCTTATACACATCTAGATGTGTATAAGGCCACCTCCTGTAAAATCTCATTAGAAGATATTTAAGACGATACCCAACTTAGCCTTTTTTTCTAAATTGGAAAAGTCTGACTCGTCTGACATTTTCTCTGACTTATTCTCCATTCCTTGTAGGGCAATATCATGAATTAGAATAGCCTTCATTTTGAGTTGCCACATCTTGAATTGAGCATGCAGTCAAATTTCTCAACATACGATTTCGTTACCGATATTGGCCGTTAGAACTTAACCTCGAGGTATCAAAGAGCAGCTAATAAGACTGTCTCTTATACACATCTAGATGTGTATAAGAGACAGTCTTTAAAGGGCCCGCTAAAGATGATAACGAAATTAATAACGAAATGGAGAAAATATAAATGGAAAGAGACACGATATTTACGTAGTTCGGCCAATTAGACCTACATCCACCGGGAAAGGAGAATAAGTCAGAGAAAATGTCAGACGAGGATTTTTCCAATTTAGAAAAAAAGGCTAAGTTGGGTATCTGTCTCTTATACACATCTAGATGTGTATAAAACAAATTCTAAGAACTTGAGAATACTTTGTGTTGTGTTTTGTTAGTGGAACAAGAATATTAAGAGACTCATTAGATAAGCTATTAGCAAATGAAAAATGTTGCACATTTCGTGGTAGCTTGGTTAAACTAGACGCCCGTAAATGGTGGATAGTTATACAATTCCCGACAATGGTTGGCAAGTTAAGAGGTTATTCTGGGAGAGCTATAAGGGCAGCCCCCACTCAATCATTAGGCGACTTGTTTATGTACTACTGCAATCTAAACATTGCTCCACTAGACGTTTTGAAATGTCAAAGGGCCTAAAATAATCGAGATAACTCCACCAATTAATGCTACTCAATGCATTGGACCTTTCATTTTGATTCTAATTCGATCATGATTTTAGACATCAATTCTGGGCTAATCAGATGGTCCATGAGATTGAGTGGCAATGATGTTTTCAATTTTGAATGATTAATTCCTAATAACCCTAATTGTCCCCCAGGACCTAATGTGGATAGTGATTTTGGAGAGGCACCTATGCTTCTTAATATAGTGAACAATTGAAGGCCTTGTGACATTGCTAGTGGCTGTTAAGAAAAGTGGCTTTGCATGGGCACTTGGTTGCGATAATAGTGGCTGATGATGCTAAAATTATGCATCCACTAAAAAATATACATGTGGATCTGGGCCACCATGTTCGTTAGGGATATTTTGGTACTTTTACTATCATAGTCAAAGTAAGCTTAAATGAGTCAAATAAATATTTACAAACCTGTGGATTGACCCAACCCATCAGTCATAGGTATAAATACAGAAATAACAGGTCTGATTCCATATATTCATTCTGACATTCTGAGACTCTAAATTCTCTCTGAATTTTCCTCTTGTCTAAGTGATAATGTGATTTGAGCATCTCTTGAGGAACAAAGCCCCGTCTCGTTTGTTTTTCAAGTATTCGGACATGTGTGTTATATGTGGGATAGATGTGTAAAAAAGACAGTGACAAAACAGTGAAACTAGTATAGATGTGTATATTAGCATCAACAGTGCCATAGTTTGTTCTAAAGTAAGTTATAAATTTTAATGAATTACTAATCATGATGCATTTGTATTGTGAAATGTGTATTAAAGAAGTTATAGATTTTGTATGAATTACCAATCGTTATGCATTTGTATACAAATGTTAACACTTGTAAATACATTTTTTCAGACAAGATTTTCAGTATCAAATTTTTCGATGTTACATATGTTCCAAACTTGTAAGTGGATCTCATCTCTTTGGGCTGTCTCTTATACACCTTTAAAGTACGTGTTCTTCAACACTCTACCTTTAAAATTATTATTGACATATAATTGACATTGAAGTAGAAGATTAATACATCACACTTATATACATGATAAATACTTATAAGAGACAGCAATTAATACATGCTATCTCAATATTACACATCTACATACCCGTAATGTAGAAGAATTTGCATGTTACATAGGATAAGGGAACCCTTTTTCAAGATTCTAAAAATTAAAATTTCACTCATTATAATAACACAACAAAAATACATAAAAAATAATAAAACAATGGAAATTCATAGTAAATGTCTTTTTTCTATAAAGAAAAAGATATACGATAGATCTCCACCTATCCTCTTGGTAATTTGAACCCATGACCTAGATCATAAGTGAAGTGTAGTCTTACCATTTGAATTACATTTCATTGTCTCCTTTTTATTTGGTAGACGTTCTTGATCCTAATTAGTCTCACTTTCTAATTAAGGGCAAGGCATAATACAAATAAGTACGGTGTTTTACTAAATATGCATGTTTACATTCCGGATTAATTGTGTAGAAAGTAGGACCAGGAAGTAGCCAAGGAAGAGGAATATGGGGTGCAACAACAAATTCAACCCACCTTAGAATAGTGGAAATTCAGTTTTTGCATTTTGTGCCTAAAAGATTTACAAGTTATATGTTGAATTTGAGCGAATCTCAATATTAAATATATGAATACAATCGAAATATAAAATTATGTACCGTTCACCGTAACAATTGATATTTGAATGTGATGCAAAGATTTACAAAGATCTGCAAAGATTGTTGAGATTCACGTACCATAACTAGGCGTTCTCTCTCCCTCTTCAAGTCCTATACGGAGATTATTAATAGGGCAAACCAATCTTAACACTCTATATATATGATGTAATATTATAGATGGGAGAGAGAGACATAGGCCATATAGTGTAATTGGATCTCCTATTAAGGTCATCCTAAATCGAATAGGTTTTAAAAAATAGGTTTATACCTAACACTAAATAAATAATTGAGACAGACTTAGATCTAAATAAGTAGATCATAAGAACATGGGATTTACCAGTCTTCATTTCACCTATTTTTATAAAATAATTATTAACAAAAATTAATTAGTGGTAGCCCAAATAAGAAAATAATTCTTGCATTCTCCCACTTGGGCAACACTAACTGATTTAAGGTTTTAAATAAAAAATTTTTAAAATGACTCTCGGGTTAAACACAATTTTAGTGGCCACTATAAAAGTCTCGATAAATCTGTTCAATGAAAACACCAGTAACAAACTATAGTTGTTAATATATTATTTATCAATATAAGACCTAATAATTACAAATACAGATGCATCATCAACATGAATTCCATAGTGTGATAAAGTGTAATGTGGTATGATTTACATGATACACAAGCAAAAATAACAAGTCAAAAGCACAATCAGTCCTTAGTCTTAAAAAGACTCACGTAGGACTTTCGTCCATGTAGTGCTTCTAAACCGAAGCCATTCCACAAAGGAAGATTTTATAGGGCTTTTGTCCACTTTATTGCCTCTAACTTGAAGCCACTTCATAATGAAGTAATTGTTGTACAGTCTTCACTTTAATCCTGCTATGAGCTCATATAAGTAATCAATAAAATCTTTAGATGTGCACATATATGAATAAATCATAGCAATCAGGCTTATATACATCTAGATGTGTATAAGAGACAAATCGTGTTGTTTATATATAAGAGTTATCAATAACTTCCATTAACCAATTGCATCAAATACAATTAAATACCACATGTTCAACATGCTTCTCAAACATTTAAGGTGCCAACAACTTGCTCAATAAATCGGTAAACAATTTACCATTGTAATGTGTTCACACACTACATCATCTTAACATGCCACTCCCTTATTTCGAAAATAAAACTTAAGAAAGTTTATACAATTGTATCAATGGCAATTGAATTTCCACTCATTTTGAGGAACATTGCAGCGAAAATAATAGAATAAAACTTAATTAATCCAGAGATTAAATAATATCTCCAACCCTTGAAATAAGAATTTCAAGTCAGTAAATTGAACTCTCACTTTAAATCAAATAGAAACATCTACAGTGTTGTAGACAATCAAATTTAGCAGCCTCTAATTTTAGTACTTCATGTAACTAATCATTTCAAAATCCTTAACATGCTATAAAATAAGCACAAGATCTTTAATTTTCTTACATGTCTTATTATGTCATTAACATTTACCAATAATCATAACCGATATTTGCCAAACATTTTTCCATACATCATTAGTGCATAGGAAACATTAAGTAAACCACAATATATGTAAGAACACCCATTGTATTACCATAGCAAATCTCATTCTTGGGATTCTTTCAAAGTATGGTAAAAATTTAGGATTTTGTTCTTACTCTATTTTGAAATGATTAGTTACATGAAGTACTATCTTTAGATCTGTATGTTGAACCAACCTATCTATCTCAAAATCTTTTATACCAAAGATTTTGAAAATATCAATTAATAATATTCAATAATTTAATACACATCTAGCTAAAAGAAAATAACAATATAGAGAATGAGTAAAACTAAGACATACGTCAAGAATGATCTCAACTGTTAAACAGTTTTATATCCAATGTATTCAAGACATTAGTAGTTAACTAACACTAACTTTATGCACCAATACAAAAACTATACAACTTTATAAGTTCTTCAAAATGTTATTTAAAGTAGAATCATCAATAGTGTTGATATCAAAATACCCTCTAAATAGAGTTTTTACTTAACCTGAATAAATCCTAACACTAAGTGTTTGAAACTAAATTTCTTTAAAGCTAGATTTTGTGGAAAGATTACGAAATAACTTTATTTGATATTCTTTAACTTGTACATTGTTTGTACACAATGGTCCAATCTCAAGAGATTTAAATTAATTTTCCTTCAAATATTTTCTTAAATATTCTAAATTTCATCATAAGAGTGACAAAAATTTTACCACATAAAACAGGTGACAAATTCCAGAACTATCAGTATGCACTAAAACAAAAAAACAAAAAAAACACATTTAATACTTCAAATTTCACTTTTTAAAACTTGCTTAGTACCCATTTCAATTAATACGAAAGATAAAACATCGAAATTTCAAAATTAGGAATTATATCATTCTTTATCAAATCATAAATAGATTTACCAAGCTAATTGTAACTCACAAATTGTATAAAAGTTTGTTTTAAAACAAGGAAACATTAAGAAAATGAAGTGTACTTTATTGCAATTTGTAATGAATAAACAAGTCAACTTTTTATTTGACTTTCATTTGTTGATAAATCCCTTAATAAAAACATTAACAAGAACAAGTGTTGTATCATTCATATTATCGTACTGTTATCACCACATAAACATCAAATATTGTCATTTTCTTAATGCCAACTTTATAATCATATGAGTGTGGCATATGATTGATTTAGTCTGTCTCTTTACACATCTAGGTTTCCAAGTACACTTAGGATGACCTCCCTTTGTTCAAATACAACTAGATACAATATTTAAACTCCCTTTTACATTGAATTTTCTTTCACCTCCTTTAAAAACAAAAACTAATATATTTATTTGTACCCAAAATTTTCTAATTTAGGCAAACCTTAAATTACAGAGAAAGATGAAAGATCATTTTATAGCATATTGAACAAGAAAATTGACAAGAAAAGTACTTTAACATAGTTAAGGAGATGATATTAAAACTACCATTTTTTTAACAATAAATGCTCTAACTCCAATGACCCCAATAATTATCCATGTTGCTTAATTTTCTATTATAATCCCAACTTTAGTAATTTCTTAAATTCTTGAAATTATTTTCTTTGGATTCCAAAATCCAATCGATAATAATATGAGTTAATTCAATACTTTGAAAACTTTATCAGGGAGAATAATACTAGGAAGCTACATAAAGAAGCCCAATATAAATTTGAAGAAAAGGGTTATACTCATACCTACATATTAGGCGCTCTTTATTTCCTTTTGAATAAATGTGAGAAAACAACACTCATTTACCCATGAACCTACCATACCTTCCCCTTTCATGGGTACACCCTCACATTGAAACCAATCTTCTCCCAAGTCAAAGATAGAAGATAGTTTTTCTTTATAACTTTAACACTAAACTTTTTTTATTATCTCATTTTATAATGGGCCTATTTTATCAATCTATACATAATGGGCTTCAGATCCTTAAAGTAAAGTACAAATATATCAAAGTGGAATAATTCAAGTGTTAATTCAAAATCACTTTTACACCTCAAAATATTATGGCAACTAAATCCTTAATATAAGAGATATAGTTCACAAAATATTGCATACTTAACAATTATATACTGAGTGAATAATGTTTCATTTCCTGGTTTATAGTGTCTCTTATACACATGGAGATGTGTATAACTAGACATTCACCTGTAGGGTTGAAATTGTATACTATTTATTCCTACACAAGGTAAAAGAACATCATCTCAAGATCCTTATTAAATAAATTTATAAATTATGATAATAGTCACTTCGGTGTACTAATTATAATAATCCAAGAAATTATTTAACTGAGATAACATATTTTATGTCGTTAATACTTCATGATATGCATTTAATCCTTTCAAAATTAATATGCACAATTATCACTTTCGGGTAGGCAACTATGCATAATAATCTCAAAAGATAAACATCTCAAATTCCTTATTAAATAATTTTATGAAAACTACAATATCCACTTCGATGGTACCAATTGTAATAGCCATTAAATCATTTGACTGAGACAAAATAATTTTATGTCAAGAATACGACAATAAATTTAATTAAGGCTTTAATTAAGGCATTCACTAACCTGTATGAGAAAACATTAAATGCCAAATCCTTTCTATCTGTTCAAAGACATATTTATAATTTCAAAAGTATGAACAGATTAGAGAAATATGGTACCCTTTAATAACAAATAAATCAAAGCAATGCATAATTACAGCAGGGTTCATATAATATTCAATATCCTAAACCATAGAGCCAAATTAACTACTAACATATATTTTTAACAAATATAAAAATTTCAGAAACCTTATTAAATAATTTTACAAAATTGTAATAGTAGTCACTTTAGTGACACCGTTTATTACAATTTATAAATTATTTAACTGAGACATAAACACATGCTCACAAATCAACAATTTTTTATTTGCATAAGACAAGCACAGATTAAACAAAACCTGTAAAATTTATCTTAATTTAGCCTATGAAAATTATTGATTTAAGCTAGAATCATGTCAAACTCATAATAATATCACAAGAGTATGATCCAACGTTACTCACCAAGAAGAGGAACATTAATGTAGGATTTAAAATCTCAAAATAAATTAACCCACAAGAATAAAGGCAAAAGAATTAATAACGACTGCAACAACAACACACACACACACACACACACACACACACACACATATATATATATATATATATATATATTAACCGACGGCTCTAAGGAGAATGATTTTTTATCACACAATGAACGAAGCAGCAGCAATAAAATTTTTATGTCTCTCTGTTCTCTAAAGCAATCAGCAACAGGCATATATATA
Organism: Cinchona pubescens; assembly: GCA_025175665.1. Lineage (NCBI taxonomy): Eukaryota > Viridiplantae > Streptophyta > Magnoliopsida > Gentianales > Rubiaceae > Cinchona > Cinchona pubescens. The sequence goes on along the minus strand of JANKKI010000031.1, from coordinate 3,920 downwards.
TATATTAGAAGAAACCTGGCAATAATTCACCAATTCCAAAGCCAAATAGGACTATTTACCGACCAAAACAAATTCTAGAAACTGCCAAAAATAAATACTCCACATAAGCTAGGATTCTATGTGGTAAGACCTCAAAAACAAACACCCCAATGACCAATCACATCTTGACACCTAAGCCTTTTAATTAAACAATAAAAATCTTGATTTAATTTTCTTACATAGTCTCCCTTAAACCAAGATTTTCAAATTTGAACATGCCCAACATTTTCTTTGACTTGACAAATGACTCCAACTTTAACGATTTTGTAAAAATGTGAACCACTTGATTTTCAATCTTGTAATAATTAATGATAATATTCTTGTCTTTTACCAACTCATGAATAAAGTGAAACTTGATATCAATGTGTTTTCTGTGTCTATGAAAAATTGGATTTTTTGTCAATTTAATAGCAGATTTGCTATCACAAAATATTTTTGTAGAACCTTCTTTCTTGCGTTGTAGAACCCAAGCATTCTTCTCAATGTGTTTGCTGCATCTATGAAAAATTAGATTTTTTATCAATTCAATAGCAGATGTGCTATCACAAAATATTTTTGTAGGACCTTCTTGCTTATTTTGTAGAAAGCCAAGCATTCTTCTCAACCATAGTGAGAAGCAACATCTACTTCTTTGCTACCATGTATTCCACTTCACTGGTGGCTTTGTCTACACTTGATGATGTATTAGAGACAGTCAATTATAACACATCTTAGTGCACAAGTAGCCTGACATGATTCAAAGGAAGAGTTTGAATCATGTCACCAACCCAATCACTATCTTAATATCTAACAAGGCTAGATTCATCAGTATGAGAATAAAAAATACCATCAGAGTGCGTACTACGAATAGTATCTCAAAGTTTAAAATGGATACTACCAAACCAATGATGACCCCTTTTGAAGAAATAAATCTGCTAATCAAGCTAACTCCAAAAGTGATGTCAGGTCTCGTTGAAGTCAAGTACTTGAGACTCCCAACCAATCTTCTAAAATAAGTAGCATCAACAAAATCACCAAAATCACCAGTACCGTTTTTTATCAATTTTATTTTTTCTTCAACCGGGGTCATCATTGGTTTGGTAGTATCCATTTTAAACTTTTTCAAACTATTACCAGCATATTTTTGTGAAATAAAAATACCACCAACCATTTGACACACTTCAATACCAAGAAAATAAGACATTAATCCCAAATCTGTCATCTCAAAATGGCTAATCATAGCCTTCCTGAATTCATAAATTAATTTGAGATTGTTGCCTATAAAAATCAATGATCATCCACATACAAGCATAATGAGAACATCTCTACCTAGATTGAATTTAATGTACAAAGTATGCTCATATGGGTATCTTTGAAATCCATGATCAACAAATATGAGTGTATACGAGTGCACCAAAACCTAAGAGTTTGTTTCAACCCATATAATGCCTTTTTTGACCTATAAACTTTATCTTCATGACCCCTTTTGACATAACCTGTAAGTTGCTAGAAGAAGAGGTTTATGATGAGCAGCATTCAGGCTGTCTCTTATACACATCTAGATGTGTATAAGAGACAGATCATAAATTTACCAAGTGAGATAATCATTCTAACGATGTCAAGTCGACAATAGGTGCAAAGACCTCAAAATAATCAATACTTTACTTGTAACCTTTGACAATTAATCTCGCTTTATAGCAATCCACCTCTCGGTTGGTTTGACAGATAGAAAGCTGTCTCTTATACACATCTAGATGTGTATAAGAGACAGCTCTTAAATAGTACTGATTTTTATGTTTTAGAAATGGAACAAGATGATTCTAATGCTCCTATTTTGTTAGGAAGACTATTTCTAGCCACTTCTCAAACTACGATAGATGTTAATAATGGCACTCTTAGTATGTAATTTGGAGATTCAAGTGTTAAATTTAGCATTTATGATGATGTTGAAATCGACTGACCATACTAAACTTGTTTGTGTCATTGATGTGTGTAAGCCTCCAATACAGGAAATTCATGAAAATACCAATAATAAGGAGGTCGACATAATCCGGAGAGAATTCACCATGGCTTCAAACTGTCTCTTATACAGCTGTCGTAGATGTGTAAAAGAGACAGGTGGTAAAGCAGCTTAATGTACAAGAAATTGAAGTTATATGTTGTGCATGGAACAATTCCAGTTAAAAAGGCCTTCGGTTCACCTTAAGTACTTATGGTTCAAGGATAAGGAAGGGTTGATAATCTCAAATCAACTTAGCAAGTTGCAGAGCGACCAACTTGTTCGTTTGTGTGTGTGTGCTGTCTCTTATACACATCTAGATGTGTAAATAGTGACAGATTAGCTCCTTGGATCCTCATCTATGGGAGTTACTAAATTAGTGAATGTGCATCAAGTCTTTTGTTATTTAATTATTGCAACTCTATTTTTGTTTATTTTAGTCTTCTAGGTTAGCATAGTTTACTTTGATGCCTAAGATGATAATTGGAAATTTGAAGATTATTTGTGCTTTAGGGTGGAAATTTTTATTTTTTGAAAAAAAAAATGAATATGGAAGTTTTTGTAGTTGCAGTATAGTGCCCATCACTGGTACCTGTGTATTTTTGCTATTTACGGGTAGTGCCTATCACTTGTACCTGTGTTGCGGGTAGTGCCTATCAACTGGTACATGCGTGTTTATATGTTTGCGGAGTAGTGCCTACTGTAAGTACTCCTCTTTGTCTAGATGTGTATAAGAGACAGCTCTGTTATACATCACAATGATCATGTCATTGAACTGCCTGTTTGGTTGTTCAATTTTCATGGATGTTTGTTGCTCAAGTGTGGGGTTGTGTATATTTGATATTAGCATGTGAAGAGAAGTTTAATTTTAATGTTTGGCCATCGTTACTATAAAGCTCTTGTTCTTATTTGTTATATCCCTTCTTTGGCTAATAAATATCTAACCTAAAGTTCGAGCTAAAGTCCTACCTAAATTTGAATTGAATCGGTTATGCGGATTTAGTGGGGGTGTGAGAGGAGTGAGATATAGGGTGTTTAGAAAGAAATGTTGAGGGTCTTCATGATTTAATTTAGCCTTTTCAAATCTAAATTTTTGAATGGCTATACACACATACACACAAATTTCATGTTTTGATTTTTATTAGCATTTGAGCTTTTTGGTTAAGTAGACTACTAAAGTGCAGCTGTTGATTATTGACATTTAGAGTGTGTATTTGAAGGAATATCTAGACTGATTATCCAAATTGACAGCAATTAGCATATAGTGTTAACATCGATGAACTTTTTGTAGGGTTAAAGTGAAAAAGAGCTGAAAAGATGGAAAGATGAAAGAAAATGCTAAGGGTGGAACATGCCGTAGTGAATTCAATGCGGATGTTGTTTCGTATTTTAAACATAACTTTTGAGTCGATTTCCAATGTATCTTAAATCACCTCAATTGGAGCTGTCTCTTATACACATCTAGATGTGTATAAGAGACAGTCGCTGCACTTCCTGTATTGGAGGCTTACACCTGTCTCTTATACACATCTTAGGCACAAAGTGTCATGAAAGAATAAACAAGAAACCTTTTTTCTTGGTCGAGAATTTAGAAGCCATGGTAGATTCTACTATGTTGTGAGACTTTTCTTACGCACACGTGCTGGAAGCTTAGCACGCACTGTCTCTTATACACATCTAGATGTGTATAAGAGACAGCCATACAAGAACACTTTTATCTTCACTGCTGCTAAAGATTAATCTTATAGATTGTTTTAACTAGCATGTGTCTAATTCAATATATGACTTAAGTGAATTTGATAATTAGCTGATTAGTGTTATTAAATTTAGGGAAATAATCATGTGATTGACATAAACTGCGTGTGTTTATATTTAATTAGTCTAATTGTTCTTATTGATCTCA